>RXPK01000153.1:2477077-3104123 GCA_004143645.1 Protaetia brevitarsis | reverse complement strand
GTTTCGTATTTTAAGATTTAACATGAATAAATATGAATAATTAATCATATAAATAATTTTACATTACGAAACGTTAATTTGGTTTATATGCGTATTACTCATTAATTTTTTTTTGGGGTTTAGGAAAATTGTACCGGAAGGTATCTACTTGCGACCAATATAGTTTTTTTTTGATTAATATGCAAACGTTTTCCGCGTATATTACAATATTTCCAGTAACCCAAACTCAAATTTCCCTCAATTATTTTTGCGGGAAATTTAAATTTTGTTTACTGGGTTTCTAACGATTTGTATTATTGTACTTGAACTGCTGTCGATTAGATTTGCGAAAATAAATAGTGTAAGGTTGCCGTTACGAGTTCACAATTATTTGAGTTGATATTTGAAAACTATCGAAGTAGGACGGGTATTTTTACAAAAATACTTTGAAACTTTTTACCAATTAAAGATGCTACCGAAGATAAGAACACCTGTAGAACCTATAGAACTTTCAAAATTTTTAGTTTATATTTATTTATATATTTATCGGTAACATTTTCGAACGATCTTGTAGCAAACTGTACCTATCGCTACAATTTTCGCAACCCCAACTCTCCCTAGATAATTAATATGTAAGTTGGCAATTGCAACTAATACGTATTTGTGCCATTCAGACATCTTGGAGACTGAAGTTCCCGCATCACCTGGAGGACTCGATCGCATGGATGCAACAAATTCCCGTCATCTTCATCAGCAAGAGGACAGACACCTGAGAAGAAGAAATAATTTAAGTTAGGTCCAAGATATTGTATGGGTAAATGAGTCTGATATTTTCCGTATGCATTTGTTTGTCGCCAACATAAAGGATTTTTTCCGCGACCAACTATAGTTACAGGGTTACTTATATATTCTTCCTTGCAATTTACATTAAAATTTCACATTTTTTCCAGTAATCAAAGTGCAGAATTGATCATTAATGCATCTTAACATAGGCTTGACTTTTGATTAGTAACTATAAATAACTAATCTTTGCAAGATAGGTTTCGAAAAATGTCACAATTGTGAAATGAAAAATTAAGTACTGCCATCTAACTAACTAACTGCAACAACCACTCTATAACTTTGATGTTCGCGATAAAATCCTTTTAACCTATTCGCAGATTTGGTATTTCTAGATACGAAATTTTTGGACGATACCAATAAGGCGCTTTGAGCGGAAAATTAAAAAAAAAGCGCTAGATACATTTTTTATCTTTGAAAATTAATCTAATTTCCTAATTCCTGATTAGGATTATTTATTTTATCATATAATTTCTTGTCTAAATTAAAAATATTCCTTCTTAATAATAATTTTAAAAATTAATCTCTGCGTTCCTTCATAGATCATAGACATCCCATAATTTGTTTTTTTTTTTTTTTTTTTTTTAAGAGTTGTAGCGTCAATTGATGTGGTTGCATTCCTCCTATTTTTTTTTATCGAATGTTTCCTAATTCACATTTGCTCTAATTGGTTTCATTTTATTTAATTGTAACCGATTATTAGTAGTAACAATCATGGTAATTTTTTTTTCCTCTCAGAGGATGTATGTGAGCTCATGTATATTTGTTAATTAATTGTTCGCGTTTCAATCTCTATTATGTTTGTTCGATATACATATTACATACATATAAAATTTATGTAGTTTAGCTGTTCGAAGTGAACGTGTGACTGGAGGGTTCGTAACTGCTAGCACTTTGCGTTTGGAAGGTATCTTTCAACGTGTTATCTCTTTGTCTGCTTAAGACTTGGTGATAAGTGCCGACTGAATTCTCATCAACCTTTCTAGAGTAGGAACGATGGGGATTGGCAAGCTCCTGGGGTTTCCTCGGGGGAGGTATATCTCCGACTGTTTCCTGCTCGCCCCTTTTTTGTCGGTGGTTTTATGGGCTGATGTGACGAGAGACCTCTTTTCGAAGGGGAGGTTGCGTTGACAGGCTGTAGTTCGGCCCCTCAATATATTGAGAACTCGCCTATACCAATGTCCCGTAGCCGTTCTTACCGCGTCTTCCTGTTCCCACCGGACGCTTCTTGTTAGTGCTTGGTAATTCCTTCTGATCGCCGTTTGCTGTGTAGGTGTTTGCGTTTTCTAAGTACTCACTGACTTTATCGGAATATACATGAGCATACATCATTTCTATTTTGTGTTTTGAATGACAATGCGTATTGTGAACTTTTATATATCACAATAGACATCAGTACCTTTCAATTACCATGTCAATTGGGTTGATCCCCGATTTTTTATTTGTCGTGGAATAGTGATAAGAACAATTGCAGAGATTCATTATTGTAAAATTATTTTCACTGTTTATATTTTTAGTACATTATTATAAATAGTTATATATTTATCTACCAATTTTTAAGCCAACGGTTTAACAGTGGTCGTTCTAGTTTAAAATGTCATGTGTAGTTCTTTTTCTATCAAATCACAGACCTAAAAAAACCGCCACAATTAAACCATTGTCTTAAATAATTTTGGTCTGTGAATAAATGTTTCAAGTGGTACCAAACTTTTTCTGGCACTTAGGTCAAATAATTCGCAAATATAAAGTTGTGTAAAATATACCTTCTTATAAAAATCTGGTGCTAGTTATGTCCTTTTTAAAGCGCTTTGAACAGATATATTATTGCTAACATACATATATCTCTATTACTTCATGTACCATCAGAAATTCAACTGTTTTTAGCCTATTATGTTGCTACAATGTTTTGGTTTTTCTTGTAATAGCAGTAATAACCCTAGTCAATGTGGTTACAATTTTTCATCATTCATTACTACACTCAATTGATACAACAATTAAAGGCAAACTTGCTAACATTTGTTCCACCATTTCTGATTTACATTTCTTTCAAATATTTCTTCTTAAAGCGTTTTAAAAAGACATATTTTGCTAATAATGTAATTAATAATGAATCTCTGTGCTCTTTCATATGCCATCAGTAATCTCGAGGAATATTTAATTTTTCTTGCAAAAGTGCAAATAATGTTAATGGATGTGGTTGCATTTTTCTATCATTGGCGTTTTATTGTACAGTTAACTTCCTAAATATTTGCCTTAAATTGATTTCATTTTTTAACTGTAATCGATTATATTAATAGTAATAATCATGGCAACCATTTTTCCTGTCAGGGGACGTGTGTATGCTCATGTATATTTGCTCTTGTTCGCGATTCATTCTCTAATATTTATTATTTGATTTATATGTATTGGTAGTTTAATTGTTCGAAGTGAACGTGTGACTGGAGGATTGTGTAACTGCTAGCATTTTGCGTTTGGAGGTATCTTTCAACGTGTTATCTCGTCGTCTGCTCAAGACTTCGTGATAATGTGCCGACTTGATATTCTCATCAACCTTTCTAGAGTAGGAACGATGGGGATTCCAAGCTCCTGGGGTTTTCCTCGGGGGAGGTATATCTCCGACTGTTTCCTGCTCGCCCCTTTTTTGCCGGTGGTTTATGGCTGATGTGACGAAGAGACCTTTTTCGAAGGGGAGGTTGCGTTGACAGGCTGTAGTTCGGCCCTCACTATATTGAGACTCGCCTCTACCAATGTCCGTAGCCGTCTTACCGCGTCTTTCTGTTCCCACCGGACGCTTCTTGTTATGCTTGGGTAATTCCTTCTGATCGCGCGTTACTGTGTAGGATAGCGTTTTTTTTTTAGTAGTCATTGACTTTATCGTATATTACAATGAGCATGCATTAGTTCTGTTTAGCATTGTGAGTGAAAATGCATATGGTAAATTTTTATATTATGTTCTCAATGAATATCAGTGATTTCAAATTACCATACCAATTGGGTAGGTCATCGATTTTTGATTTAAGATGGAATAACAATAAGAGCAGTTGCAGAGATTGAATATTGTAAAATTAGTTTCACTGTTTATATATTTAATCTACCAATTTTTTAGTCAGTGGTTTAGCTGTGGTTGCTTAAATTAAAAATATAATATGTAGATCTTTTTCTATTAATAACAGCAGAAAATTTCCGCAATCAAGCCACTGTCTTAAATAATTTTAATCTTAGGTGAATAAATGCTGGACAGTAGTACCAAATTGTCTGAAACAAACGTCAAATGTTGAACAAATATAAAGTTGTTTAAAATTTAAAAAATCCTATTTAGTGCTACTCCAATCGTTTTAAAACACTTTAAACAGATATATTTTTTGCTAATGTTTTTATATCTCTTTGTTTCGTCATATGTCACCAGTAATTCAAAAAATGTTTAATTTTTCTTGCAATAGCAGTAGTTAAGCGATGTAGTTGCTTTTTTTTTAATCATTATATGGTGTTTTGTGGTCTAGTCCATTCGTATTGTAATTAAAAGACTTGCACATCTGGACCACTATCTGATTTAAATTTATTTTATAGATAGCTATCATTTCTAATATTTAATTATAATTATATTAATAGTAATAATCGTAGCAAAAATTTCTTCTCTGAGTTAATAAATACTCCTTTTTAAAGTGCTTTAAAAAGATAATTAATGTGGTTGCATTTTCTATCATTATTTGTATGGCGTTGTATCGGATAGTACCTGAACGGAATTTCCTTTAAATGGCTGTCATTTCATGTGTTTGAAATCGATTATATTTTGGCTTAGTGCCATTTACTGCTTTTTGCTTTGTTGCGGGGGTGCGTTTGGTCCCCTATTACCGTAAGGTGGTGGGGGGCTGCGTATCTCCGGCGTGAGGTACCCGAGGGGTGTTTGTGCTTCGGCATGAGCACTACTTGGGGAAGGTGGAGTATGTGGAGGTAAAAAACAAAAAGCAGTTTTTTTTATCCTCGGGAGATGTAGGTGCGCTCATGTATATTTGCTCTTTATTGTTCTCGGTTCAATCTCTATTTATTTGATTTATATGTATATAATCTAGCTGTTCGACGATAACGTGTGACTGGGGGGGGGTTGCCTAACCGCTAGCATTTTGCGTTTGGAGGTATCTTTCAACGTGTTATCTCTTTGTCTGCTTAAGACTTGGTGATAATGTGCCGACTGATATTCTCATCAACCTTTTTAGAGTAGGAACGATGGGGATTGCAAACTCCTGGGGGTTTCCTCGGGAGGTATATCTCCGACTGTTTCCTCTCGCCCTTTTTTGCCGGTGGTTTTTATGGGCTGATGTTACGGCGTCCTCCTGTTCCCACCGGACGCTTCTTGTTAGTGCTTGGGTAATTCCTTCTTATTCTCGTTTTCTGTAATAGGTTTCGGTCATTTGTCTGGTTAACTTTCTCAGAAAATAACATGGGCACGCATTATATCCAAACTTTCGAAAGTGATTATGCATATACGTTTTCAATGCAAGAATGTCCCGCGATTTTTATTTTTCAAGTAGTATGGGTGGTGCAACTGCAACGTTAAAATATTTTCACTGTATTTATTGTACAAATGTAATTATTATAAAAATAAATATTGTTCGTTGTTTCTCTATTAGCCGCATGGTATGTGTGTGTACTCGCGGGCTGTCTGTCTGTGTGTATGTGTACTCGCGGGCTGTCTGTCTGTGTGTAATGGTGTACTCGCATATGACTGTCTGTGTGTATGTGTACTCGCGTACTGACTGTCTGTGTGTACTCGCGTACTGTCTGTCTGTCTGTGTGTATGTGTACTTGCATATGACTGTCTGTGTGTATGTGTACTCGCGTACTGACTGTGTGTGTGTCCTGGCGTACTGTCTGTCTGTGTACTCGCGTACTGACTGTGTATGTGTACTCGCGTACTGACTGTGTGTGTGTGTGTACTCGCGTACTGTCTGTCTGTCTGTGTGTATGTGTACTCGGGTACTGTCTGTCAGTGTGAATGTGTACTCGCGTACTGACTGTCTCTGTGTGTGTACTCGCGTACTGTCTGTCTCTGTGTGTGTGTACTCGGGTACTGTCTGTCAGTGTGAATGTGTACTCGCGTACTGACGGTCTGTGTGTGTGTACTCCCGTACTGACTGTCTCTGTGTGTGTGTACTCCCGTACTGACTGTCTCTGTGTGTGTACTCGCGTGATGTCTGTGCGTGCGTGTGTGTACTCGCGTACTGTCTGTCTGTGTGTATGTGTACTCGCGTACTGTCTGTCTCTGTGTATGTGTACTCGCGTATTGTCTGTCTGTCTGTCTGTGTGTATGTGTACTCGGGTACCTGTCTGTCAGCGTGTCCGTACTCGGGTAACTGACTTGTCTCTGTGTGTGTACTCGCGTGATGTCTGTGCGTGCGCGTGTATGTGTACTCGGGTACTGTCTGTCAGTGTGAATGTGTACTCGCGTACTGACGGTCTGTGTGTGTGTACTCCCGTACTGACTGTCTCTGTGTGTGTACTCGCTTGATGTCTGTGCGTGCGTGTGTGTACTCGCGTACTGTCTGTCTGTGTGTATGTGTACTCGGGTACTGTCAATCAGTGTGAATGTGTACTCGCGTACTGACTGCCTCTGTGTGTGTACTCGCGTGATGTCTGTGCGTGCGTGTGTGTACTCGCGTACTGTCTGTCTGTCTGGGTGTATGTGTACTTGGGTACTGTCTGTCTCTGTATATGTGCAGTCGCGTACTATCTGTGTGTATGTGTACTCGGATACTGTCTGTCAGTATGAATGTGTACTCGAGTACTGTCTGTGTATGTGTACTCGCGTACTGTCTGTCTCTGCGTATGTGTACTCGCGTACTGTCTGTGTGTATGTGTACTCGGATACTGTCTGTCAATCTGAATGTGTACTCACGTACTGACGGTCTGTGTGTGTGTACGCGCGTAGTGACTGTCTGTGTGTGTGTACTCGCGTGATGCCTGTGCGTGCGTGTGTGTACTCGCGTACTGTCTGTCTGTGTGTATATGTACTCGCATACTGTCTGTCTCTGTGTATGTCACTCGCGTACTGTCTGTGTGTATGTGTACTCGGGTACTGTCTGCCTCTGTGTATGTGCACTCGCGTACTGTCTGTGTGTATGTGTACTCGGGTACTGTCTGTCAGTGTGAATGTGTACTCGCGTACTGACGGTCTGTGTGTGTGTACTCGCGTACTGAGTGTCTCTGTGGTGTGTACTCCGCGTGATGTCTGTGCGTGCGTGTGTGTACTCGCGTACTGTCTGTCTGTGTGTATGTGTACTCGCGTACTGTCTGTCTCTGTGTATGTGCACTCGCGTACTGTCTGTTTGTCTCTGTGTATGTGTACTCGCGTACTGACGGTCTGTGTGTGTGTACTCGCGTACTGAGTGTCTCTGTGTGTGTACTCGCGTGATGTCTGTGCGTGCGTGTGTGTACTCGCGTACTGTCTGTCTGTGTGTATGTGTACTCGCGTACTGTCTGTCTCTGTGTATGTGCAACCGCGTACTGTTGTTGTCTCTGTGTATGTGTACTCGCGTACTGACGGTCTGTGTGTGTGTACTCGCGTACTGAGTGTCTCTGTGTGTGTACTCGCGTGATGTCTGTGCGTGCGTGTGTGTACTCGCGTACTGTCTGTCTGTGTGTATGTGTACTCGCGTACTGTCTGTCTCTGTGTATGTGCACTCGCGTACTGTCTGTTTGTCTCTGTGTATGTGTACTCGCGTACTGACGGTCTGTGTGTGTGTACTCGCGTACTGAGTGTCTCTGTGTGTGTACTCGCGTGATGTCTGTGCGTGCGTGTGTGTACTCGCGTACTGTCTGTCTGTGTGTATGTGTACTCACGTACTGACGGTCTGTGTGTGTGTACTCGCGTACTGAGTGTCTCTGTGTGTGTACTCGCGTACTGTCTGTTTGTCTCTGTGTATGTGTACTCGCGTACTGTCTGTCTGTGTGTATGTGTACTCGTGTACTGTCTGTCTGTGTGTACGTGTACTCGCGTACTGACTGTCTGTGTGTATGTGTACTCGCGTACTGACTGTCTGTGTGTACTCGCGTACTGTCTGTCTGTCTGTGTGTATGTGTACTTGCATATGACTGTCTGTGTGTATGTGTACTCGCGTACTGACTGTGTGTGTGTCCTGGCGTACTGTCTGTCTGTGTACTCGCGTACTGACTGTGTATGTGTACTCGGCGTACTGACTGTGTGGTGTGGTGTGTACTCGCGTACTGTCTGTCTGTCTGTGTGTATGTGTACTCGGGTACTGTCTGTCAGTGTGAATGTGTACTCGCGTACTGACTGTCTCTGTGTGTGTACTCGCGTACTGTCTGTCTCTGTGTGTGTACTCGCGTACTGTCTGTCTGTGTGTTGTGTACTCGCGTACTGCCAGTGTGTGTGTACTCGCGTACTGCCAGTGTGTGTGTACTAGCGTACTGTCTGTCTGTGTGTGTGTACTCGCGTACTGACTGTCTGTGTGTATGTGTACCCGCGTACTGACTGACTGTGTGTATGTGTACTCGCGTACTGTCTGTCTGTGTGTATGTGTGCTCGCGTACTGTCTGTCTGTGTAGTCGCGTACTGACTGTCTGGATGTATGTGTACTCGCGTACTGACTGTCTGTGTGTATGTGTACTCGCGTACTGACTGTCTGTGTGTATGTGTACTCGCGTACTGACTGTCTGTGTGTATGTGTACTCGCGTGCTGACTGTCTGTGTGTACTCGCGTACTGACTGTCTGTGTGTAAGTGTACTCGCGTACTGACTGTCTGTGTGTATGTGTACTCGCGTACTGACTGTCTGTGTGTATGTGTACTCGCGTACTGACTGTCTGTGTGTGTGTGTACTCGCGTGCTGACTGTCTGTGTGTAGTGTGTGTACTCGCGTACTGACTGTCTGTGTGTATATGTACTCGCGTACTGACTGTCTGTGTGTATGTGTACTCGCGTGCTGA
This sequence comes from Protaetia brevitarsis, assembly GCA_004143645.1. Taxonomy (NCBI): domain Eukaryota; kingdom Metazoa; phylum Arthropoda; class Insecta; order Coleoptera; family Scarabaeidae; genus Protaetia; species Protaetia brevitarsis. The sequence goes on along the minus strand of RXPK01000153.1, from coordinate 3,095,361 downwards.
CTGTCAGTGTGGATGTGTACTCGCGTACTGTCTGTCTGTGTATGTGTACTCGCGATACTGACTGTCTGTGTGTTGTGTGTACTCGCGTTACTGACTGTCCGTGTGTATGTGTACTCGCGTACTGACTGTCTGTCTACTCGCGTACTGACTGTCGGTGTGTGTGTATTCGCTTACTGTCTGTCTGTGTACTCGCGTGCTATCTGTCTCTCTCTGTGTGTACTCGCTGCTGTCTGTGTACTCGCGTGCTATCTGTCTCTGTGTACTCGCTGCTGTCTGTATGTGTACTTGCACACTGAATGTGTGTACTCGCGTTCTGTCTCTCTCTCTCTCTATCTAGCTGTATTTGTTTATGTATCCCTCTGTAAATTGTAAAAAGGTAAGACTAATAAAATAATTTTTTTAAATATGGTTATTCTTTTATTTAATAATCCATCTATGTCGTATCGTTCTATGGATGTGTGCATCCATCTATGTTTTATGATTCTATGGATATGTACATTCATCTATGTTTTATGACTCTATGGATGTGTGCATCCATCTATATTTTATGACTCTATGGATGTGTGCATCCAGCTATGTTTTGTGACTCTATGGATGTGTGCATCCATCTATGTTTTATGAGTCTATGGATGTGTGCATCCATCTATGTTTTATGACTCTATGGATGTGTGCATCCATCTATGTTTTATGACTCTATGGATGTGTGCATCCATCTATGTTTTATGACTCTATGGATGTGTGCATCTATCTATGTTTTATGACTCTATGGATGTGTGCATCCATCTATGTTTTATGACTCTATGGATGTGTGCATCCATCTATGTTTTATGACTCTATGGATGTGTGCATCCATCTATGTTTTATGATTCTATGGACGTGTGCATCCATCTATGTTTTATGACTCTATGGATGTGTGCATCCATCTATGTTTTATGACTCTATGGACGTGTGCATCCATCTATGTTTTATGACTCTATGGATGTGTGCATCCATCTATGTTTTATGACTCTATGGATGTGTGCATCCATCTATGTTTTAATGACTCTATGGATGTGTGCATCCATCTATGTTTAATGACTCTATGGATGTGTGCATCCCATATGTTTTATGACTCTATGGATGTGTGCATCCATCTATGTTTTATGACTCTATGGATGTGTGCATCCATCTATGTTTTATGATTCTATGGACGTGTGCATCCATCTATGTTTTATGACTCTATGGACGTGTGCATCCATCTATGTTTTATGACTCTATGGATGTGTGCATCCATCTATGTTTTATGACTCTATGGATGTGTGCATCCATCTATGTTTTATGACTTTATGGATGTGTGCATCCATCTATGTTTTATGACTCTATGGATGTGTGCATCCATCTATGTTTTATGACTCTATGGATGTGTGCATCCATCTATGTTTTATGACTCTATGGATGTGTGCATCCATCTATGTTTTATGATTCTATGGATGTGTGCATCCATCTATGTTTTATGACTCTATGGATGTGTGCATCCATCTATGTTTTATGACTCTATGGATGTGTGCATCCATCTATGTTTTATGACTCTATGGATGTGTGCATCCATCTATGTTTTATGACTCTATGGATGTGTGCATCCATCTATGTTTTATGACTCTATGGATGTGTGTGCATCCATCTATGTTGTATGGTTCTATGGATGTGTGTATGTATCTATGTTGTATGGTTCTATGGATGTGTGTATGTATCTATGTTGTATGGTTCTATGGATGTGTGTATCTATGTTGTATGGTTCTTTGGATGTGTGTGTCTTCAATTAATACAATTTCATTAAATTTCTTTTTATTTACACATAATTAAATTCACTTATTTAATTGCTTATGAATATTACAATCGTAGAATAGTATAAAAAATCGCCATACATAAAATGTGGTAACATAAATAGTGAAAATAATTTTATAATAGTTTAAACGTTGCAATTGCACTACCAGCAGTAGCTCCACCAATACTGCATTGAAAATGAATATTACCACTTATAAGATTATATATATTATGAATATATAATCACTTTTAACAATAGGAATAATGCGCGCTCATGTATTTTCTGATAAACTTAACCTGACAAGCGCAAAAAAACCTAAACAGAGAACGCGATCAGAAGGAGTTACCCAAGCACTAACAAGAAGCGTCCGGTGGGAACAGGAAGACGCGGTAAGAGCGGCAGAAGGGACAATTGCAGGCGCAGGCCACCTTTGCACAGTGGGGTTAGCTGTCGACCCTGTCGAATCCGCCTCCCCTTCGTAAAGAGGTCTCGTCACATCAGCCTATAAAACCACCGGTGAAAGGGGGCGAGGAGGAATCAGCTGCGAGATCTACCCCACCCAGGATAACAGGCGCCCTAACGTCTATCACCCCGGGAGTTGTCTATCCCCGTCGTTCGTGCACTCTAGAAGGTTGATGAGAATATCAGTCGGCACATTATCACGAAGTCTTAAGCAGACACCGAGATAACACGTTGAAAGATACCTCCAAACGCAAAATGCTAGCAGTTACGCAACCCTCCAGTCACCCGTTCTCTTCGAACAGCTAGACTATACACACACATATATGTATATGTATGTATAGTACGTGAAATAACAAATAATAGAGATTGAACCGCGAACAATAAATAGCAAATATACATGAGCGCACCTACATCCCCTAAGAAAAAAAATACTGCTTTTTGTTTTTACCTCCACATACTCCACCTTCCCCAAGTAGTGCCCATGCCGAAGCACAAACACCCCTCGGGTACCTCACGCCGGAGATACGCAGCCCCCCACTACCTTACGGTAGAAGGGGACCAAACGCACCCCCGCGACAAAACAAAAAGCAGTACATGACATTAAGCCAAGTATAAATTAGGTTGACTATATAAAAAAAAGAAAAACTGGAATGATGAAAAAGTGCAATCACATCGATTAACGTTATTACTCCTTTTGCAAAAAAGGAAACATTTTTGACATATGAAGGTGCAAAGCGATTTTCTATATTATCATTAAAAATATATCTTTTTTAAAGCACTTTAAATAGGAATACAGATATCAATTAATTTAGAAATGATACCTATCTAAAATAAATTTAAATCTAATAGTAGTTCAGATACGTGCAACATGAATGAACTAGACCATAAAACCTTATATAATGATTATAAAATGCGACTACATCGATCAACGTTGCTACTCCTATAGTAAGAAAAATGAAACATCTGCCGAATTGCTGATGGCATATGACGGGACAAAGAGATGTTATAAACATTGGCAAAAATATTTCTGTTTAAAGCGCTTTAAAAAGGACTTCGTGTAACACCAAATAATCATATCAATAATTTTACAATAATCAATCTCTGCAAATGTTCTTATTATTATTACCATGGCAAATCAGAAATCGACGATCTACCCAATGGGTGTGGTAATTGAAAAGTACTGATGTCTATTGTGATATATAAAAGTTCAGAATACGAATTATCATTCAAAACACAAAATAGAAATAATGTATGCTCATGTATATTGCGATAAAGTCAACGAGTACTTAAAACGCAAACACCTACACAGCAAACGCGATCAGAAGAAAATACCCAAGCACTAACAAGAAGCGTCCGGTGGGAACAGGAAGATGCGTTGAGCACGGCAGCAGGACAATGGATAATGCACAAGCTAACCTTTCCCCGTCGTGAAGGGGTCTCGTTACATCACCTATAAAACCACCGGCGAAAGGGGGCGAGGAGGAATCAGCTGCGAGATCTACCCCACCCAGGATAACAGGCGCCCTAACGTCTGTCACCCCGGGAGTTGTCCATCCCCGTCGTTCGTGCACTCTAGAAGGTTGATGAGAATATCAGTCGGCACATTATCACGAAGTCTTGAGCAGACGACGAGATAACACGTTGAAAGATACCTCCAAACGCAAAGTGCTAGTAGTTACACAACCCTCCAGTCACACGTTCACTTCGAAAAATTAAACTACCAATACATATATAAATATGTACATCAAATAAAAAATATTAGAGAATGAAACGCGAACAAGAGCAAATGTACATGAGCTACATACAATCCCTGAGAAAAAATCGTTTCTATGGTTATTAGTATTAAGATAATCGATTACAATTAAAAGTAAAACCGATTTAAAGCAAATGTAAATCAGGTTAACTGTACAATGAAACGCCACATAAGAAGTAATCGTGGAACAATGCAACCACATTTGACTAATGCTATTACTCCTTTTGCAAGAGAAACAAAACATTCCGTGATATACTGATAGTATATGAAGGAGCGCAGAGATTAATTATTAGTAATGTTATCAGCAAAAATATGTTTTGTTAAAGCACTTTAAAAAGGAATATTTTTTAACTGATTATTACTGTGAAGATAATGGATTAGATTCAAATGAAATGAAACCGATTTGAAGTAAATTTAAATCAAAGCGTGGTAGTACAAATAGTTACCATGTCAATGGACTCTACGATTAAAACAGCAATATCAGTGATAGAAAAATGCAATTACATCCATTAATGTTATTAATGCTATTGCAACAAAAATAAAACGTAGCCACATAATAGCCTATAAAGGCAGTTAAATTATTAATGGCATATGAATCACGAAAATATATCTGTTTAAAGTGCTTTAGAAAGGACTCGAGTAGCACCAAATATTATTTATAAACTATGATTTACAAAAGACTGGATATTGTGTGAAATAAATAAAAATTGTTGATATAATAACAAATTCGCTAGGTCAAATATTATATGTAAGATTTGATATATATTTACAACATATAGTCGCAAGCAAATGTTACCAGGCATCAACTAATCACACTAAAATGAGTAAAAAATAAATCTTGCGGCCTAAATACATCTATAAATAGTATTTTATTATGAATCTGTTGAATTTGTTGCGCATTTCTGTGCTTTTAGTACAGCTGCAATACTTTTTTTCATGGCCGAGAAAAAGTGATATCTCGAAGATTTGAAAATAATAATTTACTACAAAAAGTACGTATAAAGACTACTGTAAAACCATAAAAACGATGACAAACATTTAAAATATCTGCTGCAAAAACAGTGCAAAGAACAAGAAATTCATTGTTTTTATCAAGGCTGCCGTGCCTATATTTCCTGGCGAATATACATTGTAATTTATTAATAATCTATGTACTAAAAAAAAATCGTGATCTTTTTATTTTTTGATATTCACATGATCTAGCGTTTCACCTAAAGCGGTATTTTTTGTGTATACATTTTAATATTAGCAAAATGTGGAACCCATGTTTTATAAATATTTGGTGCTACCTGAGTATTTATTAACTTAAATTATTCTTTCTCTCTTCTACGTTCCTCTTGATATAGATCCTCGTCTTGCTTTGATGATGGGAATTTGTTGCATCTATTCGATCGACTTGCCCAGGTGAGCTCGGAGCGTAATCTTTCAAAATGTTTTAAATCTAAACAGCAGAAACATATGTCAGTTATAAATTAACAAATTGTTTTTGTTAAATACAGAATTTATAACTATGCACTTATGTACAGTCGAAAACAATTTAATGCGTGTATCGAATACAACTAAATTAACCTTTCGTAATATATTTATATAGAATTTCCCTCATATAAATTATAACTTAATTTTTTTATATAGTTATAAATGTCATTTTTTATTTTCGGCTATCTATTTGAGGGAGATAAAAGACAACGATTAGGGGCGAGATTACTTTCCACTTTTCGCTACTATATTATTATCGTATTAAACAAAGTAAAATGTATTTAAATCAACTGGGATTGGTGGTACAGGCTCATATAGGGAATACCTATCTCTTCCTATATTATGAAATTTGTATAAGTGTAACACCTCATAGGTGTTTTTGTAAATATAAATCGCGATTGTGATTATGATTCTACGATTAATCGTTACGTCACAGCAATTAATCCACGATTTGTAATCGTTTTCCAACGCACTGATTTGTTTACACGATTTATTTACTTCTATACATGGTCGAAAGCATCGGATTCATTTTTGTGGTATAAATTGTTTTTTACGGATTCGTCACATGATGAAATAACAAATTATCTGCGTAAAGCAAAAAAGAAACCAAAAAATTCAAATCATAATAAATACTGTTAATTGTCAGCCATATTGCTGTTTGAAATGTAAACAAATCACTAGTACGATTACTAGTGATTTGTTGGGGCGATCCCCATAGGTACGATTATTGCGATTTATAATCGCTCGAATTGCAATTTGATTTTTCAAACGTGATTATTTTTAAACGCGATTTAGATTCACACTTTTGCAACGATGTGATTTATAATCGCACACATAATCACAATCGCGATTTATATTTACAAAAACATCTATGATTGCGAATATCTCCTTATTTTTTCAGAATTTATGTATGGCGCCAGCTGTTATAAAAGATAATATGGATTAATAAAACCTGTTTATTATTTTGTTTATAAGTGTTTTTTTCCTTACTCGTTTTTCTGAATTTAAATTTTAGAGTATTTCCCTTGATAATTTCGGCTTCTATATAAGAATGGAATTTATAAATAAAAATAATACCTTACATAAAATTTTAACTTTTAATCAGGAAGATTTACCGATAAAAAGGATGTCAAGTCAGCTATAAAATTAAATAGTCCCCATTCATTTAAATAGGAAATATTAGATAAAATAAATAGTGCGCAAAAATAATAAATATCCTGAAAAATGAATGTGAAAACTTTAAAAAATATTATATGTAATTTATGATTTTGAGCAACAAGTCGTTAAAAATAAAAGTAAGAATAAAAGAGTTGAACCGTCAAGATACGTAAATACACCCACATCCACAACTATATGACATTTGATTTTAATAGTATGACGATACTCAATAAAGTAAAATATAAGCACGATGTGCAAAAGAAATAATACAAATAAATCAATAGAATAACTCCCTAAATGACAAAATAAAAATTGAGGGACTATTAAAAATCTATTTTCTTATTTTATAAAGACGTTGGCAAAAACGAAGTCCATCATTACCACAGATTAAATTGTTCGAAATATGTTTTGAAATGCATCAGTAGTATTCTTAAAACAGGCTTTTAGTTATTTCATGTAAAAGAAGATATTGTGCGCCCCGCCAAACAAATGGAAAAACATATATAATTTTAATTAGTTTTTGATTTTCTTCTAAATCTTCGTTTTGACTTGTTCAAGTATTGTGTATTGTTTCAATAAAGTTAAATACTAATAAAATGAATATATAACCTGTAGGTCTCGTAGACATATTATATACAGATATATTATGACACTTAGTTATTTCAAGTTTTTTCTATTCTAAAATACACCAATTTTCGACTTACGCAAAAAATACCACTCCTACGAAGTTTCTCTCCTCTCCGCATCTGGGACTTACCTTTATGCGGAGCGCAGGCTGGCTTTGTTAAAAAGGCGGCGTATTTAACGCATAAAAAAATATTTATAGGCGCCACCCGTTTTAAATAAATCCCCGTCAAGTTGGGCGCTTGAAAACGGGAAAAGGTAATTGTTAACCAGTGAAAGGAGTCTCTTTGTCACGAAAGTAATAATCAAAAGTGAAATTTAAACTAACTAAACTGGATTTATTGTAAAGTAATTATGCAGTTAATAGCAGGTCATTGTGGAGATATGCCCACGTAAAGATACATGATAGGAAAAAGAAATTCTAAAAAAAAATGCTTCTACCTTATTCGTAATTATTCAGTGTATCTTTAAAGATATAAATATCATACACAAATAAATATGTGAACGCAATACGTAAATATACAAACAAATTTAACACTAAAAGGTGTTGCAAGTCAGTGCAAACACTGTTTAATGCATGAGAATGAATTAATTACATACACTGAAAAACCTATTTAATAAATTGTGGAAGGTATAATTCAAAAATATTTGAGTTCCATAAAAATTCCCTAAACGAAATGCAAGGGGCGTGTAATAGTTTAAAGATAATATAAATATATTTTCTGTTCTATCATCCCATCTCCGTTTTAAAAGGAGTTGCTAAATGAAATAATTATTTAAAGTTAGATCCTTGTAATGTATCAAAGTAATCCTTCCGCGAGAAAATTGGACAATAAATTCCGACACGCGTTTAGAGTTTGCGACATCAAGATTGGCTACAACCAAAACGCGTTAGGATGAGACGTCTAGTACGGCGGGAATTCAAATGATTAATATTCTGTTATATGATGCATTTTGTAGAAAATAAAAATAAATACGCAAGAAGAACAGTAGTGTAAAGATCGACCGAAAAGGAACCTTTTTTTTCTAGTATTCTTATTATTACCACTTTCTGCGCTTCTTTTCAATTGTTCTCTACACTATTTTATTTTTTGTTTTATGTTTAAATAAAGTTTGTTCTTTTGAACAAGAACACTATAGAATATTTTACATTTGAATGAAATTATGTAATTTCTGTGTTTTAGCGTCGATTAATTTTAAAAAGCCTATATGTATGTACAGTCAAATTCAAAACTAATGTCTCCCTAAAGTATTATTTCTTTGTATTTTATAAATATAATGTGTCTCTGTGTTTGCTTAAAATGCGACTCTTGTTTCATTAAGCGTTCACATTTCAATTAGATGTATTATTCGCTCACGAAGAAATTTTAGGGAGACATGAATTTTGTATTTCAGTGTACCTACAGACTGTGTGTCTGACAAAAAAAAACTAGACGTGTGTTATTTACTATCCGATTTTAAAAACACAAAAATCCAATTAAACCCCAATTAGGGTAATCAAAATATTACTATTCCAGTGATAGGCATTTCTTTTTTGCTATGAGAACTTATATATTTTTTTAAATGTTTAGAATAAAGAATCTGAATTTAATGATGCGTAATTTTCAAGAGAAGAAAAGTTTCAAATACGGCCTGGATAATAATATTTTAAAGAAATAAGAGAAATTCCTCAAATTGTCCGCCGAATGATAAAATTGAACTAATGCCATACACGATACACAAATGGCAGTTATTATTTATTAATTGATGAATCTAATTGTTATACAGACGCCACTCTTGAGACTTATTTTGAAAACCCGACTTGTTGTACATCATTAAAATCAGGGAAAAAAAATCTCTAAAGGTGTTCTGGTATAATCGTTGTGTAGTTTGAAGTTTGAATCAGTTTCAATTCATGTATAGATCCGATAGACTGTATAAAAGGGGCTGCTTTTTTCTCATTGGTTGTAACCAACCTTGATGTCGCGAACTCTAAACACGCGTTATATTTCGGACTTTTATATACGTATATATTTTATATTAGCATAACTAATAGGAATAGACGTGAAGAGCGCCACTGTTATTTTGGCGGTCATTGAGCACAATTGAAAATAATTAACCATATGTTTCTTGCTGTTTTGTTATTCAATAATTCCTTTTTTATCATTGAAATTGAATACGAGCTGTATGCATACAATACACGTGTAAGTTTAAGGCGGATATTACACTAAAAAATATCTGTGACAAAGAACTTTCAAGAAGAAAAATGTCATTCATCATCTACAAAAGTTATCCCATTATAACATAAAAGTATTTTTGTCAAAGAACTTTTATATTAATTTTATCTTCTTCTGTTTGAATTACATTTTTTTTGTTAGCGTCTATGATCATTTTTGTTTGTAATTTATTATAGATAAATGGTTTAAAAAAAAAGGTTCACAATAAACCGAAACGTTACCAGTTTTGTCTTATAAAATTATTGGTTAAAGGTAAATTAATACCTTATTATTGGCTAAAAAAATACCAGAAGATAATTATAAAACCATGGACGAAAAAATGGTAAAAACGTTCAAAAATATCACCGAACAATATGAAGACAGCATCGCTAAGATAAGTAGTAAATTATTAAGAAATCATCGATTACTTAACAACAGTAAAAATAGATTAACATTTCTAATTAAATGTAAACGCAATGTGATTTAACAGCTTCCCTATTTAAAATTTAAAATTTCGCATATCAAATTTAACAGTATTAATTTAGATACCAAATTTCAAAAAAAAAATTAAAAATGTTTAAACATTCCACATTAAATTTATTAATCACAGATTGTAAAAAAAATCAAAATTACTTAAAAACAAATATTGCTCATTTAGATTGTCAGTTGAAATCCATCCTGGCGGAAGCGGATTTATGGAACAACAACAAATTTCTGACAATAATAATTTAATACCATGTTTTAGTAAAATGAAACCAAAGACACCTTTCTGGAAAAATTCAAACTTAATTTACTCAATACCGTGTAATGATTATAATAGTGCGTATGTTGGTCAAACAAAACAATATTTAAAAAAATAGAGTGCAAAATCATAAATCTTCAGCCGAAGATTTATGATTTTACACTCTAGCCAGCTTAACTGGCTTAAAAAAAAACATGAATATGACTTTAATCATAAATTTAATAATGACGCAACCAAAATTTTAGCTAAAGAAAAAAATATTATAAATGTAATATATTAGAAGGGCACAATAGGTCTCTCTGGCCGAGCTGCCTTCCTCGGGTCTTACACCCGCCCATGGGAAAAAAAAAAAAAAAAAAAAATATATTAGAAATGATTTATATCAAGAAAATCAAAAATAGCATAAACAATCGAACCGACATAGCAAATTTATCCAAAATCTAGGCTCCACTGTTTTTAATTTTAATCCTTGTAATTTGCCTTAAACTATTGAAAATTATAAAAATAATAACAAAAAAAATTTTCATTTCTTTAAGTACACAAAATCCACCTTCGAGCCAGCATGCATTTCGATATTTGTCGTTAACATGTAATATTATACATTGTGTTTGTCCCTTTTACGATTTTAAAATGTTTTCCGAAAAATTATGACATAAAACCGTGTTGGTTTATAAAGAGTGTGAACACAAATTTTAATCTGGATTGTAATTCGTACCATTAATTTAAGTAAATAGTTAATACAAACAAAAATGATCATAGACGCTAACAAACAAAAAAATGTAATTTATTATAGATAAATGGTTTGAAAAAAGTTTACAATAAACCGAAACATAACCAATTTTGTCTTTTGAATTATTCCCAGCCATACCCTAACAGAAGAAGATAAAATTAATGCCTTATTATTGGCTAAAAAAATACCAGAAAATAAAGAACTTCTATAGCATGTTATGCGCCTAAAGGAGAATATGACAGTTGATAAATAACTGCCATTTTGAGTTCAAATTATATTTCTCCCTCGAACATAGGCGCCGACAGTAAGTGATGCTTCTGGTGTTAAATTTTCGCTAGTAAAGTTTCACAAATTTCAAAGTGATTATATAATTGATTTTTTTACGATAGAGGGGATTATGTTATGGGTGCCGCTTTCCCATAACTTCTGAACCCGAATTCAAATGTGAATGCACAATTTGTTTACCGCAATTTGTTTGTTTTTTTATCCTAGATAAAGATGTGCGCTATATTGCTCTACCGACTAAAAGGTTACAAGTTTTGGCAAACTGTTCTGGGAGGAAGTAGTATATTTTTAAAAGCCAGAGCAACTCGTTAACCAACTCACGATGAGTATTGCAGAATAGAGTTGTTGGTGTTGTTTAATTTAAGTTTGGAGAGCAGACGCAAAAAAGAAAACAATCTCTTTTTCTTTAAGCATTACTTACGTTGTTACGTTTCGTTGGTATATTTTCCAACGCTTCCAAATAATTTAATAATAATAAATAGGAATAATTCTGCAAGTGCAAGATTTTAAAAATTACATTACCATTCAGTATTTATTAGGGGATGTCGGTAATTTTTATTAATTTACATTACGATTTTTTTTATTCCATTTTCAAAAAAACTTGTTGAATTGTTTATCTTTTTTTTTACAAAACTTTTACATTTTATTACACAAGTACTTTCTAGTATAATTTATGATTTCTGATCGCAATATCAAAACGTAAAAAATAGTTTAAATTATTAAAAATTACCGGCATTCCCAAATAAATATATAACGAAATAAACTACATATAATTGACTCTCTCTATATCGAATTCTCAAGTAGTATTCCAGTTTGTTCAAATTAGGGAGAGTTTGAATTAAAGCAAGTGAGACAAAAAATGATATTATCAAGTATTGAGCGGTACAAAAAAAAACATTAAGAGTAGCGTTTACAATCAGTTTTCACGTACAAAAAATTACGAATTTGATTTATAGAGAAAAATTTAAATTAAGAGGGTCGATGCTCATTGTTATTTATTAGGAAAAATTGCATTCTTTATGTTCCTTTTTCTTTCGTGCTGGTTATTTGATATCATCAAAAGATGATCTATAGCTGAGGATTAAAAAAAAGCTGTTTTTTTAACCTGCCGAATAAAATTTTGAAAACCTGATGCGCTTATGTACATATCAAAAAATAAAAATGACAATACATTAATTATAACAGCTGACAAAAACGAACATAAAGAATACAATTTTTCGGAGTAAATAACAATGAGCACCAATCCTCTTAAGAAGATTTAGGGAGAGTCAACTGTAAATGGAAAATAAAATCGGTGAACTCAGAGAAATATTGAACATACAAAATTTAAAATTACATCACCAAACGGCAACATAAATATTTTATCATTTTAATATGTTATGATTACTACTAAAGAAACAAATGATCAGCAACAGGAAAAACATACAGGTATTTAATTAACTACTTACAAACTGTTCAAGTTAATTGACCAAAATGTTCAAGTGAAACAAGTTTAATATTCTCTATTTTTTTACACCTGACCTCCATACCTAAATTAGACAACACCCTAAAACATTCTTACCTTTTAAATCAGTCCCGAATGCTTGCGTCCTGAAGGTGAGGTAGGTCCTGCCTATTCAATGGAAATCATCTCCTAGATCAACTGGATGACCTCAAGTCTTCTGTCTCAAGTCTTTTGTCCAAAGACATTATAACTAGATAACCACAATTAATATTAGTACCCCTTAATTGCAGGGCTTACTGTATAATAACGTGATATGCCACAAATTAAAAAAAAATAAACCTTTGAAGTTTCAGAAAAATAAATAAAACTGACTACTGTTTAATTTAAAATTGAAGCATTTTTAGTGAGGCTTACCATGTTTATACAATAAGCTGAATTTATAATGAAGCGTTGAATGTCCGAACATCTTAAAAATAAGATTCTCTAGTGATCGACATAAATGTTGCAAAATATGGATTTTTTTTGAGACCATACATTCAACATGTCTGACAAAAATTTATTTTAGCAGATGTTAAGTGCCAGTAGTACGGCGACAGATTTAAAAATTGTTCCATGCATTGGCAAGAAATGAGGTTATATGATATAGTCTAAGTATTTGAAAAAAAAATTGCTGCGAATTAAATTTTGAGGCGACGGGCAAATTTTCGTAAAAATATTAAAAAAAAAAAATGCATTTATTTAAAATCATTTCGTATTTCCATTTTTTGTGACTTTTAGTAACTTAACCGAAGTAAAATCTCTGGATTATTATTTTTTTGCAAAACAGGCAGAGTTAGAACAAGTAATGAAAAAACAATAATCATGTTTTAGCGCCACATAATAATAAAATCCAGAAATTACATATATTGCTTTAATGCTATTAATCTTCCTTTCATCGACAGATTTTTTTTGCTAAACAACGATTACATTAATTATTATTTTATTAATGTTTTACTAATATTGGAATGACAGCTACGAACAAATCTTCTGTAAGATCTGTACATACCCTTTGTTGATTTCATTACATAAAAAAAAATCTATGAAGCGCTAGGAAGATTAAAAATTCCAAAAAAGATAATACACATATTGAAAATGACACCTAAAAGACACAACAAATAAAATATTGATAAGACTGCAGCAATTTAAAGGTTTGCGACAAGGCGATTTTCCCTTGACGAAACCAAATATATAATAATAAAAGACAAGATCCAAACAAAAAATTGCATTTACCATAACAAAGTACAGCGCATTGCAAGCACAGAGAGTTTAGTCTTAATAACAAGTTTCAAAAAAATCTGGAGAAGGCTTTCAAGAAATTCGAACAAGGTAGAAAGAGTATAAACAATCTTGGACTACATATAAACAATGAAAAAACAAAATACATGGAAATGAAGGCAGAAGTAACAGTACTAAAAAAATATGCCAACATCAATGCAAAAGAAAGGGAGTGCCAATTCCTAGAGGTAACAATAACTTCAAGAAAAGAGGAAGAAGAGTGGGAAATACATAAGAAAATCTTGAAGGGAAATAAAGGGGTGGGAGCGCTATCAAGATTGTTAATAGCTAAAATTAGAGCTTAGGAGACGATCATGAAACCAGTAAAACATAAGTAATGACCACATTGGAAAAGGAAAATACTGGGATGAATGGAATGTATAACAAGAACAGAACTTGAATAGAAATATATAATGCATCTGTACAAAAAAGCTATAACTCAAAACGTGCGTGCATCAAACAAAAAAAAAAACGAGGTGGTTAGGACATATCACCCAAATGCCCCAACAAAGAGCTGTTAAAAAAAGGGTTGTATAAAACGAAGGCGCAAGAATACGAAGAGAAAGACTAAACAAGGCCTATATATTTAATACTAAAATAACAAACATATTGCACTCTTAAAATTATAATATAAATGTTATATGTATGCAATACATAATAATATTAAGTAATATGGGTTGCATATATTGCATGTATTAATGGCTGTGACAAGACCTACAATAAACGAGTATCTATGTGACCGCTGTTTCCTTAACACCTAACAATAAATTTTACAAGTGCTACATTAATTATAGTTTATATGGGTAATGACGAAAACATGTATATAATAAAATTTTATAATTGTTATATTATAGTTTATATTTACAAATCTGAAGATCAAATTTATGATTTAAACTTTTATATTAAACTTTATAACAGGAAACATCATTTTATTTTTATCAGATATAATAAGAAACTAATTAAATCGTAAGGAAGGGATATCAGATTTTGTTAAATTTGTATTATTCCGATATCTTATTCTTGGCCTTTCAATATTTTTTTAAAATTTAAGTTAAGAGGTCACAATCTTTTTTTAATGTTACAAAATGTTGCTAGGTTTCGCTAGCATATTTTCCAACTCCTTCAAGAAATTTGTATGGGCAAATAATTGTGCATGTAAATACAGTAATAATTGAGGAAATTAAACTTTACATTACCAACAGCGACATAAATATTATTATTATTTTAATACGCTAGGAACAGTTGTTTTAACAAAGGATTAAATTTATTGTTTTAAATTAGCGATAATAATTAATCATTTAATTTACTGAAATGTTCAAATGAAATCAATTTAATAATTGTGTTACATTATTAACTAAAAAAGACAACTTTTTTTATATCCGACCTCCACACTCAAATTAGACAAAACCCTGGGAAAGTTAAAAATATTGAAAATAACTGTACCTTTTAAATCAGCCCCAAATGCTTGCATCCTGAAGGTGGAAGAACCGTCTGTCCTCAACTCCTGGATAAACTGGAAGAACTTCTTAACTCTGCTCGAAGACGTAGCAACTAGACAAAGAAAGCGGATATTAATTCCACATAATTTATATTAAGGTATTTATCGTATGAAAAAAAGTTTTAACAAAATTACAACAAGATCACAATTCATGCCAATTCTGTGATTTTAGGGAAGAGATACGAAATTTCAACAAAAAATATTTATAAAACAACTATACCTTTTAAATTAATCCGGAAGACTTGTATCCCCAAGGTGGCGAAACTCTATCCGATTGAAACCATCTCCTGGATTGACTTCGAAATTCCCTTGACTAAATCTATGGTAACTACACAACAAAAATGGCCACTGGTTTAATTAATTTACAGAGACATATTGAAATTTGTGTACCTACCTATTTGATTGCCTTTGTTGCTGGAAGAAACGGAAGCTTTCCATCTATCATTTTCTATCTGCAACGTGGTGAGAAATACCTTTGAGAAACACCTGTAAATAATATTAAAGTTGTAATACAGATATTATTTCACAGATAATTATTAAGTAAACAGCTTGTAAATACAAATAAAACGCTATGCTTGCAATGTGTGCAACCCCGTTAATCTAATTAATTTTGTCTAAATATTCAAAAAATACCGAAAAATCGACGCCATTATTCAATTTGGCGAAACACAATGGCAAAATGCCAGGAAACAAACAATGCTTCTTTTGTTCGAAATCCCGGTCCGTGATTGGCTGGTTCAACAAACTTCCGATGGTCGCCATATTTGTTCGAAAATTTTGTTATTTATTATAGATCACGTAATAAATGACCATCCTCATGTAATGAAACATGTCGAGTATATAAAATATCACCGCAACGCGTATATGAGCAACATAAAAAAACATAGATCTACTCACTTTTAGTTGAAAGCATTTCCTAGCAAAAAATACTCGTCGCCGATGAAATTCCCATATGAATCAAATGCAGCTACCGCTATATTATACGTTTGAATCTATTTTACCCCCTTAACCCGCTTAATTCCCTCTAAATATTCAAAAAACCGCGGATCAAAAATCCACGCCACTATTCAATGTGACGAAACACAATGGCAAAATGCCGGAAACAAACGACGCTTCTTTTGTTCAAAATCCCGGAATGTGATTGGCTGATACAACAAACATGCGATGGCCGCCATATTTTTCTCGAAAATTTTGTTATTTACTATCAATTACGTTATAAATGACCATCCTTATGTAATGAAACATGTCGACTATATAAAATATCACCGCAACACGTATATGAACAACATAAAAAAAATAGATCTACTCACTTTTAGTTGAAATCATTTCCTGGCAAAAAATACTCATCGCCCATTAAATTCCCATAGAAATCAAATGCAGCTACCACTATATTATACGTTTGGATCTATTTTATCCCCTTAACCCACTTAATTCCCTCTAAATATTTAAAAAATCGCGGACAAAAATCGACGCCACTATTCAATGTGACGAAACACAATGGCAAAATGCCGGAAACAAACGATGCTTCTTTTGTTCAAAATCCCGGAATGTGATTGGCTGATACAACGAACATCCGATGGCCGCTATATTTTTCTCGAAAATTTTGTTATTTACTATCAATTACGTTATAAATGATCATCCTTATGTAATGAAACATGTCGACTATATAAAATATCACCGCAACGCGTATATGAGCAATATAAAAAAAACATAGATCTACCACTTTTAGTTGAAAGCATTTCCTAGCAAAAAATGCTCATCGCCGATGAAATTCCCACAGGAATCAAATGCAGCTACCACAATATTATACGTTTGAATCTATTTTACCCCCTTAACCCACTTAATTCCCTCTAAATACTCAAAAAACCACGGACCCGAAAAACCAACGCTGTCATTAAGTACATGAAAATTCCACAAATAGGAAAAACTCTCTTTTGTTCAAAATACGGGAATGTGATTGGCTGATTCAACGAACATCCGATGACCGGTATATTTGTTTGAATTTAATTTATTTACTATAAATTAAGTTATAAATGAGCATCCTTACGTAATAAACCACGTTAAATATATAAAATAAAAAGAGAACGCGTATTTGGGTAACATAAAAAAATTAGATGTACTCACTTTTAGTTGAAAGCATTTGCCAACGAAAAATACTCATCGCCGATGAAATGCCCACAGGAACCAAATACAGCTACCACTATATTACACGTTTGAATCTATTTTACCCCTTTAATATGATTAATTCTCTCCAAATATTCAAAAAAACGCGGACACAAAAAACCCACGCCAGCCAACAAATGCGCACTCTGACTCTGATTCGATTTGCAACATTCAATTACAGCCGAGAAAAATCACCTTACCTGTTGCTAACCGATTTTAGATGTTTTTTCAACTAACTAGGTATAATATTTTATTACGATAAATGGGAAATAAAATGCTATTATTTGTAAGTTACGATATAAGCGAGTACCCTTACGTAAAACTAATGAAACACATTAAAATATAAAATAACAATGCTACTCTTATGTGCATATGAAGAGCTGAATTTACTCACCTTTAGATTAAAGCATTTTGTAGCAAAAAACCGACCGCCAACCAAACAACTATAGTAAACAGAACCAGGTACCACTGTATTACACGTTTGAGCCTATTTCAGCTTTCAATCTAGTTAATTTTCCCTCAAAATGTTTAAAAACGACCAGCAACAAAATACCGACGCCATTCAACATGACAAGAATAAGACGCGTGCTTCGTTTGTTAAGAATTGTGGACTGTGATTGGATGTAATTGTTGCTATGCGCTTTTGGATGCGTTCTTTTTAACTGAACATTATTTAAGGCGGTAAATAAACTATAATTTAACAATTACAAAGAGCGCTAATTCGTATTCGTATTTATTGCGCCTTTCATTCGTAAAGATGATGTAGATTGAGAATTTTATCGTAGGTAAAATTGGTATCTGTAATTTTCGGATATATTCTTTGAAGATAAATAAACAATTGTAAATACATAAAAAATAGCAATTTAATGTGATTTTCATTATTATGTTTAGTTAATATGAGATATTTAGTGCAAATACTTTTTATTTTCTGTTATAATCAATTAAGGATTTCATTTGTTAGGCAATTGGATATACACGGAAAATGTACGGTGTATACTTGGTTGCCTATAGAAAAGGGGTATGAAGAAATATGTATGCACATATAGAATATTTGGAAATACATACATGAGAGCTACTAGGCTTCTATTTTTATATATATATTATGTGTGCATATATATCTTGCATTCAATGTAAAAGTACGTTTATTTAATGGTATTTAGTACATTTGTTGCTGTTGTAGATTTATTTTTAAAATGCCGAATTTAAATATCCAAAAAATATTAGTAATTGATAAGCTGTGTGTAGAACTATCATTTTTTTGTTCTTTATTTTGTTTTCTCAGTTTTTTTCAGGCAATATTATAGAGACTGTAAGATTTGTAGTTTCGTAATACTTGTACGACTAATCCGGCTGTATGGACTAGATGAAAGGAAAAAAGGATGTAATTTTAATTCTAATTGCCCTAAATTTTATTATGCGTAATAAATCGGTAATTATTTATTGGACTATTGTATTTTGTATAAGTATTATGTATGTTTATCCTTTAAATGATGTAAATCGTTGGGTTGTTATAAATTAAAAATTATAGATCAAGGTTTAAGTTTAAGTCAATTGTAGGTCATTTCTAATTCTACAAATTTCTAATAAACGACTTATCGCTCATTGTCCGTAAGTAGCTTTCCACCTAACGATTGGAAACGGGATAGCACGCAAAGTACGCGCGCTGTTGCATCAGCTTTGCCCGTCCCGACGCGGGTAAATATGTGGATCCCTCGCACACGTGTTTCGGATCGGATAGCTCGCGCACACACTATCGTAAATCGTCTATAAAAATTAGTGCAACCAAAAAACAACAATTAATCTCCCAGAAAATTTAAATTTAATAATTTCGCGTTAGTTTGCGTAGAAGAAATGAGCGCGCGATTTAAATTAGAGGAAACAATCGACGACACGGAAGCGAAGTCTTTGTGGGTTTTCGGCTACGGATCTTTGTGCTGGAGGCCCGGATTTGAATTCGACAAGGCCGTGGTCGGACACATAAAAGGATTCTCGCGAAGATTTTGGCAGGGAAACAAGGTGCATCGTGGCACCGCACAAAAGGTAAGATTTTAAATTAGGAATCTGGTTGAAATTTGGGTTCTTTATTTGTATATGTAAAAGAAGTAAACAGATATAAGAAATGTGCTTGTTTTTTTTTGTTCTTATTGAAAGTTGTAAACAAATCCCATGTGAAATCATGGTATTTAAAATTGTTTACATGTAATTTATGATTTCCTAACAATAACTTTTCAAATTATTCTTGGAAATCATTGTTTAAATAGCCTCTATCAGTCAGTTTGAATACAAAGAAATCGTATTAAAATTTATCCAAGCTTCTGAAAATCAATATTCGAGTGTATATTTGCACTGTGATAACAATAATAAAACACTAATAACTCGACTGCAATTTGTTTTTGTTACAGCCCGGCCGGGTAGCGACTTTGATTGAAGATCATCGACCATCCGTAAGTAAATATTTTTTTTTTTAAAAAACAAAGTAATCTAATAATAATCACTGTTTCGCGTATGACTAAAATCTATTTGGAAATTTCAGAGCGCAGTTTATGGCGTCGCTTTCTCGATAAGCGGGCAAAACGCGATCTCCTACCTGTCGCAGAGGGAGTGCAAGATGGGAGGCTATGACACCAAATTTACCACGTTCTATCCGCCCCACGGTGCCCCTATTCGGACCGTTTTACTTTACGTGGCCGTTCCGGGTAATCCCTCGTGGTTGGGCGACGCTCCATTGAGCGACATGGCGGCTGAAATAACGGAGGGCGAAGGGCAATGCGGACATAATGTCGAATACCTACTGAGGCTGGCCGATTTCATGCGCCAGCATTGCCCAGAAGGCGACGATGCCCACCTGTTCGATCTGGAGAAGCTTGTGATCGACAAATTCGCGCGAAAAAGATCTGCATCAGCAGTTTAATGGGGACAGGGGAAGATTGTATCAATTTCGAACGGATTAGGGTTGCATCACCAATTGATAATGAGCTCAGAACTAGTGATTCAAGTCGACTTAATAACTGCGATAATAATTTTCAATTCACTGCGACGGTGTCTAGTAAAAAATTACTTTGCCTTAATATATAATTCTGTGCCTTGGAGCAAAAATGACAGCAAATTGCACTTGAAGTTTTTATCAAAAATATTTTTGATTTCAGCTTAAATTGAGTGCAAACTACTATTGATTGATTGAGTCAACATATAGAATACTTAAACAAAATATGAAAATAAATAAATAAAGTGCAATGATTTAATGAAAACAACAAAGTATTAAGATTGACCCTTTTAGCTCCAAGCCACAGAATCATTTATGTCAGCGCTCGGCAATCTTGCCCGTAGGAGCTAACTGTTTACATTCCCCCGCCCAACTAATTCAAGCGTTTTTGTAAGTTTATCGAGGAGAATACAACATGCGATACAGAGCACATTGATGTCACTGAAACGTAGAGCGCCGAGTTAAATATAATGGATATTCCGAGCACAAACGGTCATATGTTTTACAAAGAATGACAAATGCAATTTTTATTTTCCAGAAACATATCTGGGCATAATGAGTGCGTTATTTGTGGAAAGATAATGCAAGTATATAAAAGAAAATCAATATAAAGCGACGTTTTGATCATTTTCATGAGAAATTGTTTGTTTTATTATTTATTTGAGCATTTCTATTTTAAATTTGAAGTATTTTATTTTTATTAATTATTTATTATATATTTTTGATTTGTCCATATAACTTCTGCGATACTTCTAGTCAGTTTTATTTTATCTTGACGAAAATGTATTTTTTGTTAATTTATCTTTTTAATAAAATTCCAAAAAAATCAAATGAAATTTGCTGTTTCTACAATATGTCTATATATTTACATTTTAGATATATGAAATGAAATACATGTTATTTTTATATTATAAATGCTGCGTTTATACAGGTTGTCCAAGGTGGATGACATCGAAGAACACCAAATATCATCATTAATTACAATTTTTAATAAGTTATTGATAATGAACTACGTTCTTAAAATATTTTGACCATTGGAAATTGTCGCTTCTTGCTAAACCATCTAACAAACTGTTTCAGTTTAAAGAAAAAACTCTGTATTTTTTTCATTTTATTCCTCTCATACTAATAGTAATTAAATGTGCACATTTTAAACATTAAAAAAGTGTTGGACTAGCTTACCATGACATCCAAAATTAATTGGAATACCTATGCAGAACCTTTTATAAGTAACATTTACGGTTAATGCGTCAATAAACACTGGTGAGGAGGTAAATTTATAATTAATTATGGTATTCTCTCCATCCACGTATTCTTATGAACTTATAGGTGACCTTACAAATGTTAGTCCGCCATTAATCAAGATTATTACAAACAATAATTCAAATAATTATAATTATGAAAGAAGTTCATGTTATTTTACGATTGACATTTATATCGGCTTGTTTATTTAAAATGACATAAATTTGCAAAAAATACTTTAAATGCTGTCAACTTTTGGTGTAGAATGCGCTATCAATAAGTAGATATGAGGTGAAAAATGGAACCGATATGTTCTCTCTTGCTCGTCGCATTTCGAATCGTTCGCTTACTTATTTCCTTCAGTGAACCTACATATTTATTTGCGTACGATGTCATCTTAGAATAATACTACACTTTATTACTATAATCAATAAATATTAAATATTCTTAAACGCAATTTTTATTACGTTGAAGTATCTAATATGCGGCAGCCATCTACATATGTTTTTAATTTCAATAGCCGATGTTTACTGGCCGCCTGACACACACACCTGTTTTCGATTTCTCTGCAGGGATAGTAGGAGAGTCGCTTCCCCTACAGTGCCGAGCACTGATTTATGTACATCGACGGAAAGTCCTGAGTCTTCCCTTTTCATCATCTATTTTTGACCTAAGAAAAAAGATATTTTCCAAGTAGATTTCATAGAAATAAATGTGAACCAGGGTGGCATACAGAAACATACAGGGTGTATTTACCAATTAAAATAGCGGCGTAGGTTTGTTTTACTTCTGATACATTCTGTATGGGTATTGTAAGAAACAATTTAATCAATTTCAAATGTGAGGTTGGTATGAAAAGGTTCCTTAGATCGATTGTAAACTAAAATATAAAAAAATTAAACTAAAGTTTCTTGAGGAATCGGTATGGTTACTTTAACTTTTAATTTGACAACTTAAATTAATTTACTATTGCCAGCATCAGACAATTGAAGATTATATAAAACTTTTACAGAAACGACTTCTTTCTAAAGCGAAAATTAAAGTGGTAATAAAAAATTCAATCTTAATTTATAAATTACCTCGAAATTAAGAATTTAAATAGGAGAAAATATTAGGTTTAAAAAATGAAATTTATTATTAAAAGAATATTTAAAGGAATTAGTGCATTTTTAAAACTAATATCAAACACTCCATTCATTAAAACATAATGAATAGAACAAAATATGGCTGTAATATAATGATATTATTAGTGTTAATATAATTGTACACTTATTATTTAATTTATATTTATTTTGAATTAGCAAGTTGCTAATTCCAATATTCCCACGTGGAATGACTTTTCGTTTAGCATAATTCTTTGAATTTACAATATTAAATCCAATTGAAAAATAACTACCAACATTTTTACTTTGTTAACAATTACTTTTATTGTATTATGTATGTAATAAAATTGATCAATTTGGTTAACCCGTTAGCGCCCAAATTAATTACTAAATACCAAAAAAAAAAAAAAAAAAAAACTCAAAGACTTCACGTATATTAGGCACCAATGGGTTATTGGTCAACATAGTTTTAGTTATTTATTAAACTTGTGCGTCTGTGATTTTTTTCTGTAACGAAAATAAAGCATATAAATTTATATATAGAGTTTTGTTATATGAGCCATTTAAAACATTGGGGAAGAATGAGACAAGCTGACAATTTGTTTTACCTTCATTATTTTTAAAATCTCCGTTAAAGAATATTGTTGTTCTGTCCGTTAGCTCCTCACCATCATAAATAACAAATACAGATTGGCTATATTAAAAGTTAAAGTTTTTAGTTTGTGCTATTACTATACACAAACTTTGCTATAGGTTTGTTTGTTTGTCTGATCTAAGCAGATCCGAGGTATTTTACGCGTTTGTTTGTACTTTAGAGCATGATTTGTGCGTGTTTGTTTGTTCAGAGCAAGCAAATCTAGACCACAAAGAGGTTGCTCTTCCTGCTCGCGGTCCGACGTCCGAGCAATTTCGAGCAATTTGTGCAACATAACCTACTCGCACTAACACCGTGTTGTAAAATGTCGTTTGTAAATGTAATCTGATTTATAACTGCATCAAATATGCAGGAAATAGATAATATAACGATACCAATGTGATTGATGTAAAGAACGATCATTATATTTTAAAAATTTCACTTGATAGTACATAAATACTAGTATATGATGCATTTTATTGTAGTCTAGATTCATTAATTTGAAAACTTATTTTTACTTTTCCTGTTCATTAATAGCTGTGACAATCTGATTATAGCAAATAATAAAATTAAGGTTATATTGCAATGGAGCGCGTTTGTTTGTACCATCTTTAAATCCAACTCTGAGACGTTCTCAAGTTACTCTGATGACGTCAGTAGATACTGCTCAAGCACACAAACAAACAAAGCTTATATCTTTGCTTGTTCACTATGTAGGACAAGTAAACTTAGTTGCCCCTAAAGACGAGTATAATATCAACTTTCTACATCGTAAGGGGCAAAGTGAGACATTTGTATTTATAGTAATATAGAAGATAACGCAGGCGTTTTACTATATGAAGATATTATTTTGAAGTTGTTCTCATTGACTTTATTTAATACATAGGGAGTATGTTAAAGATGCTTATTATTTGAGCAGTTTCCAATTAGGTTTTCTTGTGTAAGGAAAGAATATAAGTATTCCCGCCCATACTTTAATATATTTTTTTTTTTTTGGCAGTGAGAATAATTAAAAAATCACACTTAATTTTGTTGTGTACAATTTTACATGCTCTGCCTTATTACCCAAGAAATTGTTAGTAACGATCAACAAGCAAGTTATGTAGATGTCTCGTATTTGTCCATAAGTATCTGATATGTTTCCCAAACGATGGGTAAACTTGTAGTTACATTTAAGTAACTGAGTTGTTTATGGTTGAGAAGACTCGTCAAGCCTTGTGTAGGAATTTGTCACACTAATCGTAAAAGTTTTAAATAAATGTCTCATAATTACCCCACAAGACCCTATGTAAAAAAAAGCGTTTTGTTATTTATGTGTTTTGTATTTCTAGTTGTATATGTATATATAAAAAATATCGTTAATAAAATCAATAAAAACTTTCACAACACACCAGCATTGTCTACTATTCAAATTTGTTCCATCTTAAACATGCTGCGTGGGCAGTTGATTCCTCTGTACAGCCTGCGGATACATGATGGCGTTCCTGTTCGCCGTATGGTGGTTTTCCGGCACGGGTTCGTTAAGGATGCCCTCGAATAGGATGGTGTTGGTGTGGGTGTTGAATATGAAAAACGCGAAAGGATGATCGGCCCTCACTTTCGGCGTAGTGATGCCCATCAAAGGTATCACGGACACTAAAGATACGGCGGACGCTTTGGTACCCTCTTCGTTCACTTCGACCTTGGCCTTGTGTATGAAAGAGTCGACGAGACCCAGTTGCCCGCCGTCGAAAAGATTGGATAGTTCGGAGTTGGCGGCGAAAATCCGCCTGATGCCCATCTGTGAAATAAGCGAACCTTAAAACAATGCCGATCGCGTAATTGCGAACGTTAAATACCTTATGCAGCGTGTGAACCAAATTGAAACTGTAATCTATCTCAAACCTCGGCAGTAGCAATTCTACTTCCGACTCATTGAGGGACCGTATTAAATCTCCAAAACTGCGATAGTCTTGTAGATCGCGCAGAGCGGCTTGAAGACCGTCGTGTTTTTTCGGCACGACCAAAAGCAGAGCACGGGTGCCACCCTGAAACGAAATCAAATATATATGCTGGATCGGAACGTGAACACCTTCAAATAGCGACGTAAACGAAGTTTTCATTAAAGAATATTAACATTGTTTCCTTATTTAAAAATATGGGAGGGACAACGCGGTATTGAATATTTGAAGAATCCTACCGCATAATTCAATTGGACGATTTGGGCATGTTGCGTTTGGCCATACCCGAACGTATCGATCATTTGCATTAAAGGCACATCTACGCATCCTCGTGGAGTATGGAAGCAAGCCGCCCGCGTCCATTTCTTATCGAAAAACGTTTCCCAAGTCGCCTTGAAGTACAACGCGTTCGTTAATATAATTTGGGTGTCCTGATTGATCTCATCTGAAAATATTACGGAAAATTAGCCGAAAAAAAAAACATAGATCTATTTTAAACGTACCAGAGGAAATAATTTGCGATATCAGCCCTCTAGTGGCGTTTTTGACGAAGTCATTGATGACCGACGCGGACTTTACGCCATCGTGAAAATTCAATTCCTTCACCATAGCCCTGTAATAGCGCTCGGCGATACTCCTGTATTGCGGTTTAATTCTCGTTCTATCCGAAACGAATAAAGCATTTTGCAATTCCAATATGGAACTTGGTTGTATCTCCTATAATCGAAAATTAAATAAACCAATGATAGATTTGAAATATTATCGGGCGAGTCCTACGGTTAATTCCCTGATCAAGCTTTCCACCAGGCGATCTTTTTGGTGGGGCGAGATGTGCAACGCTGAATAAATCTCTTCAGCAGTCGCTCCGGACGCTGCTTCAGCCAACATTCCTAAGGAAACTTTGACGGTCGATGGGGAGAGGAAAATATTTTTGGATGTCCCTATAGAATTCTATAAAGTTATGAATGACGGTAAACTCGGAGGAAAAAAATAGGCATTTCTTTTTATACCTTTAATAAGTCGATATCAAATTGAGAACCTAATGATTCCACTGGCAGTTGTGGCGATGGATATTGGGCTGGGTTACTTAGGGGCACTGTTTCAAATAGGAAAACATATAATCGTTTTACAAACAAATACCTATGTGAGCATTAAATTTAAGAAAAAAAAAACAATATAGATTACCTGTGAATAAAATTAAATATAAAAACCACATCTTTTTATTTTGTTTTGTTCTTCTTAACACTATATGACGTTCAATCGACCTCAACACTGGAACACCTCATTTGTTTTGAGCGCTATTGATATCAGCGGTGTAATTCAACTGGTTTTGTGTCTTTAACCACTGATACGACCTTGGAAATCCCGTGTTTCAAGTATATTTACGTAGTGCGTCAAATATATTGTACACAACATACGAGGGCCTTATCTTAACTCGAAGAGTATGCACACCGTCTCGAGATAGATGGGAAATGACCGGTTAGTTCGAAAGTGAATTATGTTACGTCGATCAAGGTTGGAAGAGCCGTGATTCATTGTTAAGTATTTGTAAATTCAAATTAGCGATCTTTCGAAAGATGTTCCCCCCTCATATAGAAACTATATTAGTTTAGACTAATGCACAATAACATAATATAATCGTAATTACTAAGAGGGAAATACTTTCTGTGGTTTTTGTCATTTTCTAAAGAATTCAGAGATAAACAATTGGTTGCGTCATTCAGACGTTTCAAAAAGAACGATATAACTGATTATATATTCCGCTTATTAATTTCAGATTAAATTTTGCCATTAGACACTTAACCTATATACAAAAAGTAACCGGTTTCTATGAATAACATATTGCAAGGCAAAATGCATTTACGAAGGTCGGACGATAAGTTAGTTTAGCCAAGTTTTATATTAGTACAATATTTTTAAACTCACCCACGGGAGGGTCAACAGCGTATCTAGGGGGAAGCGGTACCCCCTCCACCTCCAAAGGATTTTCTATTTTCCCAATAAAAACAATATCTTTAGTAACCTCCTCCTGTACGAAAAACAGGAACGGTTTCGATACATTAAATACGACCACCGATTCGCCACCAAATTTATTCCCAATAGTCACTTCTGAAAAATCACAGAGAGGAATTTTCAAAATGAAATTTCGTCAACGGCCGGTGCTTACGCGTGGTCGTATAGATTATGCTCCCTTCTTCGTTCACGTCGATGCCCGATTTCTGCAGGATGTCGGTAACTACCAGCTGGGCTTCTTGGTCGCGGACGATCCCGGGAAAACTGGCCACGCCGGTGAATAGGGTCTCAAAGCCGAACTATAAAGCATTTTGTATTTTGTGTTTTGTTCGCAATTTATCTGGGCTGCTTTAAATTTAATACCTCACGCAAGATTTGCGAGTACCGAGCTTGGAAATCGAATCTAAATTTGGGCAAGATTAGCTGGACCGGTCTGGTGTCCATTAATTTCACGCTCATTGCCAGATTGACTAGATCCAGGTCCTCGATTAGGTAGGGGAGGCCGCCTCGGGAATGTGGTAATACGATGTATAAAGCGAATTTCCCTCCCTGAAAGCGTATAGTTGCAGACCGTCACCCAGTTGTGGAAAGGGTTACAAGATTACCTTATATGGTATTCGGAGTATTTCGGCGCCTAGGCTCTTGGAATCGAAATAATAGAACTTCTCGGTAAGTTTCATATATTGCACGTCCACCACGCGACTTCCAGAGGCGTAGAAACCACCTGTGAAAGTTTCATTCTTTTGGAACGGTATGGACCACATCCCTTTGAAGTAAATCGCGTTGGCTGCCACCATTACCGCATCCTCCACATCGTCTAATATAAAAATTGTTTTTTTTTTTTTAGAGAAGTAATATGCGTTTTCGCACTTTAGACTTTACCAGGTTGCACAAATGCTTTAATCCTGGCGTTGGTCACATATTCAACCCAGGAATTTATACTAACGCTGGCTTCTTTGGGGTTGGAGAAATTAGTTTTGGCCAGGTCGGTGTGGTAGAAGGTCTGGGCTATCGTTTGATAAGTAGGCGAGGGTGTTAAGCCCGAATCTAAGAAGAGGGTGGTGCCGATATTGAGAATGTATTGATTATTCCTTTTCATCTAGAATATTAACAACGTTTATTCGTCCAAAACTGTGCATAAAATGACGTACAATTAACGCATCGAGGACTTCGCTGAACTGTTGCCGGATTATGGTCTTATTTTCGGGAAAATTCAATACTCTCCTGAATTCTTTATCCGTTAAACCGGCCGATCCTTCGTATAACAAAGCCAGTACCAATTTCAAGCTGATAGGTGACAGTATCACGTTGTTGTATCCTTTTGCCGACGTGAATTTCTTGAAGAAAAAAAAATATGTCAGAGAAGCGCCTAAGCGTGATCTGCTTTTCGCAAGGGGTCAGATAGGGTATTCACCTGTAATAATCGCCAATCGAATACGTCCTTGACAGGATTTGCCTCGTACGCTATAAAACCGTCATATTCAACGGCATCATTGTCAGGTATTGTCGGTAGGTGTGTTTCTGCTGATACACGGACAAGCACATACAACACACCTGAAACATTTAAAAAATGATGACATAATGAATGTTGTTTTTCCGTCTTCTATATATAGATCCGCATTACATTAGAGATTCTTAACGTATTTGTACCAGAAAAAGTCACGTCCCGTATAAAAGATGTTATTCTTTTTTTGTGTGTGATAAAACAGTTTTTATCTACTCTAACACTTCTTGTGCCCTCTGTATAATTTTATATTTAGAAAATACGCAATATTTGCGTAATGTAGATTGAATTTAGTTTTCTTAGAACATATATTATCTCAAAATTCCACTTAAGAAAGCAACTACTTGTAATGGGAAATCATACCCCGATAATTCAAAGAAGTCGGCCTAATCGCCGACAAAAACCCGATTCGATAAATGCTTCCTAATAGAGATAATATTATAAATTTGCACTGACGACAGCACACTTACCTAAAAGTAAAATTTGCAGCCGAAACATATCGGTAAACTATCGTAAAACACACACAAATATAACAAAACGGCTACACCGTTAGTTCACCACTGCTTAACACTGACCGAAGAACTGAGGTCAGTTGCTTTTATTTATTTGTAATGTTATCTTGGAATGATTCGTGCGCACTCATTTATTGTCGAATGAAAATCTCTAAAACCACGAAAATTAATAGAACTATTACTTTTATTACCTCATATTACGCTTAAATTTTAAACCGATAGCGTCATAGGAAAGTCCTAAGTTTTACGCTAACCGAAAATTATTAATTACGCGTACCGTCGCCGTTTGAAAACTAAAAACTACGGCGAACCTATTCCACAAAAACTTATATAGATATAAAATAAAATTTGTGGCAACAATTAACTATGCAACCAGCGTGCCCACAGGTTATTTGTTCGTATTGTCGACATTGGATTAACCTTTCGCAGAACTGGTTTCCTGTCGATTATTACTGGAACGTGAAGATGCGACCCTCGAATTTTCTAAAATACCTGTGCTCGGTAAACCGTAGAAAACCAACCGCTAAAATTGCCTACAATACGACGCCACTGACATAAATTTCAAATTGTGACAATTCAATTGTGGACACTTCCTAACAAAATTATTTTATAAGAATCGATTGCATTATCATTTGTACAATAAAACTAATTATCCATAATGCGGTTTTATATTTTCCTTATGCGATCACCCAATCTCATCACGTTAATATCTTAATATAGTACAATAAGTAAATCATTATAAGGATTTCGAAATTCTGTGCATATAATTCAAAAAGCGCGCTTTTTTTTACAAATAAGTATGTGTTATTTGGTGTTATGAATGCAGGCCTAGATCGTGGATTTTATTTCTAACAGTTTAACAACCTGCGAGTTACATCTGACATTTGACATTTGCGATATACATAACCTAACAAACGCTTTCAATCAACTTAAAAACTATCATTAATACAATAATTTTATTGAAATTAATCACGTCATATAAAAAATCGAGTGTGAAAAGCGCCGGTATTGGTCTAATAAATGAAATAAGCCGTTGAAAATATGTTTAAACTGCGGCAACAAATAAAACAGTATGTTTACACGATGATTCTTCCATTTCTACATTAATATGTTCAGAATTGAAGCTGTATTGATGGTGCAAGAAAATTTAGAAGAATTTTACCACTGCCATTCGTAGCTTTCACAAGCATGGAATCCCCTTTGTATTTATGACGATCAATATCATACACAATCATAAATAATGGTGACTGTACATTGGAAAGTGCATAAACTACCTAGATTTTTATAGTGAGCGAGAGTTTTTTTTGTTCATTTCAAAAGTATTAAGGCAATAACAACCCATATTTTCAGCCAAGCTTTACGAATTTATCTGCGAAAATGGTATTACTTTGTAAGATCTTTAACCTACAATCATTTAATGGATAGAAATTATGCGGCTGATGTTTGCATGGAACCTATGTTTTGGTTTGTTGACAACTTTACGAATGCAATAGGTCCAGTATGTATATTCACTATTCTTCAAATTGGGATATCATTCGATACTCGTTTTGCAGTTTTTTGTAGTGTTTATTGTTTGCCTGACGGCTTCTGTCGTTGTATTAGCATATGTGATTGGATTACCCTATTGGTGGCAACGGAACCCAATTGTGTGTATCTGGTTAGTCATCGTAGGAAATTGGCTGTTGTTAAATATAATATTTCATTATTACATGGCTGTCATAACACCCCCTGGATATCCACCGCAGGTATGTTAAGATGTCCACTTTTTGTTTAGTGCAGTCAGTGTGCAGTGAGGATATAGAATGAAATTAATTTTGTAATTTTGTAACAAATAGGGTGAATTGATCACAGAAGCCGTTAGTATATGCAAGAAGTGCATAGCCCCGAAACCACCTCGTACACATCATTGCTCGGTTTGTAATCGATGTATTTTAAAAATGGATCATCACTGCCGTATCCTTCAAATTGTTTACCTATTGTCAAGATATTATCAAAATTCTGTTTTTCCTTAAATGTTAAACTAGCTTGGTTAAATAATTGCATCGGCTATTACAATCATAGATACTTCTTCATGTATATGGTATATACTGTAGCTGGAGTGCTGTTTTTAATAATAGCTGGATTCGAGTTGGCCTATCGGGATCTATGGCTGGCAATGTCCGAGGATGAAGATCCCGAATTAGAAGGCCACCCGGTGAAGTTCAATAAGACTGGAGCCATAATTCCCGTGGTAAATATTCGAAACATCTGTGCAGGCAATCATTATGACGTTGATTCCAATTTAACAGACAGATATCTTATATTTGGATTCCGTTCTTGAAGACAACTTAAACGATTCCATCGAGATAGTTAGCCCATGGCGAAGAGGTGCGTTGACCTACATGGCGCTGATAAGTTGCGGTACGATCATTAAGAAGTATAGTAACGAACTTTAAGTGAAAATTGAAGTAAATATTCCCACTTGCAGCTGTGTTCATCGCCCTTAGCGGTTTGGCGTCGTGGCACAGCCGTTTGATCGGCAGAGGTGAGACCAGCATCGAAGCGAACATAAACAGGGCCGAAACGGAGAGATTAGCCAAGGTGGGAAGGTTGTATACGAACCCCTACAATTTCGGAAGCAGGAAAAATTGGAAGATCTTCCTCGGATTAGTGCAGGGGAGGTTTGTTGTTAAAGATGTTGTTAAGATAGGGTTAACAAGGAGGAAGGCGTTTTAAAATCATTAATCAATTACCACTTTTAACCTATTAAAATTTGAAATATAAAGAAAAACCATTAACGCAAAATACGATCAAAATTTAGTCAATATTTAAGCGTGGTTGAGCATTATAACTTTGATCAGGTTTCACACAAAGATAAATCTTCCTCTTTCGCTTCTAACGGCTTCATGATTCGTTGAATAAAGAAAGTATTGCATGCAGGGTTAGTTACTTTTGAGAATTTTCTTTAATTGAAACTTCTGAATTTGACTGCATCATTCGTTGGAGGATTCTTTTTGCTCTGGATTATCAAATCCGCCTGTATATATTCTAAGTTGTTGTTATATCTAATTTCGCGATTTAAATAAATCTAATTCGGTTGCAGATCTTGGTTGAGGCATGTCTTTTTACCGTCCAGCCACGAGCCTGTAGGCGACGGATTAAGATGGCACACCATCCACGACGAATCACTAGACGAGTGGCCGTAACAAGGAGTAATTTTCTAGTCATTCCCAAGCATTCCAAAAAAAAGAGCTAACGGAAAAATGGGTGAATGTAATTTGTGTTGTGATATAATTATTTTTAAACAAAGAAAAAGTGTTATTACTTCCACGTGATATTTTATTTATTTCAATCGTTTCCCACGACCTATTACAATTATATATTATTGTCCGGACTTATGTGTGTATATATTACACGATGAGGTAAAAAATAAATAACATTACGCATTATTAAAAATTGATTATTTATTGCCTTAACTTAGATATACTGATAAATTAATGAGGAGGGTAAAGTTCTGTCATATTTATTCAAAGTGTAAGTAGAGATTGAAGACGGTTATTTCCAAACGTTATCCTCAATCCATGGAACAAACTCTGAAACCCTGGTGTAAATTGCAGGCGTATTCTCTTGGGCGCACAATCTACCGAATGACGTAATTCCGACCGTGTAGAAAATGCACTGATTATCCTCTTTGGTGACAGTTAGAGGTCCGCCAGAATCGCCCTGAAAAGAAATGCATATAACGATGTAACATCATTCCCATCCGGACCTCTATTTTGTAATAATGTAAGAGAGATTCTGTTTTTTTTTTCGCTTCTCTTGCATTCAAGAATAGGGCCCCTATAACGCAAAATCATACTTGACAAGTATCTTTGCCTCCTTTCAATACACCAGCGCACAACATGGTCTTGGGCAAGCCGTTTTGGTAATATTTAATGTTCCCATAAGCTTTATTACAGAATGACATGTCTAGGATATCTAGGGATACTTTCTGTAAAATATCAGTTGTCGTACCCCCTAAAAACGTCAAATTTTAACCAGATTCATTCAAAATCTGATGAATCGTACCAGTTTCATTTGCACCCCAACCAGTGGCAATAGCTGACGCGTGCCTTACGTTCCGAGTGTTCCACAAGCAGGCTGGTCGGATGTATTCGTTAAATCTCACTTTCCTACTTAATTTCAGCAAGGCGATGTCGTTAACTTTGGAAGCGTGGTTATAATGCGGATGGCCTATGACTTTGGCCACGCCGAAATCTTCCGGTAATGAGTTGTCGTTATCTTTAGATAGATCTAATTCGCCCAAGCGAACCAATACAGGGGGACCGCTTTGGAGAGAACAAAATTAATCAGAAATGTATTAAAAAATATTATATCGTTCGCGTTTACAATTTCGTAGTGGTGCAATGGGCGGCTGTCATGACATAGTACTCGCTTATCAAAGTACCGCCGCAACTCCATCGGATATCGCTGCCACTTCCGGTGTATCCCAACAGAGCCATGAATGGGAATTCCTTGGGTAAAGCTGGCTCACCCCCCACCACTAACGGTAAGCCGTCGAAGTTGCATTTTGTTATGGTCACACCACTAGGTCTGGGTTCCGATATTAGAGGGATAACTTCCACTGTTTCCACGGTATTTTTGTTATATTCCAAGCATTCTATTAAGAAAAGTATAATAATAAAAAAAAAACACCGCAAAACAAACATTCTGGTTAGTGATTTAATTTACATAATCATTATGAACACAATAGTTTAATTCGACCTTGGTTCGGTAAGAGAAAAGATTTTAATAACACTAATTGTATCTGCAAAACAGATGAATCAGGAATAACCATATAAATGTTATTCTTTTTTTAAATCAATTTTGAATATATACAAGGCCCATCTATAAAGATACTCACTCCGTTCACTTAGCGGAAGATTCGGATCTATGGACGGTTCATTTTCATACACTAATCGATCGGGATCTCCCTCACTCACAAAAGAATTTTCGTTGGCCTGCACATTTGTGATTTCCGCACCTGAAATGATTGTCATATTTGCTACGACGATTTTTGGGAATCAAGTGGCGGCTTCGTTTCAATTGACATACCCTCGCAACACACCACGAATATTGAACTGACCAAAATCTCGCATATAGTTGGTTTTATGCCCCTTTCAGCGTCCGCGCTCGCTTTCGGGCAACTGCGGTCCACTTTGCAAACCCCACTAGCACCGGAACCCTTAACAGTGCATGGTTTGTTTACTGTAAATATTCTCCGTGTAAATTTTGTATTATAGATGATCATTGGCGGTGTTTGATCGGGCTTTGTCATTAATTATATGCGCCGACAACTTGGTTTAATTTTAATTGGCGGTTTGAAATGTCACATCCTAAGTGCTAATTAAAATTTGACCAAGCTTAACGTGCTGGTGCGAATGAGCCTTAAGCATTCAGTTTGAATGTTTGATCATTTTGTACTCATTTGCACCGACTTGTTTAATTATAAATGTCACTTCGAAGGTAATATATTACATTTAATGAATGTCACATCCTAAGCTTAGTTTAAAATTAAACCAAGTTTAACGCGTCGGTGAAGAATGAACATTAGATCTTTAGGGCCATTAGAATCGCGGTTTAAGGATTAATTTTTTTATTATTTATATCCATTGTAAGTCTAAACTGAAGTTTAAACCGAAGATTATTGATCTAGGGCGTAAACCGCGATTATAATAATGGCCCTTATTTAATTGCCTTAAGGCTGCGCACAAGGATAAAGTAGAGCGCAAAAGTCGGTAACATTTGTTAGGATAAGGTTTTGTCGTTTGCAGCACGAATTAATAAAAACTGTAAAGATGAAGTAATAGTACATTTTACGTTGTTTTATACCTTGGTGTTTATAAAAATTATTGTTATCATGTAAATCTAAAAAATGTAAAAAGGGAAACGCAACCCAAGCTACAAGCAAGCTAAATTCGTACTTCATCGTCATTTTAACAAAATTTCGAAAAACGTTTTCATTTTCGCAAAACCTTTCCTAACCATTCCTAAAAATAACTGTAATTTTACAGATGAAACAACCCGTCAAGCAGGCGAAAACCTTTGGCACCAACCCGAAAGATGGCGCCGAAAGTTATTTCTTTTTTATTCTGAATTAGGAATCTGGCGATGAATGATTTTATTTAGAACATAATGAAAAAAATAATTTGAACACCAAATGAAGAAACTAACTAATTTTAATTGGAAGAATATCAAATATTACACGGGGTTATTTTTAGTATATTTTTTGAGAGGCAGGCAACCAAAGACACGCCACAGAGACCGAGGCCACAGAATATCTAACAACCGCATGCCGAGACGATGAAAAGTAAATAGTAAATAACTGTAACCCGACACCGGAATGTGACCATGGTCGAGGGGCGTTGAAATAAAAATAACTGCATGACATCATTACATCATCTTGGGGTCGTAAGAAATAGGGATTTGGATGAGGATTTTACTGTGCGCCTTTTTTTTTACATTTCTGCTCACATAATTTTTATTTTTCTTTTACCCGCCTAGTCTGTGAGACCCCGTCATAAAAATATTTACGTATAATAATTTATAAAGAGTGCGACAACCGCAGGGTTAAATACGATTCTTGTGTTAAGACTGCGTCTTATTGTTTATACTTGCTTTATATAAAAAAACGTAGGTAAATCAGCTATGTGATTTTTTAAAACATACTACACAATAATTTTAAATTAGAAATGAAAATCATTATATTTAGAGATGGTTATTTTTGCAATTACATTTTAATATATACCTATCTATTTGTTTCCCAACTGTGTATTATATGTTACTGTAACCGCTTGCTACAATATTTGAAAACTGCTAATAGATGCTATATTAATATGAAAATTCCAATAGTGTTTTTCGTTTTCATTTGAAAATTCAATATGCTTCTAATAATAATAATTAATAATAAATCATTCATTACAAATACAGGAATTTAATATTTTAATAGAAATCTAAGAAGTTAGTATCTATTATAAATTATTACTATACGTATTCTTCATAATTTCTTGTTTTTTTAATTTCATGATTCCTTACACTTCCTGTTTACTTTTGTGTCGTTACGTTACTGTATCGTAAAAATACTTAATTTTTATTGTAATTTTGCATATTACACTGGAAGCTGGAAGCGACTGTTGTTGTTAACACAAGTAATGTAAATTTTGTTCACCATTTTACAGTGTAGAAGCCACTCCGATAAGACAAAGTACAATAACACAGTATAATCATCCCGTCCGATGCTAATCAGCTTCATTAATTCATTATTACTAGTAATTATGTTAGGGGACGTGTTTGATAGTATAAAACAGTAAAACCAAAATGATAATATCTGGTAATATTTTTTTTTATTAGGCATATTTCACATAAGTTTTTAATTCAATATAGGTAAGATTACGGTTTCTTTCCTATTACTAATATTGGAAAAATTCGTAAGTATGTTTGTTCAGGCGTAAACAATATTTAAATTTCCCGCGGGTCATTATTCCTCTCTTAACGAAACACACTACCCGCCAAATAAAAAAGAAGAAGAAAACAACAGAGTTTAAAACAATAGCGTGATGGGGTGTATCGTTTGTCAATATTTTTTATATTCTAATCCATAAGTTAAATGTCACAAATAAAACGAAATTAATATACAGTCCATTTCTTATTTTTGGTATCAATTACCCTGACAATGTTTATAGTAAATGACAAATAGTTATTTTATATATTTTTTTAGCGCCAAACAATTCATAAGTTGATATTTTTCGAACTTGACCGACGTTTACCGGGTCTAGCATCAATTTCCTTACAGAGTCCGCAGACTAGCAAATACGAATCGAGTTCCAAAACATGGGAGATTTATCTTATTTATTTATCTACATAATATGTTTATGCTTACAAAGTCAGATTCTCGCCTTTTGGGGTGGAATAGGCAACACACTAATCAGGAACGCTTCTGGTACCATCTTTAGTGCGATAATAATACTTGAAGCAATATTGTCCCTACCAGTTTATAGAGGCCACCACATCCTGGTGCTGCTTAAAAGTCATATTTGACAACCTCTCCCCACCACCGATAGCGCAGCCTTAATGCATAAGTAGTTATTTTGTCAATGGTGTTTTTTTTGACATTCTCTCTTCTGAATTTAAAAAGATTATTATATATCTCTTTTCAATAAAACCGCATTAAAGATGGAAAAAATATATGAGTAATCTTTTCTCATATAACATAAAGAATGTATCATCACTGTCATGCGGTTTTATACATATGAGCATATATTTTCCATTTTATTCTAAATTGATGAGTTTAAATTTGATTATATTCTTTCAGGATGAAAATGGAAAAAATATCGATTTATATGTAAATATACGTAGGAAGGTATATATTTTTGTACTATATTGTTTTGATAAAGAAATAAACGCGAAACTAGTTTGACAAGAAGTTTGGTATTTTTAAGCATCTTCACTCTGTCGCATAAAATATTATTATGTATGTAAATATTTTAGTATACTTTTTACATGAGGCATTCAACATTGATTTCAAGCTTAGTCGAAAAATTACAAAACAGGAAATACGGATATCATACGAGGAATGCCAGAAAAATATGCAGTGCAAAAACAGTGAAAGAATCTTAATAATATTTACTTAAATCTTTAATATTATTATGCATAAATTATTTTACCTGTACTTTGTGTATTTGTCGGCACAAATAACATTAAAACTACATAAAACGCAACTACCTGTCTGTTAGAAGAGAACATGTTTTCAATGTTTATTGTATGCACAGCGCTGAACTAACTCAATACTGCGTAGACAAGGTTTTATATACATATATATTCTATATATTCTCTTCGTGTTGATCACTATTTAGTACTGGATTTACCAGGTATGCTTTTATATATACATATACAGTTGTGTTGCCACTGGCGTCACCGCAATTGAACAGTTTTAGTGGGAAAAGCTGTAAAGATTGGTTTTAATAATAATCCTCTTCGAATAATTATTATTATTATTAAAATGTACAATCTTTAAATGTATTTTGTTTGGAAATTTCCCTTCAAATGACGCAAGCTTTTTTCTTTGTCGTAAAAGTAAAATTAGAAAATCCAATAATTCAAACATTTTCTAAATCTAGATAATTTATTATTTAAACCACATACCGCATGGGAAACAATAAATTTTTTAAATCTAATGCATTTTATCACTAAAATAATCAATTTAAATCATATACTGCATGGGAAAAATGAAAATTTTTGGCGGCAACTAAAATCTAATGCATTTTATGTATTCGCGAGTTTGTTATACAGAAGGCACCACTTCAAAAACAAACATCCGAATAATATTACCAAAGGGCGCCACTTTTATTCTCGTCCTATTTGACCTTGGCGACGATTGGAGAATTCCTAAATTCGTCGATGGATCCATCAATTATGCGAGAGATACGCCATAATTAGTGAATTTGGGAACTTGCCTTTTATTAGGATGATTTATGTAAATGTTAGTGTATCGAGGGAATGCGTTACCGCTATGAACCTGGACCCGACATATATTTGTTTTCTTAGGATTACGTTTGTTATGATTAGGTCTTTAGTCTAGTGTGTAGTTCGTTAGGTATATAGGATTTTTTTAAGAATTGAATAGAGAGAAGTTATAAAATAAAATTTGTTGAAGAAGTGAATTATTCTATTTTAAATATTAAAATTCAGTCAACATAAATAATGTATAGCTGTGCCGAAGAAATTCTTTTTCCGTGGCGTATATAGAAATATGCTTCTTTGCGAAATGATCGTATGCGCATGCGTGAGAAACTATTGGGCTATGGGAGACGTAATTCTTGTGTTAGGAATTGTTTTGTTCGTGAAGATCATTAATATTAAACGTGAACACAAATAGTATTACTGAAATCTGCCACAAATTGCAGAAAAGAATTATTGTTTTCTTCAGAGACTTGCGAAAAACTGATCAGATTTTAACTGATGATTAAATGATATAAAAACCAAGATGTTACTGTTTGTGAATGTTAGTTATAAGTACTACCAAAACGAGAAATTCTACTTAAAATAACATTGTGTCATGACAGTCCAAATATAGGTAAAGTACTTTCCACTATCTATGCTACACGCTTTTAAAGCAATAACAATCCAAACAACGATCGAGATGGCGGTTTTAAAGTAACTGCTATTGAAAAATAACAATAGCGGGATATAACGCTATTAAAAAAAAATATTTCGTCAATTATGGCAACATTTTATTTGAAATAAAAGTATCTCTCATAAATAAAGCATTTACACATGATCTATATTGCAAAATTATAAATATACATATCTCTGCAATGTTTAAACTTCTAATTTTTTACTTCTTGTAAATCGACGACGACACAGCCGCATTCTTCGTTTAGGCACTTAATAATTGAGGGCAATATAATAAACAATAAAGATATAACAAATCAGTCGAAAATAAAATAAAAACTAGTAATATCATGATGCGAGAAAATAGAAAAATGAATACTCAAAAATATATATATAATTATCTTTAATATATCTCCTATGTTGCTCAGACGAAATAAGAGATGTACTCGTGTGGCATTACACCCCTCCTGGGGTAGAAGGTATGATTGACAGAATAGTTCATGAGATTCGTTATATTTGAAGTGTAAATATCGGCGAATCTAAACAAGCGCCTTGAAAAATAAGACGGATTATGGTAGGTCCTGAACACGCTGCCGAATTGAGGATTGAAGACTATTTTTATTTTATATCTCAGCTCGTCCCGCTCCCTTAGCCATTCGTCTACGACCTTAACCTCTTCGGGGCCTTCGCAATCCTGATGATCTTCTATGATTTGCGTTAGCATTTGCAGCCAGTTAGCATTTTCCTTGAATACTGTGTTATTCAGTGTTTGTATCTCGTGCTACAATACAGACGTCAATTATTCTGGGGATACCGACAAGTCTCGAAGCTTACAGTTAGCTCTGGGATGATGGCGCCGGTTCTCCAACCGTGCTCCAGCGTGACGTCGGCCAAATCGCTATAGGGATGATCTCCGAAGTACAGCACTTGATGTCCGCGCCAATCGGTCAATTCTTGCAGTTGCTTAACCGTACCCTATTCAAAACAGAAGTTCAATGTGAGGTCTTAGTATTTTGCAAATTGCTCGACGTGAAGGGGAGGTGCGGTTGTTTTTAATTTGGCCCCGTTTTCAATCCCGACTTACCGAAACAGAGTCTCCTGTACACACTGTAAAGAATTGAGAGAAAAATTACCCCGGGGAAAGGAATTAAAAATTTTAAAACCGAAATAAGCGGATGTTGTAGGATTGTACGAACTTCGTAATAAATGACGCCCTTCTCCAGCTTCGTGACGCGATCCCAGATATGACTGCCGCTCCGTTCATCGTAGATTCTGATTGGTCTGGATTTGTCGGTGAAGAATCTCGGTTTCCTCGCTTGCACGATGATGACGTCGAAGAACGTCTTCCAATCGGGTCCCACCAGGAAATCCATGCCTTTATTTCTGTAATATTACCAGATAAAATACCAGCGAGGAGTTTAAAATGAACAGATACTCACACGAATTTGTACGGGCTGTTTGTTACGACGAATAGTTTCTTATTGGCACTCTTTAGCCTATCTAGGAATAATCTTAACTTCTTATTAGGTTCTAAATAATGAGCTACGTTTTCAGGAACTATTTTGTGCATCACTAGATGGGCGTCGATGAACGAGGCCTATAAAGTATTAATTAAAGCAATTCCTACCCAATTATTTATTATATATAAGTTAGTTAAAAATATGGAAATGAGGGGACATTGAATGAATAGCTCATATTTCTGTCATTTATACAACACATCTACCACTTAATTTTTAATGAACTAGAAGTTTACATTACATTTTCTTTTTATTTAAAAAGATATTATTTTGGAGTATCTCGACACTAATATTTATTGGGATTTGAAATTGTAAAACTGTATATACACCATACACAATATTTACAATTTTAATTAACAACAATAATAAATCGTCATCCTCATACTTTTAACTAGCCCCATATATTTATAAAGTGCTATTGCAAATCTTACTCTAACATCTCTAAATAATATCTCAGGATGATAATCGAAATGATTCTTCTCAAAATAATCCGTCACATTACACAACAGACCCATCTCCGGCACAGAAAAGAGATCAGCTAATTGTATCATTGTACTATTCGCCTGTAAAAAATTAATTCTAATTGGTATCGAAACGTATTTATCGCGACATACCTTTCCGTCTTTTAATTCCCCTTCAACATAAGCGATCGGCATTATCCTATTCTTATACAGGTTCAGGACCTCGTCATCGGTCATTGGGCCAATCCGCGATACACGGAGCCGAACTGTATTTGCAAGAATGAATCCAGCTTTAAGAGCACCCCTTTCCTTATGTCATAGTGTAAACCGCGTATGGCGAAGTCCGGGATATAATTCAATCGGGCTATGTCCTTGGGGTACTGTATAAAAAAAAATAATTAAAATAATACCAAGATTATTTTTAAATTATTTTTTTTTACCTTGTATTGCTCAATCAGGATTTGCCTTCCCAAATTATACAATAGGTAATCCATAGTTGGCTTATACAAGGCCAAGGTGTAATCATAGTCGAAACCGTAGATATTCACCTCTTTCAAGTCTAATTCGTTGCAGGCGAACACGCCTTGTGCGTTTACGTCTTTCGGCAGCTTCTTGGCTGTCAAAAATGTCAGTATTTGAGGTTATGTCCGATAGACGTGCACGAAGTTGTGTTCAGATATTACATAAATTAGCAAATAAATATAGAAAAAAAAAAATGGTACTTACACTGACAAATGGACTTTTGTACCGCATATTTCTCGTGTAGCGCCTCAACGGAATGTCGTCGCGAATGTTTAAAGCCCAGAGTCCTGCTTCTACCGATAACAGAGAGAGCGGAACTCAACCGCTGTGATAACATCTCCCGACTGAGACAGGAAATGGCCGATGCATCAGTCTTTTATGCACTTGGTATTATGCGTTCGTGTTCGAATTAGTGAAACGTGATAAACTAATTCGAATGGCACATTTCGAAGGGGCTTCGGGCTTTATTAAGTTTAAGTAAGTGCCAAGGTAAAGAGCGACAAGATCGGAGCAATTTAGTTAAGTGTTAAGCCACCCGGCGAATACTATTTAATTCCAAACTCATTCTAATTCGTACCTACACGTTCGTATAGGAGATTATGCATTGTTTACATTTGAAAAATAAACAAACGCCGGGAACAAATCGTGTTAAAACCGAATAAGACGATTGGATTATTAAAATGTCACGAGAGATCAACAAACACATGTTTGATAATCTCCCTCCTCATATTTCACGCTAATGAATTTATCGTTATAGGGCGCATTTGATAAGTGTTAATCACTATCACCGATGATAATCGGCTTTCATAAAAACCCTAGATTATGGTGCAAAGTATCCCGTATTATTTTATTCAATTTCCAGGAATGTATTCGGTTTAGTTACAAAAATACAGGGCGGTTTCAAATCACTCGTTTAGTTACCGCAGAATAATTCAAAAAAAAAAAAAAAATGATAGCAAAACCTAATCTCAAAAGTAATTTAAAAATATTTTCATTTTCGGGAAACAGTAAAAATTTATCAAAATTTCTGAGTTAAAAAGCAAATATGAAAATAAATCTGATTTTTTTCAGATGAATATTAAATATGTTCAATTTCTATTTGATTTCAGTAAAGTTCAGGGCTTTGAAGCTGAAAATATATATTTATTTTTAAAACGAAAGGTCTACTGTTAAATTAGATTCCAATCATTTAATTTACTAGGGCTATTAAAAGTCGTTAACTTTCATCAGGCGCACGAAGCAATTCTAAATCTCTTTTCTCTTTCCACTTGTTTTTTTTTTTCTTCTTTAAATAATCATTAAGAAGGATTATTTGAAATTCGTAATTAAGGGCTATTAAAAGAACGGTAAGCATTATTAACAGGAAATGAAACGAAATCTCATTCTTGTCCTTATATTGGAGGTCTGTTTGAACAACTGATGCTTGTGCTCTGCCATCTTCCACCTGTTCTGGTAACCTACAAATAAAACGACACATGTTGATTGTGGATGGACGCATGTAGGTTCGCCAAACCGCATTCAATAACATTGCATTTATACTTCCTATAAAACACCTGCCGGTCGCTAAATTTCTCAAAATTGAAACGGGAACACTTTTCGTATCGTTTCGCGTAGGAGGGTACTTTGTCGCATTTAAAACTGCGCATACGTCTTAAATCATATGCGATTTACTTCGTTTACCACATCGAGAGAGTTATAGAAATCTCCGTTTTGGCACAAGAAGAAGAAAGACATCGGACTTCTAGTAATAGTTACATCGTTTGTAAAAGTTGTGGAAAATAGTATTGAAAACTCGACGTAAAACGAGGTCAATATTCCACTTCACGAAGCGCAATTTAAGAGCATTTCAAATCTGTATATACCATATAAGTGTAACATTTACATTTATAAATTTAAAATATCTTGAATTGCTCAACTATCTGTAACGTAACATAAATGATATTAGTTTCGTAATGGTGTCACATTATTAGATTATCGATAATAACAATTAATTACCGAAGTTTGGTCTTTTAATTGTAATTGATTTACTTTCATTATTTAAAACAAGAAATTATTCTTTTATCTGTTTATTAAATATTATATCAACTGATTCCGATGTCGCACAAAGTTAGAGTTATTCTAAAACGAATTTTAATAACTCGTTTATCAATTTTTTATTACGCAGTATTACCTTATACCATTTAGTGACTGAATAACAACATACTGTTTACGTTATAGGAACAAGAGACATCAGACAGAGAAATCTAGGACATTTCGTAAGGATATTTCTATCCGGATTCTGTTTTGTGTGTACGACCTTGAC
Organism: Protaetia brevitarsis; assembly: GCA_004143645.1. Classification (NCBI taxonomy): domain Eukaryota; kingdom Metazoa; phylum Arthropoda; class Insecta; order Coleoptera; family Scarabaeidae; genus Protaetia; species Protaetia brevitarsis. The sequence continues at coordinate 3,050,852 of RXPK01000153.1, read as the reverse complement.
TTTGGGTTTTAATGTATTTTTATCGACTTTCTAATATTCTAATGAATTCCGTGCGTGTAAGGACGGTTTAGAAAAATAAGTGAGCATAATTGCGGAAATTCTAAATTGCCAGATGTCATTATTGATCTAGTTTCAGTTTTCTATTCCTTTGTAGCTGATACTACGGAGAAATTGTAGCCCAATAAGCTAGTGAAACCCGCCCTTGAAAACCAGTATTTAACATAAATAATAAAAATAAAATATCTATTATATATATAAGTTTTTAGTTTTCAAGTAAATAATTGTTGAACAAGATGATCATTTATAGCAGAACTGCAGTTGTGCACAGTCAGTAAAGATTGAAGAAACTTTACCATAAAGACTTTTTAAGTCGCCTGTATAAACAAGAAAACGGCTTCTCCAACAGCATTGATGTAAATGTTAAACAAGATAGGGCCAAGGTTGAACCCCTCTGGGACACCCGAAGTTGCAGCATATAAACTACGTGCCAAAAAAAAATTGCAACACCTCGAAGGAAGCACAAAAGCTACAAAGCTGAAATCTTAAAAAAAAATCGCTGATAATCATCTGTCAGAACTTCATAATTTCTCCCCTGGCTAAATCTCTCCGGATTTAAACCAAGATATGATGAGTCGCAGCATAAAGCGTTTACCACAAGCAGCAAACACCTTGCGGGAGCTTCGTCCTCATCTACAGCAAGTCTGGAATGAGATCCCACAAGATGCCATTGATCAGCTGATTCAGACAGTGCATAACCAATCGTGGGGATGTGACATTTTATTGATAATTTTTTGTTCATTGTTGGTATCTTTTTCTTCAAATTGTTATGATTTACTACTGAAAACTAGCAGTTATGATTTACTACTTTAAACTTGCCAAAATTTCAACCCCTTCAAGGTATTGCAATTTTTTTTTTGCACGTAGTTTATAACCGTTGTAAGAGATGTAACGTGACCTGTTATCAAAGTAGGTGGATTCAGGATACAGCCCATAATGGGCCCAATTTCGATATTAGAATCGGCGAATTTGGCGAAGTCAGTATAGATAAGCATCTGAATTATTTGATCGGCAATCTACTTGTAAACAATACCTACTTATTATTAGCGGTTGGAATTTCCATAGTAGGCGAAAATGTGATATTTGCTAACATTGAAATGTAAACTCTTGATCACGTATATGAATATTTAATCAAAGCTGAGCATCAGAGGAACCGGTTATACATGAATAAATCTAATCTGCTGAAGCCAACGCGGAACAACAGGTGATTTTAACTTTAGTTGTTTATGCTGCTGGCAATGGCTCTGTTAGCTACAGCCATGTAATTCACTAAGAACAACTTTATTTATGTCCATCGATTATAATGGATGCGGTAAATTCATAATAACGATCAAAATCGCGCGATTATATTGAAAATAAAAAAAAAGCCAATCTGAGTTTAATAAAATCTGGGTAAATATTTTTGCGCTGTGTGTCTAGCGAACCTATACGTAATGAATATGGGGTTAGGAACCATCCAATTTTGAATATAATCGGGTATTAGAACAGAGCAGGCTTAAACACATTAGAGCTAATGGTATACTATTTGAAGGAGGTAGCTGTAATTAATCTAATTTAGATGGAATATTGACAAAATGGTAAATGTAATTAATCAGGTAGTCGTGTATTTAAGCGCTAAATTCGTTATGAACCCAGGCAAGGGATGTTGTCAATGATAAATATAATTAACAGGCGTAATGCGTTATACTCAGCAACAGGGAGGTAAATCCCCAGCTTGGTGTGGGATGTTATTCACCACCCACTAAACTAATCTTAACAATTTAAATTAAGACCAAAATGTTTAGCAGTCATATTTTGAGGAAGCTTTTGTTAATAACGCTAATCTTCAAGGATCATTTGTGTGTATTTCTGTGTACAGAATGACAGTAAATGATAAAAACGAAATCTCATCTGCCTTGATTTAATAGGCCTATAGAAGGACACTGAGAACAAAATTTAATAATCATAAATAAAAATACAATTATCGCAAGTAAAAAGTTCAGCTGGATAGGGGACAAAAGCACAGATTACTTAGCACTAATAAAAAAAAAGATCCTAAACACTGATACTAACAAGAGGCAATCTAAGTTACTTGCGATCTGCTTCATACCGGTAACTTATGAAGTTACTTATGATAATTAAATTGAAGTAGTAAACCAAAGAATATATGCAGTTGCAGTAAGCAAAGATTTGCCCTTGTCAAGTAGTAGGTGTATTGCTGTGAGTGAACTATTCTATAACAGCTATCACACCTTCATAATTAATACAAGCTATTTAGATTACTTGTGATAAGGAAAGAGTATCATTAATGTACGCTCACTAAATACCTGATATATAGAAGGTAATAGTTTGCTATAAATATACAATATACTTAACTTAAATTTGTTGTTTAACTATAGGTAGTGTAGGAAACGAGGAAGTTTAGTGAATATTTATTAAGAAGCCTACTGTGTACTCTGTGTGAATAACTGATAATCCGCAAATCTTCGATTATTTATGCAACCGCAACTATAAGTACTGCGTACCCAGCAATGCGTAATTCAAGATTGTTTGCAAATAATTTTTAATTACTATTCAGTGTGCTGTAGCTTCGATTGCATTAATAGTTGAAGATTAAATTCGCATTTATTTTGCTAAAGATGGTACATAATACTTATTACTTAAGAAAAAAAAAGCAGTATTATTAGTAATAGTTTTATTTTGTATAGGACAAACACAGTGACTACCTGATATCACTGAAAGATATTGGTTTCACTTTAACAACAGTTTTTTTTTAAACAATTTACAACGTAATGACTCATAAAATAAATTCCTTAATAATGAAAAAATAAACAAAGCAATAATGGAAGATAAGGTAAATAGGGCCCCTCGAAAAGATATTTAGTTATTGAAATTATTGAAATCTAAACAAAGCACAAAGAGAAATATGGCTTTGAAGTTACAACTAATAACAAACAAAGAAATAATATAGCTAGGCGGTAAATTTACGGTTTCTCTTGGTTCTTTGCACTAGGCGTTGTCTCGGCGAGTTGATCTTCTGTCGGCGTACATGGCGGTTATGTCCGGTGATCGCCTCGAAAACGGCTACTTCGTCGGGGTATCCCTAACTGCAGGTGGCATTTGAACTGTCACTCAGCTAGCGACAGCATCCACACTTTAACTTCACCAACGGGCGCAGATATCATCACAATGATGAGGTATTCAAATATCCCACCACGTGGTTTAAAACTGCAATCTTGAAACATCCGATTGCTTATAGGCTCGGTACTTCTTCTTTCGCTGGGATTCTTTATACGGATGCGACCTTGAGTTAACTCACCCGGTATTTTTAATATATTTGCGTTCCAATTGGCCTACAATGGCGGTACTCCTTGGCCACCCTTCTTCGACGACCTTTTTCCACGTCCGTAACTTTTACTTGACGCAAGCCCCGTCTCGGGGACTATTTCATTACTCCGCCGCATTAGCCAATATCAGGAATAGTAAAACAATCACGGGGTGGCAGCAAAACTCAAATAATCATAGTTGTGGCAAGTTGTTACCTATTTAAGAAAATACATGAGTTTAATAGCGATCAGCATTGTTGTTACCTCTACTAACCATGTGCTGTAGTTAGATACAGTACCAGTAGTCATAAGTAATACGTTACTTACCACAAATTTGTCAGGTACGCTGTTAATAAAAGCACTATTTACAGTAACAACTTGCATTCAGGAAACTGGGTTTAGTTGCAGGTATTAATTAACAAGTAAAACTTTATCTATTGTAAATAATTTTTTATCAAGTAAACGCTTTACTTAGCCCATTTTTCTCAGTGGAGCATTTATAAGCAGGTATGTTTTTTTTTTTAAATTTTTTTCATTCGTAATTGGGGGTGTTAATTGAAAAAAATCTGAAAATCTGGGCTAGCTTCCAACATTCGACGAGTTCTGTAAAATCTTCTTCAGCTCTAAACTAACACGTCTCGTAGTTAACCGTGATTGTAACACGGTTCGCGCACAACACAATAGCAAAGCCGGATGCGGACGAGAAACCTTAAAAAGAAAAAAATATGGCCGAAGAGAGGCGAGCTATGAAATTATTACTGGAAGAAACTTTCACTTTATTAAAGTTTAAGAACACGGGATTTTGTTTGTACGCGTGTGAATGATGTTGTAGGTATTCTCCGTCTGATGGCTTTGAAACAGGAACTACATGACGAATAAGTAAGACGCGTTGGGTGAATAGTAATGCTTTCACTTTACCGTCGTTATTATTGCATTATTTATAACGTTGGAAATGGTACCTACGAACAATTGATGTTTCATATTGTATATTCGTATTAAAGAGATCAATGAAAAATCGCCGTATAAAGAGAGAGACGCAGAAACTAATTTTGATCGGATCCAACGTACAAGTGAAGGTCTACTTCGTTCAGTGTCAAGGTTGACCTACTTTAACCTATGCAGAGAAAGTTGTGCAGGCAGTCACACAATGGGTTTGCCGTACTGTTTCCCTTTTATCGAACCCAAATGTCCTTAACCCATAAAATTACGGCCTCTCCTTCGGTAACAATTAAATAAAAAAAAAGTAATAATAACAATCCAAAAATCCTATCCAAATACAAAAAACGAGAGACGAAGAAAAACCTCGAGCAATTACCGCTGGTAATGTAAAAAGTTTTATAATTAACAGCGGCTCTTGAGTTTATTAGACCGAGGAATAAAAAAAAAAAAAAAGAGAATCTTCACGGAGAGGCTGCCTTTTTTTTTAATAAAGTAGGTAATTCGTTCTCAATTCGGCGCGTATTATTTCAAGGTATATTAACTTTTTTTTTCCTCGAAACGAAAAACGGAGTAAAAATTGACTCTAAACAGAGTCATAGGAAAAACTCGGGGCCGCTTATGCATAAATTTTAAATTAAGCGCCTCCTTAACAAAATAAAGGCCAGACGCAAAACCGACGCGGGCACGGCGTTTTACGCAGAACGCTGGTGATCTAATCAGAAAACTTCCAGGACCGAGGGCCTAGCAAGGCGCTAAAGGTGTTCCGTAATCGATGGCTTCGCGCTGAAATTTGCATTTAGGTAACCGCTAAAAGCATATAAATAGAATCTAATACACATCAGGCTATAACCCTGCCGAAGACTGGATCTTTGCTTACCTACAAGCTCGTCGGTTCAAAAACAATGTGCTTAAATGAATGAAATAGCTTGTATTTATCAATTTCGCTATTAGAATACTCGGACGTTGCCAATCAAATTCGAATTAATATTATTTAAACGTATGCACATCGTGTAAACGTGTTCGCATTTCGGAATTACAATTCAATCATTCGTCCTAAAATGTCCACGATTTGTGTCAGCCTCGTATGTTCGGTCGTTCATTTAATTTTACATACAATCATATATAAGCGATGGACGTAGCATATCAATTATCTAGGATATAATTACTGTTACATTTTAAACAAGACGTTCGCGAGCGAATTCCAATAAGATACCTAGACAGACGACGATTACCGACAATGGGGTTTTAATAATATTTATGAATGCAGGGAAAATCGTCGGCGGCACTAAACTTGACGGTTGTAAATTATTCACAAAGAACTCGTCGCTTGTAAAAGTGGGAAGGAAACAAACAAAACAATTAACGGGTAGAGCGAATGAATTTGAATCCGACGGCACGGGGACAATGGAGGGGAAATATCTTTTCAACGTCGAATCGATTGGAATTTTCTTTCCCGCCCGTTGTACAACAGTAGAGCAAACAATGATTAAATAACAAGCAAATAGCGGCGGAAATTGAAAATGTAAAGCTTCGCAAGTGCGGAAAGAGAAAGTGTGGAAGACCTAATATACAAATTGTCGGGACGTTATTTCGCTGTGGCCTCACGGCTACGCGTGTTTTTCCCCGGATTTCGCCGCGTCACTCGACATTATCATTAATTGGCTTATCGTAAACATTTAAGCGAGTCCGCATTGTATATTAGGAGAGGAATGTTGGGTAGAAATTACAATTTAAGGGGAGAGATTTTCTTTAGAACTTCAACTAATTGCCGGAGTTTATTATTGAGCGCAATATACATATGCAGTGCACACAAAAAAATAATTACTCAATTTGAATATAAATGCATCACATTGAATATTACATAACTTCCTATATAATAAGCAAGAAGATGATGTATTTATATACTGAGAATAAAATTTGTTCAGTTTTCCAAACCCGTGAATTTGTTAGACGAAACAATTTTTTACTTCAAATGTAATCAATATACTAAAATCATTATGAACATATATTTTCACCAGAAGAATAATTATTTTAGATTTGAGTAAATAGATTTTCTCAACACGAAACTATCATATTTATGCCTTAATAATTTATGTACATTTAATAGAAGTATATAAAGGTATTATTTGAAGTATTGCCATTATTTGCTTCCAACATATAAGTATATTGAACTGATAATAATTACCTACTAATTTTGTGTCTGTAACACCAAAAAACCTCGGTAGGGAAAAATTAATAAATAAAGAAATATTATGTAATTAAATAAATTTACTGTCATATTTTATAGTTTGGAAAGAAGGTAGCGTATCGGGGTACTTCAGGAGTGCGCACAGGATATTGATGCGTATCTGTCTGTTGCGACCGGTGTTCTCGGGAAACTTCCCACTCACTGCCTGGGCCTGGTATCTAGTCGGCGTTGGTTATTGATATAATTTCAACCAGTATAATAATTTGCTGGTATTACCTACTGAAAACTAATAACTAGTAAATACCTACATATATTTGTTAATGTACACACCTACCATGTTCATATATTATCGACACAATGGCGCTGACTCTAAGTATTATTTCAAAGTTTTTTAAACCAGTAATCCTTTAATATTAGATAAAACGTACGTACTTACCTTCTAATATTTTAATGGTAACATCTGTGCATCAGCCCCATTCTACCCCTTTCTCTAAGTAGCTGTGAAACGGCTGGGGTATCCATTTAGATTTACTTACACACACAACCAACAACACTGTTCGCTGGTCAATCAAAAAGTGACGCCAACTAAAGCGTATCTATATGCAAAACCACTTAAACCCCCTAAAAAAAGAGGGAACCAATGTCACATAAGTTTTAGTGCAATAAATGGTGGGGTAAAATTAGTTTCAAATGTTTCAATATTATGGTAATTTCAATTTGATATTTCATGTTTTCAGTACAAAACATTTAATAATTTTATATAGTAATTCATCATACCAAACGTATACGGGATTTTATTTTGAATCTACAGACTTCCTCACTATGATTGCACAGATTTATTCCTTGCAACAATAACAATGTTTATTTGGAGGAAGTATACTTCAATGCAAATATTTATACTATTTGCTCTAAGAGTATATTGTGTTTTCTGAGAATTTACTCTTATGTTCTAACCAACAAGATTTTGTTCATTTAAATATTAATATATTAAGTTTCGATTTCTGAATAAATAAAAATATTCAGATTGATAATAGATTTTTTTGTGTGTATGAATATAAATTAAAAATCAAGGATTTTTTTCGCTTTGTTTAATTAAAACACAATTAATTCGAGGATGTTTTGACAATTTTTGTCTTTTCCGAGATGTTTTAAAACCTACAAGATTGAAGAGCATGGAAATTATTAAATTTATTAATTATATAAAAAAAAATTACGTCATAGTGTCTAAATTTTTTACATATATAGAGTGATGTTTTAATATTATTAAAATAACAAATTAAAATTGTATAAAAGAAAAATACATGAAGATAAACATGTAAAATACAAAACTGTAAGGTTATTGAAGAGTATGCCTTTTGATATTAGCAATAACCAAAATATTTTTTTTGTTTAAAATTTAAAATTGATATTTTGTTAAGTTAAATACATACATGCAGGCAAGTGATATATATAGGGCGTTATGTAAACGCTGTGTAATAATTTTAAAAAATAAATGCGTATGGGTAAATTTTTGATAAATTATCTGTTCTAAAATTCACACTATTTTTACTTTTTTAGTATAAATCATTTCTAAAATGTTTCATGTATAATAGTTATTTTTTCTTTAATTGAAATTTTTGATTTGTTAAAGTTAAATGTATGGTTGTTATCAATCTAATGTTTTTTTTAAGCTGTCATATCTTGCAGGTTTTAAAACATCTCGAAAAAGACAATAAATGTCTAAACGTCTAAACAAAGTCAAAAAATCCGCCATATTTTCAAATAAAGATATTCATTTGGTAAATCAGGTAAATATCTTGTGCCTGTGTCTATTAGCATGCGTACAATTTATGCCGAATATACATTATTATTGCAGTGAAATATGAGAAGCGCCATCTTTACTGACAATTTCGGCGATACAATATATTTATTGCAAATAGTTGGTAGTACATATATGGGAAGAAAACTTTGCTATAATTATGTTTAAATCAGAGCATATGTTGGTAATAAAATTGGCGAGTATTAGATTTAAGTTACGTTGCAATTATTAAATTAACTGCAATTTTGATTAGCGCAACGCCCACTTTGTTAATTGAACAGAACTTATTAATAATAAATTAATTAAATAATAAAATAGAAGACACAAAATGATACCATTGCCTTTACCACGTTTTCCTTGTTAGATTAACATAAATTAGATTAGTTCAACAATATTTGTATAAATGTTATTTTAATATCGATCGCCTCCTCAGTGTATCTTTAGAGAAATATGAATTCCCTGCACGAGCTCTATACATAACATTATTGGCAGGTTGAGCATCTTTTTAAGTAGTTATTTGCTGCTCTTAAATGTAGTAAGAATAGAGGTCGCTGTGTGTTATATCACTTTTATATTTACGTTAGAGACAATATAGCTTTACAATTTTGTTATTTCTTTATTCAGTCGTTTAATGTCGTGGGTATTAAACTCCAATACTAAATTGAAACGCCTAATTCGCGAAGCTATCACCATCCATCCCATCGTTCGGACCCTAAAATGCGGGGACTGTGTACTTCGCCTAGATTTTAATTAAAATCCTAAAAATGAAACACAGCCCCTTTAATACAGAATCAACGCCGTTCCGAGGCATTCGAACGTCCAATTTTTAATTTCTTTCTCGAACACCACACCCCTCCTAGTCTCTAGTTTCGCTCCAGCGCCGTCTTATCCTTGTTAGGAGTCGTCGATGTAATGAGATTGTCGCCGAAGTATATATCCTCCTTTAAAACGGTTGAGCGAGGAGGAATGAATCATATTAGCCTTTATAATGCGTCCCTTGGCAATTGATCGAAAAGCTTTCCGCTTGTCAAAAAGCGTTAGTATACAACACTGCATAATATAGATGGATAGATGCATTTACATGTATATATGTATATGATATTTATACGGGAAAAAAAGATTTAATACCACAATTAAATTCAGGAAGATATGGTTATTTATTATTTATTTATGTTATTTAGGAAAAAATTAATGTGGTAGAACAAGTAGCACACATTTTCTTTTAGCAGATATTTAACAACAGCGTCATTCTTCCACATTTCTTTCTATAAAAAAAAGTTTAGATAGGTACCATTTTAATTCACTGCAATTTCTCAATAAATGCAGCTACGAAAATCGCTGTTAACATATAGGTAATTTCGTTAAGTCGCTTTTATTTCAACGCCTACTGCGTTAGAGATAAATACAATAGCAATACTGCAGCCCTCGTATTATAGAGGATGACGCAAAAGTTTTGCTTTCACTTACATATTTGTATGATGATATATATGTAGTACCCGTACCATATTTACGCAGTTCTGTATCCGTATCATTGTACCCGGATGCCGCGAGAAAGTGACTTTGCGAACAAAACATAAAACACAGAAACGCGTGGTGGCTTTTTCGTCTCCGTCACAATACGAAACACGTATGTGGTACGTTCACACAACAAATATACAAGGTGTTCCGCTTTAATCTGTAATGGTCATATATACATATACAGGGTGTATCAAATAAAAAGTAAATTTTGCTTGGGTGTTAACTACAAGACATATAAAGCACAAACCCACCGAAACCGGATTTCATCATTAAACAATAAAAAAAAGTAAAATTTAGAGCCAAAAATTCTTTAGTCCGGGCCTGATGCAAGGAAACGTCATGTTAAGCACCCGCTAAACGTGGTATTATGTATAAATACATTGCACTCATTTAGTGTTATTCTTAATTGTATGCCGTAAGTTCCTTTAACGTCAATCTGAATAAATAAAGGCCCTTGTAAAAATAGCAAAACTGAGGCATTTTAAATTTCTTCTTTTTATAAAATAAACATTCCTTTTTTGTTAAGAGCATTTTACGTAAGTCTACAAAGTATTACTTTTAACATCCTGATAAGACGTTGTAGTTTCACCGGATATGCGACTTCAGTACTTACAAAAAACGTAAATATTTTTCTTTTGCTTTGTCGAATCGAGAGTTAGTTGTTAATAATAAACGGTACCACAAGAAATAACTCTATTTCTTTTGGATTTATTTAATCATATAACGCAAAATGAATTGAATCGAATTACACAGAAATAAATGTAGATACAGAAAATTTGCAAACACGCCTTTTTACTATGATATCGCGCGAAAATGAATCTATACATTCCCGCGCTTTTGTCGATGCATCAAGCTTCGATTTTCTTTATATGAAATCATGATGGTCCTGAAAAGGATCGTTTTATCGAGACGGAAAGAATTTAAATAAAATGTTCGAAGTGGCTTGCACTCCAAGCGGCGATCCACACAAAACTAACAGCGGTAATGGCTGAATGATAGTGTATGTGTGGGCACAGGTGCGGCTCTAGCCCACGGCATTTATAAAATATTTTTTTTCTCCTAAATGCTTACAGATAGACCCCTTGTGCATTAAAACTTTTTGATTATATATGATTACAGCTGCTACATATTATTATATTTACCTCTATATCTGATACACCCTGTATAAAGAAAAAAGAGAAACAAAAATATTTGCCGTTTGAATGAATGTAAAAATAGATCACAAAACCAATATTTCGCATATAATTGCATGCATCCTCAGGTTCAAACTTTGAACTTCTTACGTTGAAAAATTATCAAAACTGACACATCAGAACAGGTTATCGTTAAAATTTTGAAATTATTTTTCTAACATGATAATTAACAATTTAAAAAAAAATAATCGAATTACTTTATTTTATATGTTATTTTTCCTTCACCCCAACTGAAATAAACCGCAAAAAATTGAAGAAGCCATAGAGACCTAAAGAAAACAAAGAATTTTGATAATGTTTCGAAATAAAATCATCAAAAAATAGGATAAAACGGTTGCAAATTTAACTTTGGATAGTGAAGTGAGAGGGAAGAAACATAATGTTACTGGTAATGTGACAAAATTAATTACAAGCATGGGAATGGCCAAATAATCTATTCCTAATCTGCATATCTGGGCGCTCACATATTCCCGGAGATGAGGAAGCAGGCACCTTTTGGTGTGGGTAAAAGGGTGCTTTTAGGGACTAGAACCTGCCATTGACATAACACCTACTGTTGCTAAACAATTCTCAGTAAATCAGAGATTGCTCCAATACCGAAACAGTTGTCCTGGTTTAGCATATGCGAAGGAGTGTATCTCACCTTCATCATGTCAGGCCCGAGAAACCCCATGAACTTGAATCTAAAAACGTGAAGGTACGTCTCTGTTCTTACAAGTCACTGAAAATTCGAAAAGCACTTACACAGAAACGGCCTCTCTGATGATATTGAATGCCGACTGAATTTAGAAGACCAGGAGACAGCTGAGCATGAATCGGGCGTGTAACCTTTGGGAAGGTTGACTTGAAAACAATCCCATTCAGCAATTTAACAATAGATTCGCGATTATGTGAACTAATCACATTTTACATAAAGTAATATTGATACAATTGCGAGGCTACTGTATTATATTTTTGTTATTAATAATCATAGGGAAATTATTAAGTTTGAGTAGGAACATTTCGATTGGCATGGAATCCATATAGGTGGTAGTAGCCCTTTTAGGTGGAGATTTGTAATTATTTAGCTTTTCATGAATAAAGTGTAAAGTAAATTAAACTAAACTCTCATCATTCTGATAGTGGCATTATATTGATTTATATCCTTACGCATCCTAAATCTAGTCCAAGAATGATGTCCTTAGTTTTAAATTATTCAAAAAGAAGAAGTGCACAAGTATATTTGAGAAATTTATCCCTTCAAGCCGAAATTTTTGCATAGTTTCGAGAATACTTATATGCATATGTGTCCCTTTTCCACTTCCTTTTCGAAGTTAAAAATAAATAAAACCATAGTCACCAAAGGAAATAAGAAAAATGGAAATTAATTAAGCTGGTAAAACTATAATTCCATCCCAATTTAAGCGTTTTCCTGTTTTTTTCCTGTCTTCATACCAAAACAATGAAAAAAATTCACTTTGCGCACATACAAAACACATGGAAATACATATCTCTTAAATACCGACTACACCTTTTCTTTTACCTTTTCTGAAAGAATTTAATATATATCCCGCGTAAAAAGGGGGTAAGTGAAATGCCTAGGAGGCAGAGAAAAATTGGATCCCCTCGGCTCGGAAATTATTCGAACATTCCTAACGAATTTCAGAGGTAATAAGGAGACAAAAGGAGATCAAATAATGTGGAAATCTGTGGTAGTGGAGTGGGGGGATGGATACGTGTAAAGGAAGAAATTATTTATTTTTCTCCTCCTTGTCCACCGAGCAAGTTCGAATCTAATAAAGCGGAGGTCCTCGCTGGAAACACCGGCGGGGACGATGTGGCGTTTTACAATTTAAATGACTTTCGAATGGGGCGCCGATAGGAGCTATGGAGATGTAATTCTTTACGGTATAGGAATTTGGGAAAAATTTAAATTCATATATAAACGTATCTCGGTTATCGATGGAAATTTGGGTGTAATATTTATGCCTCCATGTACCTGCATAAATATTAGATGATCTACGTTACAAAATGCTGTTTATTCTTTTCGAGTGTTAAGTCTAAACTTCCCCAAGCTGTACAGTAATGATAATATTGTTCCATTGGGTATGTGCCACCCTTTTATGTTTAGTCCAGGCGAAACAGTTAAAGGATTCTTCCTTTAAGAATCTCTCTCTTTCTGTCGTTTTTTTTTGGGAAGTTAGCACTCTCATGTTTCTTCTTGTCCATATTTTTAATATTACTATTAAGTTGAAGAATCATCATTCTTAAAATTGTAAAGTCAAAGCATTTAGGTCACATTAAAAATGGGTATAACACTAGGTTGATATTAGTATACATATGCACCGAAGATTTTTGATAAGGTGAAACATATGCATGCTAATATCAACCGAGTGTTACACACATCCTTAATGCGACTTAATTATTAATTAGCGTTAGTAGTAGTCCTATAATTGTTGCATAATATTTTATGGATAAACATTGTAGTTTAAGATCGACAATTTAGCAAATATCTTCACGTGAGATGATGAGATTTTCATCTTAAATTTCAATCGATTATTCTTTCACTCAAAACATTTAATGCACGAATCAATCGATGGGGATTTTCAGAGCCTAACCAAATACATCAACAGGTTGTATCATTGATCTTTTGTCTTTTTTGTATATGTAAAATGTTCACAATTTTTAATTTATGACACTAACGCAGCAAGCACTTCATGTAGTTTCTCCAATCATTCAAAATCCGATACTGTTACATATTCAAAAGAAAATATGTCGTATCTACAAACTCGTTTTCTTGAGAGATCAAGGATCTTAAGTTTGAACAATATTGTGACTCCGTGCTCTTAGATCACTGCGAAGTAGTGTCAATTTGTATCCTATGAAATAATTCTATTACGCATACGTCGAATTTAGACTACGTTATTGGTATTATTTTCTGGGGTTCCACTACATACTGCGAAGAGGTTGTTTGTGACGCAAAAGGAGATAATTAGAATTATGATGGGAGTTCCAGCCACAGTTTCGTGTCGTCCTTCGTTTGGAGCCCTCGGTATTTTGCCATTGGCTGGTCTATTTATTTATGAAGTTTTATGGTGGGATTCTACGCACACATGTAGCGTCTATAAGGTTATGTTCAAGTCTCTAATCATATATTTTAGATGCTCACAGAGGTGCAGGTAACTTTACAGGCGCTACAGATGGGCACAGAATCCTACCTTTAATGTTTTATAAAGATAATGAAACCTAATTTGCCAAAAATCGTAATATATTTAACGGCACTGTAAAAAACAGTTGCAGTAAAATTTCTACCATCTAGTAAATTTCACATGCTGATGTATTTTTCAAAGATTGTATTGTAAAATTCGTATGTAATATTTATATGAACTCTATATTTACCGAACACTGAAGTAATTTTCATATGTATTTTTATAAAGAGAGCAAGCAACTTACCTAATTCTTTTATAGCACCTAATAGGTCATACTGAATCGCTCAACCAGGGATCAAGAATGAACACGCTTACGCGAAACCTACGATTGTTTGTGACGTACATGATATCATTGAGCCAATAATAAGTTCGACAAACGAATAGAATTACCTACGCGCACAGATAAATAATCCAATAACCAATCACATTGCGCCGTATGAATTTCGTATTTTCCATGATATCTATAGTTTTACCCGAAAATTCAAGTAAAAACAAATAAATATAAAAGATCCTCATATTTTTACAGCAAAATTAATAGTTTACTAGTAAAATTACTTTTAAAGTGCACTAAATACCCAAAAAAATGTCAATTTTACACTTTTAATTAAATTTTGAGAGTAAATACAAAATTGTACATGTTCTTCCCTGTATTTTCCTTTTGAATTTTTGTTACATCTTAAACTTACATGAAAAAGCTATAAATTTTACCGAAATTTCTTTTTCCATGTTAAATATCATAGAAAAAAATATGTAAAACAAAATTTACATGATTTATTGTGGTAAATTCACAACGTTATTACATGTAATATTCCTGATTTACCATGGCAAAATTACTGTAATTTTTTACGGTGGTTATGACGACACGGGGCTGTCATAATTTTAAGTATTCCAATGCATAAAACCAAATTTTATGAATCTAGCCATACTTATCAAGCCACTATTACATATATTATTATTTATTTATAGGCTACTATGACAAATGTACATTGTACATAATTATTTACAAAATGGACACGTTTTGTAGTGGTCTAATTGCAAACAATAAAATTTATTATTATTATTATTATTATTATTATAACCAGTTGCCAGAATAAAATAAAAATATAAAATCGATCCCTTGAAAAACTCAATTTAAAAGAGAAATTAAAAAATATCTATTGGCATTTAATTTCCATAACAATTAGGCATATTAATATTTTTAGTGTTCATTTTATATATAGCTACCTATATTTGTTTTATTAATTGACTTCTGCTACTGACAATGTCAATGTTTTTTTTTGTTGTTAGAAAACCTGGGCAATGAAATATTATTATTATTATTATTACTATCAAAGCAAATAAATAATCACTCACTGAATTATTGTGTCTATTACTTGCTACTACAATATAAATTAATTTTTAACGATCTACATACGTCATGCGTTACAAAGCAAAGTATTTTTTTTCATGGATATATGCAACTTATTGAGAGTAATCATTATCTACATAGATCAATCAACGACATTTTAATTATTTTTGAACCTTTAATGTTTGATCATCTAAATTTATTATGATCTTTTGTTTTTTTCCTTTTTTTTTGTGTCATTGTTGATTGTGTAATATACTTCAAATTATTTTGATATGAAAGAAATTATTTCGTGATATTGGCCTTCATGGTAATTCCAGTTTTAATCAAATGTGTCTTTGGCTGGAACAATTCTGATTTTTTCTTGAGATCTTGCTTTCCCTATCTGGGGGAATTTTACAATCCCGCGCCAGTCAATTGCATTTTTTTTTTGTATTTTCGCAATTAAAAGCGCCGGTGTAAATGAATCAACGAATCAACGAACCGTAGGCCCTTTTCCCTTACCTTTTCCCCCATTCATATTATTTCGACATACAGATGAATAATTCGCATTCGTTTCGTATAAAGGACCTAAATTAAAAAAAAAAAAAAGCCCTTCCACTTTGATGTCGGGAAACAAAGATTTTTAAAATGATTCCCCATCAGGTAATAGGTGGACTGAAGCCAGCCGAACGATAAAATTAAAGTTAATTATGCGCCCTTGCTCCCGTCGATTTTCATCTGGCTACAGTAAACTTAGATGGGGGAGAGAGAGAGGAAAAAAGAACAATAACTCCTGGAGTTCACCAGGAGTTATTTCGGGTGGAAAGCGTTGGCATAAGTCCGGAATGAAAATGACACTTTCGGAATGATTTTATCGTTGCGTTGTGTAACTGTGTGACGTTTTCGTAAATCCGCACCGAAAGAAAGTGACAACACCCGGATGAGTCACAATAAAAAAAAAAAAATCGAGGAGGGAAGAAATATTGGTGTGCGTGCAACCAAAAAGGCATTTTACACACACATTGCGACCAATTCCTCCGCGGTGGTATCGTTTCTTCTTACAGCCCGTAGTGGGGAACGTTGTAACTTTCACATGTATATATAATATGATTCCGGCAATCTAAGCGTTACTTTTCTCCTGAATAAACTGCGTGGTCGATCCTTGCATCTAAGGGGTGCACCTTCCCCTATAGTTTGAGCTGTGAAACCGACCGTTGCATCACCTGTGCGATCGATGTGTTAAGTGCTGTGCTCCAAATTGATTGATTAGCGCCTCGTCGAGTGATACGGAATAAGAGAAGTGTCCCTTTCATCGCTTGAAGTGTGTGTTTCTTTTTTATTTCGGGGGAAGTTCGACACGAGAACTATATCGGTGTATCCTATCGGCATTTTGGATAAGTGATTTAAGTAAGTAGCGTCGTAACAACCATTATTTCTTTGCGCCTTACAAACGAGTTTGTAACACAGTCGTAAGAAGCAGCTGTAGGCCATCTTCTCTGTGTAAAGATATTATTATTGAGCACACAGTAAAAGTAGATTAAGTCAGTATGTCGCACACTTCTCGGTATATGCTACTAGCTGGGGGCCTCTTATCATTACATCTCTCGTCGGATGTTATTCGGTAGCAACTGTTCGATTAGACAATACGCGAGCTTTTTTTTATTTTTAATTTTAAATATTAAATCTATTTAAGCCGGGGTATACGCACGAACGGAGTATTACGGTCTGTTTTTACAGTTTAGCCGTCCTGCTATAACATTATTAAATAATATTATTCTAGTTTTGCGCCGGCGAGTTTAGTCAAATAGAAAATGGAGCACGATTTAAACTGGAATAACGAAAAACTGTATTCTTCGTTAATTAATTCTATTTTTTAATTGGCTTAGTATACAATGGATGCATATTAATAATTATACGCATGGCAATATATCTATCTATATTGCTGTTGAGGGATGTTAGACCATTGAATTATCATTACGCAACGTCGTATGCCTACCTAAGGATGATTATGATAAACGTTCTGCTGTCATAGCTAAAAACAATGAATGATTTTCTCTTTTATAACAATGGGCGTTACTTTGAGAACTTTCTAACTCCACTAAATTCAAAATATCCGAAACGCCCGCCCGGCCATCGCGGGGGGTTAATAATAAGGGCCCTAACTTCCGGCATTTAGCGTCGACACGCCAGCGGAGAAAGCATACGAAAATGGGCCACGTGTTGCGGATGTTAAGGGGGTGAAAGTGGGCCAGTTATTACGCGCCGCGGTATCCTATAGGATATACGCCGAAACTTGCACCGACCGTGCCACACACCATCCCGCGCGCCGGCCGTCAATTTAAAATTAGAAGAATGCATTCATTCGCATGCTGCCGCTGACGGCCGTGCGTATGCAGGCCGCTGAACTCTTTTGAGTGTGTTAGTGGGTCATGGTCTGTGAGGTGTGAAGAGGTAAGATGTACCACACCGCAATGAGCCGCGCGCGAGTCGGTGTCCGTAATATCTCTCGCTGCTTCAGCCTAGTTCATTCAACTGCTTCCATTTATTCGATTTCAGGATTTGATAACGCGTCCGACAACGATGGGGCACACCACCATGGCAGGGAGATTGCGCCTGATCGCGATAGGTCTGCTGGTCGCATCGATCTTCAATGTAAGTCGATTTTTTTTAAATTTCTTCCGTACAGTCGCGATACAATGAAAGTTACCCGCCAAATCGGTTTATCACAGAATCTGCGGTCAATATTTTGCTACATGTTTGACGGTCACCAAGCAATAAGCTGTTTGACTTTTAAGCGCGATAAATAAAGGCAGATGTCGAATTGCTTTGCATAAATACATCTTTGTTTTGGTGTGTATCTCACCAATTTAAAATAAATTTGGTGAGCTTTATAAACCATCAGTGCAGTATAGGAACAACAGTAACTTTCATAGCTGTTAAATCGCCAGTTTTTGCACCCTAAAATAAATATTGCAATAATTGAAGGGCTTGTTGTAATAACGTGATATACCACAAATACGAAAAAAGTGGGTTTTATTAAACTTTGAAGTTTTAGAAACATCATAAATAAATAAGCTAGCTACTTTGGATTTCACGTGCAAAAAAACACGCAGACCTATTGATGCATACACATCTGGACCACTATCAGCCGAAGCCCAAAGCAACTCTATTGCTCTTGGATTTGCGGAGTGGACATTTTTTAAGTGATGTGCAACGAATCCAATTCCAAAATTCTTTGTGGAAACATTCACTACGTTACAATCTTTACCCCATAAAGAATGTTGCATTTAAATACAAACGGTATAAAAGTGGACGCCATCAAAATAGTATTTTGCAGTTTGTGCCCTTTTGGAATTTGGATTACCTTTCAACATTTATAGATTTAGATCTGATGTACCATAACGAATCACCAATGAGGTATATAGTGAATATATTTCGTCTTGAAGAGACAATATTTTGATGAATTTCTTTGATAAATTACTTAATTAGACCACGAACTTTTACTTCTTGTATTTGAAAATATTTCTTTTTATATATTCCGGAGATGTGGATTTTATTAATATAAATTATTAGCAAATTACTGGACAAAATATCTAAATAAAATTGTTTACGTTGGTGAAAAAAATTCAGCTCTGGGAAAGAATTCACCACAAAGTTTAGCAACAAGAGCGAAGTGATCAAAACATCATCTCGAAATTGAATAGACATGCTAATCAAATGCTACACTAATGGCTCCAAAACTTCAGGGAAAACTGATCAAAGAGGAATACATGGGCCTAGAATCAAGTACATCGAAAGCTTGGGAAAATCTTCCAGGCGGAAAGATTCAATATTGACAGGAGATTATCATTATGTCTGATAGTCGAGCAGCCATCTGGGCGCTGAGGATTTCTGTTAATTGTAGCAGTGATTCTAACAGTACCACATCTGATAGTGATAGTACATATTGCTGTGTACTGATGGTACAAGCATAAATGTAAAATGAAATTGAAAATAAAAAAAAAATTAATTACAATTTACTAGCTCAGCGGATAAAAATTTACAAGGGCGCAAAAGAATATCTACTCTCAGGGTTACTAATCTAATCATGAAAAGTAAAATGTGGGCGTAAGTAAATTGACTATCTTTAATTATTAAAATTGCAAAGGTTGAATTCAAACTAAAAGAATAGGAATTTAGAATGACATTTATTTATTTTTATAAAAAAAAGAAAAAAAAACATTTGTTACAAATTGCAGTAAAAAAAATAAACCATGGACTTAAGGTCCTGGACGACATAAAAAAACTGCAGGAAGCTACAATTAACAAGGACGATGCAAATCCTTTATCAAACAAAAGACAGATTTGTTCTAGAAGAAAATCCAAATCGCACAAAAAATCCACGTGGTCTTAAAAATTACAACACACAAAAATTAATTTAAACGTGGACAAACAAGTATAATAATATTAAATTGAAATAAAATTACAAGCTCAAAGCTTCTTTTCACCTAAACCGAGGTGATTAAATATTCAAAACTAAAATTGAAAACTACGAAACGGAAAATTAAACTCTTTAAACTAAAAAAAAAATTTCTTCTAAAGCAAATTACAATAACTGATCTTACATTCAACATGTGTACACAATTAAACACAACAGCAATTATTTAACGAAAAACGAATTCAAATAAAACGAACTACATATTAAAATAAAAATGAATTTACCAAAAATGGCATCAAAGAAAATAAAAGACATGTACTTACGGTAACTTTCAAAGAACTACCTTTTAAGAGGCCCTACATCGCACACATTTAACAAAATAGATGCGTGGCAATGCAGCGCATAAAATGCAAAGAGAATCTCTTGAATATTACAAAATATACAATACTGACCAAGGCAATATGTACAAATGACTGAAATTAATATAAACAGCTGAACAATAAAATACTTAAATTCATCAAACAAATCTATTAACAAAATCTTACTTAAAAATAAAATATTAACTTCTGAGAGAATTTGCCCGACGCATCGATAAAGATTGATCTCTAATAATAACATAACACAGAATTTATAACCCCCGGGGTGCCATACCACAGCAATATGTAAATATTATCGTTAAGGTGTGCTTATGCTCTCGTCAAACATTGCGAAAACATTATAAACCCCGTTGTATCACATGTTGCACCTGTGGTGCGTACTAGGCTTTGAGCGAGGGTTGGCTTGGATGTGAAAATGTGATGATCTAGGCAAGCAGGCGGAATTGGAATGAAATCAGTTCCAAATTGGTCTGGGAATGCCATAGGGAAATTAAACGAGCTAGGCAGAAATAATAGATAATCCTGCAAATAAAAAGGGCTGGAATACCATTTGTAGGACCTGAACCCTTTTTCTGGAGAAATTAAAAAGCGAAATGGAGCAAAGGAGACCTAATTATTGGGAGAATCTCCAGAGAATGAGGCAAAGTAAAATTCTTCTGGGAACCTATAGCCAGAATAGGTTTATAGAATGCAACAACCTGAGTAAGAACAACGTTCGTATATTGACATGAATACTTTCAGTCCATTGTAAACTGAAAGGGCATCTGAGTAAGCTTAGATTCGCGAAGGAATCTGCATGTAGATTTGATATTTGCTAAAGAATTTAGTGGCGGGCGTTATTCTCCTAAACAAATATTTGTCACAACAGGATAAATATTTAAAAGCATTTGTTTTTTTAATATTCCTGAGTTAGTAAGTCGAACAGCTACGCTAATTGGACGATTTAGCAGCTAATAAAATTATTGTTGTTTTTATACTGCGTCGATCTATAAATCTAACACGTTTCATTTGTAAGATACATTTATCTGTGTTCCCTCCTAAGTGATTTCTTCTTTTTTTGGTTGTTTAAATAAATAATTCTTAATTACGTGGAGGTAAACAAAGCATCCTACCTTGATATATTTGTTTACTTTTTTCCTTTCGCTTCGGGTCGGTAATTTTCATTGTGTCGCCTGTGTACTTTGATAAATTCATGCTCAACCGAAATAATTTTATTATGTATAGGAGAGTGGATGCGAAGGACCATCGCTGACCGATTCCGCTTCACTACCTGCAGAACATCGGACACTATACGGACCTCCATTATCGGGGCCGGGATACGCGCCCGCGGCATTATTGCAAGGCAACGGCGGCCAGGCGCCCGACGACCCCTGGCCATTAGCCACCCCCGACATGCCCCAGATAAAGCATCTTCAAGTGCAGTGCGAAAAAACCCACATGCGCGTCAATATCGAGTTCGACAGGTCCTTTTACGGCATGATCTTCTCGAAGGGATATTACAGCGATTCGCATTGTATCCATTTGAAACCGGGAACGGGCCATCTGAGTGCCACTTTCGAGATATACTTGAACAGCTGCGGGATGTCCTCGTCGGCTAACCACAACGCCGCTAGCTACGGAGGACCGACCCCTAGCGGCAGCTACGTGGAGAACACCATCATAATACAGTACGATCCCTACGTGCAAGAGGTCTGGGACCAGGCCAGGAAGCTGCGCTGCACCTGGTACGATTTCTACGAGAAGGCGGTGACGTTCAGGCCGTTCCAAGTCGATATGCTGCACGCGGTCACCGCCAACTTCCTGGGCGACAATCTCCAGTGCTGGATGCAAATCCAAGTCGGTAAAGGCCCGTGGCCTCGGAAGTCTCCGGGATCGTGAAGATCGGCCAGACCATGACGATGGTCCTGGCCATTAAAGATGACGAGAATAAATTCGACATGCTGGTGCGCAACTGCGTCGCCCACGATGGGAAGCGGGCGCCGATACAATTAGTTGACAAGTACGGTTGCGTGGTCCGGCCGAAAATCATGAGCAAATTCCAGAAGATCAAGAACTTCGGGCCATCAGCCTCAGTGGTGTCGTTCGCCTACTTCCAAGCGTTCAAATTCCCAGATTCCATGAACGTCCACTTCCAATGTGTGATACAAGTGTGCAGATACAATTGCCCGGAACCTAAATGCGGAGGGCACGGCTTAGGATTGGAGTACGGTCCACCGCCTCCTCTAGGGAACCTATTAGGGAATGGAGATTTCGGCGGGCACGTGGCAGGATTGGCTGGAGATTACGGCGCGGCCTTAGCCGGCGAATACCCTCCAGCGTTCCCAGATCCCAGACACCCATCCGGTCCTGCTGGTGCTTACTCAGAGAATAAGCCGGAAGTCGTACCGGCTCCCCAGCCTTCCTCTTCCTCCACATCTAATCCCCCAAATCCGTCATCGCCGGCGCCGCAATCACCTCAACAAACCGGCAACGAGATCCATCTACCCCCACCACCGCTACCAGGGCACAGCAGCGCTTATACCAGCATCAACGAGTTCGAGAACAACCTGGCCACCATTGGTGGACGCCCAAGATCCGTCGAGAATCTCCAATCGGAGTTGCAAGGCGCTAGGAGGAACGCTGAGGCTGACGTTATGAATTTCGTCGTGAGTCACGTGTACAAGAGAGAAGCCCAGGAGATGACCGACGTCAACACCAGCCGTACCATTCAGGTTGTGGCGCCTGGCGATGTGAATTTCGCCTTGAATTCCGCTTCTAGCAACGAGACCGTGGTCATACAATCGGCGTCATCGGATTCGGAAACTATCTGCATGTCGGTGCCCAGTTTCGTCGCGGGTTTGGTGATGCTGCTGTTGGTCCTGATAGTGGCCAGCCTGGTAGCCGCCTTTCTATTCGTCAGGGTGCGAGCTATCGACAGGAAAGGAGTGGCTACGACTTTCATCGGTACAGCTAGGGGTTACGATAATTCCGAATTTGTGAAAGTGGCAAATTGAGACGGGACTCGTTATCAAAGAAAAAAAAAAACTTTCCAAAGATTTTCAGGTTTTGAAAAAAAAAGAAAAGTGATGCAACAGTGTGCAAGTGCAGATCATCATCACCTTAATTCATTTATGTATTATTAATAACAAAGTCATTAATGATAAAGATGTATCATATGTACGATTGGAAGTGAAGCAGTGGCGTACGTGTAGTATATCTTTATAATCATTATTCCCTTTATTAATCCAATCACTTGTACAGAGAGATTTGAAGACGAGAATTTCTAATTTTATATTTATGAGTAAGTTATTTTTTTTATTTAATCAATTTTTATTATTTATTGAATGTATTAAAACACACGATATTCCTACGTCCCAATCCCCTCCCCCTCATTAATGCTGCTTATTATATAACGTGCGCATCTATAATTATATGAACATTGTACTAGTTGAAAGTATGACCTGTGAGATATCTGTTTTATAAACATTGGTTCTCTCTTTTTTTTATTTATTTATTTGTATTAAAAAAGATAATAAAGAAAAACTCCTTGCTGCTCTGAATCGCAGGGCCAATAGTAGCTCCGTTGTCTTGGACTCACACGAAGGGAGCAACAGCTAGTCCTTTTTTTTTTAGTTAGTTCTTTGTTTTGTCAAACAATGTATATAATGACGAAAATAAAATGTACTTATCGAATAAATAAGAATAAAAGTTAAACGTTTCACTCTTATCACTAAACTTGCATATTTCCTCGGCTATATACAAGAACGCGAATCCCTAAATTTATATGTGAAATTAAAGGAATAAATAGGTTTTATATCTCATCGTGTTTTATTTGGAAACAACGTTTTTCTTAAGGCGAATCAGGACGGCCTTTTAATGAGATTCTCTTCCAGGAGATGGCGCGGATCTTTTTCCGCTGTTTTTAGACGTACCAATCAAAATATTTTAAATTTGATAAAGAGATTGTTTTGAAAACAGTATTTAAAATTGCGCCAACGTTTTATTTTTTTAAATTTTCTTTTTTTTAATTTTTTGTTTGGTTTTATTTGGCTTCCAAAAAGGAAAAATAAAAAAGTGGTCAAGGGCGACGGTTCAGCGGTCCTTACTAATACTAAAACATTTTTTCTTTCTTCTGATAGCAAATAGCGACCGAAAGAGGAAAATGCGTTTCTCTTGAACTCGTCCGCCGGACAACCATAACTAGTACGGTAGCACACTCGTCGAATTGAGTGCGCTACAGAAATGATACCGGTTCGAGTGATCAGATCTTTTCAAAACATTAGTTAGTCTGTCATATGAACTTGAATGTATAGGGTAACACTATTTCATATGGTTTCTTTAGAAAAATCAAAATTAAATGCAATTAATAAGGTACTATCAGTAATTTTATTTGATTTACTAGGCTACAAAAATACTATTAATTCAGAATACATAATTATAGCACTGATAATATAATCCGTACTATGATCAGTAGAATCAGTGACTTATTTTGTAAATTGAGTAACTGCTGTTTTCCGAAAACTGATTATCTCGAGGTATGCACAAATGTGAAGAGCATTTTGTAGAACACGTGATTGCAGGAATAAACCTCAGCGATAGTCAGATCGAAAAGAAAGATACCTCTTGTCTTTTTGAATGGTATGAATTGTTTGCCTTCTATATTACATGTGCCCAAAATCAATTGCTAAGATTGTCTAGAGTATTCGCTACGTTTCATTGAGTATTATTCTATACCTGTATCTATGATTTTACAATACAACTTCCTATACGGTAACTTGTGATAAATGAGTCAGGGTGCCACACTGTCACAAACACACAAACCTCACTCAACACACATACACAGACATGCACACCTGTAGTCAAGTACTCTAAAGCTTTTTCCTGAACTGACTTAGCCCTGCAGTTATTGTATGAAGAATATTTACTTTCTTACAAGTAGCAAACCGCATTATCTAAAAAAAGGTTAAAAGATACTCGTCAAAAGGCGAAAGCATCTTCGTATCAGCGCGAAAAGAAAAAAGACTTCTAAGATTTAATATTCTATTGTACAAAATGTAAGTTCCATTTTATTACTTTGTCATTGCGTATTACAGTGCGCCAAAATCCAAAAATAATTCTAGGGCGGTCAATACAAATGACTATGATACAAGGTATGTAATCTAAGCAGATATAAAAGAAATTGTAATTTATAGGTACATTTTACCCAGTCAAAAAAATGGTTGTATGCATTTTTTTATTTGCATTTTATTGATGTTCTGTTTCGTAATACCATTGGCATCAAGGAAATTATTGAAGTGGTTTAGTATTTATAATTATGACTCGTTAATAAAAAGTAGATACATCATCTATTATTAACATTTACACATTTTAAGAATTTCCCACATATTTAAAACATAGGTAGGAAGTAGGTTGGGTTGTGTAAAATACAGAAAAAGACATAACTGAAAGCAGAATTGAATATCCTTATATTTATGCCTACGTGATGCATAGCAGACCATCTGTACGTAGATACGTTCTCAAACAAACACCGGTCTGTGCGTTAGGTTACGATAGAAGCCGGCGACCTGTCGGATTTAATGGAAAAAAGAAAAATGAATATTTCTGTTTCGGGCGTTATTATTAGTCCAAATTCAAAAATTAAAAAAGTTTTGTCATTAAGACATTGGTCTTCACATGCGCCGTTGAGCCGATTTTAGAAATTGTTTTTAATAACAAACTTACAACATTTAAAAATTTAAATACATAGAACATAAAAAAAATAAAACGTTGGCGCAAATTCAAACATTATTTTAAGACAAATACAGTTTAAAATTTCAAAATCGGTCGTACCGTTTTCCCAAAAAGCGCGGAATACTTTTCCGATATATTTATCTCTGTCGCACACTTGGACGTCCAGATTCGCCTTAATGTGCATAGGAGTGGTGAGCCACGTTTCGTGTGGCGACACAAACAAAGCAGCAGTTTGGATCAGTTCGTCGTAACACTGCTGGACTTATTGGAGGAACTGTAAAAGATATTGACTAGAAAACAAGATCTAACGATGGAGAACATTAAAGATCAAGCCGGGTAATTGGTGACAATTTTGGACGGTGCCTTTAAATTGCTTTCAATTATTAAAGACCGAACAATAATAAATGAAGTTTGTATGGGGTTGTCGTTCTCACTCGAGTTTGTAGATTAAAAGTGTTTATTAGTTGATTAGATTAGCCGCACAAAGAAATCTAACTTTCTGATACATACGTGACTGAATGACAGCTTACTCAAACAATTATTATTATATATCAAACTAACTATCGTTACAATCTCTCGCGCCCCACGTTGGGCGCCAAATTGTAAGGGGTTGTTGTTCTCACTCGAGTTTTTAGATAGCGATTTAATTGTTTTTCTGTTTCAATTCTTATAATAAGTGCAAACAGGACTCTATAAGCCAATACGGACTAATAAGACAGAGGAAGACAGTGTCGGGTTACTTCGAAACAGACTGTATATCTCGAAACTATTTAATTTATTTAAGTAACTTTCTAAATAAGTGGATTTGGCCACAATAAAACGAAATTAAAAAGGGTACGAGTCGTTTTCTGTCGCTGAGCCGTCGGATTAAAGACTAGGTGGGTGTTCCCTAGCATCCTAGCGTTTCCACCGTGTCCGGACGGGTAGAGTTATTGAACAGGAGGAAACTAACAACCCCGAGGGGTAGGCATTCTAGATTACGTGATTTGTTGTACATGAAGGTAATCCGGCGTATTGTACTGTGCCGTGTTTGTGTTCCCGGCGAGGCAAGTTCGGGGGATTTTCTGCATTCCCGTGCGTACATATTTGTACGCATATATTCATTATGCCGTCGGTATCAACAATATCATATTCTAATGACACAGATCGTCTGTACGGTTGACACCGCCGTAACTATGGCGACCAGAAGTGGTGAGAGCAGGTGAGAGGGCTCCGCGTGCCTTGCTCCGTCGGTGTTTGTTTGCTTGTTTGCAAAATAACGAACCCTCTAACGTCAACCCTACAGGTGCTTTCTATTAAAATATTACCGTCTATTTATAAAGCGGGCTGTGTATAGTCCTTATTAAACCGTATCGAATATCGGAAATAATTGGATACGAAGCCGAGACTTTAACTAACAGCAATTCATCAACGTTATATTAAAATGTCATCCTCTAATTTCAAAAGTGGAGCCATTAATTTAATTAACAAACTTACATACGATGTTAAGGACACTTACACAAATGAAAAAAAAAAGTTCTATAGAGGAGAATTAGGCTGGATTTGTCAACACGGGCTTATGGGAGAAGCACACTGTTGCCAAATCTTTTATTTTTATTACAAACTCATTTCACACGTAGATATATGGTGTACCTACAATAGAGGACCCGAGATGCATCCCTGCGGCACCCCACACTCAACAGGCCCAAATAGCATTTTTAAAATAAAACTAACTTAAATCATTCAAATCCAATCTACATATTTTCAAATATAAGTATGTATCTGAACAGGAAGTATACTTTAAATTTAGTGAGACCGATCATCACCTATGCATCAGTAGCATGGAGCAAAAGAACTAATCTGGCCACCGCGAGAATTAACCTCTCGAAAGTGCAAAGATTAGCATGTGTATGCATAACGGGGCTATGAGAACCTGCCCAACAGCAGCTATTGAAGCAGGATCTTGCCCCCCTCCACATAGTAGTAGAGGGCGTGGCGAAAAGAACCGCACTAAGAATGTTCAAGGAAGGAATGATTAGGCATAGGCCTCAATCTCCTGACGGTGATCAAACCTGGGATATGCCCCGGGATGATATGTTAAAAAATTTAGCTTTGTGAAAGAATTCACCATAAAGCTAAGTAACAGGAGCTAGTGGGATCATAACACCATCTTGAACTTGAATAGAAATGCCATCAAATGGTACACTGATGGCTCCAAAACGGCAGAAGGAACTGGAATAGGAATATATGGGCCTAGAACTACATATTTCGAAAACTGGGAAAATACCCAAGTATATTTCAGGCGGAAATACACGCTATTGGAAGATGTGTTCAGTTCATTATGGATAGGAACTATCGGAAGCAGGAGATTATCATCGTGTCTGATAGTCAAGCAGCCATCAAGGCGCTGAACTCATATGAAATAGCAGCTCAAGATGGTCTGGGAATGCCTAGGGAAACTAAATGAGCTAGGCAAAAAAATAAGTAACCCTCCTGTGGGTTCCGGGTCACACAGGAGTGGAAGGCAACGAAATAACGATAACCTCGCAAAAAAGGGGCTGGAATGCCTTTCGTAGGGCCTGAACCCTTTTGCGGGTTAAGTAGCAGTACAATACTGAAGAACAAAATGGAAATGGAGCAGAGAAAATACAGTTACTGGGAAATATCTCCAGGAATGAGGCAAGTAAAATTCTTCTGGGAACTTATAACCAAAGAGGTTTACAGAATGCATCAACCTGAGTAAGAACAATGTCCGCATATTAACAGGAATACTTTCAGGCCATTGTAGACTGAAAGGACACCTGAGTAAGCTTGGATTGGAAAAAGATCCTGAATGCAGATTTTGTGGGGACAGGATGAAACATCATCCACCTCCTCTCAAACTGCGTAGCACTGTGCAACCCGAGGGCATTGTACCTGGGTGCATGTGAAATCGAAGAGGCAGACTTACCTAGACTGGGGCCCATCCTACATTTTCTAAAAGGAATAGGATTGGAAGGCCAGCTGTAAAGCAGCAAGAATAGGGGACACAATAGATCTTTTAGGTCGCAGTGTAACATCACCCTTCTATTACATACATACATACATACTTTAATTTTATAAATATTGTCTTTTCCCTCCGTCTCATTACTCCGTGATAAATCAATAAATTCGCCAACATATCAAATAAAGATAAATTGCCGCGTATTTTTTTTAGCCTCCCCGATTACATTGGGAAATAATTCAAGAACCTGTAACGTTCAGGTATAACATCGCCTTCATAATTTCATTTCCGTTTAGGCCCATAAAGCGGGGGTGGTTTACGCGAGACCCGGGCGCGGGGGGCGGCGGGGGAAGCGGGCGGGCGAGCTTTATTGACACGTTAATTACATAATTGAATATGCTTACCGAAACACAATACATCAGGGCCTTAATTGGAAATTCCATGGAAACCTCAAGGTGTAATGTATGTGTTTCGGTACCCGTATATATAAAGTTGGAATTATGCGGCAATATTGCCGCCTCCGACGACAAATTCTGTAACGCCTTCTTGCGTTCCTTTTTGCCCTTTTAACTTCCGCCTCCAGTGCGTCAATTTATATAATATCGCCGTATCCTTTCGGGTCGTAAAAGAGAACCTTAAGCGCCGAGCCCCGGAACACCTATATTCGTGTTAATTAAACATAATTTGGACGTATAAATGCCACATCTGATCAAAGAATGCGCGGAATTTTCGTATTTCCGGCCCCACGCGCGTTCAATCGTGCATATGGTTCTCTCTAGTGTATCTTGACGTGGGCATCAGGCAGCCTCGATGAAAAGCCAAGTTTTCTGCTGCCAAATCGAGAGTTAAAACGGACTTTTATGGCCCTTAGCAATTTTTATAATGTAATAAAGAAGTTGGAGAACGGAATAAAGTGAAACAAAGAAACCAAAAACATTGATAGAGTTTAATTGTTCTGCCTTGAATTTCAACAATGTAATAATTCCTAAAGAAGTTCCTGAAGAGGCTATTGGAACATATTTTTTTTTAATCGGAAACGTTGCGTTAAATACAATTAGTCCTCAGTCCTAGAAATGTAATCATTATAATGCTTTGAAAATAATTCAATGACAATTCTTTAAAATTTATCTGTTTTTTTTTAAAATTAATTTGCTGAATAATCAGTCATTAATTTTTATAAATGGCATTGTGTCATTAGTCAATTTTTCTAATGTAAAACTTGATAATAATAATAATAATATAAATTTATTGACTCAAACCTAAACAGGCACTGTCATCGTCAAAGTATACATGAACAGAAACAAATATAAATATTAAAAGATAACAGAAAACAAATGAATGACAAATGTAAATAACAAACTTAATAAGGACAAACGAAAATGTAAAAGAAACAAAGCGAACAAAAGTACAAAAATGTCAATAGTTAGAAACACCGAAGAACTCGTCAATTGAATAGCATTCTCTGTCCATTAATAACTGCTTCACTTGTCGTTTAAACCTTTGTATAGCGAGATGCTTTATGTCAGATGGCAAGTGATTGTGTAATTTCACTGCTAGATAATTGGTGGAAGTTCGTGTTGTTTTCACTCTATGGTAAGGAACCACATAGTTGTCTTTGGTACGCGTATTGTGATCGTGTACGTGTGCATGTGTTATATATTTTGATTTTGTGTTATGTAAGTACACTACACAAGCCAGAATGTAAGCCGACGGCAGCGTGAGTATCCTGTGTCTCTTAAATAATGTTCTACAAGATGTTCTGTAGTATATTTTGCTTAATGATCTAATTGCTTCTTTTTGTTTCAAGAACACCCGCTGAGCGTGGACGGAGTGGCCCCAGATAAGTATGCCGTATGTTACTCTGGAGTGAAACATGGAGAAGTAGGTTAATTTCGCGGCTTCATAAGTGCCTACTTCTATCCTTCTTCTTATGCCATACAACGCACCAGACAGTTTACTTGTTGTTGCATCTACATGATCCCTATAACATAGATTGCTGGAGATGTGGAGGCCCAAAAAACAGACTGTATGCTCATGCTGGTGAGTATGTATGGTAATATGTAGTTTCTGTGTCTTGCTTTCGTTTAAACTCAAGCCATTACTTCTGAACCACTCACCAGCTTCTCCTAACGCTGTCGCTGCATTGCATTCTATGTCGTCCCGGGTGTGACCCCTCGTTAGCAAAGTCGTGTCATCAGCGAACAAACACACCTTTTCACACTCAATGTTACCCGGCAAGTCATTTATATAAATAGTGAATAATAAGGGCCCCAAAACCGACCACTGAGGTACACCTTTCTTAATAGGTAAAATTTTAGACCTCTCATTTCGCCAGGCAACAAACTGACGGTGGTTGGTCAAATAAGATGCTAGGAGCTTATGTGCCTGTCCTCTCACACCGTAATGGTCCAGCTTCGCCAAAAGAATGCCCACATCGACACAATCAAATGCTTTGCATAACAGGTCAGCAGTAGTTCATCTTTCTCGTCTATGGTTCTTGTTATTGTTTCCATCATGTCTATGGTTGCCGTTATGATCGATTTCCCCTTACGATAACCATGCTGTTCCAAGCAATAGACACCATGTTTTTCAAAGAAGGCCATTAATCTTTCTTTTATAAGTGTTTCAAATATTTTTGAAAAGACCGGAACTATTGCAATAGGACGATAATTGTTGAGCTGTGTTTCATCACCTTTTTTAAATATAGGCACGATCTTTGTAAGTTTTAGCTCGTCTGGAAACGTTCCAGTTTGCATACACTCATTAAATATTTGGGCCAAAGGTGCTGAACATCATCTCGCAAAAGCTTTATGGTTCGCTTGACAAGCCATAGGCATCTTCAGATCTACTTTACACATATTGCTTATTATTGTTTTTATTTCATTTTTCTAAGTTGGCGATAAAAATATTGTGTGTCGTGAGCTCTCCACCTTGGCTCGAAGCAGCTTTAGAGGATCTTGATGTGGGCTGGGAGTTCTAAGTTAAACTTTCACAATTCTGCTGAAAAAATTATTGAAGTCATCTGGTATTAAGCTTTGTGTACAAGTAGCTCTACTTTCGTTTGTGATACCAGTTTCCTGCTTTATTATGTTCCATATTGTTTTGTTTTTATTGTGAGAGTGGTCAATTCTATTTACTACGACAGTCCTCTTTGTTAGCTGTATTTCCTTTTTATATTCCTTTTCAGTGTTTTGTATAGTTGTTTTTCCTCCTTACCATTGGTTGCTTTAAGTATGGTATAAGTATGTCAAGCATTCTTTCATTTCATGTAGTTTTGGGCTGTTGAGTATGTTTTTCCTCTTTCATGGTTCTTTTTTGCTTTTTGTTTTTCAGGACATGCGTTACTATACAACTGTACGACGTAATCATGGAAAGCTGTGTATACTCGGCGGCCACTTCCAGTGAGTACTACATCCCATGGGGTGGACCTTATTTTCTCAGACAATGTTTCAGCATTAATGCATCTAGCTTTTACATGTTCTTTATTTTCGTTTCTTGGAACAGAAACTGATAGAGATATCTCCTGTGTCAAGTAATCAGAAAGGTGTACATTAAGCACTTTCTAATGTTAAGAGACTGTTAAGAAATAGAGTAACCATCTAATAAGAAATGTAGATCGCCACAGAAAATACCAAAAAAGGTATTGGCAGAGGATATTTTTATATGTTTTGTAAACAAAATTTAAAAATAAGGACAATTAATTTTAAAATAAGTTTAATCTAGGGAAGGAAAAGGTTTGAAATTTTAATTGATTATTGGATAATAAATTTTCGATACCTGTTTTGTCATTCACACATCTTTTTTATGTGAAATCATTTCAAGTATGCACCTAGAGTAATAATCATCAGAGTGGTCAACTTTTGTCTGCGCGCCAGGGCAGTACTAAATTTCATATAAAGTGACATTAACGTTTAACACAAGTATACAGTTCAGAGTCGGGAAAGAGCATACATATTTATTTATTCAATTATAAATATTATATATAAGCCGCTTACCTTATTTAAGTAGCAGAAACGTACAGGATTGCCGAAAAGTTTGTAGCATTAATTGTTTCAAGATTTTTCTCACTAAATCACTCTCGTCGCGGCTTGAACAATTGCTGAGTTTGGTGATTGTTAAGATCACTGCACTGAACACCCGCGATTATACAGGGTTATTATTGTATAGTACTTTTCAAAATAAAGGGGTTAAAGATATACATGAGCAATGCCTATATACAAAAAATTACGGTTCTAAGTACACGGAGTACCGAGAAAATGATTTTCCTTTATTCGAGTCCGGCCCTGACTCATTTAGCATACCGGTGAACCATCGGTCGTCGCTACACTTTGAACGTTGGGATTACATTTAGCGTGCACTTGCTCTTCGCAATGGATGCATGCGTTTGCAATGGCAGCGTATAGATTTGAAACACGCTACATAAAGTTAACAATCATACATTAGTTTTATTGCAAACATAATAAGTTTATTTTAAAATAAATTTAACCTTTAAAATGTACTACTATTTTACGTGAAACACGAGTTCATGGCAAAAGCACATCATAAAAAAAAAACACCTGACTGCTTTGTTTGCATTCTGGTGCTTCCGTCTTATCTCAGTTTAAATTTTGTGTAAATAACATCTGCTTTGAATGAATTCACTATGCCTGGCATTTAATTTTTTCGATGTTTACTTACAGATGGTTGAAATTCATTTCTTATCAGATTTATGTGCATACATACGGTAACCACAGAAATTTGGAAAAATTACAACATGCACATAGAACCGTAATTTTTTGTATATAGGCATTACTCATGTATATCTTTCACCCCTTTATTTTGAAAAGTGCTATACAATAATAACCCTGTATATGTATATATATCAACACTTAAACATGGAAAAACACAAAACGGTTACATAAAATTCTTGGTTTGATTTGAAAATAGTGTAGTTGTTATCGGTTGTCTGGATGCACTGATACTGAATTAGTTACAAGTTTGCTGGATATTTATATGCCACAGGTAATGTAAAAATAATGGCAGGATTAGGATTAAGAACTAATGTATACGAAAACTCTTTATGTTAGGATTTACACGAAGAGTACAAGCGCTTACTGATAAACAACAGCTGTTAAACGAATTATGAACAGTGGTTGATAAACACAGGATTACTGAAATGTATAAAGCCATAATTAAAATGTGGAATTTAAATAATACACAAATGCGCCTAAGAGGTAAAACGATTAGACAATTTGAAAGGTATTAAAGTTTCTAGTGTAAATGTAAATAAGTTCAATAAAGTACGCAAAAAATATAAGCACATTTAGGGATTTGTGATTTCCCATTGTTACCTAATTCTAAACAGTTTTAATTGACTATTGAAATAATTAATTCTTCTGGTAATGTTCGAATTAGCAGGGAACAGATCAAATGAGTATTTTTTTTTCAAATGGAATTTTAATTTAGAATAGAGGAAATTAATATTGTTGTGGTTTTTATATGAAAGTGGTTTTTGCAAAATCTGAGCAGTTTATTTAGTTTTTCTGAAAGCGAAGTTATGCATGGTACTTATGCACAGTACTTAAAGTTAAGGGATAACGATTTTCAAACAGTATTGCTTTTATTTCTTCCAGCATTTGTGGTCTATATTTGGGGCTAGTGATGCTATCCCCAGTTATTTTGCGTAGCTAAATTACTAAGATAATAAAGAAATAATAATTTAATATCTAGTCAGATCTTAGCATATTGTATATTGTCAAATAAATGTAAAAATGTACTAAGTATTGCAATTTGAAAATATCCAATAAGTTCGTTGTAGAAGTGAAACCCCATATACTGTTGTCGAAATATGCTTAACAAGATTTTGCTTTGTGACTCGTAGGGCCGGTTTCATAATAAATGTCACTAAAAGCCACCCCAAGGTGGATCCACAGCAACTTCCAAAAATTTAACCTCGGAAGATGGCTATTAATAAATTATGCGACAAAGTATTAATGGATTTATGGCTCAATGGAACGGATAAACGGACTTTTCTTTTAGAAAGTCTCAAATC
The DNA here is from genome assembly GCA_004143645.1 of Protaetia brevitarsis. Classification (NCBI taxonomy): domain Eukaryota; kingdom Metazoa; phylum Arthropoda; class Insecta; order Coleoptera; family Scarabaeidae; genus Protaetia; species Protaetia brevitarsis. Next base: position 3,015,843 of record RXPK01000153.1, on the reverse strand, counting down.
TCGCGTATATTTTTTTTTATCAAACTTCATTTCTTTGTCTTGTGCGCATAAAATAGATAAAGCAAGGGTTTTGAATCAGTGACTGGAAAGCTTATCTTTTTTCCTTTTATCGGGGTAAAGATCCCTAACAAGATATATTTAGACCTTTCACATTGCTTACATCACTTTGATTACTTTAATTGCCTTCGAAGTTATATATAAAATATCGTGCACAAAGAAAAGAAGCGACTACTACGCAGACGTATCAAATAAACGTGATTTTAATTAATTACATTTATCCTTTCGCAATATGAACCCCTTTTGTACGTTTCCCCAGCCCTCGAGGGCAATAACAGCACGTAATTCTTAAAAAAAAAAGGCACGAGGTGAAGCCAACACTTCTAATTTACACAGCCCCTTTGTGTGTTTGATGTTCCCTTTTATTTCTTTTATTAAGGAATCTGCTGCCCTCGACGCAAAAAAATTAATTATCATTTGCCAAAGGCCCATATCACTTAATCAATATATTAATGATGTAATTTAACCACCGCAAAACATTGGAGCCGGTTAATTCCTCTTAGTTTTTGACGTTCATCTCAAAATCAATCCTCAGGTAGAGATGGTGAATAGTTTTGCCGGTCGGCCATTCATATATAAACTCCGAATTGTTAAAATTGTTTTGACATGTCTGATGGTGATAAAATATCCCGCATCCGAGCATCCCCACTTTGCTCTTGCGAACGCTGCATGAATATAGATATTTGTACACGTCAGAAATTAATGAAAATAAATTTTATCGTATCGCTAAACCTAGCAGACCTGGACGAAATTATATTTTAAGACGAACGCACGACTTGACTCGGTCCAACATCAGCGTAAACAGAAAGCCCATTCTATCCTCTCCTCAGAGGATTGCGGTTGTTTGCTGGTTCTTAATCTCAACTGTCAAGCTTTAGGAAATGGTTATTTATTTAAAGTTAGCGCGATATATCTTTTTTATTCCCACTAACCCGTGTCGTTCTTTGTCTATACCGTCTTGTAATAACTTCAGATGAGGAGTTTCGAGTTTCTTGTTTGTTACATAATCATTTCTAATCCTTCCCTTTATATTGCGACTGTGTTCCGTTTCCTCTTCTCCCTTATTCCATTTTCCACTTGAATAAGCCCCAGAAGTATCGCGTGTCATATGTCAAAGTGATGGATTGTAGGCGGGAAAAAGGAATTACACGATTTTTTTCTTCAAATTAAAGTATTGCGTAAATAAATAAATAAATAAAAAAAGTACCAGTTATTAAATTCAGTTAAAATTTATTTCCGTGGATTCGAACTGACAGGAGACCGGAATAAATTATTTTTAAAACCGTTTTTATGAAAGTCTTGGAAAGTATTACTTACCTTTTTTGTATCCATACATAGGGGAAGGTGGGGCGAGATGAGAACATTAAGCTTTAGAACACTGCATCAGGATTGCAAATTGATATACAAGGTTTTAAGTACGCTTGTTGTAATCTTTAAACATTTATCTGCTGATGGATGAATTTACAATTTTTCGATGGGTACTCTTGATGTTGTGAGAAAATTTTGAAAAGAAATGTGTAAATACACCATCTTGCCCCACCATGGGGGCTAGAGGTGGTTCCAGTTAAGAATGGGTCGTACCATAAATCTAGGTAATAGGTAAAAAAAAATAGATTCTTAAAATATTGCAGGAACAAAGCTTAAACTCTTTAAAGCGGAACTACTTAAAATAAAAAAAATACAATAACGATAAGAATATTAAACTTAATCTTCACAATAAACACCTAACGTCCTCTGGATGTCCAGTTTTAATCCGAACAAGGTACAAATGTCCATGGACATAATTTGTACATATGATGGTTTTCCAGTGTTTGCTTTACAAACGGACGTCCACAAGCGGACATGCATTATATTGTTCGTTGAAATACTAAAAGTGAGTTCCTTTGAAATGAAATAATTTGTTGTTCGTAGAAACATTTATTAACAGATATTTCATTTTTAAATACTTATATACTTACATGTTACAGTGTTGAATACCCCTATTACACTTGGGAACATTTGAAGAGCGGCGGCAGTTTGGTTACACTTTTGAGACATAGGGCGCATGCGCTTGGGGCAGTTATGTGATGTACCGACGAAATTGCAGTTTCCCAAAGTTCGTTGAAATAGGCGTTTGTACTGCGTACTTGTTTTGTTATAAATGTGTATTGTGGGTGTGTACTCTTTAACTTTTATATCTGTTATTGAAGGTAAAAGAATTATCTCGGCTGGGAGGTACAACCGACTATAATTTCGTTGGAGAGTTCTAAATAAGTTAATCACTAACCAATATGCATCCCAATTTAGTTATTATGGGCGTAAGCAGAAGCAGCGCTTTAATAAATTACATTTAAATCGGCTTGTTTTAGGTAAGGCATAAATAATCTATATTTGTATGCGCTGTAGCTGGTTGTTTGTTATTGGTGTTTTAGAAGCGGGACTTGCCTCTTTTAAAAAGAAAACACTCTCGGACTTCGAAAAGTCTGTATCTAAATGGCTGAAAAGGGCAAAGGATCGCAAAAATTAGTAATAATTATTTGTACGTAGAGTTTATACTGTTGTTTTTTCATTGTTCTAAATGAATGAAAAAAAGAACATTATAAGTGTTTTTATTACATATTATTATAAGTATTAGGGACCATATTTATATGCAGTAAAAAGTCATAAAATATGCAATATAAAAAACAAAAATATCAAGTAAATGGCTTTTAATTAGTTGTAAATCATGATTTCCACCGATGTAAAACTAACCGTGGTTTATTATAGGAGCGAAATAATGTGAAAAAGAGTAGTGGACCATAAATACTAAGTTTAACATAAAAGAAAACAATAATAAAAGTAAAGTTAATATTGAAAAACTCAAATAAACAACTACCGCATAGTCCACTAAAAATAATGAATAAGGTGACTTATTAGGTGTACTACAAATTATTTAACGAAATAAGCACAAAAAAGTTAATATTTCTCGAAAACTAACTCTTAATTTGCATTATTATTCAGAACTAAATGCATTTCAAAATTCTCCTTTGTAAAATTGTAACATTTATCGCTGAATAAAGTTTTATATTTTGAGAATGATGTTTCGACATCTACATATGCGATAGGCGCAAATTTAAAAGAACTTACAGCATTTTCGACTTACTGCACTTTTATCCACTGATTGCATTCCCATCTTATTTTAATACATAATATTAGTAAGGGAGATAGATATACGCACGTGTAAAGAGCAATAAGTCGAAAACACTATTATTGTTGGTGCAATAGGCTCAACCATCTACACAGCAATTGTGTTGTCTCCGTGAAATATTTCTTTTTGTCTGAAACAGCTACACCAGGATTCTTTTCTAGGACATTTTTATCTTGTTTTTCAACAGATTTTCTTTTACGCCGGGTATTTGATTTACTTGGGTATCCAATCGATCAACTAAATGCAAACTCCCCCTCGATGCTCTTTCAGCTTTTATAGACTATATTCACTTTATTTTGGACTAACACCTTCAGAAAAGGAAAATTCGATCCTATTCCTCCTTTAGGCTATTAAAAAAATTAATAAAAACGGTTTTCCCCGAAATAGGTTCAAAATATGCAAAATGTTTCAAATCTGCAAGTATGCAATATCCATCAAATATGTAATATAAAATTTAGACCATAGGACCTAGGAGGTTTCATTTGGATGAAAAATTAGCATACATTTAGCTAATGGAATATGCAGTTGCATAGGAATCCGGGCCTTAGTTATAAGCATTCGATGGACGTCCAAATAATACGTCCAGAGAACGTTTATGTAGGGACCTCCGTTGGACCCCAAATGAATAGATCCACTGGACACTCATACAGGTATGTCCATTGGACGTTGGAAATTGACCTTAATTATAACGTCCAAAACTGTGCCAAGCGCACGTCCACTGAACGTCCATATGATTACTTACGTCCGTTCTAGAACATCCATTGGACCTGTTCTATGTACAGAAGTGGCAGTTACTTGGACATCCATAGAACAAACGTTGGTTATCTGGGATTCACAATTGTGACAATAGAAGACGAACTCATCCACGTTATTCACACAGCCTCCATGTACCCAACCTCGCCATCCATGGCATTGTATCAATACTTCCCCTTACAATACTAACATTGAGCGTCATCTTCCTCAACAGAAGAACTTGATTATTTCCTTGACATTTTCTAAAAATCTATCTCTTTGCTTTCCTTGCAAAATTCGGCTTCTTGATCTCTTCTGTTTTCTTCTTTGTCATTTTCTTTTTCCTTTAACTCTCCCTCAGCACTTCTAGTTGCCTTAGGGATTCTCCAGACTTCTATTTTCTTGTAGCAGATTTTTATACGTAGTGCTTGTAAGGATTATTGTCTTTCCCTTGTTACGCTTTGATTGAACCCGTACTTTATTCCTAACATGAGAAATAGACATTATGTCTTCGAGAAAGCATAATGGCATATCCAGGCATAACGGACCAGACTGAAGAGTGAGATAATGATGTCCTCATGTTGCCCCATACCAATAGCCCCATCTTGCCTCTTTGGGACATTTTCTGATTATATTATAATAACATATTAAATACTTGAAAGAAACAAATAACGCACTATAGAAAACGCATGCAATACATGTCAATTAATAAGCACAAAAAAGTGTAGTTGTAAATAATTTACTTATGCTTCCGATACGTTGAACTCACCATCAAAATAATAACGAAATTCTGGAAATTGCAAAGTTCACGCACAAACAGCAATAACTTTGTTATTACGACTAGTAAAGTTTCCTACATTACAACAAACATAAAACAGCACTTGTCAATATTAGGACTGCTATTATTTGACAGATGCTTACTGCCGTTTTGTAGATAAGACGATGTTCCCATCATGCCTCGTGGCCCCATCTTGCCCACCCCTCCCCTACATATAGAATCCTACACTAGGACAAATTAGATAAATGTAGTTTTACCCGAGATATCGTTGACAGCTACAAACCTACCATCCAGTGTTTTCTTTCTAAATGTAAAATAATTTTACGATCTTTACCCATACGACGGAATGAGGTGCAAAATATTACAACTGTCTGCTATATTTTACTGGTCTACCACTACCCGGTCTTCGGGACACAAACCTTGTTTCGCGGAATTTTGCCATCGATTACTGTAGTAATTGCCAATGTTACTGAAAAATGTTGACATTCTGCCCGAAATTCCTTTGTATATGGCTGCAAAACAGTATAACCATTCTTCATTTCTAATTTTGTACCGTTTCTAAAGTATGATTCGATAATAAAAACTTTACGATTTATTGTAAACTTTAGGTTAGTGCTTTATTAGAAGCGATCACAGTATTACTTTAAAATAATATCTGTTATTCAAATAAATTAGTTTAGCAGCAAAAAAATATTTGTTTGGATATATGATATTGGATTTAAGAACTGTTACCAAAACAGTCTCCCCATTGCATATGGTGGCCTATTGATGTTTGCGCAAAAAAAAAACCAATGTGGAGGGGCAGTAGGCAACTTGCGTGTAATAGTTTTAGAATATTTTTTGATCGATTTGTTTTAACACCTGTAATATTTATGAGGGTGACATGGACAATAGGTGAGTCTTTAAATAATGTGCTGAATAAAATAGTTTATTTTGATCAAATAAAGAAATTATTAGTAAACTAAATATATGTTTTATTAATTTCAAATAATTTCGTTTCTTGCTATCGAATAAATTTTTATATCAGTATTGATTGTACTGATTCGATCATATTTGCTTTAGTATTCCAAAGAAATTTTACTTTGCGGCTGATTTCGATTATTTTCAAGTCAAAGCTATACTTTTTTTTTATAAGGAAGAAACACGCGATTTGTTTCAAATATTTTTTTTTTCTTCGGACCTGATAAATGTACTTTCACTACACGGAAAAAACAGGTTTACAATATTTTTTATTAGAAATATTATATTAAGGTCAGATATAATTTCATGTTAACCCTAATATACCATTTTTCTGAGGCAAATATAATTTTATATTAAACTTTTATGTTACCTAAACTACATGCTATATATGAAATTTGAATATCCGAAGACACTAAATTAACAACATATTTTATTAGAAAATAATTATTTGAATTAAATAAGTAACAACTTGCCACAACTATATTTATTTGAGTTTTGCTATCACCACGTGATTGTTTTGCTACTCCTGATTGGCTAATGCGGCGGAGTAATAATAATAGTCCCCGAGATTGCTACGCGCGCAGGCGCGGGCTAGCGTCAAGTAAGAGTTACGGACGTGTGAAAAGGTCGTCGAAAAAGAGTGGCCAAGGAGTACGGCCATTGTAGGCCAGTTGGAACGCAAATAGATTAAAAATACCGTGTGGGTTAACTCAAGACCCCATCCGTATAAAGAATCCCAGCGAAAGAAGAAGGGTCGAGCCTATAAGCAATCGGATGTTTGAAGATTGCAGTTTTAAACCACGTGGTGGGATATTTGAATTCCCCATCATTGTGATGATATCTGTGCCCGATGGTGAAGTTAAAGTGTGTGCAGTTAGGGATACCCCGACGAAGTAGCCGTTATCGAGGATCAACTCGCCGAGACAACGCCCAGTACAAGGAATCAACAGAAACCGCAAGTTTACCGCCTAGGTATATTATTTCTTTGTTTGTTATCAGTTGTAACTTCAAAGCCATATTTCTCTTTGTCCTTTGTTTAGATTTCAATAATTTCAATAACTAAATAACGTTTCGAGGAGGCCCCATTTACCTTATCTTTTTATTATTACTTTGTTCATTTTTTTCATTATTAAGGAATATATTTTATGAGTCATTACGTTGTAAATTGTTTAAAAAAAAAACTGTTGTTAAAGTGAAACCAATATCTTTCATTCATATCAGGTAGTCACTGTGTTTGTCCTATACAAAATAAAACTATTACTAATAATACTGCTTTTTATTTAAATTTATATTAAACATTCACTAAACTTCCTACCTATAAGTTGAACAACAAATTTAAGGTAAGTATATTGTATATTTATAGCAAACCATTACCTACTATATATCAGGTATTTGGTGACCAAAGTATGTACACTTCTCACAGGAAAAATCGGGACACCAGCAATTCAGAATTTTAAAATTTCTTGATTGTAAATACAACTTTCGGAGGACGTATTCACTTATCATAGCCATAAATCGCTTAATTATGTATATTACTGCGATCAAAGGTAGCGACTAGAAATTTAAACAGAAAAATAAATATATAGAGAGAAAAAGGTTTATGTATAGAATAAACAAATCCGAGTTTCGGTGGCGGCGTTTCCTTTAGGAATATCAATGAAACAAAAAATACATAACAACAAAAAGAACTCTTGAATAGACGGCTTCATTTAGAAATATATATGTATTTAACTTGTTTGATGTTATGTAGAGATAATTCTTTTTTAAGAAAACATGTGGTGATGGGATTTTATTATTTAAAATTATGTTACTTGTTAGTGCTGCTTTGATATTAGTTACTTACTTGGATTTATGCTCGCGAGTATTAATTTAGCAATAGATAATATGTCAATCAGCCTCCTCAATTTTGGGATAATGTGATTTTCACATATTTATTGACTACACTATTATTGATGTATTAATTACTATTGTTGTTTAATATTCTTAAATATTGTATTACTATAAAGTTTCTTCTATCTATAAAAAATTACCAAAACCAGGTTTAAGATTATTTATAAAATTCTTAAAGCAATTAAGTTCACAAAGAAATTATTTTCTTAGTTATCGCCTGTGTAATCTGACGTCGTTGATCTATTTTCTTGAAATATAGCCAACACTGGGTTTCTTTACAAACTGTCTTTATGTAGCACAGGTTTATTAACAATTATTTACAATATCATTGCATTTACATACATAACAAACATCGTAAGAAAGCATATTGTTCGCCAATCTCAGTTAGTGCTAAAATATTTGTTTTTGGATTTGATTCATTTAATTTTAATATTTTCTCATTTCTACTGCCTGGAGCTGTGCTACAGACCAAAGTGTTTCTATAAAATAGAATAAAGATATTGGATTACACGGCGATAACTAAGATATATTTCTTGAAAATACAATAAACGGAGAGCTATACAAAAAAATAATTTCTTTGCGAACTTAATTGCTTTAAATATTAAAACTGTTTTTGGTATATTTTTAAATAGATACACGAAAACATTAAAGTAATACAATATTTAAGAATACTAAACAACAATAATAATTTAAGAATACTAAACAATAATAGCGTAATCAATAAATCTCTAAAAATCACATTGTCCCAAAAGTCAGGAGGCTGTTTGACATATTGTCTATTGTAACGCAAGTAACTAATATCAAAGTAGCACTAACAAGTAATGTAATTTTAAAATCCCATAACCAATGTTTTCTTAAAAAACAATTATCTCGGCATAACATCAAACAAGTTAAATACATATACTATATTTCTAAATGAAGCCGTCTATTCAAGAGGCCTTTTTGTTGTTATGAATCTTTTTTTGCATGAATATTTCCGTATTCGTTATTTCTAAAGGAAATGCCGCCACCGAAACTCGGATTTGTTTATTCTATATATAAACCTTTTTCTCTCTAGACATTTATGTGATTTATGGCTTTGATAAGTGAATATATCCTCTAAAAGCTGCATTTACACCCAAGAAATTTTAAAATTGACGATTGCTGGTGTCCCGATTTTTCCTGTGAGAAGTGTACCTACAGGTCCAAGGTATAACACGTTCCTTCCTGTACATACAGCAACACAAATTTTATTCAAATGCAATATATTATATACTAAAATTAAATAAATCACAGAACAAACACATAAAAAGGATAATTGGAATAAATGAATTTATTTCTAAATACTACAATTATTTTTATTTAATAATAAATAATAATTTTTCAGCTATAAATATGTAACACTTTTGGTCTACATAAAAATTCTATTTACTATAAATGTAATCTATATTAAAAGTGAAAACTATACATCCTTAATTTTCATAACAAAAAGTATCATTTCAACAATATTTCATATTAACTATTAATATATTATCTATTTAAAACAAAAACTATTTATTTTTTAAATTTAATAATTATTTTTGTTTTCGTAAATATATAAACTTATTTATGCTTAATATATTATAGTCCCATCCTCTATTTTAATAAAAAATATGTTATGTTGCAATATATTTATATTTGATTTTACAATATATTTTTCTCTGTGTACGATTTAAAAGAATAATTTATTTGGATTAATGCATATTTATTAACGGCAAAGCAATTTTTTTTCTCAGTGTACAAATCATAAAACTAGTTCGGAATCATTTGAATGATTTGTCAAATTAATTAAGTTTTGTCAAGTTATCGTACGATTTGAAAAATACAAAATTTAGGGAGGCTATGCTGGACATAACGACGGCTTCTTTGGGAGAATATGTTGACAAAAAAAGAAATACTATGTGCTAGAAAATTGGGTTGTCGAATCTTTGGCATAAGCAAGATTAAAATTAAAAAACTGTTGAAAATATTAAATGAAAAGTAAATATTAAGAGATTTTAAAGAATTGCTGAAGAAGAAGGACCTGAGCACAGATTTTGGAAAGAATAAAAACAAGTTGGGTTAAAGGAGAGGTACTGGATGTAGCGTAGCAGATATTGTATAAAAAAATAAGAAGATACAATAAATTTAATTCAATTAATTAAATTATCCACCCTTAATGTTAAAATAATTTTAACATTAAGGGTGGAACCTTTTTCAAACTAATCTATTGTTATTTATTGAACAAAGGATTTAAGCTAGTAAAATCGGTCCTTACATGGATTTGGTTATAGAGATTGAAAGAAGAAAATTTAACAGCAAATAACTGTTAAGAAAACCGACAGAAGAGAATCATTTACGCTTACACCTCAACGATTGAGCAGTTGGCAACGTTTTTGAGCTCGTCAGCGTGGTGCCTAGTCATCATCGCGCACTTTCCCGCGAAACTCCTTAAACCCTTTAAAGCCAACGGCACGGTTATACAAATTGGCGCTCAAAGGACATCCACAAAAGGACGACGAATGGGGACGAGGGAACAGGTGCCGGTTAAAAAGAGGCGGAGAGGATTTGCCATTACGGCCGTCAACATTCGTACAAATTCCGTGCTTGTAGCAGATATTACTTAAAATCCAATCAGAATTGCAATTAAACCATGAGGAAAGTGGGGTCGCACGCCGGTGCGATATACCGTCGCGACGCGGCTCATATCAGTGTCGGCTAGCGCCGCATTCAGGCCGAACGTGTCATAATGCAGAACGTGCTGCTCCTGTCCCTTATCAGCATTGTATACGCACATCTTAACGTCTTCATCGCCCAAGATGAGATCATGAAGTTACTTGGTAAGCGACTATTTATTAGACTTTATCCTTACAGGTGTATATAAAAAAAATTTTACGTCTTTACTTACATTTTTATTTCCGCGTTAATCTTGTAAAAGTTCATTTCCTCTTTACAACCCGTAAAGGGGAAGCGATGTAACAACCTGTTGTCGTATCAAAACGCGTATTTAATATAATTATTTCGATTTTACTAGTGACACAACTTCTAAACGGATTCACTCGAAGTTGCCCAAAGTATTCCCGCTAACTTGATCTATTGGCTCGTATTGGCGTATCATAAAACGCTTTAATTTCGATTTAATTAACCTTCTTTCCAGTCTAATCTAATAACATATTCAACACGGTCGAATTATTAGTTCCACTAAGGAACTCATCCTGTCAATTATATAGAAAAAGTTTCAGACGCGATGATCAATCAATGAGTTTACCTGATTGATGATGCTACCTTAAAACTAAGCGTGAAAAATCGATTTTAATTTTTTCCCCCATTAATTTTTGGAATAATTCGGAATCACATATTAATATCTAATATAAATTTATACAACCCAATAAGGGTTTGCTGGCTTGAAAACTGGTAATTAAGACGAAAGTAAATAATAAATAATTTATATGGGATAATCCACGAACCATCTCTTAACCCCATATCCTCAATCCTTCGCGTAAGATTCTTTAATGTACTATTAAAACGTGGGATGCTTAGTGAATTTTGGGAAATTCTCGTACGTAAACATAATGAATAAGTAAGATAAATACAGTCGTTCCAATGTTTCGTATTTAAGATTTGCTGCGTTCTTGTGATTAAATTTCAAAGAAAAATTGAAATCAAATAGATCAAGTCAGAATAAATTAAATCAATTAGCTTTGAAACCCATAGCTTCTTTAAACCAAATTTTATTTCCCCAAATTAGATTTAATATTCCATCACAGGTAAAGACTATGAGATTAATAAGTCAAAATGATAATTAATCCAAATTCGATTATTTTTTTTCCCAAGCGATTGTATAAAAACGAAATGACTGACAAGCAAAATATAAATGACAGCGCAAGACTCTCAAAAATTTATTGAATATCGACCAAGTCCAGAACTTTTACTGCAGTCGAGTTATTGTGAATGGAAAAATGGTAATTTATTTAAAACATATTTGATAAAAGAAAATATTATTCTTGAACTTTCATCCACCCTCAAAATTAAATTCCGAACAATGACGTAACTGTTTCTGATATCGGGTCGTTTAACCTTCCATTTTGGCGATTTATAAGCATATCTAAACCGAATATTTATCACCAAAATTATTTTCCTGAATCTATCTTACAAAACAATTTTTTGCTACATTTTAATGTAAAAGAATAATTAAGTCTCATGGATTTTGTATAATTTAATAAGATAATTTACACCATTTGCGACCATCGTTAGCATCAGGATTTATCTTGCAAGAGCGAATGGCACAATAGCATGATGCCCATTGGCGTCTTTTTTTCACGGTTATTTCACTTAAACCTAACAATATAATACATAACAAAGTATGTAAACGTTATGGCCACTAACTTTACCTCTTTACCTTTTATACAATATTATTAATAAAATACGTAAAATAACTAAATAAACCAAGTAAATCGTAGATTAATCGGATGAGTAAACTACCTTATATTGATACCAATGTAAACAATAAGAAACTGCCATATTGGAAAGCTGTTGTTTGAAATAAAGTTAGGCTTAGAAATTGAGATCCCGATGACTCATCCATTGTCCTTAGTGCTTATACTGTGACTGCAGTGTGTGAGTCACACTTAAATGTCTTTAATTATAATGTACAATAAAATCAAAATAAAATATATCTCAACGGATTAACTTTTATATTGGAATATTCTGGTTATTTTTATTAAATTAATATGATAATAATATTGTTATTGATGTTAATTTTGCCAATCTCCAAGTAATATGACAAACATTTCAAATGCTTAACAGAAAGTTATTATTTTTTTTTTAATTAAATTTAAATAATACTGATAAGTTTTTTTTTGCAGCAATATGACGATGCAGAAATAACGAAACTATTTAACAAAATTTCTCATTAATTATATTTTAGCCACCGAAAATTTATTATTAGTTAAATAAATATTGAATTATGATGGCATGATTGATCGCCAGATATTCCAATTGGTCACAACATATTGGTGATAATAAGATAATTTGCAACATTTGCGACCATCGTTAGCATCAGGATTTATCTTGCAAGAGCGAATGGCACAATAGCATGACGCCCATTGGTGTCTCTTTTCACGGTTATTTCACTTAAACCTAAGAGTATAATATATAACAAAGTATGTAAACGTTATGGCTACTAACTTCACCTTTTACACAAATCAAAGTTCATTAATTGTGTTTAAAACTGCAGGGGTAATTTAAAACTAATTTCATATCTTATGGTGTCAATAAATTATTAATATTATTAGTAATAATAAAATACGTATTTTACGTTATTTTTATTAAATTAATATGATAATAATATTGTTATTGATGTTAATTTTGCCAATCTCCAAGTAATATGACAAACATTTCAAATGCTTAACAGAAAGTTATTATTTTTTTTTTAATTAAATTGAAATAATACTGATAAGTTTTTTTTTACAGCAATATGACGATGTAGAAATAACGAAACTATTTAACAAAATTTCTCATTAATTACATTTTAGCCACCGAAAATTTATTATTAGTTAAATAAATATTGAATTATGGTGGCATGATTGATCGCCAGATATTCCAACCCGTTGGTCACAACATATTGGTGATAATAAGATAATTTGCACCATTTGCGACCATCGTTAGCATCAGGATTTATCTTGCAAGAGCGAACGGCACAATAGCATGATGCCTATTGGTGTCTTTTTTCACGGTTATTTCACTTAAACCTAACAATATAATATATAACATAGTATTTAAACGTTATGGCTACTAACTTCACCTTTTACACAATGCAAAGTTCATTAATTGTGTTTGAAACTGCAGGGGTAATTTAAAACTAATTTCATATCTTATGGTGTCAATAAATTATTATTGTTATTAGTAATAACAAAATACGTATTTTACGTTATTTTTATTAAATTAATATGATAATAATATTGTTATTGATGTTAATTTTGCCAATGTCCAAGTAATATGACAAACATTTCAAATGCTTAACAGAAAGTTATTATTTTTTTTTTTTAATTAAATTTAAATAATACCGATAAGTTTTTTTTTGCAGCAATATGATGATGCAGAAATAACGAAACTATTTAACAAAATTTCTCATTAATTATATTTTACCCACCGAAAATTTATTATTAGTTAAATAAATATTGAATTATGGTGGCATGATTGATCGCCAGATATTCCAACCCGTTGGTCACAACATATTGGTGATAATAAGATAATTTGCACCATTTGCGACCATCGTTAGCATCAGGATTTATCTTGCAAGAACGAATGGCACAATAGCATGATGCCCATTGGTGTCTTTTTTCACGGTTATTTCACTGAAACCTAACAATATAATATATAACAAAGTATGTAAACGTTATGGCTTCTAACTTCACCTTTTACACAATGCAAAGTTCATTAATTGTTTTTAAAACTGCAGGGGTAATTTAAAACTAATTTCATATCTTATGGTGTCAATAAATTATTATTATTATTATTATTAGTAATAATAAAATACGTATTTTACGTTATTTTTATTAAATTAATATGATAATAATATTGTTATTGATGTTAATTTTGCCAATCTCCAAGTAATATGACCAACATTTCAAATGCTTAAGAGAAAGTTATTATTTTTTTTTTAATTAAATTTAAATTTAAATAATACTGATAAGTTTTTTTTTTGCAGCAATATGACGATGCAGAAATAACGAAACTATTTAACAAAATTTCTCATTAATTATATTTTAGCCACCGAAAATTTATTATTAGTTAAATAAATATTGAATTATGGTGGCATGATTGATCGCCAGATATTCCAACCCGTTGGTCACAACATATTGGTGATAATAAGATAATTTGCACTATTTGCGACCATCGTTAGCATCAGGATTTATCTTGCAAGAGCGAATGGCACAACAGCATGATGCCCATTGGTGTCTTTTTTCACGGTTATTTCACTTAAACCTAAGAATATAATATATAACAAAGTATGTAAACGTTATGGCTACTAACTTCACCTTTTACACAATGCAAAGTTCATTAATTGTTTTTAAAACTGCAGGGGTAATTTAAAACTAATTTCATATCTTATGGTGTCAATAAATTATTATTATTATTAGTAATAATAAAATACGTATTTCACGTTATTTTTATTAAATTAATATGATAATAATATTGTTATTGATGTTAATTTTGCCAATCTCCAAGTAATATGACAAACATTTCAAATGCTTAACAGAAAGTTATTATTTTTTTTTTAATTAAATTTAAATAATACTGATAAGTTTTTTTTACAGCAATATGACGATGCAGAAATATTTAACAAAATTTCTCATTAATTATATTTTAGCCATCGAAAATTTATTATTAGTTAAATAAATATTGAATTATGATGGCATGATTGATCGCCAGATATTCCAATTGGTCACAACATATTGGTGATAATAAGATAATTTGCAACATTTGCGACCATCGTTAGCATCAGGATTTATCTTGCAAGAGCGAATGGCACAATAGCATGACGCCCATTGGTGTCTCTTTTCACGGTTATTTCACTTAAACCTAAGAATATAATATATAACAAAGTATGTAAACGTTATGGCTACTAACTTCACCTTTTACTCAAATCAAAGTTCATTAATTGTGTTTAAAACTGCAGGGGTAATTTAAAACTAATTTCATATCTTATGGTGTCAATAAATTATTATTATTATTAGTAATAATAAAATACGTATTTTACGTTATTTTTATTAAATTAATATGATAGTAATATTGTAATTGATGTTAATTTTGCCAATCTCCAAGTAATATGACAAACATTTCAAATGTTTAAGAGAAAGTTATTATTTTTTTTTTAATTAAATTTAAATTTAAATAATACTGATAAGTTTTTTTTTGCAGCAATATGACGATACAGAAATAACGAAACTATTTAACAATATTTCTCATTAATTATATTTTAGCCACCGAAAATTTATTATTAGTGAAATAAATATTGAATTATGATGGCATGATTGATCGCCAGATATTCCAACCCGTTGGTCACAACATATTGGTGATAATGAGCACAGAGGAAGCTGACGCGCATACAAGGGTATATTGTATACAGTTAGTTAACATTGTAACTACCCGGGTGAATAATTATCATCTACACACAAACATATAGACAGATATACCTATATATACCAGCCAGGATGGTCTCCTCTACCTATAACGTGTCTGTAACAAAGAGCCTCATGTATGCATATTCTAAATAAATCCTGGCAAGATAAAGGGTCATATTCCCGTTTCGAAATCTGTATAAAATGACAAAAGGCATCCCTTGGTGTATTTAGTTTATAATAACGGTTTTGATGATTCATTCGCGTAAAATAACACGCGTAATTTTACGCGGTCGACAAACCGCCCGTTATTAACCTCCTGTTTGTTTAATACTGCCTGGAAAGAAGGCAAAATAGAATGGAATAAGAAAAACAAACGATTTTCCATTTTAACGGTGTTCCCATGGCGATGGCCGGGGAAAGTAATTAATACCTTGTACCACAGAACTGGCGCGTTATGCGCATTCTTTTATTCCATTTGGGAAAGCGAAAATATCGGCGTAGACATCCTTTTGTTGCCGAGGTATGGGCCCGATATGTTCCTGAAGATCTTCCCTAACACCCTTCCGTTTGGAATAATATCGGAATGTTTGCTATTGTTGAGATAGCGAAGGCCCTTATGTAAATTTGTTTTTCCCTGTCTTTATGATGGAAAGATTTTTTGTTTACTTTATCGGAGGCAATTGAGAGACTTTGCTTGCCTAAAGAAAACAATCGCTCAAGAATCAATTTTCGATTAACATTCGGAATTTAATATAATCGCAATGGTGAAATTGGTTTTTCCCTCTGTTCGGTAAACTTTATAAAATTTAATGCGAGGTAAGGCACAACCAAGATAGGGGGAGAGACAATCGACAGCTTAATGTTTTCCCACCGAATATGATTTGTAACACGAATAATGCTTCTTTACATTGGTAATACTGCAGGAAATTTCATATTTTGACACTATCAATGTATGAAGGGTGATATTCTATTCTGCCGTTTCAATTCTATTCCTTTTTGAAAGCGTAGGATATGAGAAGGCTCCAGGTTATAGTTAAGTCTCCCTCTTCGATTTCACATGCTTCCAGGTGCAACGCCCTTGAGTTGCACAGCGCTACGCAATTTCAGAGGAGATGGATGGGTGTTACATCCTGTTCCTCACAAAATCTACATTCAGATTCCTTTGCTAATCCAAGGTTACTGAGATGTCCATTCAGTTTACAACGGCCTGACTGTGTTGATGAATTTACATTCAGATTCCTTTGCTAATCCAAGGTTACTCAGATGTCCATTCAGTTTACAATGGCCTGAATGTGTTGATTGATGTATTGATGAATTTCCTGTAAAATTCTTCTGGTTATAGGTTCCTGCAGATTCTCCCAGGAATATGTAATTAGATTTTCTCTGCTCCATATCTTCAGTATTGTACTGCTCCCAGACCATTTTGGTACTAATTTCATTTTTTTTTGGGTTGAATCTCATCCTGTTCCTCACAAAATCTACATTCAGATTCCTTTGCTAATCCAAGGTTACTCAGATGTCAATTCACTTTACAATGGCCTGAATGTGTTAATTGATGTATTGATGAATTTCCTGCAAAATTCTTCTGGTTATAGGTTCCTGGAGATTCTCCCAGGGAATATGTAGTTAGATTTTCTCTGCTCCATGTCTTCAGTATTGTACTGCTCCCAGACCATTTTGGTACTAATTTCATTTTTTTTTTTTGGGTTGAATCTCATCCTGTTCCTCACAAAATCTACATTCAGATTCCTTTGCTAATCCAAGGTTACTCAGATGTCCATTCAGTTTACAATGGCCTGAATGTGTTGATTGATGTATTGATGAATTTCCTGCAAAATTCTTCTGGTTATAGGTTCCTGGAGATTCTCCCAGGGAATATGTAATTAGATTTTCTCTGCTTCATGTCTTCAGTATTGTACTGCTCCCAGACCATATTGGTACTGATTTCATTTTTTTTTTTTGGTTGAATCTCTAATTTTCTTCCGCAAAGTTTTGTGCACAAGAAGGTATTTAATGTCAGTTCTCCAATCTATGTTTTCCTCATTCATTTTTATGGTTTTTGAGATTGGATTTCCTTTTCCTAGCGAACGCTACTAAGGTAGTTTTAGTGGGGTGTTCAGGTGTTTTAAAGTTCAGTACTGTTTGAACTACATGAAATTTGCTTCTTGCGTTTATGACAATATCATCAGAATACCCTTAACAGGGTATGCCTAGATCAGTCAGCCCGGATAATAATGATTTATAAATGTTCCAAATAAATTCTGCAGAAACTTTTTATGTACATACACTGATCAGTACATTCAGACTCAGAAGAAGTTTTTTTTTTTTTGATTCCGCCATGGAAGCAAAGAAGAAATGTGGGGTGGAATCTACATGCGCTATTGATTTTAATGCATTGGTGGTCTGGATTTGACGCTTTAATTTGTGCTAAATTCGCGATGATATTGCATCTCCCTCTGGGAATAACTTTTACGGCCCTCCCCACCCCTTGTTCATCATCACATCCACTGCCGGCGCAAATAGAGGCACAATATGTATGTACGTTATAACCGATACCAGTTAACAAGCAGAGTTCTTTTGCCAATATCGAAACTCTACTGTATAGCCGCGCGTGATTGTGCAACGTTGCCTGGAGGCTTTGCAATTTCCGCAATTTGAAAACTTCAAACAGAGTCTCCCCTTTTTTATTTTTCTGTTGCTGCAGCTACTACCCCAACATTCCGCGCTCCTGCAGTAAATATTCCACAATTATAACCACTTACTTCACTGGCGAAACTGTCGATCTAGTTTACCTAATAACTTTCGGACGACGGACTTGAAACTGCGTAGAGGCACTTTTAGGAAAACCGGGGGAGTTATTGAAATTGGGGATTCGGAATAAGGGATAATAGGTATTTTGGTAGTGGTTTTGAGTGCTATGTTTACCGATGAAACGTACGAAACCGCTGAAAATGAAAAATAAACAACAGAATAGAGGAATAAGACAGTTATTTTCTGCCAAATTATAATTTTTAAAGAAACATCGAACATCAACAAGGGCTTAAGTGTGTGACCTCTACTTCCCGCTCGGATGTGCGAAAGTGTGTATATTTCTAATTGTGGGATTGTATTTTCTTGCCTTAGCATCGCACGTTGAAAAAAATATTTTTATTTATATATGAGATTAATTAAAGGTGGAGATACGCCAGCATACAGCAACAAAATATCATACAAATAGTGAATATATTACACTGAAAGGTGAATCGAAGCTCGTTAAAATATGTATTATTAGCTTTTCATATTGCGTACGCAGACAAATAAATCATTTCTACTATTGTTTTAAATAAATGGTATTAAATGTCAATAAATATATTTCAAATAAAGTGATACGTCTAAATTTAAAAAACATTTATTTAGGGTCAACAAATGGAATTTAGAATAAAATGATATTTAATAACCAACGGTACTAAATTATTTATTTGAAAATATGCCTCATATTGAATGTTCCCACTTAAAAAAACATTATTTTCCCCGAATGGATTATTGAATAGCCATAACAAACTCAAAATAATATGTGAATAAAATAAGGCTGCTTTCGTCTAAAGTAAATAAATCGTTATTTTTTTTCGAATATGAATGTCTTTTATTCAGTGTACATATATACTTAAAGGGTATTAAAGTAAATTATGTAATTATTAAGTTTTAAGAGTTTAAATAATTATTTTCAACGAAATCAAAATATTCACGAAGGTGTGGAAAGTTATAAGAGCAAATAGATTTTAATAAATTCAGATCTAGGACTAGCCTTTATAGTTTTATAAGTGGAAATAAAAGAAATGGAAGATTAGGCGAACTTTTGGAATTAGTGGTTAGTTGAGTATGATGCCATTTTTAACGTTGATTTTGAAAAAGAATAAAATTGATTCTTTTCCTTCGAATTATTTTACCGTGTTATATCTCAAAGAAAAACTTCATTTGTTTGGGCATACGGTATATAATTTTTATGTGTGTGTTTGTTCAGGTTAATATGTTTGATGTCGACGCGTATTTTAAATTGTTATTTAAATAAAAAGTTTTTAAAAAATGTTCCCATGTGAAACACTAGTTTTTCACTAGTTTGAATAATTTACATGTTTTAATTGGAATTAAAAATTAAAAGAAACAATAAATAGTTTGAAAATGGATTAAAGTAAGAGAATCCGAAACGTAACTTTATTAATGTAAAAAAAAAAACAAACAAAATTATATACCGTATGCCCAAACAAATGAAGTTTTTCTTTGTCATTTTTAACTGTAAGCAAGAATAATTGTAGTGTACCTTGTTTTAATCAGTCGTTCAACTGTATAATAATAATATATAGTTTTTATTGGATGTCCTCACATATATTACTAACAATCACATAAAATAAAAAGTGAATCCAATGTAGGAAGTATTTAATAAAAATTAGAATGAACACATTTAAATAGATATGCAAAAGAAGCACCCAAAAGAAAGAAACAAGCAACTATTAGTATTTGAAAGGACATAGCCAATCACAAGTTTAGGGGGTTTAGAAAGGATTCTGTTTTTCAACCCGACCTGGATTTTAATTAGATTTTAAGCATTATTGTAACTGCCTAATGTAAACTCTTATAATAAGGTGTTTTAACGTATCACTGCGTATTGATTGAATTAATTTAAAATGCTAAATGAATTTTAAAATGAAAAAGAAGAAAAAAATTAGCTAGCTCAACGGAACTTTTTTTTAAATTGAACAAAAGAACTATTAAACTCAGAGTTACCCTCGCGCATTAAAACTTGAATCTAACCACAAAAAGTAAAATGTGAGTGAATGAAATCTGACTTTCTTAATTACCCGAAAAATTGAAAAGGTTTAATATAAAAATAAAAGAACAGAATTTTTAACCCAACGACGTTAATTGACAAACAAATTTATTTTTCAAAATGGGTTAAATTACAACTTGTGCAGAAAAAAAAACCTTGAACTAAAGGTTCTGGCCTAAAATAAAAACTGCACTTGATTCTAAATTAAAATAGGACGATGCTATTTCCTATGCAAAACAAAAGTTTTGTTTGTTCAGGAAGATTATCCAAAATTCACGTGGTTTCACAAATTAATATCAAAGCGTGGACGAATGCAAGAAATTTACAAAAATGAAAAAGCTGAAAGAAAGAACAGAACTTCTACTTACCGAAACGAGGTGATTGAAAAATAAAATTGGAACAGCAAAATTGAACAACGGAAAAATTAACTCTTTAAAATATAATGATAGAAAAAAAACTAAAATATATCTTACTAAACAAAAAATAATAATTGATCTTATATCTATAAAGTGCACTCTTCAAAATATGAGATTATATTTATATATGAGATTAATTAAAGGTGGAGATACGCCAGCATACAGCAACAAAATATCATATAAATAGTGTAATAGACAATATAAAAATAATAATAAAATATATCTTACTAAACAAAAAATAATAATTGATCTTATATCTATAAAGTGCACTCTTCAAAATATTAGCAATTAACACAAAAAATTCCTTGATTGACTAAATGATTACAGAATTAATGCGAAATTTACAATATCAGAATGAAATACAAAATGGCAACAAAGATATACAAAAATACGTCTACTCACGTCAATCGTCGAACAAGGAAGTCCTTGACAATTGTTTTTCTTACAAAAATCCCTCCCTCAAAATCGTACAACGCAGATGTACACTAGCGACACTTTCTAATTGTACGACCTACAAGGTAAAATAGAGCCCATATGTTTAGCGTGGATAGTAGACGGATTTATGCAGTAACTGGCCGCTTCGAAATATGTAAACACAGATGTGCGGTCTCTCTGTCGGTTATTTTAAAAAAGCTTAGACTGGATTTATTAATGTGCGAAGTTGAATGCATCTCTTATGTATTTGTTATCTTTGCGTAGGAATAAATTTATTTGATGTTTGAAGTATTTCGAATAGCTGTAGTGTTATTAAATGGTTTTAAAACGTATTTTCATTTTACAGTTGAACTACGACTAGGAACTTAACCAAAGGCATGTTAATTATACAATAAATATCAATGGGTTTATTACTTTTATTCATTTTATACGTCTGCAAATAATAATGAAACTATCAAAATGGATCGCATGAAGACATTTAAAGTATTTGGCTATACTGAAATCAGTAAAGCATATCTTCGTTATGAATGAAACATTTTTTTTCAATATTACTGAACACATTAACTAAATTGCGACAACCCCTATGCAAGATATTAAACAATATAGTAATAAGGATTATTACTACTTCCACTTTTCGTAAAGTGGGTGTTGCGCCAATTAATTGATTAAATGCAGAGAAATTTGTAGTAATTTCGTTATTGACAGAAATGCATGTTTTGTTTTCCCTGCAGAGTTACCCAAATATGCTTATATTTTTTAATCTAATTAATGTCTGATGATTCATATCATTTTTTTTAATTCGCTCCGGCTTCCTTCTTTAACATTAAATAATAAAGGAGATATGGCGAAGATGCATTCAAAACCATGATTTTTATATCAGATATTAGAACGAAAAGCTCTACACTCGTCAGAAATATTTTTTTATTAGTTATAGTAATGGTATGTTTCCATTAATATTATAATAACAAGATAAAATAATATTTCGATTATAAATTCCCTAGTTTCAAAGATTTTACCTCAAAAGTCTCAATATTTTTTCAAAAGAAATACAAAATTTGAATTAGTGCTAAATTGAACAGTAGTGATAGCTATAAATACAAAATGCAGGTTTAAATTAATAATTAATGATTAGTTTATATAAATATTAATTATTCATTATGTTAATATCAAAAAAGGAGCCGCGGCGAATTAAAAATAGTTATGAAAACAATCATTATGAATCAATTGGATTAAAAACACAAACATATTTGGTAAAGCTGTAGGGATGTGTAAAGAAAACAAAACATCTGTTTGTATACAATATTATATTTAAGGTAAGTAATTGAAAAAATTCGAATTGTGCTAACCGAGGTAAGTCGGCAGGCATAAGTATGCGCCTTTGATGTATTTAATTCTCTCTATTTTATAAGATCAATGTTTTTTCTATGTTTATTTGCTGCATTCTTCCTTACATTTAAAGTAGATTTACTACAAAAAAAACACCGAGACCGCACATCTGTGTTTACATATTTCGAAGACGGCAGTGAATGCATAAGTCGTCTACTACCCATGCTACACATTTAGGCTCTATTTTATGCTGTAGGTCGTACAATTAGAAAGTGTCGCTAGTGTACATTTCAATATTGAATAGAATCCGCATTAAATCAGCACAAGCGACCAATAAACAATTTAATGAATGGAATAATTTAAAAAAAAAATTTACCACTTAAATAATTAAATCATACAACTAACTCTTAAACCAAAATTATTCAAACAAACAAAATTAAAAATTGTGAAAAATTCTCAGTAAATCGAAAAACAGCTGTTTAAGCAAAGAAACCAACCATAACAAGCAAACTATGCAACTTAAAATACACTCTGCAAAATGGGTTGTCTAACCACAGCAGTATGTTAGAGACAAGAACCAGTCCTAGAGGCTCAAATAATTGCTTTTTAGAATGAGCAATATTTATATCAATTCTTTGTACCAAAGGTAAAAACGTACACACGCGTGTAAATAATAACTTTCTATGCTTTCTATGAGTTTATTTACTTAAAACGCTGTATCACTCAACAACGGTATTAACTTTTCTCATATCAGGGCATAAACAAATATACTTTGATTACTTAACGTTTCCACCACTTGAAAGTAAAAAAATATAACGTTTTAATCGGAATATTATAAGTTTGGCTTTTAATGATGCGAGGTAAGAGTGAATATTAATCTTTCTCCCTCAAATTTAAAGTTGTAATAACTAATCTTCTAGAAAGAGTTGACAATTAATGTAAAATTCAAATTTTTTTTCCCGTGTATTAGCCTTTGCTCATGGAAGTACCAGCAGGCCAATCCGAAGAGTTCTCGTCCGCTTTCCACTGATACTGTAGTTGTTTGTACTTTTCCTCCCACCTTTCCCAAACTCCGGCAAACCCCGTTCAAAATCATCTACAAGCGAAAACTCCTTTATAGCAGCGCATTCAATTTATTCAGGAAGTCGGTTACAGTCCAAACAATCAATGCCCCTTTAATTGATCGCTCTTGTTTCAGGTATAAACACGGAATTATTTTATGTTAGAGAGGGGGTATTAACACGTACGCCCTAAACTTCGTAGTCATGATTCCCGCTAACATTTCCGATTTGCTTTTCTCTTGGCAAAGTCTGACGAAACATCCGGTAAGTATTTTTATTTGCACTTCTGTAAAACACGAGGATTTGGAGGTAAGTTCATTTATATACATATAGATTTTCTTTTTCTTAATAGATTAATTACGAAAAGCCCGCCTAATAGATTTATGACGCCTTAGGGGGAGTAATGCTAGCAATTTCCGCACAGGCGAAGCCCCCTAACGCCCTTATTTAAACAAATTGATCGCTGCGGATTTAAATTTTGCGCCCGCTGTGGGGAAAAATATGTGAAATGCCGGCGAATGTCGATCGGACGAACAAAAAAAAAAAATCTGCTGGTAGTTGCCCTCAGACAAAAGGAATGCTAGTTATTCAATTAAATCTCTTCCTTGACACTGAAGTGACAAATTTGTCTTTAAACCGTGTGAGGGGTTGCCGTACCCTCACGGCCGCTGGTGCAATAAGAAATGTCGCTGGTGCGGTTTTGTGCGTTACAAAAACGATTTAGTGCGGTTCAATTTCCTTTTATGTATGTATCACTGCGCCCCGTTTCAAAGGGAAATATTTATACTTCAAAGTTTGAACCCGACAAAGGGCGATGTCTCCACTTTATATTTATTATTACCTAATAGCGTTCACATCTCTTATTGATGCCGAGTTTCTGTGCGGCGACCGAATACCGCCTTGCAATTATTGTACCATCAAAATAAGTGTTTTAAATAAATTTCATTTGTAATTATTTAGATAGCTGATATACACTGCTATGGCCAGCTAAAATATAAATTACAGACTCTTTAGAGTACTTCAATAAAATATTAGCCATAGATGGCTAACCATTTGGTTCTCAAGACCCTAAATCGTTTAACGTATAATACTTTTAATTTACACAGATTTTATGTAATAGCAATATTTTATTAGGTACACACTAAAAAAAAAATTAGTAAAATTCCTGTATTAATTTGGGTCGATTTGGTGCCCCTAAAATCGTACAAGTATATTTAACAGTTACTACGTTTATGTGTTCTAGATGCGCATTAGAAATTGCGAATTAATAAGTACGAATCGAAAACTTCATCAGTTTATGCTTATCACGCAATGCGCAATAAAAATAATACAAATTGAAATATTTTGAAATTTGCCGCGGTTTACAAGGGTTATGGCCAACCGTTTGAGTTTGTAACAAAAATTAATGTAAAAACATAACCTTAAACAACCTCAATTGCCACTTTTCATATAACGATTTATATCTGCCGGTGTTTTTTTTTTGTAATAAAACATGAAAGAAATAGTAAATTTATGTGTGGGATTTTGGACACAATTATTAGCATTTCCTTCGAATAAAACAGAAAATACAGCGCAGAAGATGTAGAATAAGAAGAAAAATAAAAAGAAAGATAGGCACAATAATGCAGAATCACAAAACTATGCAAAATATGACTTTTGTGGTACCTTCTTTGATTAAAGGTAAAGAAAGAAGAAACTAGAAGTGAAGAATACTGGCGAAAAAAATTACTTAACTCAAACTAACACAAGTCAACATATGTACTAATATATATATATACACAGAGATTCAAAATGATTGTCAAATCCGCTCCTATAGATAGTAACAGGATGTAGGTGTATGCCGCGTGTTTGTAATGAAGGTTTGAACTAAGTCAGTGTTGGAACATAAGAAAGTAAACGGATCTGTCATAAATAAAGAAAACGTAACCTATATTTGAACTCGCATTATATAAACGACTATGGATTGGTGTTTCTGCTTGTAAAAATGAAATGTAATTAATTTAACTTTACTAAATTATGATTTTACAATTCAGTACTAACTGGTGTTTAACTAAATTTATTTATTACTTTAAATTATAACATACAATTTAGTATAATTATTAAGTGACAAAACTGCATCTCTCAGTTCTTCTATGGTATGCATGCGGTTTCTATAGATCCTATTTTTTAGATAGCCGAACATGAAGTAATCTAATGGGGTTAGATCAGGCAAAACTGTTGAAGATATTGGCAGGTTTGTCGAGCAGTATGTGCTGGAGCATTATCGTGCTGAAAATAACCTGCTTCAAGCACATTTTCTTGTAACTCTGCAATAAACAATTCCAACATCTGTTGGTAACGTTGGGCTGTTACAGTTTCCTCGAAGAAAATTGGCCCTATTATGCGTTGCCTGGACATAGCTAACCAAACTCCAACTTTTACGCGATGCAATTGCGTTTCTCGAAATTCGTGTGGATTTTCTGCAGACCAGATACAATAGTTTTGTAAATTGATATAGTCTACTAGATAAAACCAGGCTTCATCCGAGAAAAATGATTTGATTAGCAAGTCATCGTCCCTTAAATTGTTATTAAACCAGTGACAATATTCCAATCGCTTATCGTGATCTAATGGTAATAATTCCTGTACCGTAGAAACTTTATAGGGATGAAGATGTAACTTTCTTTTGACAGCTCATTGCGCTGAAGTGTATGATAAGCCTATAAAATTATAAAATGTAATAAAGTATTTCACTTAATGTTAATATTGATTTTTTACCTGTTTGTTGAGCTATTACCACAGATAAATTCCCTTATTTTCTTACAGTATTCAGAAATGCTATTGTTGATGATATTAGATGTAAATATAAAACGATTTGAAAAAAATTATAAGATAAATAATCGAAAGATACTACAACACGCACGCCAATGTCGCTAAATGCCAAAAAAATTCATTTAATGTATGAAATTTGTATGCAGCTAACTTCGCTCATTAAATTGGTAATAAGTATAGATAAATTTTTCCGGAAAACAGTTTTTTTCTTACGACAATCATTTTGAATCACATGGTATATATATATACACATAACCTCTATTTCACCTGTGATATGTTGCTTGTTTACACTCTGTTGGTAACCTGCTTTAATACAGTTTGAATTCGCATTAAACGTTTATACGACCAAACGATTATTCTAAAACCACTATTAAAATCGGTATTTTGTCAATTCGCATTTGGAGCTATATTGCGCATTTGGAAGTGTTTATGCTACAGGATTTCGAATCGAATTATACTCTTAATGCGCATTCAATACGCATTTAGTGAAAGCATAAACGTAGTAAATATTTAAGTAAGGGCATTATTAGAAATAATAAGCGACCCTTTTAAGACTGTATATATTTTCTTTTTTTCTGTTTTCTATATTTGTTATCTTCATAATATAAGATACAATATTATAATAAGTTGTTTACTTAGCAGATCTGGAAAGAAAAAGGAAATCAGAAGTAAATGTATGTATTGTTTAAATAATTTATAAATAAATACAAGAAAAATTACAAAAAATTAATAATAATCTAGTTAAATCTTGGGAACAAAAAAAATTCATAACAGCTAATACATTAAAAATCAACAACGCTTTACCACCTAAAATTTATGGATTGCCGAAACTGCATAAATAATAATAATTGTGTCTTGCCAACAAAGTCCTTTATATAATAGGTCTAAATTTCTGGCAAACGCAATTTCTAACATCCTCGACAAAACGGAGTATCATATAAAGAACTCTTTTCAATTTAAAACATTCCTTGACAGCGCGCGTTAGCAATGATAATGATGATGAATTAGCATCTCTGGACATAATATCTTTATACATTAATATTCCAATAGAATTAGCCCTTCAATCTATAAAAAAAACCATTGGCAAGAATTAAAAACTTTACTCCTCTACCACAAATTACTCTTCAAACCACATATTTTCAATATAACAATGAATTTTACAAACAAATCTATGGATGTGCTATGGGCGCCCCCATCTCAAGCGTATAATAGCATCTCAAAATTAGACTACCAACCCACCGTTTACAAGCGCTATGTTGACGATTGTATTATATGTATACTGTTCGGGACTACTATTTTGTAGACCGATGCGCCGGGGAGAGAACACAGAGAAGAGGCTGAGTTGTTTTAAGACGTTTATTTTCAAATAATAAATTCAGTATTTACAATATATACATAACATAAAATATAATTCTCTCATAATAAAATACAAAGTATTTTCAGTATTCCGTTTGACGTATATTGCTATACGTATGTTAGTATTTGCTAGTTTACCACCTTTATAATATGACAAACTTTGTATACATGTATATATGTGTTGGACCTGGTATCCGAAGTTGGCTGAGTGCAACCGTTGAAATATACGCACGAAGCGCCGAACGGCCACCGAATACCTTTCCAACTTCTCTTCTTGCTCAGCCCCCTATATAAGCGACGATGTCCGGGATTGCAGTTCGTGAGTCACAGCCCGCTGTATGCGAGCGCGTTGCTTGTCGATTCACGGCCGGCGGCTCGGATCTAGGCATCGGCGGTTTTCGGCGCAAGCGCGGCGGCTGCTTCGTTGACGGCTTTCGGGCTCCGAATGATTCCTCGGACTGTGGAGCGCTGTCGGATGGCACGCTCGCGTATGAATGTTCTTAACATAACCGCCCCCCTTGAAGGAACCGCCTTCAACACTACAAACTTTGAATAACGAACAAATTGTCTGTCTTTGAAACACGATGATTAACACGACTCGCACAAAAAAATTAAAACGTTCATTACAAATATTGTTGTCGGCGCACTTACTGATTGTCTATGGTAACGCGCACAACTTTACCGCGGGTCTCTTCATTTCTCCTTGTAGGGTTGACACCGTAGCAGCTCGCACGACGCCATCATGTCTGGAAACACCCTGCTGATTCTTCCAACTAACCATTTGCTTGGTGGAACTTGGTCATCCTTCACGACTACCAACTGGCCGGGAGTTAGTCCATTTCCATTCCTCCGTTGCCACTTCGTCCGCTGTTGAAGTTGATTCAGATATTCTTGGTGCCATCTCGTCCAAAAGTGGTCTCGCATGAATTGAATGTGTTGCCAACGGCGAAGGGAATTTACTTTAAGATGGGTTAAAGTAGGTTCAGGAATTGTTTCTGGATTGTATCCCATTACAAGGTGTGAAGGAGTAAGGAATTGCAAATCGTTTGGGTCGTTAGATATTGGAGTAATGGGTCTTGATTAAGAATACCTTCTATTTGGACCAGAAGGGTATGCATTTCTTCGTAAGTCAATGACGTCTTTCCAATTACTCGATTGAGGTGCAGCTTGACGGACTTCACAGCGGCTTCCCAAAGACCTCCGAAATGGGGTGATCGAGGAGGAATAAAATTCCATTTGATTTCACTATTGGCTAAGTAGGCTTGGATCTCTTCCTTGGTGATTTGAGACTGTAATTGCTTCAATAGTGTCCTCAATTCCGTGTTTGCACCTACGAATTGCGTACCATTGTCGGAATAAATATTCGCTATCTTGCCTCTTCTGGCGACCATTCGCTTTAATGCCGCCAAAAATGCTTCTGTTGATAGATTTCCAACTAGTTCTATATGCAGTGCTTTGGTTGCAAAACATACAAACACAGCACCATAAGCTTTTGTGACAATGTGTCTTCTTTTCATACTTTCCCGAATATATACTGGGCCAAAATAATCAACTCCAACATTTTGAAATGGCTTAGCTGGTGTCACTCTATGGGCTGGAAGGTCACCCATTATATAATTTTCCGAAGTAGGATTGGCTTTAAAACAGGCTACGCATTTTCGTATATGTGCCTTAACAGAACCCCTTTAGCGATAGAGGCCAGTATTTGGTTCGGATAGCTGCCATTGTTTGTTGAGTTCCAGCGTGTAATTGCTTGATGTGCTCACTCTTAATAATTAAGGTTGTGAAAGGATGCTTGGCTGGCAGAAGTATTTGATGTTTTCCATGGAAAGGAAGGTTGGAGTTTCGCAATCGACCACCCACCCTTATTTAAACCATCTTCGTCCAGAAAAGGATTTAAACACATTATATTACTAGAATGATGTAATTCCTGTCCCTTCTTTAGCTGTGTATATTCCTTGAAATAATGCCTCTGTACTTCTCTGGTTAGTACGAGCGTTGCTTTGGCTAGTTCCGCTGTGGTCAAATGTCCACTGTTACTATGTTCCGCTTCTTTAGCAATTCGGGCTTTGATATTTCCGCTCAATACAACATTTGCGTTCATCTTCGGCAAACGCAGAATTGTAGCCATTCGGTTGGTTATTAAATTCGATTGCGATCCAGAATCAAGCAACACTCTGCAGTTGTGTTTACGTCCTCTTACATCGCTGACATTTATAACTGCCGTAGAAAGCATCGTGTGAGTGTTTACACTGTTGATGCTGTGCGTTGATACGGACGTCGAGGTTCCCGCTCGGGGTGAAGGAAGCTTCGACGGCCCATCAGACTTCTTAAAATAATGTAATAAGCTACTGTGTCGCTTATCGCAATGCTTGCAGCATCCTTTTGAAGAGCAATTGCTAGCCATGTGATTTGGTCTTAGGCAATTCAGGCATAGCCGCTCACTTCTAGCTTTCTCTTGTCTTAGTTCTACACTAAGACCTAAAAATGATTTGCATTGGTAAATCAGGTGATTTCCGTCGCAGAAATTGCATTCGCTTGTCTTGTGTGTGTGCAACGTTAGCCGAAGTTTTATTCGCTAACACACTTTGCATTGGTTTTCAATTGCTTCTAAAGTTTGGCACTTTTGTGTTAAGAAATTTGTCAATTCCTTGAACGTAGGCATCTCTGTGCCTTGTATTTTGCTTTCCCATTCTTTGAATGTCTGGGAATCTAGCCTTTGGTTATTATGTGCACTAACAAATCATCCATTGCCCTATGGGTCGCTTTAACGCTTCTAGCGCTCTACTGTGCCTTTGGACACCATCTAATATTTGCCGTAGCGTATTTAAATTCTCTTTGTTTGCATGCGGCAACTCAAAAATTGCATTGATAATGCTTTTGCACTATTACTCGTGTATTGCTATATCGGTCTTGTAACATTTGCCATGCATTTGCATAGTTATCTGCTGATATTTCTAGAGAATGCAAGACATTCGATGCATCTCCTTTCAAGCATGACTTTAAATAATGGAACTTATTAATGGTCTGAATTCCTGCTGTCGTTATGTATCACGAGCTGAAAGTGTCATAGAAGGTGAGCCAATCTTCGTATGCACCATCGAACTTGGGTAGTTCTATTGTGGGCAATTTTACTACGTCCGACGAAGTTTCCATTTTGCCACTTGTTTGTTCCACACTGGCTTTTAATATGTTTCTGAAACGAGCTTCGAGTTCGAAATACTTGTCTCGAATGTGTCTCGCTCAGTATTCTCTAGCTCGGATTCGTCTAGTTCCTCCAACTTGGACTGAATCCTGTTAAATTCATCGTATAAGTACGTGAATTTCTCATAGCGCGCCTTGCATTGCTCGATGTCAAGTGCGGCTTCAGTTCTCTCTAGAAATTTTCCTGTTCTTGTAAGCGAGGATTTTAGCTGCCTTCGGTGCACTTTGTACGCAGAAGTTTCTGTTTCCATTGTGCCGTCTTTGTGTATTGCACCTTTACACAATGTATGTACTATGTATGATAGTATTTTTTCAATCCGAAAGAACGCCCTTGTTCGTCTCCGGTCTCAATAACTTTGATGAAAGTAGTGATTCTCTTATACTATATTTGATAGTATGCTTTTTGATCCGAAAGAACGCCTTGTTCGTCTACGGTATCAAATCTCAAATAGGTCTAATATCCTATTTCACACACTGTGTCTCTCAAATCCGGCTCGAAGGACCAATGTTCGGGACTACTATTTTGTAGACCGATGCGCCGGGGAGAGAACACAGAGAAGAGGCTGAGTTGTTTTAAGACGTTTATTTTCAAATAATAAATTCAGTATTTACAATATATACATAACATAAAATATAATTCTCTCATAATAAAATACAAAGTATTTTCAGTATTCCGTTTGACGTATATTGCTATACGTATGTTAGTATTTGCTAGTTTACCACCTTTATAATATGACAAACTTTGTATACATGTATATATGTGTTGGACCTGGTATCCGAAGTTGGCTGAGTGCAACCGTTGAAATATACGCACGAAGCGCCGAACGGCCACCGAATACCTTTCCAACTTCTCTTCTTGCTCAGCCCCCTATATAAGCGACGATGTCCGGGATTGCAGTTCGTGAGTCACAGCCCGCTGTATGCGAGCGCGTTGCTTGTCGATTCACGGCCGGCGGCTCGGATCTAGGCATCGGCGGTTTTCGGCGCAAGCGCGGCGGCTGCTTCGTTGACGGCTTTCGGGCTCCGAATGATTCCTCGGACTGTGGAGCGCTGTCGGATGGCACGCTCGCGTGTGAATGTTCTTAACATATACCAAAGAATAAAATCCAATATACGACCAATATATTTAATAGTTATCATCTAAACCTGAAATTTACTATAGGAAAAGACCACAATTCACAAATCAATTTTTTAGACTTAACAATAATTCCCAAGAATAACAAATTCTTGACCAAACTTTTTCAAAAAGCTACCTCCCTAAAGCTTTCGTCATATCAACCCCTTTCAATTAAAAAAGGTGTAATTACCTCCTTAGCCGACAGATCTATCCAACTAACTAGCCAGAATTTCGTCCGGCTGTCTTAAAACAAATGAAACAAATATTAAAAATTAACGATTACCCTGAAAGACTCAATAAACGTTTACACAAATATTACAATTCAAGTCATCCTTTATTTCAACAAAATAACAAATCAGATGTCTAATACATAGTACTCCCATATGTCAACAAACTATCTGAAAGCATTAACAAAATTTTAGCCTCATTTAACTTTAAAATTGCACACCATAATCACAATAACTTAAATTTTTTATATATAAAACCCCACTACAAAAGCAGACCCATATAGTGTATAAAATACCATGCAATAACTGTGATGGAGTATATATTGGAAAAACTAAGCAACATCTAACAGACATATTAAATGGACATAAATATTCTACTAATATAACGTCTCTCAAAAAAACACATGTATAATGAACACCACACATTTAATTTCGACCACACTGAGCATTAATAAAAGAAAAAAATTACAGGGCACGTAACATACTTCAAATGATTCAAATAAAAAAGCATAATAACTCAATAAATGACCGTTAGGAGATTGCTAGCTTATCTAGTATTTATTTTTCTATAATACAATAAATAATCAAAAATATTACCCCTATGTTTATCGTATTTTACATATTTTAAGATCTTGTATAAAATTTAATTTCCATCACTTTATGTATTTTACTTGTTTTTCATTTCAAATGACATATGTACACTATAAAACATATTTTTACAAAAAATTTCCACAGAAATATTGTAGCCACATCATTTCATTTCGTGTTTAATACTCTTGAAGAATATCACATAAATTTAAAGAGAAGTTTTCGCTCCTTTAAGAATTTTAAATAATACAATTTAGAAAATTATAATTTTCATTTATTACAAATCAATAATGTAAATGTTATTTTATATTTGATTTAGAAGGGAAAAAAATAAATTTAAATAAATCCATTCTCATCTCACCATTGTAATTCAAAATGTTAATTTTCATTTTTTTTGTTTTTTCTATTCTTAAACATAACTTTACCACATATTACTTATTATCGCCTTGCATTTTAGTTGAAAAAGGCTATATGCATTTAGCCGAAACGTCCAAATTTTAAATTTCAAATTAAACTATTGCTGTGGACGAACACTTTGAGTTCGCGAGAGTTTTTTTTTTTAAGCGGCACTGATGTTAATTTTTATCCCAAGTTATCTTTATCAATGCTACGCATGAGTTTCCACAGTTCTAATATTTTATTTTGACAAGATTTTGTTAATAGATTTATTTGATGAATTTAAGTTTTTAATTGTTCAGTTGTTTAAAATTAATTTCATTTATTTGTACATATTGCCTTCATCAGTATTGTAATTTTGTAGTTTATATGCTAGAATCTTCTTAGACGATTTCTGCGTTGCGAGCGCACGCAATTGTAAATTTATATATATGCGAGGTTTGGGCCTCTCAAGGGCAGTTCCTTTAAAGATACCGTAAGTACATGTTATATTGTTTTCGTTGCTGCCATTTTTGGTTATTTCATTTAATTTAAAAATTTTGTTTCGTTTAATTTGAAATTATTTCATCAATCAGGGAACTCTGTAAATAATAATTGATATTATATTTTTGTGCACATATCAGATATAAGATCCGTTATTTAAATTTGTTCTAGAAAATTTTGTTTTTTGTTTAAAGAGTTTAAATTTTTCCGTTTCTAGTTTACTGATTTGATTTTTAATATTTAATCACCTCGTGTAAGGTGAAAAGAAGCCTTGTGCTTGTATTTAAATTTCAATTTTATAAATATACTTGTTTTGTCCACGTTTAAATTAATTTAGTTTGTGTAATTTTGAGACCACGTGGATTTTTATGAAGAAGGATTTTCTTCTAGAACAAATTTACCTTTTTGCCTTGTTAAAGGATTTGAATTGTCCTTTAGTAATTTGTAGATTCATGCAGGTTTTGTTTTCGTCCAGGACCATCAGTCCAAGGTTAGATTTTTCCTGCGAAGTTGTAATTAAATGTTTTTTTTTCTTTTTTTTTTTTAAATAAAATTAATGATTATTAACGTCACTCATAGTTTCTGTTCTTGTATTTTTGATTCAACCTTTTCAATTTTAATAATTAAAGATAGTCAATTTACTTACGCCCACATTTTGCTTTTCAAGATTAGTTTTATCCGCTGAGCTAGTAAATTTTTTAATTTAGTTTATTTTTTTTAAATTCATTTTGCATTTATGCTTGTACCATCAGTACACAGCACTATGTAAATCAAGAAAGAGTTTTATTACACATCCGCTACTACCAAGAAAACAATTTCCATTATAATACGAAGTATTTAATTAACACTCTTGTTTGAAGATCTGTGCATTCTTTCGTTATTTGTTTTATATTTTATTTAATAAGGTAAAACATTACTTACAAATCTTAGTTATCCTCTGTAGAAGCCAAATATTTTCATGGATCTAAGAACTTTTTTCTTTTATTCTAAAGCCTAGGTAAATTTTTAACAGATAACTCTAAATTAATTCCAACGTGCATATAAGTTATTTAATGTTCTAATTGTAGCAAAATCCGTAACAGACTTTAAAACATTGAAAGAACGATAAACAGATTTTCTAATATGAATTAATACCATCTGCTGGTAATCATTATAATAGTTATAAAACAACAAGAAAACAGAACCACGTGTGAACGAACGTCACGTCAGTTATGCCTACGTCTGACTTGGACCATAACCACTTGAAATTTACTTTATTTATAACTGCAATTTTCTAAATTGTAAGGAAGATGCTGATATTTTTTTTTTCTAAGAAACAAACATTTTCCCTCATATTTCTATTATGGGAAAATTTCTAACATTTCGACATCTTGAAAATTGCACAAGCGTTGAATTTTTTTTTTTCTAATAACAACTTATACCATACGCGCTGTTTGTTAATTAAAATCTTTCAACACGAATGATGCCGGAAGCAAACGCAGGCAGGATAAAGAATCACACGCCCCGTTGCTTATCAATAATTACCAATTCTGGGTGCGATTATCGATGTGCTATTGCGTAAAATATATGATGAAAATTTCATCTCCGGATGAGCGCGTTCGTTCGTCCAATTATACGATGCTGGTAACCATGGGTTACTAGTTATTGAAGTACGATTGCATCGCAGCAGCACTGTTGTCTAAAGCGATGCGCCGGCGATTGTATTACCCCGGAGCCCGTGAACCAGCCGGATATTCATAAACACGGAAATCGTCCACAATATCGGGGGACTTTGCGTCAGGCGGCGCGCCCCGACAAGCACCGTCTCTGAGGTATTTGCAATTGAGAAACGAAATTCGTCTACTAATCTGAGGCGATGCAGCGCTTTATTTGTCATATATTTTGCTCTAGATTAGCGTAAATTAAATAAAACTCACCAAGGGCTCGATGCGGATTCTAGGAAGCGTTGGCTTGGTTCTGTAAATAAAACAAAATATAAGAATTCGATAAAAATACGTGAAAACATAGAGAAGTTAAAAGGTATCATTATCCTAATAGTTAAATGTTTTTGCCGTGTTGAAAACTAAAATGAAAAGAAATACTTCCCATTGCTATTACATGAAATTTGTTTAAACTAAGGAGCGTTATATATAAATATTTTATGTCTGTGCCTAGCATGTATGTAACTTATGTCGAATATGCATTAGAATTGTAGTAAAATAGGAGAACTGCCATCTTTAGGATAATTCTGTCAATATAATATATAGGTGTATCAGATATAGAGGTAAATATAATATGTAGCAGCTGTAATCATATACAATTAAAAAGTCTTAATGCACAGGGGTCTATCTGTAAGCATTAACGAGAAAAAATTTTTTTTTATAAATGCCGTGAGCTAGAGCCGCACCTGTATACCCCCACGTACCACTGTCATTCAGCCATAACCACTGTTAGTTTTGTGTGGATCGCCGCTTGGAGTGCAAGCCACTTCGAACATTTTATTTAAATTCTTCCCGTCTCGAAAAAACGATCCTTTTCACGACCATCATGATTTCATATAAAGAAAATCGAGGCTTGATGCATCGGCAAAAGCGCGGGAATGTATAGATTCATTTTCGCGCGACATCATAGTGAAAAGGCGTGTTTGCAAATTTTCTGTATCTACATTTATTTCTGTGCAATTCGATTCAATTCATTTTGCGTTATATGATTAAATAAATCCAAAAGAAATAACTCAGATTCATGTGGCACCGTTTATTAACAACTAACTCTCGATTCGACAAAGCAAAAGAAAAAATATTTACGTTTTTTGTAACTACTGAAGTCGCATATCCGGTGAAACTCGAACGTCTTATCAGGATATTAAAAATAATACTTAGGAAAGGAATGTTTATTTTATAAAAAGAAGAAATTTAAAATGCCTCAGTTTTGCTATTTTTACAAGGGCCTTTATTTATTCAGATTGACGTTAAATGAACTTACGGCATACCATTAAGAATAATACTGAATGAGTGCAATGTATTTATACATAATACCACGTTTAGCGGGTGCTCAACATGACGTTTCCTTGCATCAGGCCCGGACTAAAGAATTTTTGGCTCTAAATTTTATTTTTTTTTATTTTTTAATGATGAAAACCGGTTTCGGTGGGTTTATGCTTTATATGTCGTGTAGTTAACACCCAAGCAAAATTTACTTTTTTATTTGATATACCCTATATATTTAACGTATTTGCCTCTAAGCTCGGCTATTTTTGCTTTGAACAACTCTCATAAGAACATGGGAAAGCTTTTTTTTACATCTTATACATTCTAAAACACTCTGTATAAACTCTATACGCGTATACTGATAAAAAGGATTGCATTAAATGAAAATTTTTATAACTTTTGGTTGTTATCATCTTAAACGAAAATAATAAAGTAGGGTTTCTTGTCAATCTGCACAATTTATACTGATGCATACTATCCATATCTTTCACTTAAAAGAATGAACTGCTTGAACAAAAAAAAATTATTACTTCCTAGCAATATATTCCTTTTGAAGGTTAACATCAAATCATAAAAAAAGAACTTTTTGGTTTAATGCAATTCCTCTTAAATAAAAGGATACTTCTATCGGTGTACTTTAAAATTTTATTTTCCGGTAATGCTATTTATTTATTATTAGGATTTGCGACTTGTGAATAACTTTGATGTCACTTAACAGGCCTTAAAATTGTCATATTCTGGGGGCGACACAATTAAACACCTACAGGCGCTGGCGAAAGTTTCGGGACACCTTAACGTCCTGTCAAATGAATTAATTAAACTAACTTGACGTTATAATAACAGGCGACGTTGTTAAGTCAGTAAATCGCTTTGATAATAATGTCAACCCCTAATAAATTCATAGACAGGACTCTTCATAGGGGCGTTGATGCTAATTAATTTCCGCCTTTATATAAAGCGACGAGCTTTATCGTAACGTCTAACACAAATTCCAAACCGCTAATTAACACCCTGCGCCATCATAAATTCGGCTTATCTCCTAATTAGCGGGGCGTATCGATCAGTTTTAGTTTAACTAAATTGTCGCATTTTGTAAATTTTTGCACCCGCGTAGCAGCGAGACACGGATACGGGGAGTTATGAATTGAATTGAATTGTGCACATTCCTCAAGGAGTAAGAGGAGGGATCTCAAACACTCTTAGAACGCCCGCGTCGTCCGAGAAACGATAAATTGTTAAATAAACGTCGGTCCCTTTTTTTACCGAATGATTCTATCTGAAACCAAGTATGACCGCAGAGTCCCCACTTTACCCTCTGATATTGAAAACACTAGAAATGTTACCATGTCAATACATATGTGGTTTCTCTTTGTCATCTTGTTATTTTTTACGCTCATGCTGCTTCAAGTGACGATCTTTTCTTGTTATGAGTTATGACAGAAATAGATTTTCCAAATTGGGAAAATTCGAAAATTTTAACATGCTACATATAAAGAATAAATAAGAGATGCTTATTTTATTTATACACTGAAAAACTCATTTGGTTGACTTAACCAAATTTTAGTTGAATTGATTAAAATCTTTGTTTAAACATGGGCGAAGCAAATAATTCTGTTAATAAAGTTTGTTTGTTTTAACAATATTTTTAATAGAATTAAACAAATAAAATATTTTGTTCAAACAAAAAAATGTTTTTCCGGTAAATGCACCAAATCAACTTTTTGTACCCGTGTTTGAGTGATATAGCAGAGGCGCCATCTTTACAACAATAGCGGTATCACATATACATATTGAACGTAACTATATGGGTAGAAAACTTCGCCATAGTAATAATATTTAGATCAGAGAACCTGTTTATAAAAGTGTGGGCTAGGTTTGAAATAAAAAAAGTACTTTAAACATAATAATGATATTAAATTAACTACAATTGTGGTTAGCGTAATTCTTATTGCTTAATAATATTCACTTTGTTAATTGTTTGAGTGAAATTAATGGGCTTGTAATTAATAAACTAGAAGTAACAAAATAATATGATCGCCTTTCATACCAATTATTTTCTTAATTTTCACAACATCTCTAAAATAAACGAGATTTTATTAGTTTGGGGGTTTGTTTGTTGATTTCATTAACGACAATACGTAAATCTCGAGGGATGTTGGCAGTTGATGGATATAATTATTATTGAAGAATAAACTAAGCTATATGGGTAATACGGTCTTTAAAATAAAACTGCTAAATAGCCTCAATATTTCGTCATATATTTATGACTTCCTCAGGAGGACATCTACAATATTTCAAAGAATTTGAACCAATAGTAATAAAATAATACTTACAAAGTTCAAATATAATAATCAAATTAAACGTATTTTAAATTTAGAATTTTTAAAAGTCAAAAAACATTTTTGTAAACAAGGTAATGTTACAATGTATTTTTTAAAATGTTGCAGTAAATATGGTTAGTTGATTTGTGTCTGTTTTGAAATTAATAGAATTTTGATTACTGTTAATATGAACCATTTCTAGAAATAACCGCTTTTTGTAATTACTTTCAACATCAAGAATTTTAGTATTATCATAATTAAAATTGTGGTCTAAATTTTGAAAATGTAAGACAAGGCACATGAACGTTTACCTATACGACTATCACTTTTATGTTGGGTTATTCTATTCTTTAGCATTTGAGAAGTTTGACCAATATAACAACCTTGACAATCACGACAAGGAATATTATATACCAAATCACTTTGGTCCAGAATTGGTATCTTGTCTTTAGTTTTTGTAAAGATTGTTCTTATGGTTGTTATATTATACTTCGCAATTTTGATATTTTTAAAATCTTTAAAATGTTTAATTACTTTATTAGTTAAACCTTCTACGAAAGGTAATTTATAATATTTAAAAGTGGTAGTTGTATTAGTATTTATATGTTCATGTAAGGAATTTGGAGAGTAAATTGATTTGGAAAGAATATTTTTACGGTAGCCGTTATTGGAAAAAAAATTAAATAACTTTTTTAAATTGTCGTTAAGAAATCTTGTGTCGCTAATTTGTGTAATTCTGTTTTTCATAGCAGTCACAGTATTATATTTACCGATGCGTCCCATTGTTAGCTCGGTTAACTGTGTTACATATAATTTAGCAAATTTTTTATCAAACATTCTTACTTTGGCCTTCTCTGAAAATACTTCTTATAATATTAAAGATACTTTCACTTTTGTAGGTACTATTAAAGGAATGATTATACCTAAAAAATTTATGTTGATATCTTTGGATGTTGTTTCTTTATTTACAAATATTCCAATAGATTTAGTAATTGATATTCTGATACAAAAATGGTCTTTAATTGAACCACACACTACAATTTCGAAAGATAATTTTATACTATTATTACGTTTTGTTTGTAATAATTGTTATTTTTCTTTTATGAATAAATATTATCTACAAATTTTTGGTACACCAATGGGTTCCCCAATTAGTCCAATTTTGGCAATGATTGTTATGGATTGTTTATTAGATGCTGTTATACCTAAATTACCTTTCAAAATTCCATTAATTTTCAAATATGTTGATGACATTATTTGTTCAATACCTAATGATAAGGTAGATATTACTTTAAAGATATTTAATTCGTATAATAATCATTTACAATTCACTGCTGAATTGGAAAATGATTGTTATGTACCTTTTCTTGATACCAAAGTTATAAGATCAGAGAATAACATTATCATTTTAGATTGGTATCAAAAACCAACATCTTCTGGTAGATTTATTAACTTTTACTCTAATCATCCTATAAATCAGAAATATAATACTGTGATTGCTATGAAAAACAGAATTACACAAATTAGCGACACAAGATTTCTTAACGACAATTTAAAAAAGTTATTTAAAATTTTTTACAATAACGGCTACCCTAAAAATATTCTTTCCAAATTAATTTACTCTCCAAATTCCTTACATGAACATATAAATACTAATACAACTACCACTTTTAAATATTATAAATTACCTTTCGTAGAAGGTTTAACTAATAAAGTAATTAAACATTTAAAGATTTTAAAAATATCAAAATTGCGAAGTATAATCTAACAACCATAAGAACAATCTTTACAAAAACTAAAGACAAGATACCAATTCTGGACCAAAGTGATTTGGTTCATATGCTCTTCCCTAGCTTCATTAATTGGTAGAGCGTTCGTCCCGTAAACTAGAGTGTGCAGGTTCGAATCCTGTGTGAGGAGAAAATTCCTCTTAATTATTAGCAGAAAAATTTGTAAATTTCTTACTGTAAAAAGCTTGCAATCTTTGCAAACTTATTTGAGTTAACAGAGTACGGATGTTGTCTCAACAATATGAAAGTAATTGAACCAATCCAACATTTTTACAAAGTTCAACTATATATTATTGTGTTAAGACCATACTGAACTAAATAATTTGTTATATGAATATATTAAACTTTCTAACCAAATATTTTGTTTCAGTCGACCGTGTACATTTTTTTGTTTATATTTGTTTCAAAGAAAATATATCGGTTTTTCAGTGTACAAAAAAAATACTTACTCGCGATAAACCCTTACTCCTACAAGGCAATTTAATTTTTTATGGACGTAGGCGGGCAAAAGTCTTTTATTAATATGAACGGCACCTAATTTGCTTATCTAAAAAAAAAAGCTGTCAGTTTTATAATGCCATTATGCTAATACCTTATTACTTTTTAACCTATACGCTTTGGGAGAGATTAAGGATAATTGGGGGTCCCTGGCGAGGATCAATCGATATTATTATAATCGACTGTTTGGAGGAAGTAAATATTCAGATTTAAAAAGTGTACCCGTCTTCAAATATTTTCAAATCGATTTCTACAGGGCGAAGTTACTGAAAAACATTT
This sequence comes from Protaetia brevitarsis, assembly GCA_004143645.1. Taxonomy (NCBI): domain Eukaryota; kingdom Metazoa; phylum Arthropoda; class Insecta; order Coleoptera; family Scarabaeidae; genus Protaetia; species Protaetia brevitarsis. Next base: position 2,974,059 of record RXPK01000153.1, on the reverse strand, counting down.
ATACTCTATTGTAAATGTAAATATGTAATGTAATATTTAAACGTGTAGGGGCTTAGATATTAACACGGGATGTGTTTTTCTCGTAGAATAGATTAGACAAATCAGATTCTTTTTATTATTTAAATCATGTTTGCGTATTAATTTTAAACTTTCTTATACCTTACAATCAAGTAATTTTAAATAATCTATTTTCTGGTTTATTATTTTATTCTGCGTGAGAAGCGCATTCTGTAATATGAGTCACTAAAACTGAAGGGAGATTTTCAGACTTCCTAAACGGAGAAGCGCACGAATTTGGTGTCAATCAAATTTATTATATATGTATATACAAAATAAATAACTAATAAAGGTTAAAGCGTAAGACTAAAAATTCTAAACTACCATATACCTATGGATAATATACCTAGTTGTGAACCTGTTGTACGGTCCTCTAATGTGTTTATTGTAAGTATTGATCAGAGGCCGCGGAAATAAAGTTAATTTTATTGACTTTCCAGCTGCCGTACGTTTTGAGTATAAACTATGACAATCAGGGAGCAATGCTACCGCCCCAGATGAATGTCTCATCGACCGGCGTGGTACCTACTACAGTGGAGACATTTAGGTTCGGAGACAGTCATGTTTTTTTTTTTTTCTTTTCTCTTTCCATTATCGTTCCTTTGCTTATTATTAACACCGTCCCCAAAATAATAATTTCCCAATTTCAGGGTAAAGCTCCTCTGTACGGGTCTGAAAAGCGCCGAGGTGCAAGTTCAACTACAGCTGAACGTAAGCGCCGCTTTTAATCATCAACACAATGAGACCTCCCTGAATTTCCGCCGGAAAAAAATATGCTTGAAAGGTAATACACAAACTGACAGTCCCATTGAATTGCGCCCACGCGAAAAACGTCCCATTTCAAAATCAGATTACACAGAAGTGTGTGTATATATATATATATATATATATATTTAACTTTCTTATTTATTCGATTGGAATGGAAGCAGATCGGGACGGCCTCTTATCGAAATATCGAATGATCACAAATGCTCAATGGCGTGTGCACATTCGACGAGGTACCAAAGGTATAATTGGCGAAATTAGATTTTCCCCTAAAAAGATATTCAAATAAAATCGTTTGACGAGCGTCTGGGCGGAATAACATTTTTCCAATAGCGTTTAATATTTCATCTGGTATTCAGTTCTTTCATGACATCGTATTTTTTTTCTTCTTTGCACTCAAGAGAACCCCGCTAAAAATATATATTTATTTGGAAATATTAACTTCAATGAAGCAAATATTTCCCGATAAACTGATAAATGTACTGTACAAAGGAGTGATTTTTATGTTTCGTCTTGGCAATAATAATTTGTGTAGTGGGGTCAACGTTCGTTTATCTCGCGCAAAATAATTCCTTTTTAATAATTAATAACATCTATTACATAAAAAATATTTTTTTTTGCCAAAACGACATCGAATTCAGAAATATATTTCAACGATAACATACATCCCACTTGGCAAAATAACATGACTATAACGTCGTCTAAATGTTATCTTATAACGCGAAATGTTACAAAAATATATACAATATACCACATGCAGTAACATTTCTACGACTGTTTAATGTCCGCCTAAGCGATGTTACGAAACAATATTTCCCAGTAATGTTAATACGAGGTCTTCGAGTAACATTACTTTAACATGACGATTAATGTTGAAGTATAGCTCTTTCGTAGCATTTCTCATATATTAAAGAGAAATATTGATACAGTGTGGCAATTAAATGTTTCTATAAATATATCTACGCCAATGTTTCTATTAGGATCTTTTATTTACTCCAAAAGATCTTGCTGCATTATACAAGAAACATGATGTTGAGGTTTATCGAGAGGTTGTATTAATTAATATAAAACGGAATCTCAATCAGTCTTATTGAAATTCAATGTTAATATTATAATTTCATGTTACCCTCGATAAATCGGGCCCCTCTGTTTATACGAATTTATCTTCACTTACTAAAATTACAATATTAACATTAAACATTAATGCCAGAAAAATATAATGGATAAGACATTTTTATAATATAAGATTATAAGTCCTTTTTTGTAGTTATTTTTGCAGATACATTAAAATGGTCAATCATATAGTTCTATGTAAAAACTAAATAGTAATACTATGAATAATATTATAAATAGATATTTAAGTAAACGAAATACATTAATAAATACTTTAAAAAGTAAAATACTGCTTACAGAACACAATAAAGGTATTTATTGATTAAAAAAAAGTACATTAAATTCCATTTTAATAAACTTCAGTATTGGAAACAGATTATGGGGCACATAAATTAACATGAATAGAATCTAAACAAAACTCAAACACATAAGAAAAACGCCCCGAATGCATTTTATTCCTTTGAACATTTTGCTATTTTTCCATCAAATCTTTGTTTTGCATAACGAAACCATTCCATGACAGTTATTTCGTATTCTGTATCTGTGAGTACAATATTTCTTCTAATTCTCTCTGAAATTAAAAAAAAAAAGACCGTCAAAAATAGAGATCAGAAAATCTGTTTATAATTATTGTAAAATTTGTATTTGATCAATTCATTTCATTCATTCAGGTTAGGGTGGGCACTTGATGTCCGGGCACTTGAGCTTGGTGCTCATTGTACCATCCCTATTGATTCTCTTATTTCCACTCGAGCAGCTTGGTGTTCTCTATAAAGCCCAGTATCTTGCCCAGTGGAAACTTGAGGACTTTCGAGGGCTCCAATAGATCTCTCCCGAAATATTTCTGCCTGAGTACCTTCAGTTCCTCACATGTGCAGATTACATGTGAACTCGTTTCCTCCTGTAACTCGCATCTTCTACACCACGGTTCGCTTACACGGCCTGTGTTGTATAGATGCTTTTTCAGAGGGCAGTGTCCAGTTACCAACCCAGTAATGGTTTTAACTGTATTTGATCAAGAATTACTATCAATTCTAAAAATGACATTACGTGACAGTGCTCATCCTTATAGCACAACAGGTAGGTTTTACTATAACATATATAGGTTATGATATACATAATACATATCTGTCTTTAAGGATCTTCCATGAATTTGAAAGGATCGACATACCTACTTTATCATTATAAATAAAAATTACCTGATAATGTTGATTCATTATTGACGGAAATTTTTTCTCATCAAAACAATTGCGACGCACAATCTCAAGATGGTCCTATCCACGCCCTGTCCAGTAACGATTACCGATTAAGAGGGGGTTCACAGGTTCACGCCAACTCGTGTATGCGCGGTACGAAAAAACTTGTGATGGCAAGCGATATTTTTACAAGTGCGCAGTGCGCAACCACAACCCCTTTAACATGATTATTATAGGCTACAAAAAATGTTCAAAAAATTTCATCACCATTATTTACTTTATAGAGAAAATTTGCTCCATTAGTTTTGTGTTTTCAAAATTCTAAATTTGCAGAAACATATATACGTACTGCTGTGAACTGAAGGTACAAGCATATATGTTTAAAGAAATGAAAAATGACAAAATTAATTTAGCTAGCTCAGCGTATAAAAATTTAAAAGGGCGCAAAAGAACAGATAACCTCAAGGTTATTTTCAGAATTGATCTAATCATGAAAACAAAATGTGGGCGAAAATAAATTGACTTTCTTTTAAAATCCCCAAAGATTGAAATGGTTGATTCAAAAATAAAAGAACTGAAATTTTAAAATGATCTTTATATATATTCATAATTTATAGTATAAAAGAAAAAAAACATTTAATTACAATTAACAGGGGTAAAAAAAAACCATGGACTGAAAGTCCTGTATTAAAACAAACCCTGCGTGAATCTAAAATTTAAGAAGGACAATTCAAATCCTTCAGCAAACAAAAGGGAAGATTTGTTCTAGAAGGAAAATCTTAAATCACAAAAAATATCCACGTGGTTTCAAAAATTTAAACCAAACTAAAATTAACTTTAATCACACGTGGAGAAACAAGTATAAAAAGAATGAAATTAACATCCAAGCTCTAAGCTTCTTTTCACCTAACCCGAGGTGATTAAATTACAATAAAATTGAAAACTAACAAAAAACGGAAATTTAAACTCTTAACGCGGTATCTTCTAGAACAAAAATTATTAACGGGCCTTACATATAAATTGTGCACAACAATATAACACCAATTAATAAAAACTGAGTTATCTGAATGATGATCAAAATAACAATATACTCGAACAAATCTTTATAATGGAAAAATTGCAAAATGAGTGCAATGAGCAAAAAATTTACATATACTTACGCGACATCAATTCAGTAACTAAGTCCCCAAGAGGCACTTCTCGCATACATATAACAAAATAACAATTGCGCGCGCTGCAACAGCCGCAAAAGATCATCGAATATGCCTTTTAAGAAGGAAATACTTAAATTCATCAAACAAATCTATTTACAAAAACTAATTTAAAAACAAAATAAAACAAATTAACTTCTGTGAGAATTTGCGCGCGGCATAGCCAAAGCTTGATCTTCGAAAAATAACATCATTGAGTTCAAACAACCGGGGTGCCATTCCATAGCAGTACCTATCTTACACTTTATAAAATGTAAATTTTGTAAATATGGCAATGTTACAACTAAATATTACCTCAACATTTCTGACAACAAAGTCTTTGTTTTTGCAACATTGTTTTAAAATATTTTTTCTGATTACATTGAAATGTTACTGTAATGGCCTGCAATATTTCTATCATTATTTAATGTTGCTCCAAAATTTCAGTAACATGTTTTTGTTTAACATCGCTGTCTAGTAAATAATGTAATATTACTGGGTATCTGCAACATTACTTGCCAAGTGGGATATGTCTAGTCTAGATCATGTAATTCTTCAATTCATATTTCCATTGACAAAGTTATTAAACCCATAAAACTCCTTAACACATATGTCCTAAGTTCAGACGACATACCTGCAGTTTTTCTGGTAAATTCTTTACCCATCATAATAGGCCCAATATCAACTGCTATCCTTCAGAGATTACTCAGTGGTGATATACAAAAAGTTTTTTACATTTTGGAAAAAGCAATTGCTCCGGAAATAACACGTTTCTCGATGGCCCCTATGCAGCATGGCTTTCCTCCAGAGCACAAATCTGCGCAATTGTGTTGAAATATGAATTGAAGAAGCAAATACGATTGATGTGATTTACCTTGAACATGAAAAAGTCCAGTAGGAAAGGGTCTTGTTAAAACTAGAACATCAATGTATAAGAAGAAAACTCATGTGATGGATACCTAGTTTGATGAGAGAAAATGGAAATTGCTCCAAAAATTTGTAGTATTGAATGGGATTCCCTAGGGCTCTGTACTTGAACCACTGCGTACCTTAGCAACTTATAGTCCAAAGGGAAGACCAATACTTATTTTCAGCAGATAATAAAATTATAGTGCGATCTTATACTTAATACAAAAATATTAGATAAATGGATCAAGGAGTTGCAATTAACACTTAACATAGATAATTGTTCAACTTTAAATATAAGAATCGACAGTGGCGCAGCTAGGGAGGGGTTAATGGGAAAATCTGTCTCTATGTGGAATATTTAAAGAGTGCCAAATTGATGTTAGCAATTTAAGATTTTTTTTTCATTTTGGCAAATAGCGCGCCAAATCTTTTATCGCATTTATTCGCATCGTGAAAATACATATTTCTATGGGCATTATTAACGAATTTATAAAGAAAATTTTCTATTGTGAGAATTTGTGTTTATACTGGGACCAAATTCCGTAATTTTATGTACATATAACTTCTAATTCGGCATCCGAAAATACGTCTCGCTTGTTATCGTTGTTATAATACGCCAGTAAATGGTAATCGCCAAACAAAAGGTTAATTGAACCGTGGGCCGAGGGGCTGAATTTCGCGAAATTTCGAACCGTTTCACTTATCGCCCTTCCGACTTGTTTATCTTTTGTTTTACGCATATTTACAGAACGCGCAGCTGATGATGCTTAAATGGATTATCGGGAAGAAGTGGAAGTTATGCATAAATAAATGAATGGACGAATGAATAAATGTAATAAATGGGGCTGTGCCCTAATTTAATCTGAGGATGGGCACTTTTCTCCGTCGCTTCCGGGCGCAGACTCGACGCAAGACCTGGAACTAAAATTAACGGCGCGTTCTGTGGGACGGGGCTAACAATCGAGTAAACTCCGATTATTCTAATCAATTTGACAGGGGACCGCCACTAAAGTGTTGGCACCATACAATTTACTAAATGATTACTTAATGCCTGGAACTTTTCCTTTTAGTATTGGCGGTGATTATGGTCCTTTTAAGGTATATTAAGGCAATATACAGGTCGACTCGATTAAACCTGCAATCGTGTTCAATACCACTTAATCTCATACAAATTTCAATATTAAAAAACTCCCTCTGGTTATTTGGATTTTTCCAAGACGTATGGAAAGTAGAAAACTCTTCCATTTTTTTTTGTCTTAACTTCTTCAGAAAGATTCTTCCTCAACGGTTTCATACTGTGGCCCCACATTTTCCACAGCCAAAAATGCCAACTCGTTTAAGGGGAGGTTTACAAGTATTTGACTGGAAAAATCGATTTTTGGTTTTTTGCATTTTTTGAAAGCTCCAAATATATAACATACATGGTTAAAGCGGTTTCGTAATATTCGCATTGTTTAAGCCGCTACGGCTTATTAAAAGAGCGGGTGTACCGAACACAAACGGAACATATTAGATGTAATACTACATTCGACTCGGGGCTACTCGGGTCGAAATATCATACTTACTGTTTGTTAATGTATATATAGTTGTCTTTAATGATTAGAAATGCCACTGCAGTCTGGATCACAAATAAACGACAGAGTAGCTATTTATATTACAATAATATGAAGCAATTAGATCCGAAATAAAACGCACATTTGAAGAAACTGATCTAACAATATTTTTTTTTACTTAAAACACACTTTCCCACGCTTTAGAAAACTACTTACCATAAAATGTATTAATTTATTGCAGATGCACTTACTTACACTAAATTTCTTAGAAAAGTTGGCTAGAATATGATGGCAAAGGTAACCACACTACGGATCATCAGAGTAGCACAGGAAAAATGGAAGTCGATGCGATGCCTTAAAAGAAATTTTCGCACGATTTCGGATAGGCGACTGAGACAAGACAACTTTTTAAGCAATTTGTGATTTTTAGCCGTACGAAGATGTTACTGTTCAAGAAAAAAGAGAATGCGTTGGAGATGTACAAAAAAGAATGAGTAGACTTGAAGAAAGGGCGCTGGTAAACTGACTGACAAAGTTATTGATAATTTAACAATAGTGTACTATGGACTGGCAATTAGGCAACATCCAGATTCTGCATAAAAAATGAAGGCAGTTATTTGGGCTACATTTCATTATAAATGTTCAACCGACGCGGATCCACGACACATTTATTGTTCAAAAGGTGTAGACAGCCTGTGTAAGTGGCGCGTTGCAGAAGCCAAGGTTGAGCTTGCTTCATTCATACATGACCCTCTTTTGTAAAAAAAAAATCAAGATGCTATTAGGCCGATTTATGAAGTTTTTTCTAGAGTGATTTATTGCAAAGATGCATTGGAAAAAATTGTCAAAACTGAAACGAGTCGTTTAGTTCATGTGTATAGAAACTAGCTCCAAAAGATTTGCCCTGCGACCCATAAACAATTCAACTTGCTACCTACATTGCCGCAAATTTATTCAATGAAGGTTACTTTTCTGTATTACAAATAATGAATGCGGTGGAAATTGCAGTAGGACTTGATGCCAAAAATTTTTTCATCAATTCTGATCGTCAGCGCATACAACGAACAGAGTATGTCCTGCGCTGCAAAACTTGCTGTGCTGTCTAAAGGGAAGCAACAAATTTTGCAAATGCAGAAGTATGAAGAAGAAGAAGGATTAATGTATGGTGCTGGAATAGCTGACTAAGTGAATGTTGAACTATTTGTAAAAAATTTTGCTGAGAAACTTTGAACGCGTTTTTCTCGAAACATGATTTTTCAAATCTGCGTAAGTTCTAGTTCTTCAAGTGTTCAAATATCAACTTAATTCTTTTTGTTTTCTTAAGTAAACAGTTTTTATTGGAGGTTATACCTATAATATACTAAAAATTGCAGTATTCCACATTTTTATATCCACATAATTACAAAAAAGAAATAGAAAATAATCAAATTAAAGTCCAGGTATCTGCCACATTGTTTGCTTTCGACTTATTTGGTTAAATTTAGGTATAACCTCCAACAGATTTAATATATTTCTAACTCTTCTTTTTATTTTCAATTTCAGATCACTTTTGCGTATGCTAGAGTTTACGCAGTTTGACCGTGTTTTCTGTGCACACTGCTACCTAGATACAAATAGCGAACGTTATAGTGGTCTTGTCATTAAAGAAATATATTTTTTTAATGTCCAAGTTTTAATATATTTATTAAGAAAAACCGTATTTCGTATATCTTTCCTTTGTCTGAAAAAAAAAGCTCAAAGTTTTTGGACTTTTCCGATGTATATATGTAAACCTCCCCTTAATCACGTAAATTGCAACAATAAATCTGGTTATTTAGATTTTCTATGAAATTCTTTCATTTAGGGAGAGAAGGGTTAAAAGCCTTGCTGTGGAAATTTCGTATTTCTCTAATTTATAATAATAATAATACGTTTATTATCTCAAAAGACCTGTACAATAGGCATAAGACAAGTCAAGTATACTAACGAATAAACTTAAAACTAATATATTTAATGCAAGATCGCAAAGCAATATATGATATAAGAGATGATATAAGAGAAGGGACAATGAGCAACTATGCCGAAACGTACTCCTCTGTGGTGTAAAACACATTCTCCAATAAATAATTTTTTAGTGCAGATTTAAAAAGATTCATATTAGATATGCCTTTAATATGTTCAGGAGTGGCGTTGTATAACTTAATTCCCATGTAACGCGGTGATCTTTCGAAAACACAAAGACTATGAGACGGGATGGATAGAAGGTGTCCATGTCTTGTTGGATAATCATGATAAGAGCTATTTGTTTCAAACTTATCTTCATTGCGCTTAACATACATCAAAATTTCTAAAATATACATACTAGCCAGCGTAAGGATACGTAATTGTCTAAAGAATGGGCGGCAAGAGGTATTTTTTTTGACGTTACAGATATTCCGAAGAGCCATCTTCTGCTGGATAAAAACTGTATTAGCATAAGGCGAAGCACCCCAGAAAATCAACCCGTACGAAATCCTGGATTGAAAACTTGCGTAGTAGTATGATAGTAGAGCTTCTTTTGTAATAAATTGGCGTAGTCTATATAAAGTGAAGCATACAGATGATAATTTGGCACACAGCCATCTTGTGTGAGTTTTCCCAATTTAAGCTGTTTTCTATGTAGGTACCCAGAAATTTCATGGACTGACATTGTTCGATGGATTTTCCATTAACTCGGATAAGATGGCTTTCGGATATCTTGTTAAGACCAGGCGTAAAGTATACAAAACACGTTTTTTCCAGATTCAGGTAGAGTTTATTGCTGTTAAACCAAAACAAGAACCTACCCAACAGCTCTCTGCATTGTACTACAAGGTCATTTACAGTATCACTTGCTGATAAAAAGCTGGTGTCATCAGCATAGAGAACGTAGAATCTTCAACGTAGATGCTAGGAAGATCATTTACAAATGTTATGAACAAAACGGCCAATTACAGATCCTTGTGCAACTCCTCGCACCAGTTGTTGTGTCTCCGAGCTTGTATCATCAATATCGACCAATTGTCTTCTATTTCTTATATAGGACTCAATCCAGGACAAAGCCGCACCACGTACTCCATACTTCTCAAACTTAGCCAATAATAAGGTGTGGTCCACCATGTCAAAAGCCTTACTGAGATCCATAAACACTCCTGCACATTTAAGACCGTCATTGATGTTTTCGTAGAGTTTCGTAACGAGTTGCAGTATGGCTGTCTTTGTGGATCGCTGCTGACGAAAACCATGCTGTGAAGGATTTAGGATATTATTGGCCGAAAAGAATGAAACCAATCTAGTAGTCATTACTGATTCTAAGACCTTGGATACGGCAGATAGGAGCGATATAGGTCGATAGTTATCCATTATGTTGTCATTTCCCTTTTTGAAGAGAGGTATAACTTTAGCTGTCTTAAGTACATCGGGGAAAATGCCATCAGCAAAAGAGCGATTAATAAGACATGTCAGCGGTTGGAGAATCAACTCTCTCTTAAATTAATATCTCAAAGTGTATTAATGAGTCTAACGTTTATATTAGTTGGCTAGTTATGGTTTGCTTCATCTTCAGAGAGTTTCTTTCTATAGTAAGTCAAAAATATATGGCAATTATATTCACCACCATAAATTATTTGGATCCTTCCGAGAATTGATGCATTTAAAATCAGCAAGCTTAAATGACTTGATGTAGGTAGTAGAAAGTGTTTTCATATGCTTTCGTGATAATGCGGTAATTTTTGGTTTTCTCTTAATTTGAATAAATAACTAATGAAAGGAACTCAATACCATTTCAATTGAGGCAGCAAAATATAAGTTGCAACACGAGACTAAATAAGGAACTTGCTATCGACATAGACCATCAACGTGGGGGAAGAAGGATCAGTATCTTAAATATTAACATACAGTCACTCCGAAATAAAATAGATGCATTGACTACGTGTTTAAATAACATGAATCTGATCTATCATGATCTAATACCATGCATAAATATTAACGGATATAACATCGGTGCGAGCTATTGCAGATCAGGTAATGCTCATGGGGGGCGTTCTTATCTTAACAAAGAATGGCATGGTAGTTCAAGAACTAAATGAACTACGAACCTACAGTATCGAAAAAGAAATTGAAGTCACAGGGATAGTGTGGAAAACAGGAAAGGTTATAGCACTTGTGTTGTATAGACCACCTGTAGGAGATTTAAAAACATTTATTAATGTCCTTAGTCAGGTCCTAACAACATTATTAGCTAAATACAAGGGGTATAAAATAATAATAGCTGGAGATTTTAATGTCAATTTTCTGGTTCCTAGTACTGACTTAAGAATCTTAATGGAGTGTGGCACATCGTTTGGACTGTATGCTTCATTCAACGAGCCGTCCAGAGAGACATCTTCCTCAAGCAGTTGTATAGACAATATACTAACTAACGCACCTTCTCTGGTTATCGCCACAAAAGTGCTTAATGTACACTTTTCTGATCACTTGGCACAGGAGATATCTCTATCAGTTCCTGTTCCAAGAAACGAAAATAAAGAACATGTAAAAGCTGATGCATTAATGCTGAAACATTGTCTGAGAAAATAAGGTCCACCCCATGGGATGTAGTACTCACTGGAAGTGGCCGCCGAGTATACACAGCTTTCTATGATTACATCGTACAGTTGTATAGTAACGCATGTCCTGAAAACCAAAAAGCAAAAAAGAACCACGAAAGAGGAAAAAACATACTCAACAGCCCAAAACTACATGAAATGAAAAGAATGCTTGACATACTTTATACCATACTTAAAGTAACCAATGGTAAGGAGGAAAAACAACTATACAAAACACTGAAAAAGCAATATAAAAAGGAAATACAGCTAACAAAGAGGACTGTCGTAGTAAATAGAATTGACAACTCTCACAATAAAATCAAAACGATATGGAACATAATAAAGCAGGAAACTGGTATCACAAACGAAAGTAGAGCAACTTGTACACAAAGCTTAATACCAGATGACTTCAATAATTTTTTCAGCAGAATTGGTGAAAGTTTAACTTTAGGACTCCCAGGCCCACATCAAGATCCTCTAAAACTCCTTCGAGCCAAGGTGGAGAGCTCACGACACACAATATTTTTATCGCCAACTTCGAAAGATGAAATAAAAACAATAATAAGCAATATGCGTAAAAGTAGATCTGAAGATGCCTATGGCTTGTCGAGCGAAACCATAAAGCTTTTGCGAGATGATGTTTCAGCACCTTTGGCCCAAATATTTAATGAGTGTATGCAAACTGGAACATTTCCAGACGAGCTAAAACTTACAAAGATCGTGCCTATATTTAAAAAAGGTGATGAAACACAGCTCAACAATTATCGTCCTATTGCAATAGTTCCGGTCTTTTCAAAAATATTTGAAACACTTATAAAAGAAAGATTAATGGCCTTCTTTGAAAAACACGGTGTCTATTGCTTGGAACAGCATGGTTATCGTAAGGGGAAATCGATCATAACGGCAACCATAGACATGATGGAAACAATAACAAGAGCCATAGACGAGAAAGATGAACTACTGCTGACCTGTTGTGACCTATCCAAAGCATTTGATTGTGCCGATGTGGGCATTCTTTTGGCGAAGCTGGACCATTACGGTGTGAGACGACAGGCACATAAGCTCCTAGCATCTTATTTGACCAACCGCGGTCAGTTTGTTGCCTGGCGAAATGAGAGGTCTAAAATTTTACCTATTAAGACAGGTGTACCTCAGGGGTCGGTTTTGGGGCCCTTATTATTCACTATTTATATAAATGACTTGCCGGGTAACATTGAGTATGAAAAGGTGTGTTTGTTCGCTGATGGCACGACTTTGCTAACGAGGGGTCACACCCGGGACGACATAGAATACAATGCAGCGACAGCATTAGGAGAAGCTGGTGAGTGGTTCAGAAGTAATGGCTTGAGATTAAACGAAAGCAAGACACAGAAACTACATATTACCATACATACTCACCAGCATAAGCATACAGTCTGTTTTTTGGGCCTCCACATCTCCAGCAATCTATGTTATAGGGATCATGTAGATGCAACAACAAGTAAACTGTCTGGTGCGTTGTATGCCATAAGAAGAATGATGGAAGTAGGCACTTATGAAGCCGCGAAATTAACCTACTTCTCCATGTTTCACTCCAGAGCAACATACGGCATACTTATCTGGGGCCACTCCGTCCACGCTCAGCGGGTGTTCCTGAAACAAAAAGAAGCAATTAGATCATTAAGCAAAATGGACTACAGAACATCTTGCAGAACATTATTTAAGAGACACAGGATACTCACGCTGCCGTCGGCTTACATTCTGGCTTGTGTAGTGTACTTACATAACACAAAATCAAAATATATAACACATGCACACGTACACGATCACAATACGCGTACCAAAGACAACTATGTGGTTCCTTATCATAGAGTGAAAACAACTTCCACCAATTATCTAGCAGTGAAATTATACAATCACTTGCCATCTGACATAAAGCATCTCGATATACAAAGGTTTAAACGACAGGTGAAGCAGTTATTAATGGACAGAGAATGCTATCGATTGACGAGTTCTTCGGTGTTTCTAACTATTGACATTTTTGTACTTTTGTTCGCTTTGTTTCTTTTACATTTTCATTTGTCCTTATTAAGTTTGTTATTTACATTTGTCATTTATTTGTTTTTTGTTATATTTTAATATTTATATTTGTTTCTGTTCATGTATACTTTGACGATGACAGTGCCTGCTTAGGTTTGAGTCAATAAATTCATATTATTATTATTATTATTAAAAAAAAAAAAATATATCTCAAAGGCCCGCAGTGTATAAATGAGTTTAACATATTGATATTGGTTGACTGTACCTTCAGAAAGTTTCTTCTTCAAAGTTTTGCCAGTGTGGCGTCAATTTTCTATAGTAAGTCAAAAATATCAAGTAATTATGTTTAATATCACTGCTTTTTAATAGGGTTAAAATTTTAGAAAAAAAAAAGAACGTTGATCAACGCATGTATAAACCGTTTGCAACCTGAGCTACTTTCCCGACCTGTATACATTCGCGCGACCTCTAATAGTGCAGAAATCAATAAATGACAGTCCTGTACATATACATACATACTGTCGTATGCACCCATACATAATTTATGCGTTCTAAGTAGAAAGACGAGACGTACCGGAAGAGCGGTCCGCGTAAAAATATTGGCGAATTCATTATTTACCATTCGAATTCGCTAACTTTGTAAAAAAAACTTCTACATACTTTCCTTTCCAGGTATCGGGCCGCCCTTAGACTCCATAAAATTAGATCCGGAGGGCCTAGCTAGTTCGACAAACTCCTTATATATTGGCGTCGCATGCTCCATCGCTATGATAACATTAGTGGTGTTCACTACATCAGCTGTATGTATTAAATCTAAGAAGTTATCGTCGCAAGAACCTCAGTGAGTTTATCCGAATTTACTTCAATAAAGTAGCGGAACACAGACCAGGCAAAACATTCAAGGTTTACTTATTTATGTGGTATAATGAATGATTATTTAAAAACTAAAATGATTTTAACCCTGCGCAGCCACCAAATTCCACAATAACACAGTTTGATCCTCTGTTATTTTGGTATTATGAACTGGTGTTAGCAAACTTATTTCCTGTAAAATTGAAGATTAAGCAAAACTACGAGGGGAGGTCCAAAAGTTCGTGGAATGAAAGGGTTTTAAATAAAATAAAACAATAAATCTATTTTCCTTTTCAATATAATCACCCTTAAGCACAATACATTTATTAGATCTATGAATTAATTTTTCTAAACCATCATAAAAATATTTTTATCTTTCGCCTCATAATGGGCTAAAATTGCCTCCTTTACCTCATTGTTGTCCTAAAATTTTCTTCCCCGTAAGGTTTTTTTTTTAAATTGGGGAACAAATAAAAATCACTAGGGGCCAGGTCTGGACTGTAGGGTGGATGGACTATTGATTGAAAGCCATGCTTGTGCAGAGCAGCCATTGCAACTCTGCTCTTGTGAACCGGCGCATTGTCTTGCAAGAGGAACACACCCTTGGTCAATTTTCCTCGACGTTTTTCCTTGATGGCCTCCTTTAATTTTCTAATATCGCTGCGTAATATTCTTCGGTTATGCTCCTTCCTTTTTCTTTGTAATCAATCAATAATATCCCTTCACAATCCCAAAAAACAGTAGCCATCAACTTTCCAGCCGATTCTGACACTTTGAATTTCTTTGGCGGTGGTGTCCCCTTTTTATGCCATTGCATGGACTCCTGTTTGGACTCAGGCTCAAAGTGATGAACCCATGTTTCATCTCCGGTAACAATCCGCTCCAAAATGTGTGCAGGTTCGTCTCCACACAGCTCCAAAAATTGTTCGGACGCATCGGCGCGCTGTTGTTTCTGAAGTGGCGTGAGCATTCTCGGTACCCATCTTGCACTGACTTTTGTCATACCCAGGTGGTCATGTAGGATACGCAAAATGGTGGTATCTGATACTCCAACTAATGCAGATAATTGTTTTTTCTTCAAACGGGTATCTTCCAGTACAAGTTCTTCCACTTTTTCGACGATGTTTGATGTGGTGGCCTCAACTGGCCGTCCTGAGCGGGGTCGTCTTCAATCGACTCCCGGCCCTGTTTAAAAAGACCATGCCACTTATAAATCATTGATTTACTAGGGCACTGTTCCCCATAAACGGTTTCCATTTCATTCAATATGGTTTGAGCGTTCTTTCCTTGCTTGGTATGGAATTTTATTACAGCACGGTGTTCAATTTTCTCCATAGTTTCAGTTTTCTTCCGGATTGACTTGTTTAGCAGGCAACTATTCGTAAACGACTGACGCAATAGGGCTGCAGCTTAACCTATATACTAATGATGAGTCCCCAATCAGAATGACACATAGCGAGCGCACCTATCCGCATTCCATCCCCTCCATTCCACGAACTTTTGGACCTCCCCTCGTATCTATTTTGGTGTCTAAAAATAGTTATTTGTATCACTACACCAGAAACTACAGTTTTGCGAGTATGAGTACGGTTTTTTGGATCAATTTTGTCTTTATTGTTTACAATACAGTTTTTCATAGGACGTAAAGTCTCGAATGATATTTTAAATCTACTCTTGAAATATTCTGATAACAATTAGATTATATAAATACCTAAATAAGCATGTTTAAAGAATATTTTGGGAATATCCTCTGCTATTTGGGTATATCTTGAAGCAGATGACATGGTACTTGTTTTGATTGCACTGGTGCAGACTTCATAAAAAGATCGATAATACCAGTTTGTTAGATTTTTATTCTTGAAGAACTGTGAACTGATTTTTTGATCAGTGTAACGCAAGAATCCTGTCAAAATTTACTTATTAAAATATACCCCTGTATTGACTTACAGTATCAGAAGTAGAAAACGAGGAAAGTGTGCCACTTCGTTTAGAATTGAATATTTTGAATTGTCTGTGTTCCTATCTAGACGTATCGGCGTTTATAACGCACATCAGTTTAAATGAAATGAAAGGGGGAACGATGCAGCGATGGGCTTGTCGTCTGTATCGACCTGGTCGAAAAGTAATAAAACCTGTGTTTTATAGCTGTTATAAGACTACGTGGCTATCTTACTAGTTTAAGGTTTAACCCAGGACTTATTTTTCAGTTATATGAGCGCTGTATATGACAATAATCAACACGTATTTGTGCGCTTGGATTCGACCGTCGGTCGTACACCGAGCGCCGATAGCGGTAGTTACGCCACAATAGCCAGCATACACAAGAGTCCGCCTTCACCCTCACCATATGCAACCAGCGATCCGCTACGGGTCTCTTATTACGCCTCTTCCCAAGTGATATTCCTATCTCAGGTAAATTTTTGTTTGTACATTCACCAGAAATGGGGTTCGGTGTAAATCGGTAGACGCAATCCTATCGGATCCAATTAATCGACATCTAAGAGTTTGAATGACGGCATTTAGCTTCGCGATCGCGCCTCGGTATTATAGATATGCCATTTACGATTTGGAACGGCGCGGCGCTGTGGGGTTTTGCTGTCAGGTTGCTCGTTTATTCAAGTACCTCGCAAACATAGGCCGGAGGGCGCATTGAGGACCATTAAAAGTCTAGATTGCAAAATATACAGGGAATCCGTCTGGATCTGTACAATGCAAACGTTGTAAGGGGAAATTGACGTTTAAACTCTTGAGGAAATCTAATAAAAAAAGACGGCGATTCTATATAAAAAAAAAAATGAGTGTCGATTAATCTTTTCTTCATACGGTAATGTCAGTCAATATGTTGGGCCTCTACTTTACGAAAAACTAAACTTTTTTTTTTGCAAGGTTTCAATAAAACCGAATATATTAAAGAAGAGATCCGCTCTTCAGCTACAAAATTCACCATTTGGCTATAAATTATTTTAGAAATTCAAAAACCAAGAAAATTCAAGCAAATTTTTCAGTACGACAAATTACGTATTTGTCTCTACTTCAAAATTTTAACCAGAGTTGTCAAATAAAGAAATTTACCAGAAAAGCGTAAGGTAAAAGTCAGGTAAGTGTGTAACCAGGACAAGTGTGTAGTTTGGCTATATTTGAATATATATATACTGAAATACGGACGTCCTCTTGTTATAATACTAAAGTACTAAACTTCATACTAATTTTACGAATAAAAGTTCGCATCTCCTATCCTGTAATAACTTGAATATTTTGTGAATATATCATACCTTATTAAACAGGCATCATTTTAGTATTACACTTTTGGCCGAACTAAAGGATAATACTATTAATATATAAAATGCGGAACGATTATACACTTGCTCCATTTTACTGGGTAAGTGTGTAGTATTGACAGTGTTTAAAATTCCTTTTTTTCTAGTAAACCGTTGATAATTATAAAAGGCGTATCTATTGAAAGATTACAACTGAGCATATATTATGTAACTCTATGTGTAAAATTTATCAAAATGTCTTATTATGTGAACAGTGTTACATTTTCTTCGCACTATGCAATTTTTACTACACACTTACCTGACTTTACCTTAAGTAGTAGTAGTAAGGGTAAGTGTGTAGTATTGACAGTGTTTAAAATTTCTTTTTTTCTAGTAAACCGTTGATAATTATAAAAGGCGTATCTATTGAAAGATTACAACTGAGCATATATTACGTAACTCTATGTGTAAAATTTATCAAAATGTCTTATTATGTGAACAGTGTTACATTTTCTTCGCACTATGCAATTTTTACTACACACTTACCTGACTTTACCTTATGTTACATAAGCGTATGTACATCAATCGTTTGGTAATTGAGCGACACACACATTGAGCACAAATATCATGGACGAGATCTTCAAAGAAATTCACAACTTCAATTTTGAAGGAGAGGTTACATTAGATTAGATTAGAATTGGGGTGACCTATGGACCTGTGTCACCATGACTTTCTTCCTAGAAGGTGCTGTCTTAATTAGGCCTATCATCTTTGATAGGGCGGCTTCCTTGTGCAGCTGCTAGTTGTGGGGATCTCACATTACTAGAAACCTTGTCCTGGCCAGGCCGTCACATTGGCATAGCATATGAACTGCTGTTTCTTCCTCCTCTTGGAAGAATCTGCAAGTAGCAACATCTACCAGGCCTATATTATACATATGCTTATTTAGTCTACAATGTCAATCAGCAGACCCATTATCATTTTGACAGTCTTCGCATCTTTACTCAGTAGATCTTCAGTAAATTCAGGCCTCTGTTCCTATCTCTGTCCCCAAGACTTTTTCCAGCACTCTGTGGACTGATTATGTATCCATTCATTGATGGATTTTTTTTTAATTTTGCGATTTGGTAACGCCAAAAGAATTGCTACAACTATAACGAATAACCTTGAAGAACCTCGCCTGGTCAGATCGTCCGTCGACTCATTTCCCCTCACGTTCGAGCGGCTAAGACCTCAGGCCAGTGATAATTGCCTTTGCCACACCATCCCAAATCAACTTAGAGTCTGATGCCCGGTAACATAAACAATAGTTACCAATTTGTCAAAGTTAATCAATGGATAACAGCAAAAATCAATAACATGAAAAGAGCCTTTTTAGGCGTCTTTGCGTATATTCCAGCTCCGATGCCGTATTCTGCTTTAGAGCCGTCTGTATACCAGTTCGAGTCTGCTCTTACTGAAATGTCTGATGTCTCCCAGTCCTTCTTATCTGGTATTATAACCTGGTATTTTCTATCTAGATTGAATTTTTGAGCCATGGCATCTACAAAAGGGATGCCTTCTTAGATTCATCTAATAGTTTTTGTTGGTCTATGCATAATTGCTGTAGATCTGGCAGTTCAATCAGTGAAAGCCCTTTCGGGCGAGATTGAAAATAAACGTTGCTAAAAATTGGAAATCCTGGAAAAGCTGCTTTAAGAATTATTTAATTGCGACAGAAATAATCAAGAAGAATAAACAAAACACAGCATTCACGAAACTAATCTCAAACTCTTATTAGACAAACTCGAAAGTCACTCTTTACCTAAAGAAAATTTGTCATATGAGAGACGTATCTTTTTCGTACCAGCAACAAGTTAATCAAACCCTAGAACAACGCAGTGCGAAGCTGCGCAAGCGAACAGGACCGCGAGGTGTATATCTATATATACCAAAGTTGCCTGAAACCTCTTGATTTATTTTAACTTTAATATTAACCATTTCTCGTAACTACAACCACAATATCACAAACAAATCGATTGTTTTGGAATTCGTTAGACACTTTGGATCGATTTGCGAGTCAAAATTCGACGCTACGGCATGGTGGGGCGCGTATAACGTTTACGAGTGAAAATAGAGACAGCTTTGCGAATTGGAGAAGAGAAGAAAGGATTACAATAAGAAGCGATTTACTATTTTCAATTATGGCAGAAAAAGATAAGCCACCTCCGACCCGTCCAAAAGAGGAATAGGGAACACTTCGACAGCGATTCGTCGGATTTCCGTTGAGCAATCCTCCGACTCGATGTCTAAAGTAAATACCGTTTGAGACCATGCCCCCGGGGATTAAGATGGCTTAGTCATACCCCACAGCACATTCACTTTACCGTAGTTGGGCGGGTGATAGGCAGAGGGGTTACTGGCGTCGATTGTAGCTCGCTATAAGACGAGACAAAAGGTGAAGATGTACCCTAAATGAAATCTACCAGGGCTGTGCAATATTTACCATTTTAATGTTTTTTTTCTTTCAATATAAATATGCTCTATGATATAAAATTATCACACTGAGAAAAATGGTCCAAATGAGCAATATATTAGAATTTTATATTAATGGCAACTATAGTTTTTAATAAGTACGATTAAATAGTTATTCGTTATTAATCCGCCATGCATTAAAAGTGAGTAAAGTAAGTTTTCTAACACTGTGATATAGTCTCAAGTACTAAAATATATTAGCAGGCATTAAATATTTCATACTCAAATCACAAAATAAATCTACAACTAATAAACGCAGTTATTTGACATACTATTAATTAGTGTAAATAATAACATTAATAGGCATAAATGAAAACTAACTGGAGAATAATGGTCAGTGAGTTAGGGCAACTACTAAAATTTTGTATCGTTGGTGTTCGGGTACAATCGATTGGAACCGACAGCACTTCTAGGGCATGTTCATTTACTGGTTATGTTGTGCTTGTTCCTGGTTCGTATAAGTACATTAAATATTAATACGTGTTTATTTGCCGTAGAAAGGTGCTTCTAACTACCATTTATTTATCTAATTCGTCGAAGTGACAAAGTGAAACAATTAATCTACAGTGATAGTGTACGGATTGTGTTGCAGTTATCTTTTACGCTAAGTTGTTATCCTAAGTTATATTTTTATAAAAATAGTAGCAGTATTTAATGCTTTTCTAACATTTTTACAATATAGCAATATGTTTTGCATGTATAAATGTATATACCTAAAAACAATAAAGTATGTTGTTGTTCAATGTAGCAGTTTTATATTAATTTTACACACCTCAATAATTTTAGTACTTAAATATTATAAAAAAAATTATAACACGATCGCCGCTAATGAAATATTAGTCCTTTTGAGATGAATAAAACAACTATTATTCAATTTATTCTAAACTGCCTACAGTGTATTCTGTGTAATAACTAACTAGACTTTATTCTTGTATTTGATCTGAAGAGAACCAATACTTCATGAAAATCATTGAAGTCTGGCAAAATCAGTTACAATAACTGTACAAGTAAATAATTTATTTGTAGTACGTGTTATTCTACCATACATCTCACAGTTTAGTTGTGATAAGTAAATACAGTTAACTAACAGTAGTAAGACAAAGCATTCACTGTAAGTACTATGGATATTTACACCACACACAGTAACTACAGCAACTAATACCAGCAAAACCAATATTAACTCCAAATAATGCAAAACATTTGGAATAAATGATATTTTTCATTCACCAGGAAAACTAATGTTATTTACGGCCAGTCATCATTGTTAGAAAAATGACTTTACTTGCTGCAAATAGTTTAGTCATTTGTCACATATACAAATGAATTTTTTAGTTGCCAATACTAAATTTTCACTTACGGTTAGTAAACATTTTTCTCAGTGCAACAGTTGTACAGGGTGTTGCGATATGACCAGATATGACTCCAGCTGATTTTTGTATTTGGGGTCATATTAAATCACTGATTTAATCTGACATCTAAGATATCTGTTAATACAGAAGAAGAAGAGTTAGTCGCTCGCTTTTTAATAAATTCCTCGTGGATGAACCTCTCAATATTGTGAAAAAAAAAATTTAACTAAAAAGAAAGGACGTGTCAGCGTTAATGGTAGTATGTGTGCTTTGCCATTTAATCATCATCAAACGTGGTAAGAAGGTATCTTTTGTATCTACCTGTAACCTTTGGAGTACCACAGGGCTCGATTTTGGGTCCTGCCTTATTTATGATTTTCTTAAACGATATCGTCGATTTCATTAATTATTCCTTGTTTATGTATGCAGATGATACCTCTGCGGTCGTTCCCATTGACGTACAGTTTAGAGCAAACATTTTATTGTCTGAATGGTATCAATGGTTTTCCAGCAATAATTTGCATGTAAATCTTGAAAACAACTATATAATTAGTTGTCCTTTCATACGGCGAGATCCAAACTGAATTTTAATGTTGATGTATCTGTAAGTAATGTTTCATCATCATCAAATAATGATTTGAAATTTCTCTTGCATTTATCTTGATGAAACTGTAGACTGGGAGCAGCATTGTGGTAGTGCCGTAGCTCACATGAATAAGGCTTGTTACCAGATAAGAACATCGATTAATTAATTAACTTTAAACTCGGTTTTATCTTTTTATTATAGTGAAGTTCACTCGAGACTGTCGTATGTTATTACTTTCTGGGGATCTTCCGGCCATGCACACAAACTCCGTGTGCATGGCTCGCCCAAAGACGAATTATAACATGCATTGCTAATATTAAAACAACTCAATCTTGTCAAGCCTTTTTTAATAAATTTAAAATACTTGCCCGTTCCGGCAGTCTATATTCTTGAAGTTTTAACTTATTAAGCAATTAAACTGCTTTTATATTATATTGTATTTTTTTTTTGGTATTTTGTGTTCGTATCTACACAGAGATTCAAAATTATTGTCAATTCCGCTCCTATAGATAGTAACAGGGTGTATACGTCGCGTGTTTGTAATGAAGGTTTGAACTAGTCAGTGTTGGAACACAAGAAAGTAAATGGATCTGTCATAAATAAGGAAAACGTAACCTATATTTCAACTCGCATTATATAAACGACTATGGATTGGTGTTTCTGCTTGTAAAATGAATGTAATTTAATTTAACTTTACTAAATTATGATTTTACAATTCAGTACTAACTGGTGTTTAACTAAATTTATTTATTACTTAAATTATAACATACAATTAGTATATTTAAGTGACAAACTGCATCTCTCAGTTCTTCTATGGTATGCATGCGGTTTCTATAGATCCTATTTTTTAAATAGCCGAACATGAAGTAATCTAATGGGGTTAGATCAGGCGATCTTGGTGGCCATCTTTGTGCTCTAACGAACCTGTCAGCAAAAAACTTTTGAAATATTGGCAGATTTGTCGAGCAGTATGTGCTGGAGCATTATCGTGCTGAAAATAACCTGCTTCAAGCTCATTTTCTCTGCAATAAACAATTCCAACATCTGTTGGTAACGTTGGGCTGTTACAGTTTCCTCGAAGAAAATTGGCCCTATTATTCGTTGCCTGGACATAGCTAACCAAACTCCAACTTTTACGGGATGCAATTGCGTTTCTCGAAATTCGTGTGGATTTTCTGCAGACCAGATACAATAGTTTTGTAAATTGATATAGTCTATTAGATAAAACCAGGCTTCATCCGAGAAAAATGATTTGATTAGCAAGTCATCGTCCCTTAAATTGTTATTAAACCAGTGACAATATTCCAATCGCCTATCGTGATCTAATGGTAATAATTCCTGTACCGTAGAAACTTTATAGGGATGAAGATGTAACTTTCTTTTGACAGCTCATTGCGCTGAAGTGTATGATAAGCCTATAAAATTATAAAATGTAATAAACTATTTCACTTAATGTTAACATTGATTTTTTACCTATTTGTTGAGCTATTACCACAGATAAATTCCCTTATTTTCTTACAATATTCAGAAATACTATTGTTGGTGATATTAGATGTAAATATAAACGATTTGAAAAAAATTATAAGATAAATAATCGGAAGATACTACAACACGCACGCCAATGTCGCTAAATGTCAAGAAAATTCATTTAATGTATGAAATTTGTATGTAGCTAACTTCGCTCATTAAATTGATAATAAGTCTAGATAAATTTTTCCGGAAAACAGTTTTTTCTTACGACAATCATTTTGAATCACATGGTACTAAGCAAATAAACATATTATTATTATTATTATATTCAACATTACATGTTCTCCATAGATGTAATTTCTCTTCTATTAATTCGGACATTTTAAAATTACGATTCAGAACGAATAAGTATTCAATTTTCTTATTCCTACACCGAGTGAAAGTTTGTTTATCGACTTGTATTTGAAAATCCCGCAAAAAACACATGTTACAGATGCCTCTACAAGATCCCCACACGTTCGATCCCACCGACCGCTTGAGGTCGCTGGCAATCCCGCGCTCCAACATCAGCTTGGGCAACATAACGCAAGAGGGCACCTTCGGACGAATTTTCTACGGCAGATTGGAATCGCAAGAACCGATCTCTGTGAAAACGGTTACCGGTAAGTATGAAAAGTTACCGAGGGGATACCTTGCGCAAAAACTCGCACAAAAAAAAAAAATAGGATGGGTAACGCCGCGTTGAGGTTTTTTTTTTCCTACGTCCTTCCCTAAATTTATGGGGTTCCGGAATCGTAAAATTCGACTGAAGAGGAGACAGTCTGTTCCATTTCTATTTACAGATTCGGCGTCTAAACTGCAAATATCTTTATTTCTATGCGAGGGCACAATGATGTTCGGGATGATCCACAAGAATGTGCTCCCGATAATTGCGGCAAATCTGGACAACGCGCGGAGACCCCTATTGGCCTACCCTTACGTTAATAGGGGCAATTTGAAGAGGTAGATATTGGCTGAGAGTTAATCAAAAAAAATTTTTTTTTTTTGCATCGGTAAAGCTCGTAAGTTTACAGTCACGAAAATAAAAGTGTTTTGACCTCCCGAAAACAAACAAAAGGAAACGTTCCGATCTTTACAACCCTTTCAGATTCCTAACTAAATGCCGACAACGGGATTTGGAACAATACGCCCTGTCTACTAGGAATCTGGTGGAAATCGGCATCCAAATTGTACTCGGAATCATGTATTTACACTCGCAATACGTCTGCCACAAAGATATCGCGACCAGAAATTGCGTGTAAGTAAAATGTAACTTTTAAAAGAGGATATCTGCGCGATAAGGAAGGATTTTGCAATAATATAAACATATACCTGGAAACTCAAAGATGCATTGTACATTAGGATGGATATATGTTGTAATATTTGTTATATTTTGGAATATTTGCATAAATATTGCTTAGAACGGGAATATTGTACACATAAATGTATGTACATTCTATTACGCAAAACACTAAATATTCTTCTGATATTATCGGTTTAAAGGGTGCGGACAAATTTTGAAATCGGATTTTTTAATTTTTATTTTCGACAGCGTGAAAGAATACAAATAATCCACGATTTCAAGAAAACGGTGTTCATTGAATAAAAAATGATCAACTAGTGTGTAAGTATTGATATTTTGGCAAATATTGACGACGAAATTTAAACATAAAACCGAATAATCAAAATTTTACCTGATCATTAAAAATATAAGTAAACTTTAGTCGATAATTCCATTTTTCTTTAAATGAATACTATCTGCACTTAAAATAAAACATATTTCTAATAAAATAATCCGTTTTCGATAATTTTATTAACTTTTTCGAGTAAAGAATATAAATCAAAATCCCTGACCTAAATATTAAACTTCTTTGTTCGTAATAAATAGTTGCTCATAGTGACTTTATATATTTTTTTTATGTTCTTAGATGTGCCCCAAACAAATTAAAAAAAAAAACAATATAATTAAATATTCGAATAATTTTTTATACAGGGTTAGATAAATGTATGGATCCATTCGAATATCTTTAAAATGGCTGCTTTTATTTTAATTTTATGAAACCGGAAGAACCTGATTCAGATAGAAATATACAGTGTGTTAAAAAAAGGTTGTCGGATATTTTACCCAATTATAGTACTGGTGGAAATAAACAAAAAAGTCTTAGTCAACATGGGTCCGCAATTCAACTGTTTTTGACATATAGTCGATTGCATATTTTAAAATAAAAAAAAAACATTTTTCGGTTTTGAGAATAGTTCCCTTTGTCAAACAACTGATTGTGACTTAAAATTAGTTCTGTCAGACATCTGTCATCAGATTATTTATCATTTGCGTCAATTTTTTTGTTCTCAAATTATGCATAAGTACACAAAGGCAGAAATGACCGATATGCATTTTATGTACAGTCGTGCGAATGGTAATGCCACTGAAGCCCGGCGTATGTATGCCGAAGAATTTCCAAATCGGTTGTTACCGAGTGATAAGATTTTCTCAAGACTTCATATCCGGCTGTCTGAAACTGGTTCATTTAAAATTAATGGTGGTTCTGGTAGACCTAGATCAGTTTCTTCTCCTGCAGTAGAATTAGATAATTTGAGACGGGTAGAAGACAACCCAAATATTAGCACCCGAAGACTTGCCGCAGAACTGAACGTCAGTTATCCTTTCATTTGGAGAATTCTGCGGGAACAGCAGCTCTATCCCTACCACATTCAACGCGTGCAAGTTCTTGCTCCTCTCGATTATGATGCACGTAGGGTTCTTTGTCATTGGGTTTTACGAAAGCTGGCAGAAACTCCTAATTTTGCGACTCAGATTTTATTTAGTGACGAGGCTGGCTTTACAAGAGACGGAATATTCAATTTTCATAACAATCACGCCTGGGCAGATGAAAATCCCCATGCTGTTGTTGAACTGCATCACCAAAACCGTTTTTCGCTAAATGTTTGGCTTGCTATTTTTGGAGACTGTTTAATTGGTCCAGTATTTCTCCCTAATCATTTAACGGGACAAGTATACTTGGATTTTTTAAGAAATGAATTACCCGTTTTGTTGGAAGACGTGCCACTTTTTAACAGATTAAATACGTGGTTTATGCACGATGGAGCTCCTGCGCATTTTTCCATCGTAGTTAGAAATTTCTAAAATCAAGATTACAACGAGAGATGGATAGCACGGGGTGGACCAACTGCATGGCCTCCTAGGTCCCCTGACCTGACACCTCTAGACTTCTATGTTTGGAGGTATCTAAAACAATTAGTGTACGCACGATCTGTAAACAATTTGGAAGAACTCAGGCAACGAATCGTAAATTGTTGCGAGGAAATTCGGAGGACTCCAGGAATTTTCGAAAGATTGCGTCGATCTTTCATAAGAAGGTGTGAAGCGTGCTTAGAAATGAACGGTGGACATGTAGAACAATTTCTTTAGTTTTACTATAAATAAACATTTGTTTAATTTACACTGCGGTCGGAATTTCTTTGAAAATTTTTATCCTACTAAAACAATATGCAATCGACTATATGTCAAAAACAGTTGAATTGCGGACCCATGTTGACTAAGACTTTTTTGTTTATTTCCACCAGTACTACAATTGGGTAAAATATCCGACAACCTTTTTTTAACACACTGTATTCATCTAAACCCGATTTTAGTCTTATTAAAATCAAAGCAGCCATATCAAAGATATTCGAATGGATCCATACATTTGATTAAACCCTGTATGTATTTAACTAGAAGTTAATGTTTCTCACCAAACATCTTAATCTTTTACCACACACACACACACAGAGACACAACAAATTTTGCATAGATGAGACATGTCCTTTTTAGCCTATTTTAGTTTTGTTATTAATTGAAATGAATTTCTTTAATTTTTTTCCAGCAATTCAAAGTCAGAAGAACATTGTTCACATTCTATTTTACGAATTTGAAAATAAATTATCGTAGTTTCTGATTATATGCAAGGCATTTTCCTTATCTGGTTTAGCAGTTTGTGGCTGTCTCGAAAGATCGTTTAAAGGGTATTGTGGAGGAGATTACTTCGAAAAACTAATCATTGATGACAACGCTTGGATATTTTCTTTCCCGTTTCCTTTGCAATTCTTTAATGTATCTTGGGTTTTGCGAAAAGTGTAACAATGAAATCCTATTTCCTCTTTAGGAAAAAAAAAAATATTTATCCTAATATTCCCTTGAGGGCGCTTTATCAAATATTTTGTCAAGTACGCTTCAAATTGCTTTGAATGAAAGAAATCCTTTTATCAGTGTGCAAAATATCTTGCAGTACCATGATTTCTAAATACAAAATTACACACTCAATTTCCAGAATTGACGATAAATTGAAGGTGAAGATAACTGACAGCGCTCTATCTAGAGATCTCTTTCCTGACGACTATTGCTGTCTTTACGATAACGAAAACCGACCTGTAAAGTGGTTGGCACTCGAGAGCTTGAAGAATAAACAATTTACTGCCGGTTCTGATTTGGTAAGTAGGTATATATGCGCATATATATATATATATATATATATATATATATATATATATATATTATATATTTATCCCACGCACTATTTTGCGTCCATACATTGCCTTTTACATTACATTTTGCGTCCTCGACTTTTTGCGTCCGTATACCGGACGCAAAATAGTTCCGGCTTATTAATCGAGTAAACCGCTAAGAAAAAAAAATTGTCCGTACGTGCCCGTTGGTCATGCCACCACATTGCCGGTTTTTTCTCATATTTTTATTCCAACCCGTTTAGTACCTAAGATGGAAAATAGGTGGAAGCAAAATAGTGCGTCATATGTAAAATTCACGTATAATTTAGTTCACAGAAATGCCGATAGAGCGAAAATAATATACTTATGCCGTATATTTTTATTACATACCGCGCATTATTTTGCTTCCTTCTACTTGGCAACGTCGCACACATATAGAAGAATCGATGAGGTTAGTGATTGTAAATCAGTAGGCATATGTATGACACAATTTAAAAAAAATGTTAGAAGTGTTTCTTTTTCCTTTGACTAATGAATACATTGTGAAGCATTTGAAAAGTATCGGTTTAGTAGAGGTGCCCGTGATTTTTATTTTTTTATAGATGTTTTCTTTACAAAATGTAATATTTACCAAAATTAAAATTATTTAATTTATACTACGTTTCTCTTCCAGCATTTCTTTTTTTTTTTTTTTGATACCTCTACATATTTTTCAGTTAGGTGTTCTCCCATTAATTTATTTTAGTTCAAATAAGCCAAGGATATCTCCCAAACAATTACAAAATCCAGTTTGGCCACAACAACTATCTTCAGTTTATAGTAAACAAATTCTAGAAAATGGATATCATATATAGATTTCACTATTGTACTAAAGTGTCGACTATGTATAGACCACCTAATAAATAATTAGAATACAAAAAAAACTTTAATCTGAGAAGACTTTGCCACACGGGAAAGTGAAATCGACTATTCTTTCTTTACAATTTTCTCAATTGATTACAGTATGGTATATCATAATAAAATATGTCATAGTCTTGCTTATCCAATAAGTGGGGAAATCGACATTTAAAATAGATTTTCAGTTCAAATATTCAAAAACTTGCATTCAGCTTAGGTATCTGATTTCTAGGATGGTACTAAAGTCTGAGGATGCTTCTTCATTAAAGCACACACTTTTTTACCTGTTTAATTGATATATCGACAAATGTAAATAGCAAACATTTGTCGATATATCAATTAAACAGTTATTAAGTGTTTTCTTTCATCGACCTCAACCGACATAGATTAAGTTGGGTTAGGGTTAAGATGGTGGATGGATAGGTTTCACTGCAATCTTTCATATCTATGTGGTCACTTTTTTCCTAGAAGACACACTCTAATTTAATTAGGTCTACTATCCTTGAGAGCGCCTCTTTTTGTATTTGTTAGCTGTGGGGTTCTCCACGCCCATGACTAGAAACCTTGTCCTCGCCGGTCGTCGCATTACCACAGTACATGAACTGGTTGTTTTTTCCTCCTCCTGACAAAATCTGCAAATAGCATCATCTCCAGGCCAATGTTGTACATATGCCTGTTTAGTTTGCAATGACCAGTCAGCAGACCTACTACCATTTTGACATCTTGACATATTCCGTCTTTACTCAGTAGGTGTCTAGCAAATCACGGCTTTGTTCCTTTAGAAATTTTTTTGCCTGTCTCTGTCCTGGCCACTTTTGCCACTATTCTCTGGACTCATCATGCGTCTGTTCCTAGCTTTTAGTCTGGTAGTTTTAGTTGAGACGACATTTGTTATTGTTTATACATATCTCAATTGTTAATTTTTAATATGCTGTTTATGTATATTCTGTGTCGCACAGTTGCCACATACTTATAAACGTCATATTGACAAGTGCTGTACCTGCCGTTACAATTACTTTGACACATCAAGAAAGTAGTTCTCATCTTCTCAAATGTTATCGCTGTTACGAGCATACTTCCAAGGCAATCTGCCCACTAACATCTTTCATGCTTGATCGACGATAAGGACATGGCACTGCTGCACGATGAAATGCATTACTTATAAACGACTTTGAAGTTTGAAATAGACCGACGGGGTATATGAGACCCTGTAGGTTATCATGCTGGTTATAAATAAATAAATTTGCGATTTGGTAATGCCAAAAGAAGGACCAACTCTGACGAAGGACCTTAACAAGTCTTGCCTGGAAAGATCATCCGCTCTCTTATTTTCCTCATTTTCGAGTGGTTGGGAACCTATGCTGATGCAGATCGGGTACCCACCTTAGACTTAGATTACCTTAGACTCAGCACTTACGTAACGAACGCCTTAAGTGTAGGGTGGTTCGATTTCTCTGACACAATGATGAATTGCAGCAACCTCAGCCTAACTACACCGTTGTATCTCTGCTGAAGCTTACCGTAACAGCCTCTCTAGGCTTCTTTACATATATTCCAGCTCCTATGCCGTAGCCTTTTCAGAGGTGTCTGTATACGTTTCGAGTCCGCTCTCACGGGTGCCCTTTCGGTCCCTCTTATCTGGTATTATAATCTGATATTTTGTCTGTATCTGATACATGGCATCGCATGGCACCCCCACAAAGAGTGCCTCCTTAAGTTTATTCAATAGTTTTTTGTAGTCAACGCTGTGCAATTTACTTATTGTTGCTTGAGTATGCTATATACTATTTCCTTGTATGTAAATATATAGCGGTGGCAGATTTAGAATGACTTCCATTACAGTGGGGGATCGATCTCATTGCACCCGTGCCACTTAAAGACGCTAGCCTTTGTACGACACTTGGCGTTTGACCGCCTCGTTTACTACAATTTTGGTCACCATACTACTGCTCCGTACGTTATGCTGGGTCTTATAATCATAATGTTTCCATTTGCACTGCTTTTAAAAGTTGTTGTGATATATAGTGCCGAATGCCAGTTTCACAATAGAAAAATATGAGATGCATGAGATTTCTTGAAAATATATGTTCCGGCTCTATATCAAGATGTAATTAACACGTTAAAACAAACAATAGGGAAAGATTACTGTTAATGTATGAGTATGTACCTAATACAGCGGATACAAAATTTTATTGATTTTTAATTTTTTATTTCTGTAGTCATTTGTAATTAATTGAAGAAGTTGATTCGTAGAATTTTGTGGCTGTTTCATGTAAAGTCTACATAATTGCAAAACGATTCGACTTTTATATTTTTATAAAATAAAAATACTTTATTAATTATCTAATCATTAAAATTTATTATTATAATATCTTTCTGGACCTATGGCGTATACAACATCGTTATTATGGCCAAATGTTAATGTACTGGACAACACACACATATACTAAATAATTTCAAATGAAATATTATGATATCTTGATATGAATGTGCAATTTTTGTTAAGCAGATTTTTTTGTATACTGATAAATTTTTAAGCGGTAGATATTAGTGTTGCAAAAATCACCAGATATCAAATACCGGTTAATCGATTTTCAGTAAAAAAAAAAAACGGTTTTACAATTAAGGTAAAAAACCGTGTGTATTTTTTGAGTTAATTAAGTTATAAATACCTGTCTTCTGATTCAAAAATGGATTTTGTTTTTGAAAACTGGTTTTGGTTTCAAAATCGGATTGATTTGAGCACTGAATATAGATCATCTTCCTATTCCTTCAACACTGCATTGTATTATTCTTAGATACGAGTAGTGTATTTCTTTACATAAAGAGGTGTTAATTGCCTTAACTAGGCTTCGCAGCCTGTGTGGTATTTTTTCGGCAGATTAGCTTTAAGTTGATTGCTTCCCGCAATGGTAGTCTCTGCCGTTCCAATGAAACGCATTCAAAACAACGTGGTGAGCTACTTCTTCTCCTTGTTGCATAGTCTACATACAGGTCCATCTTTAAAGACGCTTATTCTATGTGGATACTATCTTAGGCAGCGTACATGTTCATCGATTCGGTACCGTTCTAAGCTGTATTCGGTTGCTAAATGCCTGGATGATTGCCTCATTATCCTTTGTTGTGTTGTCCTCATACTGTTCCAGTAGCCTGTGTTTCTTTTCGGTCCACTCAGTTACTGCATCACGTATCGCAGTATTGGTTATCTCGAGAGCTGGGTCAGATCCAATGAATTTTATGGAAGAGTCCTTGTTAGCATTCGCAAGTCCGTTGCATGCTATGTCCTTATGCCTGGTATTCACACCAAATAACTTTATTGTGTTTAGTCAGTAGTTCAAGATTTACCAAGCAGTTCCAAGTTAATTTTGAGGTTACTTAATAGAATACTGCTTTAGAGCGGTTCGATTGTCGATAGGATACTGATCAGCTTTGCATACCAATTTGGGTTTTGCTGTCCAACCATCCCCGTTCCGATTATCTTGAAGGGTTTGTCGAAGGAGATTTTGAGAGTAATTATATCACTGCCCATTTAAAAAATACGGTTGTGTTATGTTATTCTGACATTCTTAGGAGTTTCCAATCTTGCCACCCCATTAATGTAAATAAAGAGAGTAGATTTGACATGGTTTCCATAGTAGATTTATGCAGCTGCAGTGATGCACAAGCAAGCTAATCTTCGTCTCTTTGCGAGTTTAGTAATCGTCTTCCTCTGCGTGGTCTTTGTCCACCAAATCAGGGATCCATAGGTTAACAAAAGGCTTACAAGATGTCAATCTCGATGTTTTCCGAATTGTTCTAAGGGTTTTCATTCATTCATTAAAGTTAGGGTGGGCACTTACTGTCCGGGCACTTGAGCTAGGTGCTCATTGTACCATCCTATTAATTCTCTTATTTCTACTCGAGCAGCTTGGTGTTCTCTATAAAGCCCAGTATCTTACCCACTGGAAACTTGAGAACCTTCGAGGGCTCCAATAGATCTCTCCCGAAATATTTCTGCCTGAGTACCTTCAGTTCCCCACATGTGCAGATTACATGTAAACTCGTTTCCTCCTGTAGTTCGCATCTTCTACACCACGGTTCGCTTACCCTGTGTTGTATAGATGTTTTTGCAGGAGACAGTGTCCAGCTACCTCCCCAGTAATGGTTTTAACTTCTTTCTTACTGCACCTGAGTAGGTTATCAGAGAAACTAACATCCCCATTCCTTATCAGGGCTTTGGTATATAGTTGACCTTCAGTCGACCTCCATTTCTTTGAACTTTCTTTATCTAACCAGGTCCAGATCTCCCTTTTTGCGGAATTCTTAGTAATTCCACATACGGGCTCTGAACCCATGAAGTGTCTCTTAGAGCCTCAATCGGCTAGTTCGTCGGCTATTACATTGCCATTTACATCCTCATGTTCCGACACCCAAATCAGGGACACCGTGTAGTCTCGTGCCAGTGCATTGAGAGATTGTTTGCAGGCCCGAACTAGTTTTGACCTAGTTATGTGGTTCGAGAATGCCTTAATGACAGCCTGGCTGTCAGTCATTATATTAATTTTCCTCCTCATGTAGCCCCCTTTTGCAATCATTTCTGCACAGGTTGCAAGGGCGAATACCTCTGCCTGGAAGACTGTTGTATGTTTCCTCAGGCTTATGGATATCCTTTGATTAGGACTGGGCCCACAAATACCGGCTCCTGTGCCCTGGCTGGATTTGGATCCGTCCGTGAACCAATTATCATTAGCAGTGCTCTCACTACGTGCTGGTCTTGTTCGGTATGGAGATTTTCACCTTTTCAGTGAAGATAATTTCAGGTGCATGCTATCCGTGGGCATTTGCAGCAAGGCCCGTCGAGCATCGTGCCCGGTATATAAATGTGCCTCGCACCCCGAAGTTGGGATGTCACAGGTTGTTGGCTTTCAGTCTAGGGATCGCATTCATTGCCTCCGCTCTCACATAAAGCTCCAACGGGGGGAGGCCCACAATGGTCTCCAAAGAGGCGGTCCCTCTGCTGTTAATTACACCAGTGATACCCAGCAAGGGTTATCATTAATGCCATTAGCTATTACATTTATTTGTCATGTGGTCAAGTGTTGATTCCAAGTTAGTTTCGAGTCAAGAACCACTCCTAAGGATTTGGATTCTTGACTGAATTGCATCTTTTCATTATGAAGAGTTGGTGGCTTTAGGTCACCCAGCTTTCTTTTTTTCGTGAAGGAAACTAGTGTAATTTTCAGGATCAACCTTTAGGTTTTTCTTTACACACTACCCCTTTGTTTGTTTCAAAACCTCTGAGTACTGAAATGATGCTTGTAAGAAGTTTGTAATTGGTGATATTTTCTTAGCAGTTCTTTCATTTGCCAAATACTTCCAGGAAAGTAAGTATATTTTGTTTCAAAACTTTTGGTTCGCAGGAAAATCAGTTCCGAGGTATTTTATATTTTCCCAGATAAGCATAAAATGTGCTTTAAAACCATAATAATTAGTACTAAATAAGACTTTATTTTTTTAACACTCACATTATGTTTCTATCAGCTTTCACATACAAATAATTCTCAAGCATTAAAAACGGTGCTAACCTAATTTTCAATTCAATTAGTTATCAAATTCGACCAAACCTCATACAGTGTTCTCGACTGGCATATACACTTTATTTCGACTAATTTGCGTCCACCACGAAAGAACACAAAAATACAGTTTTATATTGATCCTATATTAAATATGCTATATTGCTTCTATATACGTTTATTTCGACCAACATGTGGCAACGTGGCGGACGCATTATACTTACAAGTTTATACAAAAAAATATACATCGGACGCAAAATAGTTAGCAATTTGTCTGAAATATACGCAGTGGACGCAAAATAGATAGGCAATGTAAGGAAGCAAAAAAGTGCGTAGAATGAAAAATCGTATAATTTCATTTTAAAGCTACAGCAATAAAAAGTGATCGGCGTTATCCATTTTTCCCGCGGTTCAATATACGTCACTAAAATGCTTCTAACTACACTCCTTCCTGGGGACGCACTACGCCGCGTTATGAAAGAAGCAAAATAGTTAGCGGGATGTAAATATATATATATATATATATATATATATATATATATATACATATATAGGTAAAATAAAATCCATGGGAGATTATTCAATAATATGATGCATAAATTTCAAAACTATAAATATTTAAATAGCGAACAAATGCTGATGTGATCGAAGTTTACGAAAAAAAAAAACATTTTTGGCATCGGCCGTGTAGTTATGCATGAATGAAACATATTTTTTCAAGGCTATGCCAGGTTAATAAACTCGATTTGAAAAAAAATATCTAACAAACATGCATCGTATAAGAAATAGGAAATCTCCTCGATTCCCATTGATAGGTAGATAAATCCTCATATATCTTGTACATTCCCATTTTCAAGTGGTCGTACGGTGTGACTTTGTGGGAATTGACCACTTTAGCGCAACAACCCTACTCTGACGTGGACTTCTTCGAGATGGTGAACCATTTGGAGGACGGTCATAGGCTAAATCAGCCAATCAGCTGCCCGGACGAATTGTAAGTCGTGTTTCTGCGTTGCATGTGGAAAAATTGATTAAAATCCGAAATTAGGTTCACCGTAATGAAATGCTGTTGGTTCGCTAACCCACTTGAGAGGCCAACATTCGCCCAACTACTGACTTATCTGCAAGATTTCCACGCAGCATTGGGTAAATATATATAATTTGGTCAGCATCGATGTTAGGATAATTTTAGTATCGGATAGTCTGATACTGTGGTCGTTTAAAACTATGTGTCGCATTCGTTTGGTCAATGCGTCTTCGTAAATAATTTGGTAAGGGAATTAAAAAAAATAGATGGATATTATGAATTTTACATAAGATGTAACATAGGTTAAAAATTCGTGTTATTAAATATTCAAAAAATGATACTGTAAAAGTATTAGCTTTATTTGGAAATTAAAAAGAAATAAATAAGGCATTTAGTAAAATTCCCATACAAATTTTGGGCAATTTTGAGCCCCTAAAATCGCACAGATATTTTACCTTTAGGAGTAATACTTTTAACTATAGGTAGGTAATTTTTCGAAGGTTTTTTTTTCATGTAGCCCGGAATATTGACAAGTGAAATTTTGAAATGTGGGTAACTTTTCCAAAAATTTTTCATGTAGTAGTCCGGAATTATTATTACTAATTATTATTTCCAACAATAATAAGCCATGCTTTTAAAACTACATATATATTTTCTTTTTTTTAATTATTTTTTTAAGTATATATATATTATTTTTTTCCTTAATATAAGTGTTATTAATTTATTCAAAGCAAAAGTAAATTATTATGTATGCAATGTTTAAATAATTGATGAATAAATAACAGCAGTATTTATATATATAATATAATAAAATATAATAAATAATAATTTATTTATTATATTTTATTTATTAAAGTAAAATATTACCTACTTATTATTATTATTATTATTATTATTATTATTATTATTATTATTATTATTATCGTCTGTAGAAGCCAATCATTTTCATAGATATAATAACTTTTTTTCCTTTCTTGATGTGAAACGCAAAGAGTTTTTTGTTCTAATGTCCGGGTGAATTCTTAACAGATAACCAAATTAATTCCAACTTGCATGTAAGTTGTTTCGCATATTCCATGTTCAAATTGTAGCGAAGTGCGTAACAGAGTTAAAAACATTAAAGGAACAACAAATAGATTTACTAATATCAATTAAAACCTACCACATACTAGCAATGAGTACGAAATAACAATACATAACCATGTATGACCGAACACCATGTTAGTTTCTGTCTATACGTATGACTTGGAACTTACTTTATTCATAACTTTATTTTTCAAAATTGTAAGAAATTTAAAGTTTTTCCTGAAAGATATTAATATTTTCTTAGTAAGAAAAGAAAATTTGTATTAATATTCACGTAGAATACTTGGTATTATTGGAAAATTTCTCACATTTCGACATTTTCCTTAAGTGTCTATATATTTATTATTCAGGGCGGAGAATAATGGAAGAAAAAATAAATTATACCAAGAAAAATTACCTAAATTATTTAGTGTGTAGAAATACTTAAAGTACAGTAGGTAATACTTCGTTAATACTGACTAATTAAATCAGATTCCTGAAAAATCTGAATAACTGGATCATTCGGGTAACTAGCCATTTTTTTTTTTGTTGACTGGTTCTCGTCATATCGTGTATTTTTTTTCGTATATTATGGGATTTTACATACTGTCACTAGATAATTAATCTAACGAAGCAACAACTATACACAGCTGTCCATAATAGATACAAGGAAGAAACGATTTTGTTGCTTTCAAACAAAAAATTTGGTTACAGTTACTAAATTATTAGTTGATTTAAATAATATTTAAAAAAATATTCTTGCATTAAATCAAGCAAATAATACATTTTTATTTCAATCAAAAATAATGACGACCTTTTGTTAAATCAACGGAGTTTGTTTATTTAAAGCAAAATATTTCCAGCCATTAACTCAAACAAATGCCTTGTTAACAATAAAAAAAAATTAGGTGGAATATTCAAAATTTGATAAGTTGAATAAAATTTTCGAAACGTTATTTCAACAAAATTATTTTGTGTTCTGAAATAAGAATTTGTTTGCCATTATGTACACCAATAATTTTATGGAATTCCTAATAACCAAATTTAAATTTCCCGCCACTATTTTTAGTAGAATTCAACGTAAAGGCATTAAAATAACTATTGATGTAGTACAAAATAGTGCTTAGTTTTATGTTTCGATGTTGAAGTTACTAAGAATAATTGCGGGAAATTTAAAATTGGCTATTAAGCATATTGGCGCAACCAAATCGTTTTTTTCGTGTATGAAGATTCTTTTAATGGCGTCATAATTTTTATTATTTTATTTACCCCTAATTATTCCCCATGTATGGTGCACTTTGAATCCATATGAAACGTTGGTGGTGTTATTAAAGTCCAAAAGTATTTTAATAATCATAATTTTTAAAATTTCTTTTTTCTATCGATTAAGAAAATCAGATATAAAATTTGCAAAGTTTCCCAAAAAAAAGATGAGACTTAGTGTTAGTGATGCGACGAGTCGAGATCTCAACTCGATATACTCGATGCTTAAAAGTACTCGTTATATTCGAATACCAATTCCCGGTAATGAGCTCTTAGTTTTGAGTACTCGATTTGAGACTCGAATATGTAGAATCTAATATCTACCTAAATAAATCTACTAAATTATCGTAAATCTTTATAAATCTCTCCTTTTTATGAATGCTTTGCAATACATATAATACTTTGAATCGGATATATCTACATATATACATTTCCATTACACAGACTCATATTAATGATTGAATCTACTGTACTAGAACCTGTTTACTTGAGCACTAGATCTGAGTCTGAAAGCTCGATTTATTAATATAGAATCTGGGAACTCGGTTACTGAGATCGAGTACTGGAATCGAGTCTGCGAACTCGAGTATTGATATCGAGCCTACATACTCGAGTATGGACTCGATTCTTTTACCAACCCAGTACGAGTTACTCGATTCTCACAATTACGATCCGTCGCATCACTAATAAGATCCTTCTGGGGCATCCCCTTAAATCAATTAATTTCTCCCAATTTCGGTTACCATAGAAGGAGCATTTCACTAATAATATTTCTCAATCGAGTAGTCAGTTAAATTATTCTAGAAATTAGAATACGTGTCATCAAGTTCGAAAACGGGTATACCTATTTGTCAAATTAACTACAAAAAAATACAAAAAAAAAGTACGAGGTCCACATTTCTCTTTAAACAGGGACCATGTGTCGTAAAACTATGTGGTAGAATTTTTAGAACTATCTGGATCTGCACGATTCTCATGTAAGTGTAGGGAATTACAAACATAATATCAGGTAAATCAGTATTACGAAAGTTGTGTTCTTTTTAATATATATTAAATATTATATACAATGCAACGATGGAAATGATAAAAGAGTAGCTTAGTCTTAATTGTATTAATGTAACATTAAGGAATTAACATGTAAGGTATAATTATTTTTATATGAACAAACACTACACATACTTAAAATAGCAAAGGTGATCGCATTTATTTATTGATAAAAAAAGCATTTTAAACATTGTGATACACAGAATAAATATTGATGTTATGTATAATTAAATTTCTTTGTATATATAAGGTGTAATTTAATAGTTAGGTTTCTAATAATTACATTTGTTAACTGATATATTTAAATTAAGATATTCAGTTCTAACGTCGATTAATAAAATATAGCATAACATCAATATGCGTTAGAATAACATTTATTTAATAATTATCGAACAAAGTAAACTACATTACTTAAAAACGGGAACATACAGGGTTTGTTTAAAATAAATATGGTTACTAAAATCCTCCTTGATAGCTACATATATGATATTAAGAATATTTAAAAATTATCGATGTCTTGATGTATTGTTGGGAACAAATATATCTTAATCACCTGGATGTAAACGGGAATAATGGGATTTCAGGAAAATAAATCCGCCCATTATTTCTAGATTATTGTTAAAATTATACTTATATAAATGGCTGTCATTCTTAGTAGTTCATAGATGTATATCTAGCACAGGTTTATGAACAAGGTATTTTATAATTATTATATTTATATTTATCGAAATGTTGCCGGATATGGAATTGAAAATGGAGAGAGATAAGATATGTATTAAATAATTATATGTATTGTATACGGGGGAGAGCAAAACGGATTGAATTAGGATATAGGGATTCGATGTCAAATTAATATTTTCTGAAATTAATCTAACGTCTATGAAATATTTCAATCCTAGCAAAGCGCCGTTGCTTATAAATAAGTAACTGTTTTTCCATACGTCACCTGTCAATGTCAAATTTAAAGATGAATTGAATTTTCGGCGAGCTAGGAGTGGAATATTATATATAAAAAAATATATATATATTTATTCGACCTACAGAGAAAAAATTAAATGTGTATTTCTATATGTTCAAAATTGATGTATTTACAAATTAAAATAAATGTCTATTAAATATATCAAGTGGATCTAAAAAGAAGGATGGGCATTATAAATGGTATTTAATGTAACTGGAAAATTAAATGTACAAAACTATATATCCTCAAATAAATGTATGCATACCAGAATGATGTTTTTCTATATCCTCACACATCAATATTTGAATAATTAACAAAATCTGACCAATTCATTTCGCTACCACAATACAGGGAAAAGGCAGATACAGTGTTACACAGGGATCAGCGTTACATTAAAAAAAAAAAGGCCGTGAAAAGGCCCCCCCAAAGATTGTTTGAGCTTAGGTGTGAAGTGCAGTTGTTTTTTCACCTGTCATCCAGCTTATATGACAGCGATTGGCTGCTTATTTATCTGACATTTTTCAAAAAATCAATAAGGTAAATCTGAGTTGATAGGAAAGTTAAATTACGCTTTTCAAATCAGAGTATCAGAGATACAGAGTAAGCAACCGGCTGTGACCACCACGTGACTAGGAACGTCGTAAAAATAGTGTATTTTTTTGTTTTACTGTTTGCTGTCCTGCTTATTGTTTGCGTTCTGTCAGCTGATAGTTTTTACGTTTTTTTAACACCACTAGATTTTTTTTCTCGTTTAACCATTTCAAGAAAGTAGTGTTCCAAAATCCTCTCCATACTCATGATGGGCTGAGAAATGTCTTCACTGCAGCGGTAAATGGTATCTACGAAGAAATTTTAAACGTGTTTCACAATATGCAACCATTTATGTTTACAAAATGATGGTGATCATTTCCAGCATTTATTGAAGATGAAATTTTTAATAGAAATATTTCCCAAAGTATTTTTGCTTTAAATGTGATCCAAAAAGCAATTTATTTTTTAAAGTAAGAAAAATATATGACACGTCTCTTGCTTTAAGGTTAAGTTAAAAAAAAATATCTGACAACCACAAATGTGGCATACCAACTTAACAATGTTTGCCACCTTAAAATTTGAAGTCACGTCGTAGTCACATCCGGTTGTTCACTCTGTAGAATCTATGCTTAAAAAGATTGAGTTTTGGAGATCTTGTATTCTTCAGGGCCAGACAGTGTCGGAGGTTTTGAGTGCCTTTTTAAAAGAAAATGAGTTGCACCTTTCTGGTGACGTTAAACTGCAAATATCTGAAGATTTGACTGGATTAAAATCATCATTTGTGAGATATTTTCCAAAGCTAAGTATTAATTAGATTCAAAATTATTTTTCTGAAGGGAACTTTCAAACATCACAGTTAGATGTCGCATAAAAAGAAATTTTTACTGATAGCACATTAAAATCAGCAATCAAAGAGAGACCTATCGTTAACATTTGGTTGGACCTCAACAGTGAATATGAATGTCTGTTTGACCTGGCCATTTTTCCATCCACTGTATTGGTGGAAAGAGCTTTTTCATCCTACGCTTTCATAAAAAAATAAATACAGAAGCAAGTTGGATGCTGCCCCGATTTAAGATATACTTGGCTTCTTTCGAGCCCAACTTAAAAAAAGAAACTGTGTGCAGCACAGAAAGGACAGGGCTCCCACTAATATGCAAAAAAAGTAGTGACGAAAGGGTTTACAGTTTACAATTACAAAAATCAACTTTTTTTTCTTATAAAAATAACAAAACTAATAAACAGGTTAATTTGAGAAGATTAATTAATTAAGTTTGAAAGTGTTTTCTAGAAAGATTAAAATTATAAATAAAATATATTAAAAATTGTTTGGCTGTTGGAGAAATAATAGATATTGTAAAGTCCTGCCCGCTATATATAAACACAATATTTTTTCAATATTAAATGTGGCCACGTTTAAAGTTCAAATTTATAAATTTTAATTAGGATATATTTATGAAAAGAATTTAGTAAGGGGTATACAAATAAAAAAAGGTTGAGAATCGCTGTTCTAAGGGGTTAAATAAGTGGAAAAGAAAAAAAAAAAGAAAATAATAAATATACGTTATTTTCTGTAAAATTCTATCAGGTAAGGAATTATACTGTTTTGGAATAAAGAAATATGTTTAAAAATATTTATTTGGCTTAAAAAAGTCAAAAGATACAGTATATTTTTGCTTTTTATTAGAGTAACATCCTTTTATTAATATAGTGTATTAAAACATTATTTATATATAGAAAAATGTACAAACCCAGAGGTGGCACATCTTTTAAGATAAAAGTACTCTCAGCGTGCGGTGGTAAGTTTTTGACGGCACATAATGACTTAGAATTTCTTTTGAATAGCAAGAAAGCCCACCCCTAATCACCTTTTAAGGGTGGCCAAAAGAGAATGGGTAAAAGTTATGGCCGATCATTCCGTTCAGTTGTGAGCGGCTGTACGGTACGCGACACGTTTTAGAAAATGAAGTAGCAAGTGGCAGTAATTTCGAAAGTTTTGCGGTACATATGTTCGCTTCGGTAACAAACAGCGCGGATGAAGACAGTATGCGAATTAAACCCTGTGCAATAAAGCGCGAATACCGAAAAATTCCCGTCCGCGGAACGTGAACCGAGACGACAGGACCGACAAAATAAATATCACAGTTGCGACGGGTTGGATGAGAAAGAAGAAAGGAAAAGAAGAAACACGGGATAAGTTGGGAAACGCGCTGAATGAAGTGAGTGTGTCAGTGATTATATAAGCGTTACTTAACGAACTGCCCGCCAAAAAAACACGTAAGTCGCATTATTCAAACCAGTAAAATGAATATTCGTCTTAAAAATTGAATTTGCAAATTCGGGGATTCACTAAAAAAAAATTAAATTTCATTTAGAAAATTGCAATTTGCTTTCTAATTGTGGGCGATTCGTGCGTACTCAATTACGCCTCAATCCTACACCTAAGATATTTTTCTGTTTAAAACGACTTTATTAATCTAACATAACGTTTGCATAATATGTAAAAATACAGCAACTCGCTGAATGAGGTTTAGTTCTTCCAGGATAGGATACGTTTCATATCAAGGTCAAGCGATCATTTTCTATATAATTTTTTTTCAAGCAACCGACTACAAGCCGTGTACATTGCAAATTATTAATATTATTATTATTATAACATACGCACAACGAGAGACAGTTAAAAAGTCGGATTCTACCATCCAATACATAACCTTCAGTAGAAACCTTCTAAATCATAAAAAAGAATGTTATATTTTTATGTTTTCTTTACAATTTATATAATTATGTAATACGTATTAGAGATATCGTTTGCGTGACCTTGAATAGAAATACAGCATTATTATACAAACATAAATGTAAAAGTTGATAGACGCAATGCTGTAATATGTTAGTTACCTTCATAATTTCGTACGTATAACTGCTGTGGTTTAAACAAAAAAAATTAATATATATATATCCAGGCATACGCGTATTTAAGATGAGCTTATTATATTTCAATGTAATTAGAATAAATTCGGATGTAAATAACAAACAACGCTAAAAGCTAACACTAACACAACCTTCATTACTCAACGAATTAGGATACAACTTTTCTATTCCTCCATAACTACGTAACAATGCGGTGGCATTGGCGTTACCTTATTTTATGCGATACAATAAGAAAGTTTTTTTTTTTCGAAAATGTATACGCATATAAAGTTAATGAATTAAAATTTACTATATTCCACGTTAAATAAAAAAAAAAAGTTAAATCCGTTAATTATTTTAAAGAACCGATCTGTTTTTTTTTTTTTAATATGTGGATATAAAAGTGAAATAATATCAAAACTGCCTTCTATGTGTGAACATAATTATTACATAAGTCTCAATGTAATCTCCTTTGGTTTTGGTGAAAGTAACAAGGTATATACACAAAAATATTATGTGAACCTTTCTTATTTTCGTAGCTCTTTTCAATTTAATCTCGTAACGATTTCGATGTTATGCGCCGGTTTTGTGGAAAGTCTTTGTTTTGCGCTGAATATGGGGAATAGGGCGATTATTAATGTAAAAAAAGGGATGCAAAAGAATAAATAATAAAAAAATATTTGAATATACACTGTAGAAATATAATATATTAACATTTACAGTATGATATGAAATAGTGTTCTTACAGTTTCTTTTTTATTTTATTTTTTTTAACTCTCTGGAACATTTACAAAAAGAAAAATCTGAAACAAGTATGGACGATAAACTAGCATGTTACTTACATTTTAAAATAAACATTTTTCTAAGCTATATGATGGGTACAGTGTTACAATGTTCAAGCGAACAATCCTCACAGAATATTGTTGTTATAAACATTGGTGCAGTTACAAAACGCCAAAGTTTCAGATGAAACACTCTTTTATTCAACAAT
Organism: Protaetia brevitarsis; assembly: GCA_004143645.1. NCBI lineage: Eukaryota > Metazoa > Arthropoda > Insecta > Coleoptera > Scarabaeidae > Protaetia > Protaetia brevitarsis. The sequence continues at coordinate 2,929,869 of RXPK01000153.1, read as the reverse complement.
AATTAACACTTAAAAAGGCGGAAAATTAGTTAAATAAAATTTTTTTAACACGAAAAAAAAAAACTTAAATTTTATCTTTCTTCGCTACTAACTGATAAGCCGGTTCATTAACGTGAGTACAAAATTAATGTTATAATATTTATTTAAAAACTGATAAAATAACAAATAATATAACATTCATTACAGAAATTATTGTTGGCATTTTATTTGATTCATGATTCCAACTATTGACGTTTTAAAAATTAATATTAAAAATTACATAGTTTCATTTTAACCAGGATAATTATTTTTGTTAATATGGTAAATCTAATTAATTCTACTTAATGTTTATCACCGTCTTATATTTTGAACCTCTAATACATTACTAATTTGTAATCTATTTATCTCGTATTTGCTTGAAGATGTTCTCATGGTACAACGAAACATGTCGCCAAAAAAAATAATTTTAATAAACACATAGATTGTTTCAATCAATTTCTATTCCCATTTTTATAGTAATTCACTAAATCCACTGGACTGCAGACTTCATCAATAGGTTATATGATTGAAAATTTACAATAAGTAATGCATTTCGAGTTTTATGAAAAAATATCTACACTGACAGAAATATTTCTTTGTCGTTAATAAATACGGATTAATCCAAATAAATTATTCTTTTAAATAGTAGCAAAGGAATATTTATTAGCTCACAAGAAAAAAAATAACTATTTAAAACAATTATTAGTTTAGCTAGGATATTTTTTTCCTTAGTATGAAAAAGTATAGTTTTGGCTTGAAAATAATCGATATGCAAAACAAAATTTCTTTGTTTGGAATAGTAAATAAAGCATATTTGGTCGAATAACTAGAATTAATAAATAGAAATAAATATTTATTCGATTGTAAGAAACGAAATTACATATTTAAAATTTATAATTTTATGCTAATTGCTGCAATAAATTTTAAAAAGGAAATTTTTATACTGTAAAAAGCTTGCATATAATACTTTATTTATTTCACCAAAATAAACTATTTTATTAAGCATATTATATAAACACCTCAGCTATTGCTCATTTCGCCCTCATAGCTTTTTAAATATGAAGTTACAGGTGTTAACAAATTAACCAAAACTTCGACTAAACATGCAACAATGTTTGGTCGAATGATTCTAAAATATAATAAAAATTTATCAAATAAATATTTATTTGATTCTAAGAAATAAAATTATTTGAAATTAATAAGTATATCTTGTGATTAATAATTTGGTTATTTGACCTAAAAGATATTGATAAAAAACAATTTTTTTAAGCAATGGGGGAAACTGTTTTCATAATAATTTCTAAGAAATATTTATCTGGCAAGTAATAGATAAATATTTGATGGCTATGTCCGCCATGTAGGAAACTTACACCGAGCATGGAAGGTTAATGTAGTGAGATAGGAGAACCGCCATCTTCACGACAATTTCTGTACTCGTAGAATATATTTAACGTATTTGCTGGGCCCGAAAACTTTGCTGTTATATGTTTAGAATTTCATCACGTGCTGATTTAAGTAATATAGTTTACTGACTTTGTATGAAATAAATAATTTGTATATATTTTTTCTCAGTGTGTAAATGAAAAAAGTTAAAGGCAGGGATTTATGAGTGGGAGCACTGTATAATAATCGAAATAATTCAAAATTAATAGTTAATGATAAAACAAGCACAACTTAATTTTATGACCACATACAACATTTTTTTAGAATGTTTTTTTAATTAAAAAGATTAATAACATTTTTTATATTTAATTTAAAAAAATCAAATCGAAGCATATATATTACAAGCGCAATCTTTATATAAAATAAAAAGGTAAAAAAAATATTTAAACTAATTTTGTCATTTATCAAACAAAAAATTATTTACAAATAGCTCCATTTAATTTTTATAATTTATATATTATTTATAATACATTTATTTTTCATTTTACTTTTACTACTAAAAAACCAAGAACCTATCACTTTTAAATTTTTACCTCTGCTTTAACTCTGAAGATGCTAGCCAGCCGAAACATGTTAGCCAATAATTATATGTAGATTTTGATTGAGTTTTTTTACTCGTTGGTTTTCTTATCATTACATATAATTAGTGTTTGAAGAGTTACACGATTAAATATAGTTACAATACCACTAATAAGTTATAAATAAAATTTGTTGTAATTATTTCTTATTATCCATTTTTCTCAGTGTATGTATATTTTAAGATGTTTAATTCTGATAGTAAATATACATTTAGAAGGGCCAAATGAAACAGAATACCATGCAACATATCTATAATTAGTATATTCCTTCGTCACTATTAATTTTTATCGATAAAAGTCAAATGGTACGAAATTTTCTATTGAGAATTTGCTATTTTCCGAGTGACAAGTGTTAGAATGTATTTAAATGTTACAGCAAAAGTTTTCTAATACAAATAGGTATGCAGTTGTGAAATTGCAGCCTTGGGACTGATGCCCATTACTATATCGTAACTAATTCTTTTTCCACCCAGGGACTTTATATATTACGCATCTTCGAGGCACCATTTAAAAACATCGGCAATTATATTATCTCGGTCATCTCCGAGCTGAAATGCATTATTATCGGCTATTATCTTTATTTTTGTTTAAAACGTTCCTTCATTTTAAATAGTACACTTAACGGTCTATTTTCAGCACCACACCAACCTCTTTTTCTAACTATAATGCGCCACAGTCGGTGTCTATCTCCTGATACATCCGTATTTCACAAATTGTCTCCTCGCGCTCGGAATGAGACGCGTACGAGTGAAATTTTAGGTCAGTTGCAATTTTACTTTAGGTATTTATTATATGTGCACAATCGCATCGCGCGTTAATTGTTTAAGTTGAACCCATTGAAAAATGACACAACAACAATGCGAACATAAGGCGACAATAATAGAATGCCCGTATATCCGTATATGAGTAGCACCTGAAATATTTTATCATTTCAAAGGAAAGTGAAGAAGTCTGTATATATTAGATTACCGATTATGTGACACCTTTCATCCTTATGAATAAATCGAAAAGTGAATGAGAGTAATTGAGACTTTTACGTATGTAGTATATTTAACATCTCTGAAAGACGGGATATAAAAACGCAAAAAATTAGCGAAATGATATCTTAACCCAACCACATACCTGGGATAAGATAATACACAAGCGAAACACGGACAGCGCATATGTCATATCCTACTTCTTTTTTGCTGTATTGACATTTCTTTGACCTTGCTATATATAAATAAAAATACAGGTATTAGATGTTAAAACTAGAATCACAACAGTGACGGAGCGGGGAATTATAAAATGATATACGTTCGATTTTATGCGGGTGTCATAAATTGCATAACTCCAGGATTAATTAAAGAAATTTTATGCACGTATGCGTCCACAACCTTACGTAACGAACTGATAAATGGTAATAAAATTAATTTCCTCGCAATATCCATTATGATAATATCACCATAGACATAATAGCAGCACACCTCTTTTTCCCTGAATGTCTTTCTAGTATGTACATATACAGATACAAGACAAAACAAATCAGGAACGCTAAAACGTATTTCCATGATCACCTATTTTACGTTACGTGTAAAGGAGAAAAATACAAAAAAAAAAGTAATGGAAATAATTGTTAAATTAAATGCTGCGTTATGTCACTTCCTTTCCTTTTTTTTTTCGATGAGTAACCGCGAGAATATTTTAAAATTTTTATTGTGCTAATAGCAGCTAGCGGAGTTAATTCTCCTTACAATCGTAAAATTATTATATATATGCAAACTATTCCTAATTCGTCTACTGGCTGACCTTCATTTGCTATAGAAAATGAAGAAACAAAAAAGCATTAATTTGGTTTCCATGTTGTATCCCAGCGCTGTAAGATTACCTCTCAACAACAAGTCGAACGTTGAATTGCACTGAAAGACGTAATAGAGTTTTAATTTGAACATTTCTATCCAAACAATTTACTAATTATGTTAATACATACATTAACGGTGAGGTTAAATTAATTGTATATATTGACGATATTCTTCCGCAAAAACGTATTAACACCTCAGACGATTACTCCATACCGTAAAATGTCTATTCCAATATTATTTATCGTATTGATGTAAAGTACAAATTCAAATCCTGTACTAAAATATTACAAGGGCATTATGATCATTTGCAATGGTAATGTATAATCTGGGATTGAGCGTTTGGAATATATACAATTACTACAGAATTACTTATTATAATTGGTGATTATAAGGACAATATAAATGTTAACCTTTCCAATCGAGATTGAATCAAAATTGAGTCAGTAAGAATAATCAGAGGATCTATTGTTAATTTTGAAACCTATAAAAGAGAAATATTGTACAACCAAATAAGAAAACGGATGATTAAAATAGTAAGCTAAAACTATATTATAGTTATATAGCACCTTGTACTAATCCGTATAATTAGATACGCAATTAATACCCCCTCTCATTACCCATTGCACCTACGTGAGCCCTAGCCCAAGAAGTTTTACACCCCCCTAAGTATTTAACGACAAATCAGTCATCAGATTTTTTAAATTCCCTAACACCTCTAATATACACATCCCGTATATATTCCCACTCCTCCTTAATATAACGTACTGCCTTTATTTAGTGCAATTAATTCTGCCTTTTTAATTTTTTTATTATATATTTCAATACCCCTATTATAGACAATAAAAGCCGCCCTGTATAACTCATCCGTAAAAATTTCTAAACCCTCTCCAGAAGCGCCTATAAATTTATTACAAATAATACTTTTTAATTCCGCGGGATGAATTTTGCCCTCCTGTATCTATTTATTCGCCTCTCTAAATTACCCGGTTCTGACGCGGCGTGGCGTTATTTCGGGTATATTACCGGCAGATTTGCGTTTGAGGGAGCTTAAATTTCGTTAGAGACGCGAATAGAATAGGATTTGAGGGTGTAAGCACAAATCTACCGGTAATATACCCGAAATAACGCACGCCGGGTCTGTCGAAATAGATGAATACGCGTTCGCAGTCAAAAAAAAAAGAGGGTAACACTGAAGAACGTCTCAATATAATCTAAATAGAGGAAGAATAACAGAAATAGAATGTGGGCTGTTATACAAGAGAATGATACTCGAGAAGGGGTGGTACCAAACAGAGGAGAAGTGGTAACATGCACGATCTAGAAGATCCAACGAAAAACCGGCAAGATTCGTGGATAAATCTATATTGAGAAAAACCAAAAGAGCTATGATACATTAAGAAATAGGCTAAAAGAGCGTGCAGTTTAAAAAAAAAATTGTTTTATTTATACTTAATTTCATACCAATTTGCTCCAGTTCTTTATATCATATACATTAATGTTGTGCTGTAAATCTGTCTCGTTTTAGGCAACTATAACGATATCGTCTGCAAACGCTCCTTCCGAGATTTCTACTTTTTGTAAGTTGAAATGTCCTACAAAAAATTTCTTGCTTTTTTTAGCACATTTCTCAATAATATCATCCATAAAAATTATGAACAATATTGGGCTTAGGCTTCCTCCTTGTTGTAGTCCTGTTTGTGTTGTGAATCGTCTCGGATATTTTGTTATTTGTTATTACGGCGTTAACACTATTCTCATTTTGATGAGATTTTGTGATTATTTTTATAGTTTTATCGTTTATATTCTTTTATTTTGAGATATTCCATAGTTTTTCTCTTGTGACTTTATCGAACGCTTTTTCGAGACCTATGAAAGCCAGTAGCACCTTCCTCTTGTGTTTTATTGCTTTTTCTGTTATTTGTTTAATGGAGAATATATGATCTTGTGTACCAGTACCCCGCCTAAATCCACACTGCGATTTCTTCAATTGTTTCTGTAGTATTTGTTCAAACATCTTCATGACTGTGCTTATTAAAGATATACCTCTATAATTTTTAAAAAAAAATGTTATCCCCCTTCTTGAAGATTGGTGTACGTAATCATTGAATATAGTGTTAAAATAACGTTAATAATTAGAAGGAAGATGTGATACAATTACGAGGGAAATGGCACTATTTAATCTAGTGTTAAGGAATGAACAGTCGTTTTAGAATTTTTAAATAAACAATTTTCTGCGTTTTAAATCAACATCCAGAGATTAAGAGAAGTAATTGAGGGCATCAGTGCATAAGTGCATTCAGTTAAAATGTAAAAGGAGAAGCTCAAATCTGATCACAAGCCAAACATGATTTATTTATCTATATTTAGACCTGCTTCTTGCGGCGGATGATGCAGAATGTGATACTGAGCAAGAACAAATCAATAGCTTAAAATCTGTTAAAAATGTACTTGCCTGGTTATTGCACCGGAATTATTGAAATACGTATCCTGCTTTTAGTGATGGTAGAGCAGCATATAAAATTGATAGGGCAAAATGGGCGACAGTGAAATGCCGAATATGTTCGTTCTACTGCATTCCTAAACTTGGTTCTGAATGATGCAGCTTAAGATATTTCTGGAGTTCAATCATTTTTTGGAGATTTAGAATTAATATAAGCTTTTTTTCTCAGCAATACAAGACGTTGGCTATATTGGACGATGTGTGTGTAAAACGCGCAAGTTATCCTCTAGAAATGACGCTTTATTCGCAGCTTAAAACAAATTATAAAATAACGAAGACTATAAAGGTGACACCTCATCAATATAATAAAAATATTAAAATAATTAATTCCACATCTTATATAAAATTCGAATTTGATCAAATAAAATCCGCTCCGAGGTTACAATAGTCATTCTTAAATTGTTAAGAAAATGATTAGTTAGTAATAAACGGAGGTAGGGCGGATGTACCAGATTTCAAGGATGCAAAGATTCCAAGACTTATGTTCGCACTGTACATTAACAATTGCTATGTGACTATCGACCCATATCCAATTATGTAAGTTCCCCTACTATTTCGTAGCCACTTTCCTTCAAATAGATTTATCCGATTTATTTTTGTACGTATTGTCAATCGGCTCATGGAGCCACTGAGAAGCAGTCAACGCACACGTCGGGTGTAAATAGTTAGATAAATCATCGTTACCTCCGCAACGTGTTCCGTTGCTGGTCAATTTATACACATATATATATATATATATATTTTTTTTTTATTCTTCTTACGGTCGTACACTTTTCGAATCCACGTTTCATTCGCGATACACCTTTTAGCGAAACAGAGTGATGTCAAGATGAGCTTGTCTCTCTCGCCGTATAGTTGCAAGTATCAGTCAAGCAAGACCACTTTCACTTCCCCTACAAAGTATAGAGACCTTGAAGGTTTCAAACAGGTAAAATCAGTCTCGAGGGCAACCATATGAACACACAACGATCAATTACTTAACACAACATTCGCTTGCATTACGCCATTCGTTATTTACGGCCATCTAATATTATTTTCATTTAAATATGTATTGTGCGTTATTATTTATTTAAGGAATAGTTCGCTGGGGATTCGATGAGCGACGGGAGACGGTGATGTTGTTTAGCGTGTTCGTCTATCACAATTAATAATCAATCGACATTGTTATTTCATATACATTATTGCGACATAGTTACTACAGCTGTAATGAAATTAACATTACCGCAATACGACGTGATTCATATTATTCACTTGTAAACTTTCGGCTGAATTATTAATTATCTCGGGGAAATAAGATTTTAATGATAAAAACTTTTTTTTTTAAAAATTAATCCGAACATGAAGACTCATTTGGTATAATACCAATCGATTTAACTATTTACGAAGAGAGCGATTAATGTTACATATACAGGGCGAAACTAAATGCAAGCCTTCCAAATTTAACGTTCCAAACTCATATCCAAAGAGGATACAATTATTATTGTTAATAAGACGTCGTGTTTATCCAGTTGAACCTTAAGAAAGGGAGTCTATACTATCTTTTGATCCATACAAATGTAAAAAAGATAAATTAAAACACACTAGGGTTAATTTTTTTTATATAGCGAATGAATATATTCATCACTCCACTTAAAATGATTACGAAACAAATTATAACAACTTTACAAAAAAAAATACTGATTTTGGTAACCGCTAAGTTTGTCATTCCTCTGGACTGTTACGTCTAGTTTACGAAACTGAATAGAAATGACGCTAAAAACACTGTGTTAGTGCACAAAATATCCTTATTCAACCAAACAATGCAAGAAGTTAAAAATTTCTGTCGTATGCCAAGTTTTCTTAAAAAGAATTTGTGTTTATTATCATGTCACTAGTAGTAAGATCATTCCTCTGGTACACTGTTGAAAATATTACGGTGTTGGCGTTAATTTTGCGCTAGTCAAATTATTTTAGTTGGTTATTATTCCCAACTTGCCAGACACGAGGTTGACTACGTGTGTTCAAGATAGACCGGAAAATTACTAGGAATTTCGTGTTGAATTCTTTGTTCAGATATGAGAATTTACTATTTTTCTAGACATATCAGAAGCGTCAAGCCAATCAATTTTTCCCTCGAATAGAAATATAAAACACCCCAGCTAATCTTAATAGGGTATTGCATTATACGCACCAGGTTGCATTTGCAGGTGTCCTGTTTTCGGGTTTGTTCCTGCGTATTACTTATAACATCAAACCACCAACGTGTTATTGACCTGCAAGTGTACCTGTTGTTTTAAACGTTAATTCGTGATAGTGTGCATTAAAAAAAATTTCACATCTTAAAGATGTATTGGGAACATCTATTTATGTAATTAAATTAAAATCATTTGAAAATTGGCACGTTTAGTTGAAACCAAAACTTTTGAATGAGTAGTTCTGCATATTTATAATGGAGAAAACGTCTTAAAGATAGCACTAAGAAATAGGAGTTGCATATTAAAAAAACGTCGTTTTTAGAAAAGGGGTGTTAAATCATAATAGATCGCATTCATTTAGTTAACAGCTAGTAAATTGTCTAGTCTAGATCAAACAAAATGTGACTAGAAGTATTTTATAATTTCACGTGTCAGTTGGACAAAATAACCCCTTAGCAATAGACAATACCTGACTATCTTTGCTCGTCAAATTTAAACTCGTATAGTTCTCGACAAAATAACACGAAAAGAGTGTGGACCTCTCCTGACTATTAAATTAGTCAAAAAAGTGTTAAAATTTTCAACAGTGTAAGCACAAAACGCTTTGAGTTTCTAAGATATATTTGTAAATAAATGTTATTAGAAACATAAAACGTTGTCTACATGTGGTCAGCTATATTAAAAATCGCCATTCCTCTGGAATACAGTTCACCACAGAGATGACTTGCTTTCCAGAGAACTGACAGCTTTATAGATACATGTATGCTGCTATTACTCAAGCAGACCTAGAAGAAGATGCTGAAGTTAAAGTAAACTAATACTAGTACTTTATCGAAATTAATTGCTTTTATAAAGCCCATTTATTATATTAAAGATGTTAGTTACATCATTTACAATCCAGGAAAAATTGAGATTTTTAAAACGGTCGCTGGAAACAATTAAATGAAAAGTCACGAGTGATTTAATGAGTGAATATCCGTTATCGAAAAAAAAAAGATCTACACTAAATTAAGATCGGTACTTTTTTTTATTATTAATATTATTATTTAGGGCTTTAAGTGGAATTGTGTTACAAGATAGTGAAAGTAGTAACTATACTACAGATACTTTCTCTTGTATTTAACGTAACACATAACATAACAATGGTGTATTACATGAATAAGGACTGGCGCTTACAGTTGTAAGTGAGTGTGCCACTTTTAAGCCTGTAAATGAGTTAACGCTTATGGATTATACGAGCACTGAGTTAATTCAACATTTAGCCACAAATTCATTTTTATCGACTCGAAAACATCTTTCTTTATCTGCATTAAAACTAAGAAAACATGGGCAATTGCCAAAGATACTGACCACCCAACTGATGTAGCGCCTAGAGAAATAGATTAAGCCATTATAATCACTCCTCTGGTAATTGTTTATTTTTATTTCTGTTTAACGTTAATTTAAAGTTGTATATATATATATATACCCAAGGAAAAAAAAGTGTTTCGCAATTACTCGCATTTAAATATCAGATTAATCTGACCTAATTCTCTTTAATTCATTAACCAACTTCTTTAGGAACGGAGTAATTTGAGAATGTGGAATTTTATAATTTGAAATAATAAAAATTATTGATAAGCGAATGAATAATCTCTCTTTCATTGCGTACACATATTTAAAATTACTGTTTGTTAATGTTTATCACTTACAAAATGGGGTATTTAAATTGAGATAGAAACTTCGCGAAAATAAAATCATTGCAATATATATATATTATATGAATAATAATTCCAAGGTGTTGTTATTCTTTGGCAATTGTGAATTGGTTTGATCCTAACGTAAATGAAAAGGATAACCCAATTATTGCATTTTAAATAAACCTCTACATAGTGGAAAATATCCCTAATTTCATAGTTCTTTGTCTTGAAACGCGAAAATGAAAAAAAAGCTGTTAAAATTTATTGTTATTGCAATCGTTTATTATTTTAACATCCTTAATGATATCCGTATTTTATTTTATTTTATTTTATTTCCACTAGTTGTAATGCTATTCTAAAAATGATTGAAAATTTATTAAAATATGAGTTATTTGACTGAAATCGATATGGAATTTGGTCTTGAAACTCTATTTTAGGTCGTCTAAAAACAGAAGAAGAGCTTTTGGACGTCTAAAAGCTAGATTCAGCAATACTTAAATAGATATCATATATTCTAATAGGGACTGTTATCACTGATGATGATAAAATGCGGATATTACAAGCAGTAATAGGGTACCCTAACACAAGTTTAAGAAGAGTGCCTGGACAATTTAAATACCAGAGGTAACTTAACCCGTTGGCTGTTCCATCACTTTCTCAAACATCCTGTATATTCTATTCGAGTTATCTAGAGATAAAAAAGAAATCGAACTCCACTGATGGGTTGATTGAATTGTTGAATGTGACATCTTCAAAGGAAATAGCGTGCAATATAAATAAAAGAGTTACCGGTACGTTTTGCGATTTACAAAAAAGCTTTAGTTTAAAATCTTGCATGATAAGAAAACTGGTTGTTTCATATTTCGAAAGTGGGATACAAATGATACGTTATGAAAACGATAAAAAAGAAAATGTTAATCTAATAAGAAAAACTCAGTGAAGATAATGATTTAAAATCATTTTGTTGCTTCTATTTTATAAATTTAACAAACCTAATGAGCTTATTTGAACAATAAGTATTATTTGATGAGAAAAATGAGTGTTAAAGCCAATTTATAAATGAAAAAAATCGTAGAATATACGTAGGTACTTCCTGATTGATATATATTTATTATGAGATTATGGCTCATTTACAATAATTAAGTTCATATTCTTTCGTTGCTGTGAAACTAAATCTCTGTTTATATATTTTAGAGTGTAAAATATTCTTTCAGGAATAAATATGTTGTGGTTCTTTCTCAAAAGCTATGTTCTGACTAGCAAACATTTTGCTGCAAATTGATTGCAGCAAATAATTTTTGCAAGGGTGAACTGCTCAAAAAACATATTGCAGCAAAAAGATGTTGTTGGTGCAAGTTGTTGCAGCAATATATTTTGCGTAGGCGTGAACAAATAAGTTTTGATTGCTTTTACTGTTTGCATGCTTGCGACGGTCGATTGCACGTGTCAGTCGCAAGAGATGGCCAAATTTGCGTGGACAAAAGAGTTGATCCAAAAATTAATAGCAATTTATGAATCTAATCCCGAATTATTGGAGGTACCAAATGTGGATTACAAAAATCGCAATAGGAAACAAAGCATTATTGAAACCATATCAAAAGAGCTAAATATTTGTGAAAATGAAAAAAAAAATCCATAATCTACGCACACAATTCATACAGGAAGTGCGACGTATTAAAAAGAAAAAAAGTGGACAGGGAACTAGTGATAATTATGAAAGTAAATCGGAATTTTTTGAATCATTAAAATTTATTTCTACAAACATGGAATGCTCGCCAACTATAAACAATCTGGTAAGTTGGTGGTTGTAAACACGTAGTAAATAAGTAAATTTAAATGTGTTGGTATTGGCAGTAAACTTCTCCTTCAGTAGACAGAAAATAATCTCTGAACTCATCGCGAACATCTTCTGCTATGGTTCTCATGAAATTTACAAAACTGCGGGCACCTTCATTTCTCAGTTCTTATAGAAGTTTATTATGGAAACCCAATTCGTTTCTTTGAAGTATCCATTCTCTTAACCATATTTTCCTTTTCTTATTTTTACTTGTTTTATTCCTTTTCCTCTTTAACAAAAGCACTACTGCAGCAGCAGCGATCTCTTTCACAGACGACATATCAACTTAATTGGAAGTTTCAAATCAAACTGATGCAAGAAACATGTGCCAATGTGAATAGCTATGCAATATTTTGCAGCAAGTAGGGCCACAGAAATTTGCATAAGTCGTGCGATCCACTGCAGCACACATTTTTGCATTTATGTTTTGGCAACAAGTGTGCCACGAGAGCTGAAATACTTGCCGCAAAAGTTTGCGCCAATTGTTTGCTAGTTAGAACAAGGCTAAATAAATTAATAAAAATGTAACGACTCCGGTGGAAGGTTTTTTTTTTTGTTTGTAAATTTTCAATTTTCTGACACGAACACGCACGAACTTATATTATAATTAGGGTTCAAGAGTTGTGACTATATCGTTCTGTGTAATACAAAGACTGTACCTTTTTCTTCGACTAATTCATTTCATTATTTGCAAACAATGATGTTCGGGGATGCACAAGTGGTTAGAGTTTCAGACGTAGATTAAAGAATATAGAGTTATCTATAATGTGAATCAATGTGAAATGTGAGGATTAAAATTTACACTAGTATAATTATTATTATTCTATTTATTTGTTTTTATTCTTATCCATGTACCTTCTTAATTCTTGTTCTGTTATATATGAGTATACGGGTCTTCTAATTTTAGGCAAAGACTTCAAATTTAAAATATAAAAAGAATTTAAGACATCAAATTTTTTAGGTGTTCCGGTTGATATGGAATGACCCATATAATAGATTCATTAGGAAATCCGAGGAAACTGCGACCATCGTTAACATACAGAATTTATCTTGCAAGAGCGAAAAAAAAGGGGACTAGTGTCTATGACTGGCACAATAGCATGATGGCCATTGGCGTTTTCTTTCACAGTTATTTCACTTAAACTTAACAATCTAATATAATTGTTACGACCACTAACAATGCACTTTATTAATTACTCTTAAAACTACAAGGGTAACTTAAAGCTGATAAAATACGTAAAATAAATAAATAAAACAAGTAAATCATGTACACTTCTCACAGGAAAAACGGGGACACCAGCAATCGTGAATTTTAAAATTTCTTGGGTGTAAATGCAGCTTTCAGAGGATATATGCATTTATCAAAGCCATAAATCACTTTTTTGTGCGTATTATTGCGATCAAAGGTAAAGACTAAAAATTTAAACATATATAGAGAAAAAGGTTTATACATTAAATAAACACATTGGAATTTCGGTGGCGGGTGTTTCCTTAGAAATAGCGAATACAGAAATATTAATGCAAAAAAAAATACATAACAAATAAAAGGCCTTTTGAGTAGACGGCACCATTTAGAAATACACATATATGTATTTAACTTGTTTGATGTTATGTAGAGATAATTCTTTTTTTAAGAAAACATGTGGCGATGGGATTTTAAAATTATATTACCTATTACTACGATATCAGTTACTTAGTTTGATTTATGCTCGCGAGTATTGCTTTAGCGATAGACAATATGTCAATCAGCCTCTTGAGTTTTTGAACAATGTGATTTTCACATTGATTAGTTACACTATTATTGATGTATTCATTATTGTTGTTGTTTAGTATTCTTAAATATTGTATTACTACAAAATATTTTTCTATGTTTTAAAATATTACCAAAAACAGTTTAAGATTATTTACAACATTTTTACAGCAATTAATTTCGCAGAGAAATTATTTATTTTATTAACCCTCCGTTTATTGTATTTTCAAGAAATATGTCTTAACTATCGCCAGTGTAATCCAATGTCGTTCTATTTTATTGAAATGTAGCTAACACTTTTAGTCTGTAACACAGCTTCAGGAAGTAACAACGAAAAAGTATTAAATGTATCAAATTCAAAAATAAATATTTTAGCACTAACTGAGATTGACGAACAATATGCTTTTTTACAATGTTTGTTATGTATTATAAATCCAATAATATTTTAAATAATTGTTAATAAACCTGTCCTACATAAAGACAGTTTGTAAAGAGACCTAGTGTTGGCCATATCTCAAGAAAATAGATCAACGACGTCAGATTACACAGGCGATTGCTAAATTCCTGAAAATACAATAAACGGAGGGTCCATAAAATAAATAATTTCTTTGCGAACTCAATTGCTTTATTTAAGAATTTTATATATAATCTTAAACCTGGTTTTGGTATTTTTTTATAGATAGAAGGAAACTTTATAGTAATACAATATTTAAGAATATTAAACAACAATAGTAATTAATACATCAATAATAGTGTAGTCAATAAATCTGTGAAAATCACATTATCCCAAAACTGAGGAGGCTGACTGACTTATTGTCTATTGCTAAACTAATACTCGCGAGCATAAATCGAAGTAAGTAACTAATATCAAAGCAGCACTAACAAGTAACATAATATTAAATAATAAAATCCCATCACCACATGTTTTCTTAAAAAGGAATTATCTCTACATAACATCAAACAAGTTAAATCATATATTTCTAAATGAAGCCGTCTATTCAAGAGTTCTTTTTGTTGTTATGTATTTTTTTTTCATTGGTATTTCTAAAGGAAACGTCGCCACCGAAACTCCGAATTGTTTATTCTATACATAAACCTTTTTCTGATATATATATTTATTTTTCTGTTTAAATTTCTAGTCGTTACCTTTGATCGCAGTAATATACATAATTAAGTGATTTATGGCTATGATAAGTAAATACGTCCTCCGAAAGTTGCATTTACAATCAAGAAATTTTAAAATTCTGAATTGCTAGTGTCCCATTTTTCCGTGAGAAGTGGTATCAGTTAAAAACGGTTGATGTTAAACTAGTTTATGCAGGTACCAATGTAAACAATCAATCAAAGGGTTGGATTGAACTCTTGCTAAGATTAGTACAGTCGCGAGCAAATGTTATAGGCACCTTTGACAAAACTAATGGGTTTCATGTTTCTTGCATTTTTTTTTTGTGGACATTATTTCAACGTTTATATAATCGTCTTTATGGTTATAATAGTCTTTATAATACCTTTTGTAATGTATTATTTTTTGTTATATATTTCCAAGTCTTCGAGAATCATTCCCCTCCCATCTAAAAAGTATTATAGCTGTACTAAAAAACACTCTAATATGCAACAAATAATAAATCCCTAAAATACTACATATTAAATGTATTACTACAAGTTTTTATTTTTCTCATTTCTTACTGTGATATTCGCCCAAAATTTAGGGTGCCTATAACATTTGCTCGCGACTGTATAGCGATATAAATTTGTTGTAATAACAACAAATACTTAACAATAAAAAAACCGAACAGTATTGTTAAATTAACTAAATTTTGGTTAGCGTATTGCAGGTACTCTTCTGAGTGCAAGCTTGAGTGGGCTGCATCATTACTATGGCATGTTTTAATTCCTGAATTATTTCGAGAGATGTACAGACTTTCTATTAGAAAGAATTAATTTAGGGGTCGCGAAATGTGTGCGTCGAGTGTGAGGCGTTTTATTTGCCTTCCCGTTTCGAATAATGGTGTATTATAAAAGCAGAAAAATGTGGGTTAATATCGTTGGTACGATTAATTTAGGCTGCCAGAGCCTAATAGTATAGGTTAGATCGTTTAGATTGTCAAATGAGAGCATGCGAATGTATAATAGGAATGACGTAATGTTTAATTAAGACAAGAGAGGTAGGATGTGAAGGTGAAAGAAAGGACAGTCTTCAAGGTTCCAAATAACAAAGGGCAGAAATGAACAAGTTTAGATTAATAATACGGATTCCAATGGGTCTTTTTTATTTGTAGCGGCTGCAAAGGTATATTTTGCGGCGGTATTATACAACAGGTCCCCCCCTCCCTCTTCCTCTTCTCCGGTCCCCGCTGCCTCCTCCACTCTACGATTTGTCTATTGTGAAAGTCCATTTGCGGCCCCTGTACGGGCCTCGCCAAGACGAACGAGCGAGTCTCCTTGGCTCGTTCAGTGAAAGCAAGCGACTACGGCCGGAGCGGCGCGCAACACGTTGGGTAAAACGATGCAATCCCCGAATGCAAAATATCTCTCCGGCCCCGGCCGCCTGCGGTCCTGTCGCATATTGTCCGGCAGTCGGCGGATCGCGGGGCCCGCGAAATTAAAATAGAAACAGTGGCCGGAACGGCTCCACACTTTTACGTTCGCCTATATGCCCTCGCCTCTGCGAAATGCCGCGTGAGGAGCGAAAACAGAATAAAAAAAAAAAAAAAAGTTTCCCGACTCGAAAACCAGCGGCGCAGCCGTGTAGTACGATCCGTGCGCGACCTTGAATGAAGAAAGAGAAGCCCGCGAGTGAGCTGGCAATAGGAAAAAAAAAACCGTAGCGACTTGGTGGGGATGTGAAGAGAGAAAAGAGGGGAAAGTAAAGGGAGAAATTAAGAACTAGTAGTATTATGTGTGATCCCGAGAGTATAGCAAACTAAAACCCGATGTCATTAACTAAAGAGAACACGATTAAATAAAACACGAGGCGACGACACACGCAAAGAAAATCTCGGCCGACTTTAGCACCAAAAAAAAAAAAAAAAAATTCACGAAATTAATAGAAACTCGACAACTCCGGACATCTCTCGGAAGAGGGTGACATGCCTGTCTTAACGCCGGATAAGTGCGGTGATACCCTCGCTTCCACACATACAATAATACCGCAGAACGGCGGCTTGTGTTTTGAAGGCCCGTACTTGTTCACTTTTACTTTCATTCGTGTCGCAATACTGTGTCGATAGTCGTGCCCCAAAAATATAATTCACAAGGCACGGACGGAGTCAGGCAGGCCAGGCTGAGCGAACAAGGGACCCCGTTCGAATAGTTCGTGCGTTCGTGTAGTGCTGTGTGTTAGCTGAAGAGCTATGGGTTCGCGCTCGTCCTCAAGTGATTATTGCGGTACGGCCGCGAAAATCCACGTCGGAGGTGCCCAATAGGTAAGTGAGTAAGTAAAAGACTAAGGCAGTGGCCAAGCGGGACGAGACTACCTAAACGAGCTAAACATGCGCGTCAAGTACAACTTGTTGATTCGATTCCCGATTCCGCGAAAATGCGCCGAAAAGACTGTCTCCTTTTTGGGGGGGAAAAAAACAAAAGAGTACGAATTGACAAAATGAAAAAATTGTCCCGCAAAATCTGTCCGCTGAATGTAAAATAAAATAAGAACGCAGAATTACGATACAATCGTCGAGAATATGTGAGAGAGCGTATGATATAACAATAATAATACTTCTCACGTATATACACTCGTGTCCAAAAAAATTGCGACATATAAAACTATTATTATTGTACATATTTAAGCGAATTTGATTATCCGAATATCTGTTAACACATAATTGCATAAACAAATAAACTGCTGTACACAAAATAAATCCTAAAGATATGAACTAGATAGAATATTACTACAATTTTGAGTATTAGAATGTGCAAGTATTATTAGTTACACTAACGACCATAACATATAACCATATACAGTGTGTTCAAAGATTAATAGAACAAGGCTATATCTCGGGAACGAATGATAATTTTAAAATTATGAAAATCTCACAATAAATCTCCAATAGGTGGACACATTATTGTGTGTTAATCGTTTTCAACATTCAAATCATCACCGATAGGGGGCGCTATCTCTTTTTAATGGAATACCTTACTTTACATTCGATTTTTAGAGGTATGATAACTTTTTCAAATATGATTTCTACTAACCTATACCTGCTAACCAATACCTTACTTTACATTCGATTTTTCGAGGTATGATAACTTTTTCAAATATGACTTGTTATTATTATTATATTGTTATGGTTCTTTAGGGTATTAAAAATAAATAATTCCCATCTACACTGAGAGAAATATCCTTCTCATTTAAAAGGAATTGCATTAAACCAAAAGTTTTTGCATTTTCTATATAGCCAACACGATTTGGTGTTTCCTTGAAAAGAAATAATTTTAAATTCACGCATTTCTTCGGAAGTAATGTATTTTAGTTAAACTGTGAAAAATATGATAGTTGATCAAGTCCTCTTTATTTGAAATTGAAACTATGCAGATTGCAGAAAACCGTAAGCATTTTGATTCAAGAGGTTTTTACCTTTTTATTTTATTTATTCATTTTAGACTTAACCGTAGTAGCAATATTTAAATTACCCGCAATAACTTCAACATTGAAACACGAAATTACCAAAGATTTTGTATTAAAACTACTAGTTACTTTGACGTCTTTTCTTTGAAGTTTACTAAAAAATAATTGTGGGAATTTAATTTTGCTACTATGGAAGCGTTAACACAACAAATGTGATCATTTTTTAACGAATGAAAATGAATTATCTCAAAAACCCATCACTAAGGAGAGATTTGCGGTAGGAATGTTTACATCCTAGTAGCACATCTGGGAGTTGTCGCAGTGACCATCTTAGCATCTAGCGTACATTAAAGAAATCGTCCATTATAGCGATGACTACTATCAGATGTTTATTAAATATCCAATTTAGTATGTTAGTCGTAGTTTTCAGCCTATTTTGTGCGAAATATTATCTGTACTGGAATGAAATAGGAGATGCGCCATCTGTGGCCAATTTCTCTACTACAGATAATTATCTGCCTCATCTGCTGTATATATGGGGAGAACTCTATACGACATAAATGCGATATTTATTTTATTCTACGTAAATATTTAGTTAATTATAATACTGCGCTAGTTTTAAATAAATCTACTCCAAATTATTTGTTGATTAAATACAGGATATTTTTAAATTCCTAAATCAAGTAATAATTTAGAACTGAACAATGCATGATGGTTTGTAAACAAAAGTCATTTTTCCCGTGATAACAGCTTTAAAACCTTTACGCACTGGCTGTAAGCTTCTGCTTATAAGTAAATCAGCATTAACTGAAAAGATTTCAATTATTATTAAATTATAAAATAATATTATAAATTCTTTAACCTCGCGCGGAAAATATTCTTTTTGTTCATTATTGTTGTGTACATATCTGAGACTTTGCACGTGAGAAGATGTATAAAAACTAAAATACTTCGCGAAAAGCATTCAGCTGAATACAGGGCTTGCATTTCGTTTAAGGGAAAGTTTTTAAATCAGTATTCATGAAACCAAAACGTCCAGCTTTTTTTTTTAAAATACTGTTTTAATTCAATAATATGAAACGTCTTAAAAGAAACTAAAATATTGTTAATATGTATATAATAATAATAATATAAATGTAATGTGTATTGTTTTACTTAAACCAGAAGTTATACAGCATTTATAAAATCTTAATCAAAACTAAGGTGCATTCATTTAATTACGGTTACTTTTCGTCGAAAAGCATGTACTTAAGAAGAAAACATCTTCCGGCAAAACAGCACGCTACTTTTAATTAAAATAAACTTTTTCTGAGAAAAGGTTTCTTTTCGTAAATGATAAAAACCAAAAGTTATAAAACTTTTCATTTAATGCAATCTCTTTTCTCAGTGTCACCCATCGCCAAAAATATTCGGAAGCGCAGCAATGGTATTGTCATTTTTATTGTGGTTTTGTTAGGATTGAGTTGAACTGACTTTTAATTGCTTAAACAAATAAACGGAAAATATTTATGCTATACAGAAAATAAATCCTCAGGATATGAACTAAAATATGAGTACAAATTTGTATATTAGAATGAGAATACACGAGACAATATACAATAAGGCTTAAGAGTACAACATAAATTATTTCCTAAAATACCAAAAAGATACGATTAATGGAACAACAACCCAATATCTCAGAAACAAATTAATTACCAATAACTTTAATGCTAGATGGTTTGTATTTACTTAATATTTTATATACTGATCAAACGATTTAGTGCAGTCTTAGCAATAAATTTTACAAATGTATAAGCAAGTACACCTATTTTGATATTTCATCTGTTGCTGTTCTACCCTCGATCTTCACATTTTTCCGTGTGAAAAAAAAAGTAAAAAATGATTTTAACATGTGCACTTAATCTCAAGAAGGCGCCAATGTTATTCAGGCTTCAATTTTTTTCGACGTATTTTATTTCCATATTCAGTTTTATTAAAAGTTTCTGCAAAGGCTCGTTCTGCCATGAAAATACGCCCTAGATTCTAAAAATGTAATAAAAAAAGTATGATATTATAGGGATTTCTGTAACGAGAGTTTGTAAAACTGAGAAGCTACATGCTATAATAATAAAAATATTCGAATTATAAATAAACGTATGTATTGTGTACCTTATTTCTTAGGAAAATAAGTATTTTTATACTATGCATAAAACCTCTTTATTTAGTATTTACATCTGTAAAAGCTTTTCTTGATAAATCATATTTCTAACAGTTTCACTTAAAGAAAATATGATTTATTTTAACAATTGCTATGATGTTTTCTGTTTCGTGGATTCATTTCGGATAATCGCTTGACTAGGTTTGTATCTCACACACGGTATATATTATATTTATGTGGTAAAGAGATGAAAGAATCAAATTCAAAGTAATAAGTTAATAGTTTTCGATGTAGCGTCTGAATATACAGGGCGATTCACGTAACAGTCATGTCAAATCGTTCTTTGTTTAATAACGACGTGTGATAATAGTCGAAATAAAAATTCACAGTTATAAATACCGTGCGGCGTTTTTATTACGAAATATTTCAACGTCATTAACTAAAACCAGCTTGTAGTTATAACCTTTAACCTGCCCAACATGGCGGAAGACATTAGGTGTTGAGGAAAATGGCACAATGGCTAGAAATCTGGACATATTTTTAAAGGACGTGTAAAATATTACAGCAATGGAAAACCATGTGGAAAATCCACGTGCACAGTTTGGTGTCCCTCATTGACAAAGTTATGTTTAAGGTTGTTAATATGAACAAGCGTATTTTTGTTATACAGGTCGTTTCGTTTGCTTATACAACCTATTACAACCATAAGATCGCAGATATGACATGGGTTATAGGTTTGTTCGCTGTGCAATCAGAAACTATCCACAACTGAACGACGCATGCGTAATAACAGCTGTGCGTCGCAGTGCAACAATTTCGGTTTTCGACCGTTGATTTAAAATTTGGTGTTCGCACAGTATCAAATTTGTAGTCAGTGACAGTTGTGATTAATCCAGAAGTCACGGATTTCTTGTGGATTAAATTCGGTTGATGCGCACTAAACGAGAGATATACACTGCCGTTGCTCCCCGGCTGACATATAATTCAATTGCTGGACACAGAGGCAGTGTGTCGGTTTTGGAGTGTCGCAGAGCAAATTATCAAACTAATTTCAAACTACAATCCCTTTTGATCTTGCGCACTGGAAAAACGAAATAGTTTTCAATTAATTCTGATTCGACAGCGAACAACCTTATATCAAAATCTACCTGCAGGTATTAAAATAACCTAATAAACACTAATTACGGATTAAAATTTTAAGTATATTCATTTGTTTCAAAGCGATAATGTTTTGTGATGGATTCGATTGGTTATATACAATTGAGATCTACTCAGATAGCAGAGTGACGTTTAATATACGTCAATATGACGTAATAGACGTCATATCCACGTCCATTAAACGTCATTTTACGTCACTCTGCCACCTGGGTAGTTTTTGATAACCGTTTTTTTTTAAGTATCTTACATTCTAGGTGAAAATATCATTAAATCCGTAACCATCCCCCGCCATGTACTCGGAAGAACAAGAATCCCACGGCTTATTAACCTTACATTACGGCAAACACCATGCGACTATAGTGGATGAAATCAAGACTTGCTTCTCGTCGGAAAATTTCGCCGATATGACGTTCATATGTGATGACAAGACAGCTTTAAGCGCGCACAAACTGATCATGGCCTCGGCTAGTCCATTGGTGAGGAGGATCCTCGGCGAGAGCGTCCACGCGCACGGTCCAAGCGTCGTCCTGATACCGGGGATCAAGAGCTGCCACCTGCGGCACCTCCTGGACTTCCTCTACCACGGGCAGGCCTGCGTCAAGGTGAGTGCGCCGCGAAGCGCTCGGTTAGGTTTTTAAACGTGCCGATTGCAGTCGAGCGAATTGGAGAGCATAAGGGAATTGTTCGAGTTGCTGCAGATCAAGTCCGGAGTGTGGGAATCGTCCTCGGAGGAGAACAAGAGGTCCGACGACGCCAGCAGCTGGACGCATTCCGAATCCGATTCGTTGAACCAGGTCTCGGTGAAGAAGGAGAGCGAATCGATTGAGGACGACGAGAAGGAGGAGGGGGAGATCAAGGACGACGAAGAGGAGGACCTGGACGACAGTGCGGCGTCGGAAGGGCGCAGCAGTTCGCCGAACCCAGTTAATTTGTCCTTGAACACGAAAACTGCGGAGGAAAAGGAGGAGGGCGAAAAAGATGGGAGCACCAGCAAAGACGTGAGTGTTCCCACTTACATTATCTACTATTCGTTTTCCCTTTGCTGTTTATTCCTCCTTGCTTGTCTCTATCCTATTTACCCACGTTTTCTTTGATATTCCTCAAAATACATTCAAAAAAACATATCCTAATAGACAAGCAATTTTCAGCAAGCTAAAAATGAACCCAGCAGATTAAAGAGGAGCAAAAGAAACAGGGGGATCTATTACTTGTAATTGTAATAGCATTGTTGGCACAAACATGAGCAACAAAATAATGAAATCCTAATAAATATTTATTATTTAACGAGAATGTAAAGCGATATGGGAGGCTAGATCGATAACAAATACAACAAGAAGGTGATCTAACAATTAATTAATAACTACGGACAAAAACCACAATAACAACAACATTGGTAGCAGTTGTATTTAATTGCAAACTATGGGTAATACTTTAATTTTGTTGTTGTTTTCAAGATATTAGCACCGATGCTAGCTTTAAATTAAAATAACTTATTAAAACAATGTAGTTTTAATAAGTTTCTTAAATTCTGCAATTCCCATATTGACATCACCTAGATGTTCAGAAAATTCATTCAACTTCCAAACAACCAAGTTTAAAGGACGACTGTAATCAAGTTCTACGAAATTCTAAAGAAAATAAAGACGCAATTCTGGACGATCTATAATTATTTAAGCATTTTAAAGCCTAATTTAAGTAAGGGAGATTTCGCGACGAGAAGGTATATCGAACTTGTACAATTTTTCGCCAACATTCAATTTAAAAAGAATATTTATAATTAACAAACATCTTCATCAATCAAACTTGAATCTTCTCTAAGTACCTAAAGGTGGCATTTGGGATTCCATTTGACGTAAAATCTTTAGTTTGACATTTTAAATAAAACGGCACAATTTAAATGCTCTGCAGATGGTAACATTAAAATGAAAATTAAGGAAAACCTCAAACCACTATCGAAGAGCACATCCAGATCATTTATGTATTTGGTGTATTTGGGAAACACGATAAGTCGGTTTTGGAGGCACTGATATGTGGATATTCCTCCTCGGTCCATGCAAAGTTTTCTGTCCTTCATTATCCAGCTTTACCAGTAACTCATCCACCATCACGTTCCACAGCGGAGGGGTCAAAACTCCACCCTGTGGATCCCTCCCATGGTGGTTGTGTAAACTGATCTCCCTTTAAGCATGTAGTCTAGCCACATCCAGCTTGTTTCATAGATCCCTTTATTCGTCGATGCTTTGAAGCACTTGCTTGATTTGCAGAGCATGTTTAGCTATTTGTATGAGTTGATACAAGGACTCTATCTGTAGATTTTCCTGCTTGGTGCGCATGTTGGTTTTGATGTGGTGGCCGGTATGGTAATACATCATCCATTATGTGTCTGTCTAACAGTTTTTTTTTTTAACACAAAGTGCACCTTTAAAATGATATATGGTTGATTCAATTTTTTATTTCCCAAGAATGCGATTTTTCTCTGGTATTCGAATTATACGCCTGCTTAGAGTTTCTTTACTTTGGAGTAAGAGGAATTGGCTTTATCCATTCTCCTACTTTTTGTTTTTTTTACAGAAAACAGACCTACTCTGGTCTGTTTTCTGCTTGTTTCATAGATCCCTTTATTCATCGATGCTTTGAAGCACTTGCTTGATTTGCAGAGCATGTTTAGCTATTTGTATGAGTTGATACAAGGCTCTATCTGTAGATTTTCCTGCTTGGTGCGCATGTTGGTTTTGATGTGGTGGCCGGTATGGTAATACATCATCCATTATGTGTCTGTCTAACAGTTTTTTTTAACACAAAGTGCGCCTTTAAAATGATATATGGTTAATTCAATTTTTTATTCCCCAAGAATGCGATTTTTCTCTGGTATTCGAATTATACGCCTCCTTAGAGTTTCTTTACTTTAGAGTAAGAGGAATTGGCTTTATCCATTCTCCTACTTTTTGTTTTTTTTTTTACAGAAAACAGACCAGAGTAGTCCGGATGTTTTAAAGATCCACCAATCGACAGTGAAAATCGCCCCGAAGGTGCACGAATTGTCCCAATACCACCACCACAGGGTGAAAAGAAAACCCCTATACATAGAGCCCATAGAATTGAAGCAGCAGGAGGAGCTGGCACAACTCAAACCGCCGATAGGCGATCAAAAATTGATCTCGTTAGTACAAAGTCCGGATAATTACGTAGTGACGCCGCATAGGAAGAGGAGGCCCGGCTTCCACAATTCGCCAGCGCAGAATCCGCCGTTCGTGCCGTTTTCCCCGTCATACATCGACGAGAGCACCCATCACCATCGGTTCAAGAACTTGCAGCACCCGCTGTTGGCCGCCCACCATCCGCTATCGCTTTCGGCGCCGCCTTTCCTAGTTGATAGGACGCACACGCCGACGCCCGGGCAACACGCGGACGCCGCTTCTGCCGATAACGTCGTGGTCAAATATCGGCCAGCGAGCGCGGATCAGAACCTCCCGTCGGAGTCTTTCCAAGCGTTCGACCCGGCCTGGGGCGCCTGGTCCTTGTGCCAGACCCAAGTGAATCCGTCGCCAAGCGGCGAAGAGTCACGAGATGCGGTCCCGGCGTCGTATTCCACCAGCACACAGGACGATTCCACGGAATCGTCGCACGCCACTGGTAGCGGAAAGCAGGTGGGACCCACCGGCCAGATAAGGGAATACCGTTGCGAATACTGCGGCAAACAGTTCGGGATGTCGTGGAATCTGAAGACGCACCTCAGAGTACACACGGGCGAAAAACCGTTCGCGTGTCGACTGTGCGTCGCGATGTTCAAACAGAAGGCCCACCTATTGAAACACTTGTGTTCTGTGCATAGGAATGTTATATCGTCGAACGAAGGCAGCGTGGGCAGATTCAATTGCTGCTTCTGCCCGTTATCCTTTGAATCTCTACCTGAACTGATCAGACACTTATCAGGACCGCACAACAATCTCTTATTGAGCAAGAATATGCACGAACTGAAATGAAAGTCCAACATTCCAATTGAGTAAAGACGGAATATACGTCCAGATTTAGGAGAAATTTTTGATTATTTTTTTTTGTTGTTAAAAAAAAAGAAATATATATATATTTACGATTATAATTCTCGTGTTGGGGAAAAGATGATATGGTCGTACAAAGATTAATAGAACGTCCATACGACAGCCCCATTTTGTGATATTGTGTGCCCGTAGTGCCTTTCCTGAACAGGCCCTGGTAAATTTGATTGTAGATTTTTAACTAAGTCAAATTTGCGAGAGCTGAAAAAAAAAATTTTTCCTCATAGTAATTTAGTATTAATGTATCCAACCAATGTTGTGTTCAATTTTGCTCCGTACCTAAAAATCTACCCTTGATGTGTATGACAGCTGTGGTATTTAAGTAGGCTTGAATTGTTTTGTTTTTTATTATTATATTATTATTATTAATATATTATTATTATTATTATTATTACAAATTCGGCTGGACCGAATGTGGATTATATTTTTTTTTTTTTAGTGTGTGACGATAAAAGGAGCAAGTAGTCATACACATGATTAGTAGATTTAGTGCGATATAGAGGCGAAAAATTCTTGCACACACACACAGAGTTATTGTTATAAATTTTTCCTTTTTTAATGCGCTAGAATAATAAGATCTACGTCACGTCAATTAAAGCGAGCATTTTTCGCCTGTATATATTGACATTTGTATATTTCTCGATTAATTATAGTTTTTACTATAAAACTGGAATAAATATTTAACGTATATTTTTTTAATATACACACCAAAGAAATAACATTTAGGGCCACTAATGTAATAATATAAATGACGCGATTCTTGATTAAAAGAAAAAAATGAAATAAATGTAATAATCAATTTGCGAAGAACAAAGGATTTGATTGTTGTAAAAGAAAAAAAAATAATAAATCAGGATTCTTGTTTATTTCTCTTCCGAATAAATAATAAACGAAGCGAGACAATACATTATTGTCCCGCGAATATTTAGAAATACCAAAATAATTTTTATTGAGGAGAGCGAAATTCCAATTTTTTTTTTTTTTTTTTTTTGTTTCCTTTTTAATTTTCTTCCGCTGCCTCTCTTGTTTTTTTCTTTTTCCTCTTCCGTTTGAATTGTTGAGTTGTTTCCGAGTTTTTCGTGCGTTCGAAAAATATTTGGTACAAATATTAAAGGTAAAAGTTCGTATTTTGGTAAGGACATTTGTAAATAGATGTAAATATAAATAATTTAAGTATATTTAATAAAAAAAAATTAATTTCGTTTGTTTTTATTGGGTCGTCGTAATTTTAGATATCGAAGCAAGGTCAGTTTAATATAATGGCACATACACACTGCGGGGCAGATATTATCTCCCTCCCCCATTGCACTTACATACATGCGCGCCGCGCACATGATAAACATATGCACGCATGTATCCACTTAAGCGAATTCCATAAAAGAAGTGTGACAGCATAAATAATTAATTAGATTACATAAGGTTTAACTTTCGAAAAAAAAAACATTGTAAGTATGTATATTATGTCATAGCTATAGCAGTGTCGTGGTGCATGAGAATAATTCCCCCGCTAAAT
This sequence comes from Protaetia brevitarsis, assembly GCA_004143645.1. NCBI lineage: Eukaryota > Metazoa > Arthropoda > Insecta > Coleoptera > Scarabaeidae > Protaetia > Protaetia brevitarsis. The sequence goes on along the minus strand of RXPK01000153.1, from coordinate 2,902,619 downwards.
AGATGAAATAAAAGTGATAATCGATTTCATTTCTACAAACAATCTTTTAACAAAACCAAATAATTCGTCAATTAGATTAAATTTCGTAGAAATAATTTAAACGTTACTTACTGATACTGCAGTGAGATATATTTTCTTTTTAATATCAACTTACCTCAAATAAATGCGTACAAATAGAATTAATCGTTCGCCATATTGAATGGAAAAAAAAGATGTTAACGTATCTCAGCGCCACCTATGCGAGAGATGCCACATCGACTTCGTCGATCGCTCAAACTGTATATAGGTAACTATAATTAAATTAAAATCACTACGTCCCGGATTTAAAAATCTGCATACTTGCCGGGATTACACAATCTTAATACATGCAATTAAATATTAGTATCGACAGCCAATGAACGAATTCTCCCACAGCTAAATGGCCGATAATTTATCCGAACATAACGATTGGGGTTTTAATATAAGTATATGCGAAATAAAACTGTGCCAGTGAGGCAAACGAGGCAAACCGTTAAAATGACCTACTCTGGGCTAAAGTCGCAAGTTAGACTTTGAATTAACCAGTCCGGTGCACAGCTATCGAGCATCAAAACAGTTAGAATCATTTTAGCGTCATATAAGCCGGCTCGTTCGCATATATTTTTTTAAATATTCCACACACATCGAAATGATCCGGAGGCTGGTTCTAATCGTCTTGGCGACGGAGGTATTTAGCCAAGTGCCATTTCTGGGACGTTGTCCAGAAGTTGAGACGTTGAATGACTTCGACGTTCAAAGGGTGAGTGGTGCATTTATTATTACTTTCCAATTACAAAATCAAGCCGTCTTACGTAACTGAAGGAAATTATATTGAAATATGTGTAATGTTTCTCATAGGAAATACTGAAATTTTTACATTATACAACCCACTCGCGATTGTGCAATTTGAAAAAGATCTCATTTTTTTTTTTTCTTTTAGTACCTGGGTAAATGGTATGAGGCCGAAAGGTATTTCGCATTGTTCGAATTTGGCGGTAAATGCGTCACAGCCGATTACGCCCCAAATAAAGACGGTAAAATTAATATCGTAAACCAGCAGATCAGTTCCTTGTAAGATCGATTCAAAATTCCAGCTTAAAATTAAGCTATTTTTTTTTTGTAGAACCGGCATTCGTTCCACGATAGAAGGCAACGCTTACATGGTCGGAAGGAACGACGAATCAAAACTGGTGGTGAACTTCCCTTCGCTGCCAGGTAATTCGAACAAATGTGGAGTTGATTTTATGGAAAAAAAAATTATCCATTTGTTTCAGTAAATTTCGATGCGCCATATTGGGTTTTGGACACCGATTACGATAATTATGCCGTGGTGTGGTCGTGTAACCAATTTAGCATATTCAGCACAAGTTAGTTAAAATGAAAATTGTTTAGGAACGGATTTAATACTAACACGCTTTGCAGGAAATGCGTGGATTTTAACCAGATCAAGGAAACCTTCATAGAAACTATGGAGAAAGCGTACTCAGTACTTGACAGGAATGGTATAAGCAGGGCCTATTTTATCCGCACCGATCAAGTCAATTGCTCAAAGAAGTATTATTAAATCGTATTTGTCAATTATAAATGTGTTACTTGTTGTAATTTATTTAATATATTATTTATTGTTTTAACTTAAAAATTATAGCATTATTTATTCCCCTGTATATATCCTGTGATGTTGAAAAATATTACCAATAATAGATAACCGTAACATAATAAAATAAAAAGGTTTTGTACACTAATATCGCATATAATATACGCATTTTGTTTTCACAATGAAGTATGTTAATAAACTTTTTTTACAAATTAAAATAATAAATGTATAATATATAACAATAAAAACAAAAATTTTCATATCAGTTTTAAAAAATAATGACATTTTATCCATTTTATTAACACCCTTTGTTTGCTGTATCTCTATGAAAAGTGCTTTTTTTGTTAATTTTGGGGCGCTGAATACAAAAAAATGACAATGGAATTAAAAACTTAGTTCCAGTTTTTAAGAATAAATTTCTTTTTTATTTTATTTTTAAGAGAAAATTTATTTAAATTTAATTTATTTTAATAAAAACCTAATTATACCAGAATTAGTGTGTTTTGCGAGTTTAAAGCATTGTATTAAAGAATTATATCATATCTTTAACGCGTTCAAATACGTTAACGCCCTGCAGTTAACTAAGAAATTATAACAAAATTAAGCCACCCAACTTATTTGTGATCTCCCCTCCTAATATTAACTTTCCTAATACTTTTGTATCTTCTTAGGAAAGAAAAGATTATCAGCATAGCTAGTAGTGATTTATAACTAAAGGGCGGAATATATGCACGTCAATTCAATTAAAATATGCGCATATATATATGCATCGTTTTTCTCTGAAATATGCAACAATATGCATTTATTTGTCGAAATATGCAATTATATGCCTTGAATATAACATGGAATAATGGAAATAAAGAAACGCCGAATCTTACAAAAATTATTTATTTTAAGTAAAATTAAAAGAAAAACATAATAGGTAAAATTTTCAACCTGAAATAGTATAAAATGCATTTATAACGATATATTTTTCAAAATTTTCCAATAAAAATGTTTGCCTTCTGTCTCTAAAAATATGTTTGTACAAAGAAAAAGTTCTTTCAACATCTACCGATGTGATCTGGCAATATTTTAATTTGGGTAGTAAGTCATAAGGCAAAGGTATTACTTCGTTGGATGGTTTACTATCAAAAATATTTTTGACTTCCATTAAAATACTTAAAGCCTTCATTCTTTCCCACAATAACTTCGAGTTTCCTTCTTACTTGATTTCCTACATCACCGGGAACTTCTTTGCATTTATCGGAAAAAGTTTCAACAATATTAATTGATTCTCTTAAACTTATATTCCTACTTTCTAACGAAGTTATTATATCTGGTACAAAACTAAAATTAACCTTAATAAAAACAAGTTCCTTAGCTAAATTTACATTTTTGAATAATGCTTGACTTTGCACTACACACTGCGAATTGTCTTCTAAATCTAAAACTATCTCTTTAATGGCTTCAAAATGGTCTGCGTAGAATATCGCGGCCTTAATCCATGTTCCCCATCGAGTAATTACGGGCTCTGGAGGTAAACAAACTCCTGGTAATTTCTCTCTATAGATCTGCACTCTTAGAGGTGCTTTCAAAAACACTTTCTTTACATTTGAAATTAATTTGTTCACCAAGGGATATGCTGTTCTAATAGTTTCTGCAACTCTGTTTATCCCGTGTAAAAGACAAGTGACATGTACCATATTGGGATAAAATATTTTTAAGTTTTGGCCTACTTTAACCATATACGGCGCTGCGTCAGACAAAAACACTAAAAACTTCTCTACTGGAACTGGATTTGGTAAAAAACAATTTGATAGAGACTGCTGAATAAATCGAGTTACGGTCACATTATTTGTTTTGTCTAACTGTTTAGAAGATATTAAATATGGTTTCCCTGGCTCATTTTCTTGAAGCCCTCCAATCATAAGATGTGCGATATATCGACCATATGAGTCTGTGCTTTCATCAACAATAATATAAAAATGTTCATCGCCCAGTGAAACTTTAATTTCTCCCATTACGGTTTCGTATACCGTTTGCACATTCTTCTTTCTAAGTGTGGATTCGTCAGGGATGTTTTGATTACAATATTTTTGCAAAAAATCTCTGAATTGTGTATTTTGCAGATTCTTCAAAGGTATATTTGCTGCGACAAAAGCTTAGTCTTGATGAAACACCTCCTTTTCACTCTTTGGTCTGACATTTTGAAATGCGGTTTGCACACACTGCTGAACAGGCACAGATTTATTTTTCTGCAACTTAGCTTTATGCATAGCTGTTTTCAAGTGTTGATCAATTTGGAACTTCTTTTCACAAACAATGATTTTGGCACAAACTTTGCAAAACACTTTATCCCCACTAAACTCCAACTCAGGAAAATTTTTAATCCACGAAGCGGCTTTCGGCATTTTAGGCGTTTGAAATAAAATATTTTCGAAATCACTCGTTTCACACTGGAATCTATCGACAAACTAAACTATACAATATAAATACAAAAGAATAGACCACATCTGCTCTCCATTAGGCAAGCTGATTACTTGGAAATTCCTAAACACCCAATAAATGCCGGCAATAAACCATATAATAATAAAACGGGTGAGTCGACAAAACCTACCCACCTTTTAAATTATTTCAATTACCTGCAAGGGTCGCACTTAATCTTTTGATAAAACGAAAAACATAAAAATATGCACACAAATTTTATTTTTGCCGAAATATGCAATTTTTTGTGAAATTTGTTAAAATATGCAAATATATGCACTTTGCATATATTCCGCCCTTTATTTATAACAATTATCATGCTTGCATGAACTGCTATATTTATAGCATCTGAACTACTCCATATATTATATATAATAATAAAATTGTGATATGTAATAATACTAACGATTTTTGCAACATTTACGCAACGTAGTTCTTCCGATACCACACTGTATATCTATAACATTCTCGTCCAAAATCGGTGGAGTATCACAATAGGCGTTCGTGTTAGCTCGGAAGACACAAACACAAGAGGTCGTCTGTGTTTACAACAGTAAGCGACGGGCGTTGGTTCAATAGTGGTTGCTAAAAGCACCCGTGCCTATAAATTTCAATTCACCATGTCATAAAAATATATATATAAATTTTATGCGCCATAATTCGGGCTTCGGATCCGATTCCTGTCGCACAGATTAGTGTTGAAGATCGATAAAAAAAAAAAAAGCACAACATCAGAATAGAAAATAAGATGCCAACAAAATGTTTACATATCTTCTTCGTAGTTTTGCCCTGTGCGTATTGCTGTTTTGCGGCGCCATCAGCTGCTACCTGAATGTATATTTGAACAGCAAAGAGGTCCAAAAATTGCTAGGTAGGTATCGTTTCCTGTTTCGTATTGTTTATTTTTGAATCGTGTAAACAAAAGAGCGAATCCCGCTAATTATGAACAAAACGTACGCGCATGCGCTATAAGGCGCAATCGACCTGTGTTTTATGTGTATACACGGTACATTCGAGTAAACAAATATTCTATTTATTTACAGGGGCTTTTACTTTATTTATCTGCTTGGGGATCGAGGTCTATTAACTAGAATTACGTAAATACCAATTTATTGGACTCGTTTAGAAATTAAATCAATTAAAAAATAAAAAAAAAAAAAATACACAGCCATTAAGAGAATTCTATTTACACAACATTTATATCAGTCCCGTGAGATATAGAAGGTCAATAACCCTTCTGCATGAGCGTACTACCGCAATTAATTCATCTATTTCACACTGCAAGGCATTTTCATTATTTCCAGGACTTGACATGGAATTATATTACGTAACTGAGGGTAAAGTTAACAATTTCGCTTTAAACTTCTCTGTACCGGTTCCCCCAAAGGTCGACACCTTGCATTTCACTTGGGAAAGCCTGTCTGGTAAACCAGTAAGTAAGAAAAAGAATATAGATTTATAACCTCATTCCCATCAATCTTCCAGCTGCCCTACGTCATCAATGTAGACGTATCCAATCACCTAGCTTTAGCGACGCCAAGATTGAACATCAGTACCGCTGGAAATGTCCCAACGTCCCCCCAAACCTTCAGTTTAACCTTGCCATGTTCCGGAGTCATTGTGGCCGAAGTGAATATCGTCTTGGCCATCAATGTTACTCTGCCAAACTCCACGGTGACTTCGTTAATGGTCAAAAGGAAGAAGATCTGTAAGAAAATCGAAGGGGAAACCAATACGCACGTATTAGTGGACAACATATCCCACAATTCGAACTCCGTGAACATTTTCTACACAGCGGTCGGATGTGCCGTCTTCATCGTTGGCATGCTCGGATTTTGCATGATCTTAACTTATGTGAGGAACAAGAAAACGCGGCGGGAACCAGAGGATGGCGCTCAGGGACATATGACCTACTTAACCAATCCCTCTAGGAATCCAAATTCCAATTCCTCTTACGGCAGCTTTAGACGCATGCCAAGCTATTCCCTCATCGACGAAGGGTCGAAGAATCTCCAAGAAAGAATAGCGGAATTGACTATACAAAGGTAATTCAATTTAATTTTTTTCACTGATTTAGATTTCACAAAAACCACACTATTACAGGTGTAGGGTTCGTTTAAACTCGGTGATATTAGAAGGCACCTTTGGAAGGGTGTACTTAGGAAGTTACACTGAGGAGAACGGAACTGAAGAGGAAGTATTAGTTAAGACCGTAACCGATCACGCGTCCCAAATCCAAATCTCTTTGCTCCTACAGGAAGGAATGTTCATGTATTCCTTGAACCACAAAAACATCCTATCAATTCTAGGAGTCTCGATCGAAGACCAAACTGCACCGTTTTTACTGTATCCATATCATTCTTACAAGAATCTGAAGGTGTTCCTGCAAAAATGTAAATTAAACTCGAGGGAGTAGCGCACACGCTCACCACGCAGGAGGTGGTAGACATGGCTCTGCAGATAATACAGGCGATGCAATATTTGCACAAGAAACATCTGCCACACAAGGATTTGGCGGCTAGGAATTGCGTGTAAGATTTGCGAAGATCCGGGGGATTTCCAAATTAACCAATTAGCATTTCTTTTCAGTGTCGACGACAAACTGAGGGTTAAAGTGACGGATAACGCGCTATCTAGAGATCTCTTCCCCTCGGACTACCATTGTTTGGGTGACAACGAAAATCGCCCTATAAAATGGTTGTCGATCGAAAGTCTACTGCAGAAGGAATTCTCGGCGGCTTCTGATGTGTGGTCTTTCGGGGTGCTGCTTTGGGAATTGACGACTTTGGCCCAACAGCCGTACGTGGAGATCGATCCGTTCGAAATGGCGGCTTATTTGAAAGATGGGTACCGTTTAGCGCAGCCGATCAATTGTCCCGACGAATTGTAAGTAAATCTGGCGTGAAGGTTTATTATAAGAAGAAAATAATATTGACAATCTCTATAGGTTCGCTGTCATGGCATATTGTTGGGCAATGAATCCGGAAGAAAGGCCGACATTTCCGCAAACTTCAAGTGTGTCTGCAGGAATTCTACGCCCAACTCATTAGATATGTTTAAAGTTTGATTTTGTTCCTTTTAGATATTAAGTGCCAAATTCCTTGATCTATATCAAGCCGTGCTGGTAGCAAATATCTTTCTTTCTTCGAGTTGCCAACTCGTACGCATTAGCTCGATAAACTCAAAAAACTGTGCTTCATAAAGTTCACTTCCTCGGCACCTAAACGAAAAATTGCCAGCACGGTATATAGAAGACTGCTGGTTGTATTTCAATTACGTTTGAAACTACGTTTTATTTTTATACTTATTTATGAAAAATGCTTTTATGTAAATACGTGTAGGATGATACAATATTTATTTATAACGTACGGAGTCATTTCATTAAAATAGATATATATATATAAGTAATCTATTTCCAATTGTAAACTCGCCTTACCAAAAATTTGAAATAATATTTATTATAGATTTAGGAGTTTTTTATATTTATTATATACTGTGTATATATACATATTGTATACTTTTGAGGTTTATACAAAATTTTAAGTATTTTTAATAAAGCAAGATCATACAGCTCTACTTTTTTTAACTTAACACTATGTTTTTTCGTCAGATTGAGTAAGAGATTAAAAAGAAAAATCAATGTATACAAGATGGGAGTTGGTGCTTTAGTGGCATATAAAATAACAAAAAAAAAAAGTTAAATTTAGATATAAAAGAAAACGAAATCTTTGGAAGGTTTCAGGAAATAGTTAATGGGAACCCGTGAGGCTCTAACAAGATGATGAGATGAACTGAAAGAAAAGCAATTAACACATAAGAGATAAAAAAAAGAAGGGCAATATAATAATGACTTTAGTAAAATAACGTTGTCTCTTTGATAACTTAAAAACTATTGACCCAATCATCTTGAAATTGGTATCATTTGCTTGGGAAGAATTTCCTTAATAATTTGGTATGTCGACCTTTAGAATACCGTGATCATTATGTTCTTTCAAAAGTCAATGAATATTATGAAGCTACATGGAGGTATATATTTGTACTCAAAGTCGATGAAGAATTTGTGAAATGAAATTTTTATGTTATATATTAAAAATAGTGACATTTTTGTTGTCAAAATATTATCCTAAGTTGACTCAAATTAAACTTACGTGATATTAATGCGATTTTCGAGTCTAGAACGTCTAGTGGCACCTCATTCGCATAGCTAATTTTTTTCATTTTGTAAACTAGTGTAATCTTTAGCCACGCCAATCTTACCTAACTGCCCAACTGTTCGTTTCGCAAATTGGCTGATGGGTAAACAATTCTACATTTAAAAAATACGCTGTTACTAGATATGCAAAACACTTGCAGGTTTAGGATCTCGCTTTTCCCTGTACCTCATAGAGGGCGTCATGCATCATCATTATCGATTGCTGAAATAACCGTTTTTTTTTTAGCAATTTTCTTTTAAATTTGTTGCAAAACGGTGCATATTTTTTTCTACTTTTCTGTAGGTATTAGATTATTACTGTTAATGTTGCTTTATAATTCTGTTTTAAAGCTTAATTTAACGATTTTTCGTGCAAAAGGATTAATCAGTAATTTTAAAACTTTTATTTTTTTTTTTTTGTTTCTAAAAAACTAATAATAAAATATATTTCCCGTTTGCTTCATACTTAAGTGGACACATTATATAAACAAATTAATCCAAGCAAAACAATAATATTCCATTAAATGGGTACTTGTTCCAGGAAGTTGTTTACAGTCGTTGCTACATAAAAAAAAAATCTGAACAACCAGACAGCACAAAGAAAATTGTAATTATGCACATAAATATAATTCATTTACTTTTCAACCTTGAGACCAAGATCCCCTCAATTATGAAATCTTTAATTATTTAATCTGCAATTGTCACGCTAAGGTGTCTTGCTCTGGCACGTCAGCTACCAGTTCTCAAAGTGTCGCTGTAATGAAGCATACTACAGGATTTAGTGTCCTCTATCTGTTTATCGTAATTCATTTCCAACTTATATCACCAGGTAAAGGGTTGATGATTTGGATTAGTGCGAAATTTCTGTACAATTGGATTTTGATTTTCAGCCAGCTGCGATGGTATTTCGTCTAAATTAGATTTCGGCCAAGACGATCCGAAAATAATAAAGATAAAACCGCGCGAAAAATCCAATTTGGAGGTATCTGCGAGTGACGGTGACACAGTGGTCGTGTGTGGTGATACGGGGTGCAACAAGACCCAAACGACCACCAGCGAAGCTAAAGATGTGATAAGTGACGTAGTGGTCCACGTTAAAACCAGCGTTAAGGTTCCCGCCAAAAATACAACGGTAATCGAGGAAACTCCGGACGTGCCAGTGATTTTGGGTTACGGAAATTCGAATCCCCAAATTACGCCTGTGGAAAATTTGGACAAATCACCACCTGGTGTGCCAAGGTTTCCGCAACAACATCGCAGGAAATATTTACCACCGAAGCAAGCTAGCTTCAACAGCAATCCTTCCTACGTTCCGTATCTAGAAAATTCGTTTCATAAATATTCCTTCGGCGAACAACCGCCATTGCAGTACGTGTGGACGCCGGTAGGTGGCAGCACCAGCTTTAATCCGGTGGAATTTAAACGATTCGAGAAACCCAGTACGTGGAATAGAGTGCAATGGGGCGATAATAGACCTGTCGGTGTCTCTCCCACCTACGGCGCGGATACGTCGAAATATACGACATGCACCTGCCATAATCCAGGGTTAAATTGGTATCCAACTACACCGATGTGGAGGGTAGGGACACGTAATTTAAACCCACATATAGATGATAAATTAGGGCCGTTAAATTGAAATGTAATTACTCGCCTTGGATAGAATACGTCGGAATAAACGTTTCTTTTTATATATACACGCAGTGACGACAGCCTTTTTAATTCCCCCTCTTTGGAATACATATAAAAAAATAATAATAATACTTTAATGAAGCGATGCAAGAATTTTAATTCTCCTTTCGGGGAAATATTAAATTTCCTTTTGGCCACAAAAGAAAATTTAATATATTTTTTTTTTTTGTGATCAAAATTTATCATTTTAATAGGTTTATTCGCCCGTACGACAGGGGAAAAAAGGACTGACATAACGCACGAGAGGTAAAACTTATGCAAATAAGGAAGAAAGTCAACAAGACGCGGGAAGTATGCGAACAAGATTTTCCCGTAAAGCCAAGAATTTAAAAGCATCTCTTCCCGTCCGTTTCGATACATTTGAACTGGTTATTACGCTGAACGGCTCTTTGGATAATTAGATTTGCATTTTTTTTTTTTTGCGCGCAATAAAGACAAAACCCTTGTGTATAATTGCTGTGGGTTCTGGATTAGATTAGAATAAAAAAAGGCGGTTATATAAAAACACATTTTTTTTTAAAGCCTTAAAATCTACTTAAAAATTATTCAAGTTTCTTATTGTTTTATTAATTTAAATATATTGAAGTGAAATTACTGGATAATGTATAAAAACTATTAAAACTAACCAGATGCGCATTTTTCTAATATGCTTGTGATAGTTCATAGATCATATTAAAGCTGTGCTTAATAATAATATCAGCACTTAAATATATGTAGCTAAAAATATTTTTATTACACATATGAAATTAAAAAAAAATATATATTAGATATTGATCCCAAGTTTTACAAACAGTATGTAGATGATTTAATAATTAATTATATTAATTATATTAAAAAAAAATTGAATATGTTTTCAGATTTCAACTAGATTTCACCATCGAAAAAGTAAAATGTAATAAAATCCCTTTTTAGGCTTGACTTTGATCCATAAAAAAAAGTTTGTCAGAAACCAATAGTATTTATTAGATATTTAAACAATAAATCAAGTCAGGCTAACTCTACAGAACACATACATTTAAAGAGAAACAATTTTGAATTATTAAAAGTCCATTAACTTTTGTATTATCGATAGATAGGCAGTGTTTTAATTTAAGTGAGACAATTTTAAATTTTCTTTATTGGATTTAAATCATCAAAGTTATGTATTAAACTTATTTAAATTCTTGACATATTCGCGGAATGAATGCTAATTTTTTCTAGTTCTTCTTTCCATGCACAAATATATCTAGATCCTAAGATTTTTCTTCTTTTTAAAAATTGTAGTTTAGTATAAAACTGTTTTTTTGAATATTTTGCCAGTAAAAAAAATATGCCTTCGTTAGAAGGAGATTTAGACAACACCAAAATTCTAATTGTTCAAAAATACTCCAAACTGTGGCACTGGGTAGCACTGCAAACCTCTCCTAGATCCCTCACCACAAACTGCACTAAACTGGACGTACGTTTCAATAGCAAAGCTATCATCACTGCCAGCAGTTCAGTGCTTCTGCTGATGATAACAGCTTTGCTATTGAAACGTACGTCCAGTTTAGTGCACTTTGTGGTGAGGGGTCTAGGAGAAATTTGCAGTCTAATTGTTCAAATTAAATTGATTTTTATGTAACAAACGTTTATCTTTAATAATGCGACACATTAACATGCATCAAAATTCAATAAATTTTAAAACAGCTACAAATCACCCCAACCACCCACATTTATTCTAGTGTTCTACCCCAGGTAGCAGAGTGACGTAAAATGACGTTTAATAAACGTTGATATCACGTATTAGACGTAATATCGACGTCTAATAAACGTCATTTTACAGAGTGACGTAAAATGACGTTTAATAAACGTCGATATCACGTATTAGACGTAATATCGACGTCTAATAAACGTCATTTTACGTCACTCTGCTACTTGGGACGTAGCTAATTAGTTTATTGACAAAATTTCTATTGTCCTTTTAACAAAACTTAATGTGAAATTTGTATATTCGAATGGTAAGAATTTTATGGATTTTTTTTTCATTTTTGAAATTGCTATAAGTCAGAAAATACTAGCCGAATTAAAAAAAAAACTGTAAAAACTTTTTGATGATTCTCTTCTAACCCTCTGTATATATATATATTCTTTCATAGTCCGTTATAAATTACATACTTACTTTAGATTAATATTTTTCCTCGTAATGGTTTCACGAAAACTGACAAATCCATTAGTTGCTTTATTTTGCATATATTTTATTTTATAAACCCGATTACAGCGTTCTTGTTATTTCGAAATTTACTGTTGTTAGAGCGCGATCAATAAGATTCCATTAGCACAATTATTTTAGTTAGAAAACCAGTGTAGTTTATATAAAAGATCAACACCTTTGTAAGCAAAGTTGAAAGCCCATTAGTATAAAACGCCAGGGAAATTTAATCAAGACGGTCGAGAATGTTTTGATTTTAAGTGGGGGTAGTTAAGAAGTCTCAGAGCGACCCCTTCTCGTCTTTCGTGGATTTAAATTCGTTTGTTGCGAACCGGCAAAGCTTATGCCATTCTCTTTTCTAAACCCCCTTTTAATTGCAACGAATAAAAGAGAAAAAGTCGATACGTAAATGAAAATATATTAATTTTATTTCGTCAAGAGTATAAATAAAATAGAAAACTTGAACAAATACTGCTGGATAAGTATATATACATAAATATATATTTATACAAAAATATCGGTTAACCTTTCATGTAAAGTAATAAAATAGAAATACATATGCCTGGGAACAGGTTTAAGAAATCACGGCTTCTTAACTGTATAAGTGGTGACCTTTCCGTTATCATTAACAGTTGTAGTTGCTTGATGGAAACTGGTGGGTTTCCCATCGAGATTGCTGGATGCACTCTGACTGGAAGTCGATACGCTGTAAAATCCGCCACCGCTTCCTACGGGCGTTGACCCAAATCTGTTATCAATATTCGGACTGCTCTGTGAAGGCATAATAAAAAGGACATGTAACTTAAAAACAAAAAATTAAGATTTCATCGCTCTTACGGGATTTTCAGGGAATACGCCGGCAGTTTGGTGAACACCTCCTGGTCCTATGGATGCAGACGCCGCGGCGCCCTCCTGTCCGCCACCGAAATTGCCGAAACTGCCCCCGTAACCTCCGAATCCCGATTGACCCGGTACGTTTGTGAAGCCGGCGTAAGCCGGAAAACCTCCTGGGAACCCGTAGTTCGGGTACACATTCCCGTGTTGAACTCTTAAACGAGTATCGATCATAAAAATATTTTTTTCTTTTTAAAAAAAAAAAAAAAAGCTTGGAATTGAGTAGCGTTTAGGAAAAGCCGCACTTGTCAATTTGTGCCGAAACTTATTCTCGTCAAGACTGGCATAGATGTCATTTATTTCTTTTTGAAAATCGATTCACCCCAATTCGATTTATTTTTTTCGGAGAATCAACTCAATTCATTCAATTTATTGTTTTGAAATGTTGATCCACCCCACTCGATTTATCCCACCTCCACTTAATTTATCATTCTCAAAACTGAGAGAAGATGTGTTAAATTAATTAAAAAAACTAAGAGATCCAACAAAAAAATTTATATTAATGAAATTACAATCAAACAAAAATGTTTATTAAAGTGAAAAAATCTAAATATTGCAATAATTATGTGGATTTGATGATATTTCTATCGAGCATTGTTAGAGTGGGGGGGGGGGGGGGAGGGAGTACGTGTTCGGGGTAAAATAAACAACCATGTCACGTTAAATCTACCAAGAGAATTCAGTAAAATAAATAGTAGAACTTGTTAGGTTAAATAAACAAGTTGAAATGAATAAATGTTACCTGTTACGTCGAAATAACATTTTTTGCTGTGTTAAGGCCGTTTTACACCTAGCTATTTATTGCGCAATTTATTGGCCAATTTAAAATTGGTATATAACACGTATTTAATCCGTGTTATACACGTAACAATTTTAAATTGGCCAATAAATAGCTAGGTGTAAAACGGCCTTTAAACAAGAAAATCAATTTGTCAATTTGTGCCGAAACTTATTCTTGTCAAGACTGGTATAGATGTCATTTATTTCTTTTTCAAAATCGATTCACCCCAATTCGATTTATTTTTTTCGGAGAACCGACTCAATTCATTCAATTTATTGTTTTGAAATGTTGATCCACCGCACTCGATTTATCCCACCTCCACTTAATTTATCATTCTCAAAACTGAGAGAAGATGTGTTAAATTAATTAAAAAAACTAAGAGATCCAACAAAAAAATTATATTAATGAAATTACAATCAAACAAAAATGTTTATTAAAGTGAAAAAATCTAAATATTGCAATAATTATGTGGATTTGATGATATTTCTATCGAGCATTGTTAGAGTGGGGGGGGGAGGGAGTACGTGTTCGGGTAAAATAAACAACCATGTCACGTTAAATCTACCAAGAGAATTCAGTAAAATAAATAGTAGAACTTGTTAGGTTAAATAAACAAGTTGAAATGAATAAATGTTACCTGTTACGTCGAAATAACATTTTTTGCTGTGTTAAGGCCGTTTTACACCTAGCTATTTATTGCGCAATTTATTGGCCAATTTAAAATTGGTATATAACACGTATTTAATCCGTGTTATACACGTAACAATTTTAAATTGGCCAATAAATAGCTAGGTGTAAAACGGCCTTTAAACAAGAAAATCAATTTGTCAATTTGTGCCGAAACTTATTCTTGTCAAGACTGGTATAGATGTCATTTATTTCTTTTTCAAAATCGATTCACCCCAATTCGATTTATTTTTTTCGGAGAACCGACTCAATTCATTCAATTTATTGTTTTGAAATGTTGATCCACCGCACTCGATTTATCCCACCTCCACTTAATTTATCATTCTCAAAACTGAGAGAAGATGTGTTAAATTAATTAAAAAAAAATAAGAAATCCAACAAAAAACATTTATATTCATGAAATTACAATCAAACAAAAATGTTTGTTAAAGTGAGAAAATCTAAATATTGCAATAATTATGTGGATTTGATGATATTTCTATCGAGCATTGTTAGAGTGGGGGGGAGTACGTGTTCGGGGTAAAATAAACAACTATGTCACGTTAAATCTACCAAGAGAATTCAGTAAAATAAATAGCAGAACTTGTTAGGTTAAATAAACATTTTAAGTTGAAATGAATAAATGTTACCTGTTACGTCGAAATAACATTTTTGCTGTGTTAAGGCCGTTTTACACCTAGCTATTTATTGCGCAATTTATTGGCCAATTTAAAATTGGTATATAACACGTATTTAATCCGTGTTATACACGTAACAATTTTAAATTGGCCAATAAATAGCTAGGTGTAAAACGGCCTTTAAACAAGAAAATCAATTTGTCAATTTGTGCCGAAACTTATTCTGGTCAAGACTGGCACAGATGTCATTTATTTCTTTTTGAAAATCGATTCACCCCAATTCGATTTATTTTTTTCGGAGAATCGACTCAATTCATTCAATTTATTGTTTTGAAATGTTGATCCACCCCACTCGATTTATCCCACCTCCACTTAATTTATCGTTCTCAAAACTGAGAGAAGATGTGTTAAATTAATTAAAAAAAAATAAGAGATCCAACAAAAACATTTATATTAATGAAATTACAATCAAACAAAAATGTTTGTTAAAGTGAAAAAATCTAAATATTGCAATAATTATGTGGATTTGATGATATTTCTATCGAGTATTGTTAGAGTGGGGGAAGTACGTGTTCGGGGTAAAATAAACAACTATGTCACGTTAAATCTACCAAGAGAATTCAATAAAATAAATAGCAGAACTTGTTAGGTTAAATAAACATTTTAAGTTGAAATGAATAAATGTTACCTGTTACGTGGAAATAACAATTTTTGCTGTATTAAGGCCCTTTTACACCTAGCTATTTATTGTGCAATTTATTGGCCAATTTAAGATTGGTATATAACACGTATTTAATCCGTGTTATACACGTAACAATTACACTATTACACTACGTGTATAACACGTATTTAATCCGTGTTATACACGTAACAATTTTAAATTGGCCAATAAATTGCGCAATAAATAGCTAGGTGTAAAACGGCCTTTAAACCAGAAAATCGTGCGTTTTTTTTCCTAAATGCTCATCAGTTGATCGTTATTTGGAAGAGAAAAAGCCAAGTGAACGTACACCTACCCATTGGCATTATCTACAGTTAAAGAACTTTTGGCTCTAGCCTTACTTTGAGGATCAGATGTTGCAGCAGCATAAGAAATGTAGCTAAAAATAAGCGACAGAAGAAGAGAGGAGAAGAGCGCTGAGAATGAGATTATGGAACTT
The DNA here is from genome assembly GCA_004143645.1 of Protaetia brevitarsis. NCBI lineage: Eukaryota > Metazoa > Arthropoda > Insecta > Coleoptera > Scarabaeidae > Protaetia > Protaetia brevitarsis. Next base: position 2,886,351 of record RXPK01000153.1, on the reverse strand, counting down.
ACTGGGCAGCGAATTGCTCGTGGTATCTCCTAAGGCTGTCGAAATATTGCTGCAAGAAGTTGTTGAAGTTGAATTGTGGTACCGGCGGAAACGGCGGCGCCCCAGTGCCGCCATTACCTCCCGAAAATGAGCCGGAATAGCCGTAACCGAAGCCGTTCCCAACTTGGTTACTTCCCGATGAGGAATCTGCGAAAATTAAACAATATTCGGGGAAAACCGAATATTAATCTCGTATGTGCGTGATGACCTTGTGTGTAAAACGAAGCATTGTTTCACACAAGAGCTGTTATGATAATTACGGATGATGAGATGATATAATCGTAAGTTCTTTTCTACGCTTCCACGGCGCGATTCTAACGCAGTAAAATGTGTTTTTCTACAAAACCGCCGCTATAGGATTTAAAAACAAAAAAAGCAGATTCAACTGCAGCAATTAACGTCCGCCATTAAGATAAGCCTCGGTTCCATTAGGCGTTTAAATAGATAAGAAAAGGTAAGAGCGCATGTTGTTCACGGATAATCCCCAAAGTATGAAGTTATTAGTCATAGACAAAAAAAAGGTTACCTCAATTTGGGAGCGTCGAAAAAAAAACATCCGTTAATTAATTCCACAAAACAAACATTTAACTACAATAATTTAATTTGTTTAAATTGTTAGAAACAATAACACAAATTGGAACAGAATTGTCGTAATTACAGTGCTTTCGTAAAGTAATATTTATTGAGTATTTAGAATATTGTTTAAACGCGTTTCTTTCATTCTTCCATTCTAGAATAATATTGTTTACGCACTTAAAAAAATATTTATGGCGGAATTCTATGCATATCTGTAGCGCCCATAAGATTATCTGTAAGACTACGAGCATGTATTATGATATTTGCAGACTTACAGATATGCACAGAATCTAATTTTTGAGAATCATTCTATTTTGTAAGAATTAGACTTTTTAGTTTATTCTTCTATAAACGAGGATCTCCATAAAAACTTCAATCTTCAAAGAGAATTTACAATTTACTTAAACAGATTATGTTTTGGAAGTAATCATTTTCTCTATTAGATTCCTTAATCTATCTCAGATTTTTCTTATTAATAAGCTAAAATAATAAACAACAAGGAATCTGCATATAAAAGCGTTTTTTTTTAATGATTTTTAAGGATGACTGCAATGTTCCTTTTGTGTCTATCTAATAAAATATAATTTTTTTGTTTGTTTTTTTTAGCCAATAATTCTTTTTCAAGTAATATTTTTGATTTAATTATTTATTTATTCCATTATACACTTATGTGTTTTTCTTTATTATTTCTATACAAATCTAATTTTGTTTATAATATGTCATTTAACATATTTTAGTTTTTTTATGAAAACAGTCAAAAAACTTTACACATATTAAAATTAAAGTTTTGAGTAAATAACAATTTATACATTTGTGTGGACGAACAATACTCAAATAAAAAATAAATAAAAAATAATAATAAATTGTTATTTACTCAAAACTTTAATTTTAATATTTTCATAAAAAAAAAAAATATGTTAAATGAAATATTATAATAAAATTAGATTTGTATAGGAATAATAAAGAAAAAAAAACACATAAGTGTAGTAATGGAATAAATAAATAATGAAATAAAAAATATTACTTGAAAAAGACCATAAAGGGTCGAAACGTCGTAAAAACAAAATTTCATTAAAGCCATAATTTCCACTAACTCTTCCTAAATATAAATAAAATATAATTTCAGTTTGGTAACTTCACAGTTTGGTGTTTATTGATACGTACATCGAGAAATGAAATATCATTATTTATTTAGGCCAAACTAAAATGTAAGTAACATTCATACAGATATGTTTCACCTTACCAAAAATCGTCAGTGGCACTAGTCGACCTTATTAGAAAATTTTATATATATAAATACTTAAAATGTGGAAAAATAATAATCTTAAATTCTCATTCAATTATTCTTCCACACGTCATCATTTATGTTACGAACATACAAGCACTTATTGATCCAAATTGGCAAAATCGTTCTTATTGTATATAATTTTTCATGGGAATTCAATTCAATGTAATATGTTGGAGACAGATAACTTATATTTATTATGCCTTTATTTATACAGATTAAAGTTATCAAAGCAGACCGCTATTCTTTCTCTAAGTTATGTAATACTCTGTAATTTATTTTTATTTAGCAATCTTTAAGGGTACCTTTAAGATATCATAAAATAGTTGCAGCTTCCTGGCTTAGTGATAATTCAAATGATAAATAGTTTTTGACAATTTTTAAAATATACTCCCGGTATACCTGGTAAGGAATTCATATCCATTCAGTTCCATTCCTTGGTAAAATGAACTTTTTTTTACTACAATATAAATTATTATTATTATTTTTTTTTGAAATGTTTTATAACATGGTTAATCAGTTTTTGATTCAAACAGATTTTTACTGCAGTTGCTGGAGAATATATATAAAAAATGATAGAAGTAAATTAATGAAAGCCAGTGCCCTTTGCCTTTTAAGAAAATAATTTCCATGGTTGATAATTATATAAACATAAGTGAAACCGACCAATAATTAATTTATTGATTGAAACTCCAGTAGAAAAGAACATGAATAATTGAATGTTTTGTTAAAAAAAATATATACTGTTAAAGCCATTCATTATAGTTTTGCGTCCTCGAAAACGCGCCGAAATTATATTAAAAACATGAACGAAATGAACACATATTTTATCGCATTACTTCATTACTTTACGAAAGCAACATGTAGGATTTTAATTTTCGCGAGGGTTTTATTACGCTACGCAATAAAGTTTTATGATTCATATCCTAATCTAAATACAGGTAATAGAATTTCCGGAAAAGGCAGAAATATGCACCGACTGCCATGCAGCTAGCGCAACTGCAAGACAATTGAAATGAAACACAAGGCTCAGATGACAGGGTTGTTTCGTGAAAATAAAACCGAACGAGGTTTTCAATTGTAACGGGCAAACTTTGACGGCGAGCGCGCACCATAACAACTGAATGCATCACAATATACGTGGTGACGAATTTTAAATGGCTCCCAAACAAAATTACCTGAATATCCAGCCATGGCTGTTGCGGCAACCGCCAAAATTACGACTAAACGAAACATATCGACGCACTAAAGTCTTAAAGTTAAAACAAATTATTAAATAATATGCTTGTTTGGCGCCGGCTTTATACAGGTAACATTATTTCTCTAATTGCCGACTGTAGCCGAAGATATTCGAATCACTCTTAAGGCACATCAAACAGGTTAGTCGCATCTCTCGGATGCACCGAAATGTCTCATACGGACTGCGCAAAGTTAATGAGCCCATCAGTATGTAAATCGCATGTGTTAATTTGTCTTCTAATCGTTTGAGAAAAAAAAAGGAGAAACTTAAGAAAAACATACCTCGAGATTTAATAAACATATTACGGAGTACTTGTTGCTGAATCGGGTTATCACATGATGTCAAGTTCGAAAGTTGTATTACTACGGGATTTTAAAGGTCACGATGATGTTTCCAAGTTTTACTGTAATGTTTATTCAGTTATTTCAATGAAACTGTCGCAAAGTTCAATACAAAATTCAATTTTTCTTAATATATAAGTCGACCTTCCGTAAAAGTAAAAAAGTGAAGTACACGTAAGCAAATAATACTGGTATCAAAACTTAAAATTTAATATATATTTAAAGGATACTGATTTTTGTAATTCAACGTTTAATAAAAATATCGCATTTTATTTAAAAAAAAAATGTTATCCAATTAGAAATATTTGAAAAATACGATCTGAACTGTAATTACCTCCGAGATAAACTTAACGGTCTGTAAAAGAAAATATTGTACGTTATTTAATTTTTTTATTGTTTAAAAAAGGAATTGCAAATCAATTACATATTTATTTTATTAGAAATTATATTTTATTTGTTTGTATATGATATTTTAATCATCACACAAACAACTGAACCATTTATTTTCCTGTTTTAGGTCACAAGTAGCATCCCTGATGATATCTGAGGACGAAACATCGGTCATAAGCAGTCACAGAACGCAATTTCAACCCACTGTTTTCTTATCCTTGTTAGATAGGTGTATTCTACGCAGAAAAATGCGATATACATCGCTCAAAAAATAATATAAGATCGTACGGATTATCTCGATCCTTTTCCCTTCATAGAATTAACATATTAAGGCTGTCAAACACCTCCCTCGCTCCAGGGCTACGGCATCACGTTGTTACAACAAACAACTTGAACAAAGTGAAGTTGGAAGTTAGTTACTTAATCTATCTTGTTTCGCCTTTGTTCTGGGGGTTTGTATTTTTATCGTGTTTATTCCTCTCTCTTCTTCTTTAAATAATCATCGCGTAAATACCTACCGTTATTTTAGCAGGTATTTTATATGTAATTATTTACTATTATTTCTAAGCATAAACATGAATTAATAATGATCGATGAACAAATGATTCTCAATGCTTCTTCATTATAGTTCCATAGGGATTTTATTTTACTGGGAAGCAAAATAAAATCCTGTCGATACGCTTATTTTAGCCTGGTATCCTTGCTTTACTAAATAGTTTTTTTTTTGTGATTGGGGAAATATTTAATCAAACTTTGCAAGACTGTAAGTAGGTGAATACTTTTCTACGACTAGATAGTAGGGTTTATGTTGTTATAGTCTGTCCATAAATATAACGATTTGTCTTATTCACTAGTATACGAACATCATAAAAGAAATGTTTATTCAATCCTTCGAGCATGGGTGGTTCATGAAAATTATTATTATAATTAAACGTCTATTCTAAAATCATCTATGTTCAATTTTAAAATATAGTAATAGTAATTTATTGATTTATAAAATCAAAAATGATTATAAAATCAGTCAGGTTGAGAAAAAAAAAAAATAAAAAATAACAACTGAATAAATAAGAAACTAAACTAAAAAAGTTAAACCAATAGTACAAAATTAATAGAATTTACGAACTAGGCCACCACCAAATACATCAAAAAAAAAAATAAAACTAAATTTAAGGGGTGAAAAGAAAAGCGAAATGGAAACAAAATCAACATAAAAATTCCTGCACGCTATAAAAGGCCTTTTGGATCAAAAATCTCTTGAGATTATGTTTAAAGCTTGAGGTGGAGGTTTTTATTTCCTTAGGCAACTTATTGTACACCTTCTGCCTAACAATTCCACTCCCCCCCCCTCGGTGACTTGCATTCGATCTCCGGGTAGGTGAAAGTCATACAAAATGTTCGCGTATTGTGGTGAGACGATCATCACCTATGCTCAGTAGCATGGAGCAAAAGAACTAATTTGGCCCCGCGAGAACTAACCTCTCGAAAGTGCACAAGATTAGCATGTGTATGCATAACGGGGGCTATGAGAACCTGCCCAACAGCAGCTATTGAAGTAGTATTGGATCTCGCCCCCTCCACATAGTAGTAGAGGTGTGGCGAAAAGAACCGCACTAAGAATGGTCAAGGAAAGAATGATTAGGCATAGGCCTCAATCTCCTGACGGTGGATCAAACCTGGGATATGCCCCGGGATGATATGTTAAAAAAAATTAGCTTTGTGAAAGAATTCACCAATAAAGCTAAGTAACAGGAGCGAGTGGGATCATAACACCATCTTGAACTTGAATAGAAATGCCATCAAATGGTACACTGATGGCTCCAAAACGGCAGAAGGAACTGGAATAGGAATATATGGGTCTAGAACTACATATTCGAAAGCTTGGGAAAATACCCAAGTATATTTCAGGCGGAAATACACGCTATTGGAAGATGTGTTCAGTTCATTATGGAAAGGAACTATCGGAAGCAGGAGATTATCATCGTGTCTGTAGTCAAGCAGCCATCAAGGCGCTGAACTCATGGGAAATCAGCTCCAAGATGGTCTGGGAATGCCTAGGGAAACTAAATGAGCTAGGCAAAAAGAAATAAAGTAACCCTCCTATGGGTTCCGGGTCACACAGGAGTGGAAGGAAACGAAAATAACGGATAACCTTGCAAAAAAGGGCTGGAATGGCTTTCGTAGGGCCTGAACCCTTTTGCGGGTTAAGTAGCAGTACAATACTGAAGAAACTAAAATGGACATGGAGCAGAGGTAAAATACAGTTATTGGGAAAATCTCCAGGGAATGAGGCAAAGTAAAATTCTTCTGGGAACTTATAACCAGAAGAGGTTTACAGAATGCATCAACGCTGAGTAAGAAAATGTCGCATATTACAGGAAACTTTTCAGGCCATTGTAGACTGAAAAGGACACCTGAGTAAGCTTGGATTGGAAAAAGATCCTGAATGCAGATTTTGTGGGAACAGGTGAAACATCCATCCACTCCTCTCAAACTGCGTAGCACTGTGCAACCCGAGGGCATTGACCTGGGTGCGTGTGAAATTGAAGAGGGAGACTTACCTAGACTGGGGCCCTCTGACATCCTACACTTTTTAAAAGGAATAGGATTGGAAGGCCAGCTGTAAAGCAGCAAGAATAGGAGACACAATAGGTCTTTTAGGTCGCAGTGTAACACCACCCTTCTATTACATACATACATACATACGCGTATTGTGGCTATTACCTCATTCGCATAATTTATCGGTAGCTGCCGCAGCAGATAGTGGATAAACCGCAGTAAAGCTCATTAGTCAAATCGTTATATCTATGGACAGACTATATTTCACCTATTTTTTTAATTATGTTAAATAATGCTCGATATCTCATAGCAAAATTTCAAAAATTATGAAGGCGACAAAATGTGTAGTCATGATTAAAGGATAAACGAATTGCAAGAGATATGCATTTTAACTGAATCTCGATATATGAACTGGATGTCATTGCAGTAAGATTTGGTCGTACAACTTTAAGGTTACCCCCATATATTTGTCTGGGCATAAATAAATAAAAGTCCCAAGCAGCAGGTAATTTATTATAACATTCAAGGAATTGACATAATGCGTTACAGCTTAGAATTTTCATTTCCGCTGGTTTCTCTGTATTAAACAGAAGGAATGCGCATTTTCCCATGGTTTATCGGGGCACAAATAGGATCTTGGCGGAGGATCGTATCCTTTTGTATTAAATTCGCGGAATACAGCGGGATTAAATGAAGGATTTCTTCGTACACATAATTGCGAGATTTCATTTTTCTTTCAATGTCAAAACGTTGAATCAAATCTTCGTTCACGGACGATATGCCGCACGATTTTTCTAATGAATGCTCCGTGCCAGAAGGCCCCTGACATTCGTTTTTCCTCCGTTTTCTCCCCGCACGACGAAATGTCACAACGCCGTAAGTCAATTTGCCGAGGACACGACGGATAAAAAAAAAAAAAAAAACAGAAGGACGAAAAAACACGAAGATCTCTCGAACAATAAAGCATCTGTATCCTGTTTTCTAAAATATTAATTACGTTGTTTTGTGAGTAAATCGTATAATTAAGATTTCGGCCCGCTGCTGCGAGTGGTTTCTTTGAAATCGTAATTATATTTGTACGTCGAAGAACGAATCTGGAGCGGCCCCGCGATTATGGAATAATTAAAATTTATTTCACAAAGACATGCCTGTTTGCGTGTACACACTTAAGGTAATAATTAGTTCAAAGAGGTGCCGGAGTACGTAATCTCATAAGCGGTTGTTCTTGAAACTGGCGGTGATTAAATATTTAATAAACGTCCTAAATTAGTGGCTGGTACTACACCGTTCTCAGGTTAATTATAATTTTTGAAAACATCACGTTGGAATGTCTCATCATTGAGGTGAAGTATGTTTGTATCCACTAACGAAATTTTGATCGTAACTCTTTGTATTTAGTCATATCATTGTAGACTCTGTCTCTGATAAAATTTGTCTTTTTTTTCTATTACATCTGCCGTTATTTGAAAAAAAAAACGATTTATTTATCTTAAGTAAAAAATATTTTACCAACAAATAAATAAAATAATACTGGCTGTAATAGATCGTTGTAGGAAAAAACTTGTTTTGGAAATAAAAATAATTCTTAACCCCCCGCATTGGATTAGACAAGCGTGGAAGAGAATTCCACGTATTGGAGAAGTGTCCACATATTTCATTCCTTAACTATACACGTTTGTATAGTGCGTTATAAGATACAAAAATATCATTTTTAAAGACTGTAATGATTTTATTGCATCTCCTGTGGTGATAAATACCTGACCATTCATTTAAAAGATACGATTTACCTGCTGGCATATTAATCCAGGGACCGTATTGACTAGGAATTACGGCCCTATAAGATAATAGTAAATCGCGATTTTAATTTTATATGTGTAATATATACTAGGTGTACTTACAAAAAACTACAAGTCGTATGGCAATATACAGATATAGTAGAATAGAATACAGTGACCGGCATAAATATTGCAACATATGGGAAATTTTTTTATTATTAAAATATACTAAAATTTTTTTTTGGGGATAGGTTGTGCATGTGTCGGAACTCCAAAATCTATTTTGACACACGTCAGGTGACCATTAGTATGGCGGTAAATTTAAAAAAATATGATGTTAATCTCCAAAAAGTTAGGTTAGATGACATGATATCCAAAAAAGTTATTTGAAAAAGTTGTTTAGAACTAAATTCTGAGGCTGTGTGCAAGTTTGTAAAGATACTTTAAAAAATTTAAAAATCACAATTTTTCCAAATATTGTTTAATTGAATCACATATTTCCATTTTTTTCGTTTTTAGCAGCTCACCTACAGTAATATATCTAAATGTGGTTGATACTCAAACAATTTTGTCAATGTTTGCATAATTAACACAGTGAAAACTGAAAAGTACATTTTCGTAATGACAGTTGTTGTTGCAAGGGACTGTATCTAGAAGTAATAAATAAAATTTTACAAACATTTTTATTTTAAACCACTTAATAAACATTACTTTTATTGAAAATTATAACACCTTTTTGTTTTCTGCATTAACGTGGAAACCGTTAGTCTACTCTACTCATAAGAGTACATGCGCGCACCGAAGGTATCAAAGTAAGTTTTGAAATTAGAGAACAAGGACTAATAAATAGTAGGTAAAATAAAAATAGTTTAATGTCTATGAAACTCAATAGAAGTAAATGATTAGTGATAAAGTACTTTTAGCTAATGATGTGAATTCTTATTAAGCAAAAACATGTAAACAATAACTAATAGTAATGAACAACTTGTTAGACACATATATCGTTCTGTTTCTTATAAGTAATGTAGGCTTTGAAATTAAAACAACAAAATAATGTAGTAAACTATTTTATTATTAACTATTTCTGGTAAGTAAATGAGTAATTACTACTATTTTGATTTTACCTACTGTTTATTATTCATTGTTCTCTAATTTCAAAACCTACTTTAATACCTTCGGTGGGCGCATGTAGTGTTACCAGTTTTAGACTAACGTTTTTCATTTTAATGCAAAAAACAAAAAAAAAGTATTATAATTTTTAATAAAGATAATGCTTGCTGAGTGGTTTAGAATGAAAATGTTTGAGCACTTTCATTTATTAGTACTATATACAGTCCCTTGCAACAACAATTGTCATACCGAAAACGTACTTTTCAGTTTTCACTGTGTTAATTATGCAAACATTAACAAAATTGTTTGAGTATCAGCCAAATTTAGAAATAGTACTGCTGTTGAGCTGCTAAAAACGTAAAAAATGGAAATATGTAATTCAATAAAACAATATTTGGAAAAATTGTGATTTTCATTTTTTTTTAATATCTTTACAAACATTTGCACATAGCCTCAGAATTGAATTCTAAGCCACTTTTTCAAATAACTCTTTTGGATATCTTGTCATCTAACCTCACTTTTTGGAAATTCATGGCATATTTTTTAAATTTACCGCCATACTAGTGATCACGTGACGTATGTCAAAATAAATTTTGCGGTTCCTAGACATGCACAACCTATCCCCCCAAGAAAAATTTGGAATATTTTAATAATAAAAAAAAGTCCCATATGTTACAATATTTATGCCGGCCACTGTATATATAATAAGCAGAACTCATGCCTACACCGTATTTCATAAATCATCGTTTGCAAGTCTTGAGTTGTCTCGGAAATCGATGTCTCTATCTGAATCGTATTGCAAATTTATAATTAAAGGTATTCCTGCACTGTGAATGATCATACGCTCTTTTGCTATGGCGTATTTAACACCATTTTTCCAAATTTACAGCAGTTATGTGTTCCATGGCATTTCTTATGCGTGTTATAGAATTTTTACAATAATTTCCCTGTTTGTTTTGTTCACCTTAGGGTATTTCTCAGTTAAGTTCGTATCAATTCAATCTTAAGGCGAATCTGGACGGCCATTTAATGAAATTCTCTTCCAGGAGATGCGCGGGATTTTTTCCGCTGTTTTAGACGTACCAATCAAATATTTTAAATTTGATAAAGGGATTGTTTTGAAACAGTATTTAAATTGCGCCAACGTTTTATTTTTTTGATTTCTTTTTTTAAATTTTTGTTTGGTTCTATTTGGCTTCCAAAAGGAAAAATGGAAAAAGTGGTCAAGGCGACGCGTTCAGCGGTCCTTACTAATACTAAAACATTTTTTTTCATTTCTTTCTGATAGCAAATAGCGCCGAAGAGGAAAATGCGTTTTCTCTTTGAACTCGTCCGCGCGGACAACCATAACTAGAACGATAGCACACTCGTCGAATTGAGTGCGCTACAGAAAATGATACCGGTTCGAGTAACTCAGATCTTTCAAAACATTAGTAGTCTGTCATATGAACTTGAATGTATAGGTAACACTATTTCATATGGTTTTCTTTAGAAAAATCAAAATTAAAATGCAAATTAATAAGATACTATCAGTAATTTTATTTGATTACTAGGCTACAAAACATACTATTAATTCAGAAATACATAATTATAGCACTGATAATATAATCCGTACTATGAATCAGTAGAATCATGACTTATTTGTAAATTGAGTAACTGCTGTTTTCCGAAACTGAATTATCTCGAAGTATGCACAAATGTGAAGAGCATTTGTAGAACACGTGATTGCAGGAATACAACCTCAAGCGATAGTCAGATCGAAAGAAAGATACTCTTGTCTTTTGAATGGTATGAATTGTTTGCCTTCTAATTTACATGTGCCCAAAATCAATTGCTAAGATTGTCTAGAGTATTCGTTACGTTTCATTGAGTATTATTCTATACTGTATCTATGATTTTACAAATACAACTTCTTATACGGTAAACTTGTGATAAATGAGTCAGGGTGCCACACACTGCACAAACACACAAACCTCACTCAACACACATACACAGACATCGCACACCTGTAGTCAAGTACCTCTAAAGTTTTTTTCTCTGGAACTGACTTAGCCCTGCAGTTACTGTATGAAGAATATTTACTTTCTTACAAGTAGCAAACCGCATTATCTAAAAAAAGGTTAAAAGATACTCGTCAAAAGGCGAAAGCATCTTCGTATCAGCGCGAAAAGAAAAAAGACTTCTTCTAAGATTTAATATTCTATTGTACAAAATGTAAGTTCCATATCTACTTACCTAGACATTTTATTACTTTGTCATTGCGTATTTCAGTGCGCCGAAATCCAAAAATAATTCTAGGGCGGTCAATATAAATGACTATGATACAAGGTATGTAATCTAAGCAGATATAAAGAAATTGTAATTTATAGGTACATTTTACCCAGTCAAAAAAATGGCTGTATGCATTTTTTTATTTGCATTTTATTGATGTTCTGTTTCGTAATACCATTGGCATCAAGGAAATTATTGAAGTGGTTTAGTATTTATAATTATGACTCGTTAATAAAAAGTAGATACATTATCTATTATTAACATTTACACATTTTAAGAATTCCCACTTATTAAAAACATAGTAGGAAGTAGGTTGGGTTGTGTTAAAATACACAAAATGAACAGAACTGAAAGCAGAATTGAATATCCTTATATTATGCCTTACGTGATGCCATAGCAGCCCATCTGTACGTAGATACGTCCTCAAAACAAACACCGTCTGTGCGTTAGGTTATGATAGAAGCCGGCGCGCTGCTGCGGCATTTAATGGAAAAAGAAAAATGAATATTTCTGTTTCGGCGTTATTATTAGTCCAAATTCAAAATTAAAAAAGTTTTGTCATTAAGACATTGGTCTTCACATGCGCCGTTAGCCGATTTTAGAAATTGTTTTTAATAACAAACTTACAACATTTAAAAATTTAAATACATAGGATATAAAAAAAATAAAACGTTTGCGCAAATTCAAACATTATTTTAAGACAAATACAGTTTAAAATTTCAAAATCGGTCGTACCGTTTCTCCAAAAGCGCGGAACGTTTTCGATAATATTTATCTCTGTCGCACACTTGGACGTCCGGATCTGCCTTAAGGGAGGTTTAACATGTTATTTGACTGGAAAATCGATTTTGGTTTTTTGCATTTTTTGAAAGCTCCAAATATATAACATACATGGTTAAAGCGGTTTCGTAATTTCGCATTGTTTAAGCCTCTACGGCTTATTAAAAGAGCGGGTGTACCGAACACAAACGAGCAAATTAGATGTAATACTACATTCGACTCGGGGCTACCTGGGTCGAAATATCATACTTACTGTTTGTTAATGTATATATAGTTGTCTTTAATGATTAGAAATGCCCTGTAGTCGGGATCACAAATAAACGACAGAGTAGCTATTTATATTACAATAATATGAAGCAATTAGATCCGAATAAAACGCACATTTGAAGAAACTGATCTAACAATATTTCTTTACTTAAAACACACTTTCCCACGCTTTAGAAAACTACTTACCATAAAATGTATCAATTTATTGCAGATGCACTTACTTACACTAAATTTCTTATAAAAGCTGGGCTAGAATATGATGGCAAAGATAACCGCCACTACGGATCATCAGAGTAGCACAGGAAAAATGGAAGTCGATGCGATGCCTTAAAGAAATTTTCGCACGATTTCGGATAGGCGACTGAGATAAGACAACTTTTAAAGCAATTTGTGATTTTTAGCCGTACTAAGATGTTACTGTTCAAGAAAAAAAGAGAATGCGTTGGAGATGTACAAAAAAGAATGAGTTGGACTTTGAAGAAAGGGCGCTGGTAAACTGACTGACAAAGTTATTGATAATTTAACAATATGTACTGTGGACTAGCAATTATACAACATGCAGATTCTGCATAAAAAATGAAGGCAGCTATTGGGCTACATTTCATTATAAATGTTCAACCGACGCGGATCCACGACACATTTATTTCCAAAAGTGTAGACAACCTGTGTAAAGTGGCGCGTTGCAGAAGCCAAAGGTTGAGCTTGCTTCATTCATACGTGACCCTTTGCAAAAAAAAAAATCAAGATGCTATTAGGCGGATTTATGATTTTTTTTCTAGAGTGATTTCTTGCAAAGATGCATTGGAAAAAAATTGTCAAAACTGAAACGACTCGTTTAGTTCATGTGTGTAGAAACTAGCTTCAAAAGATTTACACTGCGACCCATAAACAATTCAACTTGCTACTACATTGCCGCAAATTTATTCAATGAAGGTTACTTTTCTGTATTACAAATAATGAATGCGGTGGGAATTGCAGTAGGACTTGATGCCAAAAATTTCGTCATCAATTCTGATCGTCAGCGCATACAACGAGCAGAGCAGAGCATGTCCAGCGCTGCAAAAACTTGCTGTGCTGTCTAAAGGGAAGCAACAAATTTTGCAAATCCAGAAGTATGAAGAAGAAGAAGGATAATGTATAGTGCTGGAATAGCTGACTAAGGTATGTTGAACTATTTGTAAAAATTTTTGCTGAGAAACTTTGAACGCATTTTTCTCGAAACATGATTTTTCAAATCTGCGTAATTCTAGTTCTTCAAGTGTTCAATATATCAACTTAATTCTCTTTGGTTCTCTTAATGTAAACCGTTTTTATTGGAGGTTATACTATAATATACTAAAATTGCAAATATTCCACATTTTTATATCCACATACAACAAAAAGAAATAGAAAATAATCAAATCAAAGTCCAGTATCTGCCACATTGTTTGCTTTCGACTTATTTGGTTAAATTTAGGTATAACTCCAACAAATTTAATATATTTCTAACTTTTCTTTTATTTTCATTTTCGGATCACTTTTGCGTATGCTAGAGTTACGCAGTTTGACCGTGTTTTCTGTGCACATTGCTACCTAGATACAAATAGCGAACGTTATAGTGGTCTTGTCATTAAAAAAAATATATTTTTTTAATGTTCAAGTTTTAATATATTTATTAAGAAAAAGCCGTATTTTGTATATCTTTTCCTTTCTCTGAAAAAAAAGGCTCAAAGTTTTTGGACTTTTCCGATATATATATGTAAACCTCCCCTTAAGGAGCCCCGAGTATTGTGAGGGTTCGCGAGTTCAAATCTCGCTCTGGTCAATTACGTTAACCGTCAGCAATTATCAAATAGCGCCGTTTTTTGTGTATTTATGTACATATACGATGACATAATCGTTGGATTCTACTACTAATTTCTATTTTCTGAAGAATTTAACGAATGATGTGTTATTAAGGAATATTATTTTAATTTTTAAGCTTTCCCAAAGTTATTTACATTTAATAAACCAAAATTATCACATCACATCAGTAAATTGACACCAGTACATAATTAATTAACAATAATTTCCCTGATCCACGCGTCTCTCCGAAATAGCGTCTTATTAAAACGTACACACTTGGCACCTCTGAAAACGGTATACCTACGCATTATTATATCGACGAATACGTACTTAACAAAGTTTAAATCTCGGCTCACTCGTGTGTGCGGCTTTACGCCCGTAGATATGCGCCTGTTAACGTGGAAGTGTTTTCGTAACCCCCTGAAGTTATATTCTGGCTTTGTTCACGTTCACTCCCCAATAAAATTGATTCTACTTTCGTCAAAGGATCCCAGTTTACGGTCTCTTTGACGCACTGCTCACCCTACTCCTCCGAACGACCGCGAAAATGGCTTTAATTGAAAACGGAACCCATCTACACAAATGATAGGTGGGGCGAGCAGACAACAAGTGCGGAGGCGAACGCTGAAACATCCCCCGGGCAGGATTATTAGGAGACCGATTGTTTGATGGGATTTGATTGAACTTCCAAAATATTGTACATATTCAAGACGAGGGTAAAGTAAAAATAAATCAATACAGTACACATCTCTATATATACAGAGGTAGCTTAAGGCACGGAGATGGTGACTTATTGCTGTTAATATTCATCTCGCGAAGTTTTGTTGCTGTTAAGAGCAGTATAATCCAACAATAGAATTGTGACAAGTGGACAAACATTAAGGAAATGATTAAAACCAATAGTATTTATTTAACAGTACGCTTCAAGATTGGGAATATACTTCTAGAACAAACAAAATGCTCAGCACATTAAAAAAAAATGGTAAAAATGTTTAAATAATTGATAAATAAATTAGAGCGAATGTTTATAAAACTAGAAAGTAGACTAAAGGGGTCAGAGTCGTTCCGTGAGGTACTCCACATGTAAGCGTATGACACACCGACGAAACTCCACAGATAACAATTTATATTGAATAATTTCCTAAAAATAAATATTAAGGCGAATCTGGACGTCCAAGTGTGCGACAGAGATAAATATATCGGAAAAGTATTCCGCGCTTTTTGGGAAAACGGTACGACCGATTTTGAAATTTTAAACTGTATTTGTCTTAAAATAATAATTTGAAATTGCGCCAACGTTTTAATTTTTTTCTTTTCTATGTATTTAAATTTTTAAATGTTGTAAGTTTGTTATTAAAAACAATTTCTAAAATCGGCTCAACGGCGCATTTGAAGACCAATGTCTTAATGACAAAACTTTTTTAATTTTTGAATTTGGACTAATGATAACGCCCGAAACAGAAATATTCATTTTTCTATTTTCCATCAAATGCCGACAGGCCGCCGGCTTCTATCGTAACCTAACGCACAGACCGATGTTTGTTTTGAGGACGTATCTACGTACAGATGGTTTGCTATGGCATCACGTAAGGCATAAATATAAGGATATTCAATTCTGCTTTCACTACCGTCTTTTTGTGTATTTTACACAACCCAATCTACTTCCTACCTATGTTTTAAATAAGTGGTAAATTCTCAAAATGAGTAAATGTTAATAATAGATAATGTATCTACTTTTTAGTAACGAGTCATAATTATAAGTATTAAACCACTTCAATAATTTCCTTGATGCCAATGGTATTACGAAACAGAACATCAATAAAATGCAAATAAAAAAATGCACACAGCCATTTTTTCGACTGACAATGAGTAAAATGTACCTATAAATTACAATTTCTTTTATATCTGCTTAGATTACATACCTTGAATCATAGTCATTTATATTGACCGCCCTAGAATTATTTTTGGATTTTGGCGCACTGAAATACGCAATGACAAAGTAATAAAATGTCTAGGTAAGTAGGTATGGAACTTACATTTTGTACAATAGAATATTAAATCTTAGAAGAAGCCTTTTTTATTTTCGCGCTGATACGAAGATGCTTTCGCCTTTTGACGAGTATCTTTTATCCATTTTTAGATAATGCGGTTTGCTACTTGAAAGAAAGTAAATATTCTTCATACAGTAACTGCAGTGCTAAGTCAGTTCCAGAGAAAAAACTTGAGAGGTACTTGACTACAGGTGTGCGATGTCTGTGTGTGTGTTGAGTGAGCTTTGTATGTTTGTGACAGTGTGTGACACCCTGACTCATTTATCACAAGTTACCTTATAGGAAGTTGTATTGTAAAATCATAGGTACAGGTATAGAATAACACTCAATGAAACGTAGCGAATACTCTAGACAATCTTAAAAATTGATTTTGGGCACATGTAACATAGAAGGCAAACAATTCATACCATTCAAAAAGACAAGAGGTATCTTTCTTTTCGATCTGACTATCGCTTGAGGTTTATTCCTGCAATCACGTGTTCTACAAATGTTCTTCACATTTGTGCATACCTCGAGATAATTCAGTTTCGGAACGGGACGTTACTCAATTTACAAAATAAGTCACTGATTCTAACTGATTCATAGTAGGATATATTATCAGTGCTATAATTATGTATTTCTGAATTAATAGTATTCTTTGTAGCCTAGTAAATCAAACAAATTACTGATAGTATCTTATTAATTTGCATTTTAATTTGGATTTTTCTAAAGAACCTATGAAATAGTGTTACCCTATACATTCAAGTTCATATGACGCACTAACTCATGTTTTGAAAAGATCTGATTACTCGAACCAGTATCATTTCTGTAGCGCACTCAATTCGACGAGTGCATTTTCCTCTTTCGGGCGCTATTTGCTATCAGAAAGAAACGAAAAAAAAATGTTTTAGTATTAGTAAGGACTGCTGAACCGTCGCCCTTGACCACTTTTTTATTTTTCCTTTTTGGAAGCCAAATAGAACCAAAGAAAAAATTTAAAAAAAGAAAATTTAAAAAATAAAACGTTGGCGCAATTTTAAAAACTGTTTTCAAAACAATCTCTTTATGAATTTTAAAATATTTTGATTGGTATGTCTAAAAACAGCGGAAAAAGATCCGCTATCTACTGGAAGAGAATCTCATTAAAAGGCCGTCCAGATTCGCCTTAAGGACAAAGAAACTTCCTCATACTTTGTCCTAACCTCGTCCTAATATCTAGAGAGTTGAGAGTTATTTTACTTTTTCCTTTTGATAATGTAAACAAGTTCCTTGGGTATTGACATTTAATGGGATATTAATGACACGGATAAGGAGCTCGGCGTTTTCCTCACGTCCAGCTTATATATATATCTATTTTTTCATTGTTTCCAAAACAAATATTTCAATATTACGAATATTTTAAGAGGGAATAATGATCCGAGAATCACGGATAAACACTCAGCACAAAGGAAATAAGAAATGATTAATATTTCTTACGGAAAGAGGTATGGAAAGAATAAAAAAAACCCTTTTTTCCAGGTTTATAACCTTGGAGTGAATGTTATTTCGTATTGGCATCATATAAATATGATTTCATCTAATACTTAAACTGATTATCCAAATAGAGGTCAATTTGCCGTATGGTGCTTGAATAAAATAAACTACGAACCATGATTTCTTAAGAGTGTATTATATAAGACGATGGCCATCTTAATACATACAATAGAAACACATATTTGAAGTGAAGAAAATCCTCACGCTATTCAGAGGTTAACTAACTTAACTTAACATTCGAAGAAATATTGCTTCCCAGTATGATGGTGTACTAGCTTTATTTAATTCAAGTAGGGGAGGGTGGGGGAAGATGGGGCCACGAGGCATGATGGGGACATCGCCTTATCTACAAAACGGCAGTAAGCATCTGTCAAATAATAGCAGTCCTAATATTGACAAGTGCTGTTTTATGTTTGTTGTAATGTAGGAAACTTTACTAGCCGTAATAACAAAGTTATTGCTGTTTGTGCGTAAACTTTGCAATTTCCAGAATTTCGTTATTATTTTGATGGTGAGTTCAACGGCCAGTATCGGAAGCATAAGTAAATTATTTACAACTACACTTTTTTGTGCTGATTAATTGACGTGTATTGCATGTATTTTCTATAGTGCGTTTTTTGTTTATTTCAATATTTAATATGTTATTATAACATAACAGAAAATGTCCAAAGGGGCAAGATGGGGCTATTGGTATGGGGCAACATGGGGACATCATTATCTCACTCTTCAGTCTGGTCCGTTATGCCTGGATATGCCATTATGTTTACTCGAAGATATAATGTTAGGAATAAAGTATATGTTCAATCAAAGCGTAACAAGGGAAAGACAACAATCCTTACAAACACTACGTATAAAAATCTGCTACAAGAAAATAGAAGTCTGGAGAATCCCTAAGGCAACTAGAAGTGCTGAGGGAGAATTAAATGAAAAAAAATGACAAAAAAAAAAACAGAAGAGATCAAGAAGCCGAATTTTGTAAGGAAAGCAAAGAGATAGATTTTTAGAAAACGTCAAGGAAATAATCAAGTTCTTCTGTTGAGGAAGACGACGCTCAATGTTAGTATTGTAAGGGGAAGTATTGATACAATGCCATGGATGGCGAGGTTGGGTACATGGAGGCTGTGCGAATAACGTGGATGAGTTCGTCTTGTATTGTCTCAATTGTGAAGATTTAAGTTTAATATTCTTATCGGTATTGTATTTTTTTATTTTAAGTAGTTCCGCTCTAAAGAGTTTAAGCTTTGTTCCTGCATGTTTTTAAGAATATTTTAAGATCTATTTTTTTTTCACCTATTACCTAGATTTATGGTACGACCCATTCTTAACTGGAATCCCATCAAGATGGTGTATTTACACATTTCTTTTCAAAATTTTCTGACAACATCAAGAGTACCCATCGAAAAATTGTAAATTCATCCATCAGCAGGTACATGTTTAAAGATTACAACAAGCGTATTTAGATTCAATTTGCAATCCTGATGCAGTGTTCTAAAGCTTAATGTTCCCATCTTGCCCCAGCTTCCCCTATACGCATTAACCGGCAGACATGGATTGATATTATATATTAATTGCTAGAGAATTAAAACTTTGAACTCCTTAACAAGCAGTCATGGGCTGATATTATATATTAATTGCTAGAGAATTAAAACTTTGAACTCCCTAACAAGCAGTGATGGACTGACATTATATATTATTGCTAGAGAATTAAAACCTTGAGCACCCTCTTACAAGCAGTCATGGACTGGCATTATAAATTAATTGCTAGAGAATTAAAACTTTGAACGACCTAACAAGCAGACATGGACTGATATTATAAATTAATTGCTAGAGAATTAATACCTTGAACACCCTTTTACAAGCAGTGATGAACCGATATTATATATAATTGTTAGAGAATTAAAACCTTGAGCACCCTTTTACAAGCAGTCATGGACTGACATTATAAATTAATTGCTAGAGAATCAAAACTTTGAACGCCCTAACAAGCAGACATGGACTGATATTATAAATTAATTGTTAGAGAATTAATACCTTGAACACCCTTTTACAAGCAGTCATGGACTGATATTATATATTAATGACTAGAGAATTAAAACCTTGAACACCCTTTTACAAGCAGTCATGGACTGACATTATAAATTAATTGCTAGAGAATCAAAACTTTGAACGCCCTAACAAGCAGACATGGACTGATATTATAAATTAATTGTTAGAGAATTAATACCTTGAACACCCTTTTACAAGCAGTCATGGACTGATATTATATATTAATGACTAGAGAATTAAAACCTTGAACACCCTTTTACAAGCAGTCATGGACTGACATTATAAATTAATTGCTAGAGAATCAAAACTTTGAACAACCTTTTACAAGCAGTCATGGACTGATATTATATATTAATGACTAGAGAATTAAAACCTTGAACACCCTTTTACAAGCAGTCATGGACTGACATTATAAATTAATTGCTAGAGAATCAAAACTTTGAACGCCCTAACAAGCAGACATGGATTGATATTATAAATTAATTGTTAGAGAATTAATACCTTGAACACCCTTTTACAAGCAGTCATGGACTGATATTATATATTATGACTGAGAATTAAACTTGAACACCCTTTTACAAGCAGTCATGGACTGACATTATAATTAATTGCTAAAGAATCAAAACTTTGAACGCCCTAACAAGCAGACATGGACTGATATTATAAATTAATTGTTAGAGAATTAATACCTTGAACACCCTTTTACAAGCAGTCATGGACTGATATTATATATTAATGACTAGAGAATTAAAACCTTGAAACACCTTTTACAAGCAGTCATGGACTGACATTTAAATTAATTGCTAAAGATCAAACTTTGAACGCCTAACAAGCAGACATGGACTGATATTATAATTAATTGTTAGAGAATTAATACCTTGAACACCTTTTACAGCAGTCATGGACTGATATTATATATTAATGACTAGAGAATTAAAAACCTTGAACACCTTTTACAAGCAGTCATGGACTGACATTATAATTAATTGCTAGAGAATCAAAACTTTGAACGCCCTAACAAGCAGACATGGCTGATATTAATAATTTAATTGTTAGAGAATTAATACCTTGAACACCTTTTACAAGCAGTCATGGACTGATATTATATTATTAATGACTAGAGAATTAAAACCTTGAACACCTTTTACAAGCAGTCATGGACTGACATTATAAATTAATGCTAGAGAATCAAAACTTTGAACGCCCTAACAAGCAGACATGGACTGATATTATAAATTAATTGTTAGAGAATTATTACTTGACACCCTTTTACAAGCAGGTCATGGACTGATATTATATATTAATGACTAGAGAATTAAAACTTGAACACCCTTTTACAAGCGTCATGGCTGACATTATAAATTAATTGCTAGAGAATCAAAACTTTGAACGCCCTAACAAGCAGACATGGACTGATATTATAAATTAATTGTTAGAGAATTAATACCTTGAACACCCTTTTACAAGCAGTCATGGACTGATATTATATATTAATGACTAGAGAATTAAAACCTTGAACACCCTTTTACAAGCAGTCATGGACTGACATTATAAATTAATTGCTAGAGAATCAAAACTTTGAACGCCCTAACAAGCAGACATGGATGATATTATAAATTAATTGTTAGAGAATTAATACCTTGAACACCCTTTTACAAGCAGTCATGGACTGATATTATATATTAATGACTAGAGAATTAAAACCTTGAACACCCTTTTACAAGCAGTCATGGACTGACATTATAAATTAATTGCTAGAGAATCAAACTTTGAACGCCCTAACAAGCAGACATGGACTGATATTATAAATTAATTGTTAGAGAATTAATACCTTGAACACCCTTTTACAAGCAGTCATGGACTGATATTATATATTAATGACTAGAGAATTAAAACCTTGAACACCCTTTTACAAGCAGTCATGGACTGACATTATAAATTAATTGCTAGAGAATTAAAACTTTGAATGCCCTAACAAGCAGACATGGGCTGATATTATAAATTAATTGCTAGAGAATTAATACCTTGAACACCCTTACAAGCAGTCATGGACTGATATTATGAATTGATAGCTAAAGAATTAAAACTTCGAGTTTTCATCTTCAGTTTCATATATTTTCCTGACGTTCTCACGATCGTTTTAAATTCTCTTCACGATATTTTCTATCGCGTATGTAATTCGAGCTTGGGATTCGTTCGAAAATTCGCGTCTCTATTTTCGAAACGAGTTATATTAAACATCAAAGGTGTTGAATGCTAAACATCCTTACTGGTGGTTATACCTGTCCACTCGCCACGTAGGAGGCAAGCGAATGAAACAATTATTTAATTTAATAAATACAAGCGACTGTGGCAAATCGATGTAAGGGGTTGCACAAATACACTTCTCTAACTCATGAATATGCTAACAAGGTGGAATTTACACAATAGCGGGAGAGAGAAAACGCCTGAAATAACATACCGCCTACATATATCATATTTATTATTTAAACGTAATATTAATATTTCAGTTGTCGAAGGTTTCATTTCGTATACATCTTGTTAGAATTTATTCTAAAATTGCCGTGATATAATTAGTCGATTCCGGTGATTTATCTACGTAAATGTTAGGTGCGAATTGTGTTGCCTGGCTTTTAGTTTTAGTGGGAAATAAAACGGGACAACTTCAATTGGGAATCCTTTATTCGTATGCTTATTTCCGGTCAATATCGCTACTTCCTTATCTCCTCGTCCCGCAACAATACGACGCGTCGGTTTTCGTAATATTCGACTTCGTTTCCGCTGTGGTGGTGGCTCGTATGGTGGTGATGCGTGGGATAGCGGAAGTCTCTGTTATTCTCGTCTGTATAGTGTAGGAAAAATCGCGTATAATTGATGGTTAAAATTGTTTTTTTTTTCCATACCTATACGCGGGGGCCATATCCGCCTCCTACGACCAGTGTGGTGGCAAGCTCCAAATCCACCTCTCCTATGATTGCCTGGGCGACACATCACATTCTGCGGTCTGTGCCCGTGATGGATATGGTGCGAACGGGAATGGAAACCCGGGCCCTGTCTCTTGGCCCTAAATTGATTGATTTCCAATGGATTATTTTCCGACGGCGCGGCACTTTCCGTGGCAACTATAGGGCGATAGCAAAAAAAAAAGTGATAAATTGATTATGACCCGGGTAATTTACTTAATTACTTACCGTACACAAACAATATCAATAAGACGGGAAACAAGGAAAAACAGCGCGACATGATGACACGCCAACACAAACACAACATCGCGATTATTAACGCGCTCAAAATATATTACTAGAACATCACGTAGCCGTAGTACAAAATGTGTGAAACCTGTTTCTTTCCTTTCAGGATTCACACACAGACGATCATTACGTAATCGTCAGTGTTCAAATTAAAAGCACATTACTCGTCCATTGGCGAGCGTCTATTTATATTTATTAACGAAAGTATTTAGGAAACAATCGATAGGAAAAACCGAGAAAGAAAAAAAAAAAACTTTCCTCCGCCGGCGAATATGCGAAAAGTTTTGGGGCAAACATCTGGGGTGATATTGGAATATCTCTGGGCGTTTAATAGAAATCCGAGGAGCGAGTCCCGCGTGCCTGCGTGAAGTTGTGATTTTAAACGTGAGATGAAGAAGATCTCAATAAAACAGGATTTATATTTACAGGAAAAAAAAAGCCAATCGAAATCGCGAACTGCAACTAAAAACTAGTCACGATTCGATTGATTTGCATAGCTATTATTATTATTATTATTATTATTATAGGTAATCCTGTAATTAATTTAATATTTAATATGACTGCATTTTATCCACACGTACGCAATATCATTTAGTTCCGGTTTATGTAAGCGATTGATTATATATTTATACACGTTTAGAAATAAAAGAATATTTATTCATCATTAGAAAATACAGTGAAACCTTGGTGAAGTACCCATAAAAAAAAATGTTAATGTCATCGTAATATTAGCAACTATTTGTTTGCTTGACCCCAGAAAAAGCATTTTTCGTAACGATTATACTAGATGTGATATCAATAATTTACATTCGTTGAATGAATTTTCATTTTACAAAACGAAATGTGTCATTGTTAGGATAAAATATTATTTACAGTATTTTATTAAGCCAATAACAAGATTCATTAGTGTAATAAATTAGTTTTAAATAAAATTCTTAAGTTTAGTGGCCATATATTTAATTCTTCTTAATTCAAAAATATACAGGGTATTCCACGTAACTGGTTCATTAAAAGTTTATGATGTTCTATTATTTACTTATATTTGAGATTTTGACACCAGTATCTGTTCGATTGGAACTATAAATGCAAAATACCTTAACCAAAATATCACTTCCGGTTGACCGGAAATGGGTGTCAACTTTGTTATTTTAAATAGAATGATATAATTTTTTATTCATTTTTGGATTTTACAACTATAAATACGTCAGTTTTCATTAGCTATTCCTATAGCTACATGTTGCCGTTTTTGAGTTATTTAAGTTTTTCTTTTTTTTTTTAGTCATAATCATTGCATCATTGAGAAATTAATATCTCGGTTAATACTGCAAGTAGAGACTCCAAATTTGCTATGTTATGAATGTAAATATTACTCTAAGAAACGGTAAGCACACTTCACATTCTAACATACAGGGTGTTCAAAACTGAGGAACAAAGTGACATATTTTCAAATGCAGACAACTCAATTTTTTTAAATAGAACACCCTGTATTGTAATTCGGAATTAGGAACTAAATATCATCCCCTATCACTTTATATGAGCATTCCCTATACCTATCTTTAATAGGTTTTGAGATATGAGCGACTTTTTGTTAAACAGACTAAGTAGCCCTATCTTTAAATGTTTGTAGCTGGCTCTGAAATGGATTCACGTCAAATTCATGTATTATTTTTGAATAACCATACAAGAATGTCTGTTCGAATAGTCATTTCTACTAATATTGCGTTGTACGAAAGTGTAATTACAATGATATACATAAACACTTTTGGTTAGTCAATGAATTTGACATTAATCCATTCAGAGCCAGCTACAAACATGCAAAGATAGGGCTACTTAGTCTGTTTAACAAAAAGTCGTTCATATCTCAAAATCTATTAAAGATAGGTATAGGGAATGCCGATATAAGTGATAGGGGATGATATTTACTTCTTAATTCCGAATTAAAAATACAGGGTGTTCTATTTAAAAAAAGAATACTTAGTCTGTTTAACAAAAAGTCGCTCATATCTCAAAATCTATTAAAGATAGGTATAGGGAATGCTGATATAAAGCGATAGGGGATGATATTTACTTCCTAATTCCGAATTAAAATACAGGGTGTTCTATTTAAAAATAAAATGAGTTTTCTGCATTTGAAAATATGTCACTTTGTTCCTCAGTTTTGAACACCCTGTATGTTAGAATGTAAAGTGTGCTTACCGTTTCTTAGAGTTATATCTACATTCATAACATAGCAAATTTGGAGTCTCTACTTGCAGTATTAACCGAGGTATTAATTTCTCAATGATGCAATGATTATGACTAAAAAAAAAAAGAAAAACTTAAATAACAAAAACGGCAACATGTAGCTACAGGAATAGCTAAAAACTGACGTATTTATAGTTGTAGAATCTAAAAATGAATAAAAAATTATATCATTCTATTTAAAATAAGAAAGTTGACATCCATTTCCGGTCAACCGGAAGTGATATTTTGGTTAAGGTATTTTACATTTATAGTTCCAATCGAACAGATACTGGTGCCAAAATCTCAAATATAAGTAAATAATAGAACATCATAAACTTTTAATGAACCAGTTACGTGGAATACCTGTATTGTTTCCTAACGTTTCAAACGGAAATCTTTTCAAAGGTATATAATATAGTTATTTTACAATTAGTTTAATATTCCCTAGCCTTCTTATCCATAATTTTATACAATTAAAATTATTTTTAATTGAGTCACAGATTTTAAAAACAATAAGTATGGACAACACAATATATTAAAATTAGTTGTGTTGTCCATACTTGTTGTTTTTAAAAAATTGCAAAACTCTGTGACTCAATTAAAAATAGAAAGACGATTTATTACTCAATAAATTCCTTCGTCATTTAATAAAATCGTTTTCATTGATTTGATGCACTTGTTTTCGGACCAATTTTCATGTGAAAAATAATTTCTTTCATTGTTCCCGAACCCATTTTTTTGGTTCATTACATTGAGATATACCCTAAACTGGGGGAGATTAGAACAGGAATGCCTTATGGTTCAACTTTGGGTCCCGTTCTGTTTTTAATGTTTTTTTTTTTCATTTTTTTTCCGATGCTGTGTCAATAATTAGACAATTTACATTAAGTTAACAATAATAATAGAGAGAAACTTTAATTCCTGTATTGGAGTTAAAGATAGCTGGTGTAGACGTATATGGAGGTAAATAGAATATTTCTTAAGAATAGGTTATATAACATTATTGATATTTTCTTTTATTACGTGTCCCATTCATCCACTCCGCAAATAATGCATGCCTACATAAACTACAAAGGGTGAACTCAATGCATAAAAACCCATGGAAGATTTGTTTTCGGGAATGTATTGCGTCATAGTCATTTATTTCTGCAAATTATCTTACTCACCAAATTTTATAAAATAGTACAAATACTGTAGTAAAACACTCTCAAGAATTAGATTAAAATATTTACAACAGACCTGTCGTACAGTCTTATACAGTTTGTAGTACACATCCTCATAGGCATTGGACACAATTTTGCGTAACTGTTAACTCTAAAGTGCGTCTGTTACACACTGAAAGAAGAAGTTGTGTTAAATTAACAGAAAATAGAGATCCAACAAATAATACGGTTTAAAAATCCACCTCTTTAATTGACAGCATTAGCGCAATTAACTGCACTAATAATTATTAATAAATTTTAGTATAACAAGTATTATACTTTTTATATAATCTACATAAATTTCTTCAATATTATTTAACCGGTGTTGATTATTCTTTTTATTTTTTCCTTTTTTTGGGTATTCCGGTTTTTTCTTATTAATTATACACTGTTTTTACGTTTCGGAATTTTGTTTTATTCCTTTTTCATTATTTCAATCCTACAAATTCACAATTTATTAAACATTACAATTTAAAATTTACGAAGTTACGATTTTTAAAATTCAAACTAGTAATTATAAGACATAATTGTTTTCAAACTTACATTTAGGTGTTTTCATATTTATTAACCTTTACGGTGTTGTTAAAATATTCTTTTAATTACATTTTAAAATTGTAAACGACACTTTAATACATTAACAAATATCGATAAACAGACATATACTAAGGCGCAAGGCCGTTCATTTTTGTTTTCAGTACCAGAAAACAGGCCGTTTTTTATATTTAAAAATCGCCTCTACATTTCCACGATAAGGTGCATGACGACTCAATTCGTTTTTCCTTTAGAATTTGCTATAATCAAATTATTTATAAATGTGACTTAAGTTATTTATATCTTTTTTATCGTTAATTGCATTTTTATTGTTTTTAATATGCCACAATTTCTTTGAAAAGTCTTTTATAATATTATTTTCAATCTCTAAAATTTCCGTTTTATTAAAATTAAATTTATGGTTATTATTTAGTGCATGTTTTGCCAGAGCAGTAGAGTTTACATTTTGTGTATTTATGCTATATTTGTGCGAGTAAATTCTCTTCTCTATGTATTGTTGTGATTGTCCAATATACACCCCTTCACAGTTTTCACAGTTAATTTTGTAAATTGTATGTGCTTATTAAAATCTATTGGTTCTTTAGTTTTTGTGAACCACTTTTTATTTGTGTAATTTGGTTTATGAGCAATGTTGATTTTCTATTGTTTCAGTAATTTTTGTAAATTCTCTGATAATTGTTCTGTGTATGGTATGGATATATATTTTTTTGTTCTCCTCTTTATTTTGGTCCTTATTTGTGGGTTGGTTTTAGTTTATTTTCATTTTGTGCTAATCTTTTTTTATATATTTATCTATAAAATGAATTGATAATTATTATTAATTAACATTTTCTTTATATATATATTTTGTTTGATATTGGTTTTTTCTGAGAAAGCTATGCACCTGTCCACTAAGTTGTTAATCGTACTTATTTTGTATCTTGTGGGTGTTTGTGATAAAAAGTTTAAATACCTTCCACAATGCGTTGGTTTAAAATACCAATTTGTGTAAATTTTTTCATTTTTATGTGAGATATATATATATATAATAGTTATTGAATTTTTCTAATATGTACTGTTCTTTGTTTTGAGGTATTGCCAAAATGCAGTCATCTACATATCGTTTAAAAAATATAATATGTGTATCAATTTTGTTTAGTATATCTTGTTCAACTTTCTCCATAACTAAATTTGCTATTACTGCTGATATTGGTGATCCCATTGCTACACCATAATATTATTTAAAGTAGTTCTTTTCAAAATTAAAGTATGTACTACTTAAGCATAAAGTTACTGCCTCCATGAAATTTTCTAAGTTTAGTGGTGTGTGCATTTTTAAAAAATTGTATTGTCTAATGAAAAAGGAATAAAACAAAATTCCGAAACGTAAAAACAGTGTATAATTAATAAGAAAAAACCGGAATACCAAAAAAAAAGGAAAAAATAAAAAGTATAATCTACATTGTATTAGACAATTTCCTCTGATGTGTATATTAATTTTAGTTATACTCTTTCGAGTAAATGTAATGTTTTATTCGCGGAAACTCGATTCGATATTGAAATAAAGTCAATTTATTCGCATGTGATGATAAAATCAATATTCCATCAGGATGTTACGGAAAGAAAAAAAAAAAAAAACGAGGGACGATATTTCATCTGTTTCATGAATCGATCGTGCATAAAAATTTATTTCTTGTCCTATTTTATTGCATCCACAAGAGGTCACTTATTAATAATATTCGCCTTGGAAATGTCTTGGGGTCACAGATCTCAAGGAGCATACGTATATTTCTATACTAATACCCGCAAAAAATGATGTTACAACGTTGCTAATGGTTTATTTACGGCAATGTCTTCAACATCCTTGTACGTAAAAATCGCATCATAATTCTTCTAATCATCCGACAATTAGAAATTCGTCATAGTGGATAATCACGACGTATTGTATTTGGGAATCGCATTGCTCACTGATGAGCCGTGCATATTTGAACGCGAAAATTCCACCATCAGGGCGAAATGTTTAATTTTCTCCGGATTTCCATTTCGATAGCGTCCAGCTTATCTCGCGCAACATTAATGGAAAATCTTCAATTTCCCTTATTGATTACAATGCGTACGTCTTATTCCCACCGTTTGTGGATGATCCACATTCAAACTTGACGCAAATAACCTTCTGTAAATTTAGATTTAGACCCCAAAATGGCTGGTTTTCTTGAATATACGGATCGATAAGACCGAAACGCTCTCTCCTGTTACGAACTACTAAACCGCAACTTTGTTATTAAGTTTCTTATACCTACCGTATTTGGTTACCGAAATACAAATGGATGTTGCGAAGTGGGATTAGAAACAGGGTAAATGAATTTAACTATCTTCTATAAGGGAAAATAACAACAATATGGATATAATGAAATAAATATCCTGGAAGATGCCCTAATAATTATAAACATAGCGATAAGTGATTTTAAATGCTTAGGAAAAGAAACATATTTTCTGAGCTAAAATAAAAATCCGGTTATCAAGAAAAAAACTAAGATTTAGCATTATTTCAAGAAGATTTCCACATAAAATCTGAAATATTCCAAGTGGAAAAAACTGCTTAGAATCTAAACATCGTTTTAAAAAAAAAATCGAAAAACTAACATTACTACAATGCAATAAATGCCGTCAAAAAAACTGAAATAAAATTAGACATACATTAATATGAATTTTACACTATAAAAATTCTTTGACAAAGATCTCTGAATAAATCATTGACAAAGAACTTCTGTAAAACATGATCACCTTCAGAATTTGTTGACAATAGTCAATAGTTAACCCATTTGGATAAAGTTCTAAAAAACAACCTACTTTAGAAATTAGAAATGACACAATGTAATAAGTATTTATAAATAATTTAATAATTGCTATAAAAATTAAGATAAAATTGACTAAACAAATTATTTTTAATTTTGACCTCTCTTTTACTACAAAAAAAATCTTCTTAGCAGTGGTATAGATTCTGGTTATAGGTCAAAGAATAAAACCATGATTTTGCAACATGGTTTGACGTATAAGCCTAATTTTTACTACTTCTAAGAAAATTTTTATCATAAAGTTGGAGGTAAATGATCTCTAATCAACCCGTTTGGATGAAGTTCTAGAGATAAATGATTTTAAAACAAATTCTAATTCCAAAATGAAACATACCTAAACTCTACGTTAAAACAAATATTCTTTTACCAGAAAAAAAAGCATTGCAAGTTATGCGCTGGCAAAAAGATTTTGTTATAAAAATTGAGATATTGCATATGGAAATATCTGCTTTAAAGGTTATCAGCATGAAACAGGACAAGTGGAAGACAATATTATTATTAAATAGGTTGATTAAAAGAAGAGGTCCTAAACTGGAATCTTGAGGAACTCCAAAATTCCTGATGCTGAAGTTCAAGACAAATACACACGCATATTTTTGTAAATGGAAGTGTAAAGATACTTTCCATAGATCTTCATAAATGAACGCTAATTAACCCATTTGATTAAGTTCTAAAAATTCGTTAGAAATGAAGAACGTCTAACAGAATTTAATGAGACTGTATAAATGTCTTAATAATTATAAAAAAAAAAAAAAAAATTAATTAATAACCTTTGACGAAAAGATTTTGATATGAAAACTGAGATATTCGATGTGGAAAACTCTGCTTGAAAGGTTATCAGCACGAACAGGGCAAGCGAAAGACAATACACTGTTGAAAATATTACGGTGTTGGCATTCAATTTTGCGCTAGTCAAATATTTTAGTGTTGATTTTTACAAACTTTGCGAGACGAGTTGACTACGTGTGTTTAATAGAACAGAAATTACTAGAAATTCGTGTGACTTCTTTGTTCAGATATGAGGATTTACTATTTTTCTAGACATTCAGGAGCGTCAACCAATCAAAATTTTTCCCTCGGATAGAAATATAGAAACCCCACCTAATCTAATACGGTATTGCATTATACGCACCACCTGCATTGCACGTGTATCTGTTTTCGGGTTTGTTTCTGCGTATTAACATGTACAAACAAACCACCAAACGTGTATTGACCTGCAAAGTGTAACCTTGTGTTATTAAACGTTAATTCCACTGTGCATAAAAAAATTCAACATCTTAAAGATGTATTGGGACATCTATTTACGTAATTAAATTAAAATTATTTGAAAATTGGCACGTTTAGTTGAAAAACCAGACTCTTAAAATGAGTAGTTCTGCAATATTTATATTTGAGAAAAACGGTCTTAAGAGAGGCAGATATTATAGCATAAGAAATAAGATTGCATTTTAAAAAAAAACGTCGTTTTAGAAAAGGGTGTTAAAATCAATCAATAGATCGCATTCATTTAGTTAAACAGCTAGTAAATTTGTCTTAGTCTAGATCAAATAAAATGTGACTAGAAGTATTTTATAATTCCACGTGTCAGTTGGCACAAATAACCTCTTAGCAATAGACAATACTTGACTATCTTTGCTCGTCAAATTTAAACTCGTATAGTTCTAGACAAAATAACACGAAAAGAGTGTGGACCTCTCCTGACTATTAAATTAGTCAAAAAAGTGTTAAAATTTTCAACAGTGTAGTGGATTATTAATAAACAAAATTGATTAAAAGAAGAGTCCCTAAAGTGGAACCACGAGGAACTCCAGAGCTCCTTGAATAAACCCACGCTGATAAGACAAATACACACGCAGATTGTTGTAAATGGAAGTATAAAGATTTGATTCAATATTGGTCCTAACTGGTTGTCCAATTCTCTTGAAAATATTTTAATCCCTCAAATTAGATATTGAATCAAAGCAAGTGCATTGATGATTGAGGCGAAAGAATGGATGCCGAACAATTATATACTCTATTATGTCAAACTGTTGAAAACATTAGAAATTTTCCAAAGATTCAATGATTATTTTGACAACACGACTTTCAAGTTCTGATTATCTTGAACGTTAAACGATTTGGCGCTCAATTTGGAATTTTTTCTAGGTAATATATCTTCACACATGATCTCCACAAAATAACTTCGTTAAATAGGGAACAAAACGTTTTAACTGATACAGATAAACTTCCTTCGTTGCCACTTCATATAAACCCTGAATTAAACGAAGAATTTCGTTAATAAATGACGAAATTTTTACCCGGCTGCGAATAATTGCCCCCCACGTAACCCGTAATTAGTTCCTAAATTAATTAACGCAAATATTATACGGAGGTGATCGTTTTTAGGGGGTATTCTAAGCGGCGATCGTTTGAAACACCTCTTAGGTATACACTTTTTTTTTTTTTATATATTTACCATCGCGCGGAAATTTAAGCAAATTTATGCGAACATGTATAACAAGCGGGTTCATTTGGCGAAAATAAATTTCCACCGGCGATATTTAAGTAAGGCGTGAGAGAAAGAGAGAGAGAGGGAGCCACGGATTTCAGGCTAAATTATCCTCACTGCGTGGCAAAAAGTTATACTACTCTGCGCGGCGGCGACAAGTTGCGAAGGGTATGTGATTTGATTTGTAAAAAAAAAAAAAATCTCCCCCCAAACTTCAGCAACGGCGTATATTGAAGTTTGATAATAGCCGTAGGCGTATATTGGAAATCGACTGAAGAAAATAGGTATTTTCTGGGCTATCTAATATAACATCGAGTATGTAATTTTAAAGCTTATACGCTGTGACTCTGAGAAAACCGCAATCCTTAGTGGGATGATAGAGGATGATAAAGTAATAAAAAAACAAAAGTCTAAAGATACAGAGAAGCCTTTTAAGTTTTAATAGAGGAAAGGTACTAAACATGGACTACCATTTTATTTTCAGATTATATCTTTAGAGTTGTTATGTTAAAATGACCGATCTTTGCATCAATAGTCACATTAACCAATCCCGTATGCTGTCGGTAGTCCCATCGTTTAATTGAAATCATCTGATTTTCTAAAAATGTCAAATACTTGAACTGTTACCCTTTTTTACATTTTCAAAACAAGTTTCAAATATGGGCTACTTATACAAATTTTATTGCTACCCAAATAAATTTACAATTAAATAGCATTAGATGTTTATTTAAGAAAGAACAACTATATTATTACAAGAAACGGATACATTATTCCTATTTACAAAAATCGCACACGTATTCGCTCTTTTCAACATCTGCGCAGTCATTGTGAGCCCATAAGTTGCACATAAGGCATCGAATCCATAACTCACCCTGATGGTCTTCTGAGAAAAGGGAGTCACAGAAGATACATTTAGCATCGGGATCATCTGGTCTAATTTGCCCATTAGGTGCTTCCAAGTCACTATCGTCATCTTCGTTGCTAATAAAAACTTCATCAGAAGAACATTCATCCGATTCTATGGAAGATTTCTCTGTTCGGCGTTACCTGTTTATGTTGCTGCAAGCGTTTTTTCACCTTCATAATTTTGCCTTTTGCAGGCTTCGGTTTACCAGAAGATTTTACCAATTCGTCTTTGTATGGGGTGGACGTTACAACCGCACACCCAGTTGGTTTTCGTCCTCGATTGGAAGTCTTCTTTTTTGTAGCGGGAACAGGTGCGACATGAAACGGTGAAATTAATCCACCAACGTTATTGGATGAAGTGGAGGGTTGACATAAGTCATTAACTGGTGAATTCGGATTCAGCGTATTATTATTTGTTGTTGTATTGTTATCCTTAGGCACTGATGTTATAAGTGTATGATCTAAATTATAGAATTGAGTCGTCGGAATAGTATCTGGCGTGGTGCAAGCTAAACTGTCATTGGAAACAACGGGGAGTTCAATATCATTCGGATTTAAATCCACATACTGTCTAGGAACTGAGTATTAGCACTTTTTACGGCTTCTCTATCGGCAGCGATGAAATCAGCATCGGAGAAAAGTAATTTGTTCAAGGGATAAATTCCGGTCGCTCGAAAGCCATTAACAGCTATTTCCCCAGTTTGGGATTTCAAATACGCTCTTCCAAGTAGTTCAGCAATTTCATAGGCCGTTACAGGACGATTATTATGGCGAAGCCATATTCTGACCTCCTCACTGTAGTATGTCTTTAACACACCCATAAACGTTTTGTCTAATGGTTGCAGTTTATGCGTACAGTGAGGAGGTAAGGATATTATGGTAATATGATTAGCTTTAGCCAGATCTATCAATTCTATATTACGCGTGTGGCTGTAGTGTCCATCTAACAGCAACAGAACTGGTGAATTTTGAGACGGCTTTGCAAAATCAATAAAATGTTGGAGCCATTGAACGAAAATATGCGCTTGCACCCATCCGCTGGGGTGAACAGCCGCAATTGATCCCGCTGGTGCTCCTCGCATAAGCTGACTATTCATATTTTTCCGGGAGAAAATCAACATGGGAGGTATATACTGACCGCTGGCACTCATTGCTGCTACTAATGTTACTAGGGATCCTCTCTCTGAAGACGTTAACGAAGCAATTTGCCGTTTACCTTTACGTCCTATAACTTGAGGTATTTTGTTTTGAACTACCGTCAAACCTGTCTCGTCGACATTGAAAATTCTGTCTGGGGTATAATGGTGTTTGTCGTATTCTGTTTCTAGAATACTAAAAAAATTCGAAACATTTTCTTTGTTAAACCGTTGAGCACGCGCAAAGGAAGTGCCAGTTGGACGTCTTATCGATAACATGTTATTATGACGACGCAAAAAGAGTTTTAACCAGGATCTGCCTGCTTCCAATGATTTTCCAAAGGGGTGCTTTATGTTGTTTTTTATGGCGAGCGTATATGCCATACGTCTTAGGTCCTTCCTAGTCAATCCATAATACTTTGATTCCATTATAAGAATATATCGTACTATTTCGCTCTCCAATTCATCTCCTAACACAGGTTTTCTTCCTAACTTTGTTTCTGCCGCATCGTGCGACGTTAAATCTGTTTTTGCACATCGCTGCAATGTTGAACGCGGCACTTTAAAAAGTTTAGAAGCTTTTAAAGTACCCATTTCTTTTGATCTTATGGCATCTATTGCACGTTCCATATCTTCCCTATTCCATAGTTTTCTCTTATTTTTCGACATTCTAAACCAAAAGAACACAGTACTTGTTATCATTTGTTCAAGCGTTAAATATGGGCTACTGGCTCAAAATATCAACACTGGAGTAGCCCATATTATAAACACATCTAAAATGATATTCATGAGAGGTTAAGTATAAAATCAACTTATGAGCAATTATGCAGCTTATGCTACCTGAAAGTTTTGTTTCTAAACTACAAATCGCCGGCGACATTATTCCAAAATTTAGTGTAAATTGTTTAATAATAAATATAAACTACCTACCTTACAAAAGTTTGTTGATGTTACATGTAGAGAAATGGCGCGCTAAACTAATTGTAGTAGCGCTATCTCTGTATAATTTTATGAATTATCTTTGTAGAGATGTTTCTATGCGTAATAACAGAGAACGTCGTAAGAGGGTGCAAGAAATGTATATATTTAATGGTAGCCCGTATTAGCAACCCTAGCCCATATTTCCTCCTTTCCTCTAATTGAATTAGTTGAGTTTAGCTTCCAATATTATTAGAATATTATCACATTTTTAATTAATTAAAAAACGCTGTAGATGGACTTGGACTTTAAAAGAAGAGGCCCTAAAGTGGAACCTTGAGAAACTCCAGAGCTCCTTGAAGAACGGTGCAAATTAAAATATCTCTTATTATGCAATTTTTGTTAAGATATATTTGCGTTAATGAGGATGTTTAATCGCCTCTTGAAAGACCGTCAACACCCTGTATAAGAAGTTGGCTGATACTGTCGATAGATGCAATACATGGAAAAGCGTTATTTAGTAATAAATTACAGCAAGAATCGCAACAATTTAAACGTGAAACAAAA
Organism: Protaetia brevitarsis; assembly: GCA_004143645.1. NCBI lineage: Eukaryota > Metazoa > Arthropoda > Insecta > Coleoptera > Scarabaeidae > Protaetia > Protaetia brevitarsis. The sequence continues at coordinate 2,850,211 of RXPK01000153.1, read as the reverse complement.
AAAATAATAGCAGAGATGTTTATATAAAAGGTAAACTACAAGTCGATGTCCAGTTACTTCGCGATACCCGCGTTTAACACAACGAGATTCCGGTCCGCATCCCATAGACAGAGCAAGATGTACCAGTTCCTCTTACTGGTCCTTCAACTGGCGATCCTCGGCGTCCACCGAACTGGTATGGCAACCATTTTTCTCCCAAAAAAAAAACCGTAAAGCTTAAAAATCACACACATATTACGTAGTAAATCCCCCCATAGAGAACATGCGATTTTACACCAAATTACAGAGTGTTCGCCCGCGGTCGCGAGGGAGCAGCTAATCCACGAGAATCCCGGCTACATACCCGTCTATATAAGGGTGGGGGACACCCCCTTGGAGGAAATCAACGAAGATTTAGCGGCCGCATTTCGTAGTTACGCTTACAAGCATTACAAATTGGATTACGGCGATGTAAAAAGCGGAACCCAGGAACGACGGAGGAAAGCCGAAGACAATCTGATACTCTCGAGCAAGATGAGGAAGATTGAATAGTGTTGAAAACATATTTTCTTTTGTTGTTTTTTTTTTTTTTTTGAAGAACCTATTGTTAATTATTAAATGAGTGCGTATCAGGTTTTGCAATACAGCTTATCAGAGAGTATGGTAGGAGAGATGATAACAATATGGTATCACCTTATCTTTAGTAAATCTTTCTCCTCATTTTTCAAACTAACTGAATTATATATAGATTAGTAATATGGTGTGAATTTTGTTAAAGTGAAATGGTATGTATTTTATTTACTATTATTATTTTAATTCCTTTGTAAATATGAAAGTAAAACGATTCGCTAAACAACAAATAAACGAAGTAAATGCAACCCTCAAAATTGTTTATTGTATCAATGTTATATCGTACAATACGTGGTTAAATCAAGGCTAAAACGCTTCAATATATATTTTAAGGTTATATCAACGAATTCAAAGTTTGCTTAGCATACATTCCGTATCTTTATAATCAAAATTTAAACAACCTGTCTAGTATATAAAAACGCGAATTACTCCATGTCTATCTGTTAGTTAAACGATAAAACCAAATCACCTGTAAAAGGTAGATTATCCTAAATATATATATATAAAAAAAAAATATGTATTAAGAGAATTTCGATGGGTATTTTTGAATCGAAAATCTTGCGCAATATATGTCGACTATACGATAATAACAAGAAAGATAAGATGTAATCTAATTTAATGTATACATGCGTGTATACCTGTTTGGAATCTAAATAAATAAAGAAAATTAAAATATTTTTATTGATCGCAACAACACCCAAAAAAACAATATTTTAAACCATGGCAAAAACCATGGAATAATAACTGATTTCCATTAATATTATAAAATAAGAATAATTATCCAATGATTCATCACTAATCCTTTGCGTAATATCAACCGAATTGAACACCGCGCTGAAAAACAACATTATAATCTACTGGTATTAATTTTAAATTAGCAAGATAAAAAAAAGGTATTTCTACGAAACGCACGCATCGACCACTTAATTGATTTTTTTCCTATAATTTTTCGACTGATTCAATACTTATCATCACCAAATCCTTTTATCGCAACAGAGATAACGGGGCGTGCACATACAATCGATTAAATACTTTCACAATTATTCTAGCGAACAATCATGGAGAAAGTGTCATATTTGGCGGTGTTAGTAATCGCCCTGCTGCAACTATCCCTGGGGCAACAGAATGCCGGGAGATCTGTGGCGCCCGCTTTGCAAGAGTGCTTTAACGATACATTCCTGAAGGATGCGGACAACCGATTGCCCACGACCATAAATGTCCTCATAGACCTGATAAGGAAAGCCGAAAGCGGACGCGCTACTCAGGACGCCAGGCAGATGTCTATAGAGTTGATCCATAGGTGAGAATAATCTTTTATCTTTACTACCAAAAGTACAACAGTAAAATTTTAAACGAAATAATGGTGGGTTTATGCTCGTACGTAGTTCGACGCAACGCAGCTGGACATGGAACAGCGCAGAAAGGCGTACCAGTGTTATGTGCAGTTGACGCCATTGTAATATATTGTCATTTTATCTATACGTACTATACATTATGTTTGTGTGTCTATTTCACGCCCATCTAAGTTGCTGCGAACTACATACGAACATGTTGCATTACAGTGGAGTCATTCAGATCCTGATCGTACGTCAAATAAAATTCATACTATTTTATTCGCAATTATGTTAAACTAAACTAAACTCTGGCTACTACTATATTTATGAGAAGCTAAATGAGGTATCTACTACACGAGGCTACCTATTTTAAGTACTATAATATAGATTCCATAACAATTGAAATTTTCCCACTCTAACTAAATAATTTCCCTATGATTATCAATAATAATAATAACAAAAATATTATACAAAGCATTAGGGCGCCCCTTTAAGTGCACTTAGTAACTGAAAAATGGTCCGGCTTGACTCATAGATGTGGAATAGATGAAAAAAAAAAACACTTTTCATCCAATAATTACGTATTTTCCTACCTCGTGCGGATTAAAAATAGTTATATCACTATTGCAATTGCAAATTAAATAATTTTGAATCAATCAGAGTATTCTAAAACGATTACATATCAGCATTTCTGAAACATTTTATTCTTAAATTGCGCATCTGATCTTCACTTTGAGAGATTGGCAGTTAGTATGATGCCCAGATTATCTTATTTACATTGTAAAAATATCACCGGATCATATGTTCTATCATTTTTTGGAGAGGGTTTAGAAATTTTTACAGACGAGTGGTACAGGGGCGGCTATTGTTGTATTGAAATATATGATCAAAAGTTTAAATAAGAGGATTATTATAACCGATAGCTTATCTCTATTTGTGGAGCTCGGGAATTTAAAAAATCTGACTAATTTGTTGTTAGATACTTGGGCAATGCTACATGAGAGTGGTGTAAAGCTTTTAGAGCATCTACGCTTTTAATCAGTGCACAAAATTTCCTTGCGATTCATCTTCATGGATTTCTGCAGAGCAATAATCGCTTTGATTTGATAATTGTTTGATAAGATGTTATTAAAGCATTTCGTGTTATCGGTGGCATAATTTTCTAGATTTCGACAAGATGGAATCTTGAGATCACCGAATGCTGTGATGTCACCATTGTCACTGCCATTTAGCCCTACCGGATTCCAAGCCGAGAGGAACATATTACTACTTCAAACCTTCATACCAGGAACTGCTGTGAATTTTCCAAACGAAACACTAAACGCTTTAGAAAGGGTGAGTCAATCGTGCACGCGTACCACAGCATGCTAATTATCACCTTACAGTGCTCTCTCCATCACATGTTGTCAAGTAGAATCGATACCACGGTGAGAGGTGACGAAGCAACGGTGTGTAACAGATTAGGCCGATATGTCCGAAGGACACGAAGCATTGACGACAACGTGGAAAAATTCGATCCCTACAATATGTAAGTCAAGCGAAATGATTGATTATGTATTTTTCATCATTTCAATTCAAGTCAAATCAGGAGCAACTTGGAAGAGGAACCTGTACCAGCGGAAGGAACCGAGAATGAAGAGATCCCTACAGATTCGGAGTTTCCAGTACCAACAGATGCCGATGCGGAAATTTTGCCACTAGATCCGAACGCCCGGGCTACAACTACGACAACTCTTAGCGAATGCCCCGTGGAAGGAGGAGTTATACATACCAGATGGGGTGCTGTGCAAGCTGGAACTGTAATAGCAGCGATAGCAGCTGGCTTGGAACCGCAGCTAGTACCAGAAGGAGGCATCCAGATTGATAGCAGATTCGTGGCCACGCTCTCAGGTTGGTAAATCAAAGAGGATAGTCTAAACATTATGTATTTTTTTGCCGAAACTTGCTGAGAAAGTCTCAGAAGGATTAATTAAAATCGATTGTATACCTAGAGATTCACAACTTGCCAACATTTTCACAAAACTTCAAACAAGCTTCTCTTCCTCTTGCTAATGGCTTTTTTCAGCATTGCTTTCGAATTAATGCAACATTGATTTTGACACTTAAACCTGCACGGCTAACGTATCAAAAATTCATTACAATGGACATTTTAGGTGATTTGGCCGAAGCGAGCTTATTCCAAGCTGGCTCAACAGGCGCCGTCCGAAATATTGGAGCACCAGGAGGTTGGAACAGTACGCTATTACCGAGATGGTACTTTATAAGTCAACGGGAGCATAACGAAATGACCGACGCCGATATAAGGGGAGGCTTGGACGGATTGATTTTGGCTCAGAGCGTGGCACAATGGGTAGGCAGCGCTCCCTCATTGAGAGTATCGCAGATCTTGGACATGTACTACTCGAGGAGAGGAGTATTCAACGAGACAATCCGGGCTTGCAACAGATACAATTTACTGTCGACTGTGGCTCCCACGGCGACGCTGCAACCACAGACCACCGGCTTCGCTATGAGATTGGACGGCCGGGTCACATTTGCCGGCACCATCATAGATGAGATGATTCCGACTATTGTCAGCACAGGCATCAATATGTTCCTGGCATATACTCGTGAGTCGAAACTTTAACGAATTGAAACGAATTCCTTTACCGATAATTTAACACGATTTCAGCAACGATTAACGATTTATCTTGCGCCGCTGATATTGGGACCAGAAATAGAGTTGCGACTGACATTATCATAGTGTTGGATACGCAGTGGCCGCATAACACCATACACCCAACCTTGGCGTAAGTATATTGGAGGAAATTCCTGATATCGGTTCTAATTTGGAGATTTTCAGGTATTTGTTGGATAATCTAGACGTCAATCGTTTTGGCAGCAGTTACACTATAATCAACGGCAATGATGGATCTATCATGGTGAATACCAGCGATTCGATTGCAGATTATCATCAAAGGTTTAATCTAACGCTGCAGCAACAACGTAAGCTATAATATCTTCGCGTTAATATTTATTTTGTTCTAAAATGGTATTGATTCGACAGACCCAACTGGATTCCAATACATTAGAATGATCAACCACGTCGAGCAAATGGTTAGGAACAGAGCAGATGACGACTTAAGGACTGGAAGTTTAGGTTTGAGATCTACCATAGCCCTACTGGTGCCATTCCAAGGTACTCCTAACGCTGAGGATAACATTTACATCGCAGAAAGGCTAGAGATCCACAGATCATTCGTGCCAGGTTGATATATGATTATCAGCCAAACAAAATCAAAAGCGTTTCTATCTTACAGATCTTAATATACTCGTACTTGGGGCTTCTGCAAGAGACAATTATAACAGCATCGTACGGAACCCTGCTAGCGATATATTTACCCTGACTGAAACGATAGATAGCACAAACATTGTTGGGGCGATCGATCCACTGATTACAAGAATATTAGAAAGTACTTATTAAAATCCTTTAAGCCGCCTTATCAGTAACACCATTGCTTATATTACAGTACCTAGGAGGATAATAAACCCGAATTGTGGGTCCGAATTCAACGGCACAATAGGCGTTGCTTCCTTAGACGATTTCGTCGAACCACAAACGACCAACTTCTATCGCATATCGCCCAATTTCTTCACAGGGGACGGGGCTAGGTTTTTGAGGATTAGAGGTCAAGGTTTCGGCAGCTTCGTGGCATGCACATCTCGCATAGATTCTAACCCAACCCAGAATAGCACGGCGGCGGATCTGCAATGTTACGCAATCAATAGCAACGAAGAATCGTTCCCCTTGACCGATTTTTGCGTCGCCACGCCGATTAGGGATTGCGACCCTGTATTCTTGTCCATACAATCGACATTGCCCAGTAATAGTTTCCGTTGCGTTGGTAAGTTTGGGATGTACATCGTCTGGGATGTTTATTTTATTCATTCCAATTTTTTTTTAGACGCTGCATGCAGATTCCCAGACAATATAAGATATACCCTGAGCCTCGAGAACTTCAGTTGCAGGAGCGGAAGTAACATGTTAACCAGTGGCGTAGTTTTAGTTGTTAGTATAATGGTTGCTTTTGTAAAATTAATGTAGAAAATAATTTTTTACGTAATTAGAGATTAGTTTCAGGTATTATTCATGAAATTTAAAATTTAAGTTCTTAAGTGTAAGTATTTATTACTGTTAGTTCTTTTTTTTTCAATAAAGAGATTTTTAATACAAAATTTGTTTTGATTGGTTTACAGTTTTTGTGTATTTTATGTATTTTTAGTATTGTTATTTTTATTTCTTTAACCGTTGTATTGACCATCACCGTTTCTATGACTTGCCCTATCTACACGTTATTTATTGTAGCCTACAGGGTCAATAAAGTTATTATTATTATTTGAACAAAACACTAAACAAAATGAAAATGTTAATTAAACAAGTTTTACAACATTTAAACTGTATTATATTAGATTTAATTTTATTTATTAAAATTTTTCGTATCATAATCTTGTGCATAAATTTTAGTTCGTAATTTCAAATGAAAATTTGGAAAACATTATATTGAAAACTTATACTTTATTACAATTGCCAGCTATTGATAATAATAGTATTAATAACATTTATAGCGTAGAAATATGTTACGACATTTCTAGATAAACAGCTCTTTAAGTGTAAAACAGTTCTTCCTCAGAAGATAAGCGTTCAGCTTATCAGGATATTGCAATTTGTGCAGATTGGTGGAGACGTTTTTCGGGCTGAATCAATTGTCTGGGGTGTTCCGGAAGGCTCCATCCTGTGACACTTTTCTTTACTGTTACTACACGGCTATGAACAAGTTTCCTTTTGCAATAGCCACATGTATGTGAATGATATATGATCGTATATACAGGGTTTTCCACGGAACTGGCTGGTTAGAAGTTTTCCGGCTTAACGAAATTCCTCAGTTTTAAAAATTTGGGGTTTGCAACAATTTGGCACTTACTTTCTTTCTAAAATATTTTCACCTTTTTTGCACTTCCGGTTAACTGGAAGTCGCCACGAACTTTGTTATTTTAAATGGAACACCCTATATATTATTATATTTTTGAATTTACCATAAAATTCTATGACGATTACCATTAGAGTATCTTATACCTATCTTCAACTGTTTCTAAGATATTACGATTTTTATTAAAATTTTGACATTAACATTGTTTCACTAAAACGTAGTGTGCTTGTCAGACAAATGTTTTAAAGTTTTTGATATATTAAAGTATTTTCAAAATTATAAAGGTTTTTATGAAGAATATTTAGATACATGCATACTTAACAAATGCAATTTACATGCAGCATAAACTTGAACCATGACATAGAGCATCAAAAAAAAATGCTCAATGTGAATTCCGTTTACGTCCAAGTATTTTATTATTCGACGTCTTAATGTGTCGCCTTATACTTCTTCTGTATCTCTACTACTACACTGTACTACTTCTGAAAGTTGCGTACAGTGTGTAATCTGTGTAATGTATTATTTCAAAGTTTTCTGAATTTTATTAGATATATTAGCCGAAAATAAATTCCTATAATTACCGTAAATTTTCTATAAGTTCATCCTGCATTTTCAGTGAATGTAAAATAAATTTAAAGTATCCAGGTTAAAATAAGCTCCTTCAATATTTTTCATTATCTAATTCATAAGTTCCATAATAATATGCATTTATCTGAACACGCGACGTGTAACAAACAATGATTATAACAATAATACTTACTAATAATAATAAATTGTTGTGATGTTAATGTCACGGCCCACCAGATAGAAATTATTCGGCCATTTGAAAGCGGTAATAAACAAAACGAATAATTTAGAAGAAAACTACTGAAGATGGGTATAGGGAATACTACAGCAAATCGGCATAGAATTTAATTGTACATCAAAAAATAAAAAAATGTACAGGGTGTTCTATTTGAAAAAATTAAGTTTTGCAACATTCAAAATTCTTGGGATATGTCACTAATTTTTAAAGACCCTGTATAATGTCACTGAATTTTTTTTCTACGTTTTGGTAAAACAATGTTAGTACATGTTGATTTCAAAGTCGGAGATTTCTGACACTTAAATCAAGTGAGAATTAATCAATTACATACAACAATGTAAATGTCAAAATTTTAAGGAAAATCGTAATATCTTAGAAACAGTTGAAGATAGGTATAAGATACCCTAATGGTAATCGTCATAGAATGTTATAGTAAATTCAAAAATATAATAATATATAGGGTGTTCCATTTAAAATAACAAAGTTCGTGGCGACTTCCGGTTAACCGGAAGTGCAAAAAAGGTGAAAATATTTTAGAAAGAAAGTAAGTGCCAAATTGTTGCAAACCCCAAATTTTTAAAACTGAGGAATTTCGTTAAGCCGGAAAACTTCTAACCAGCCAGTTCCGTGGAAAACCCTGTATATATAAGCTTTCACTAAAAAATCTTCTAAAATCAATCCCCACAAGTCAGCCTTCTTTTTTATTCATTTTAGTCCGTTGAGACGCTTAAATTTCGTATTAATAACGCAAGCCTACCAATCCAGAGAGGGATAATTATTAAGGCTTATCGGATAGGAGAGAAAAATTATAAAGCGTTAAGAAAAAAATATTTATCAAAATGAGGTGGATAAAAATGTTTCAGAAACATCGCTTTTCGCTCCCTTATTCCAATGTATACCTGCTGTAAACGCTCCGGGGCATCGTGACGTAGTAAAAATACACACTAAAATACGAAGTCTCTAACAAAGACGATTGTTTACACAATCCGGCCGTTACATATATGATACGTATAACAATCCAATATTAATACAAATTTGCACTACGAAAACATTTACCTCCGAAGGAAAATGTAGGATGTAATGTCGAAGGCAAATATAATCAAATCCCTTCAATATTAGATTTTAAATATTTGCCGAAATCCCGTAATAAAATCGCTTTCGATTTCCTTTATCGAATAACGGCGGGCATCCAGTTTTCCGTATGAAGTTGGGAGAGAGAGCAAAAAAAAAAGGCGTATCAAAGGGCGAATTTGAATTGTGCTTAATTCGGGAAAATACACTGAGTAAATGCGACCCTCCTGGCAATTTCGGTTTGGGAAACGTGTCATCTGTCACATTATTTGGGAGGGTTTAAAATTTCAACATTCGACATATTCCGAATAGATATTATGTGAATCACGACGTGACGAACGTTGTAATCTACCGATAATAAAAATCTAGATAAGATAATAAAAGCATAGGACGTAAATAAATGGGTTAATTGTACGTTCGAGTTTAGTTATCATTATAACAGAAGAAAAAAAATATGGGTTTTGAGTTAAAGCTTGTGTTGCTGTCGTTCTTAATAATAAATTTAGGTATGTCGATCATTTAATAACGTTAATGCAGTATGTTTGGTAGCCTAATTCCGCGAATCGTATACACCAGTCTTTTCATTTTACAATCGTTAGCAAGAACCTTCAGGTTTAACTCAACACTAAACTTGAATACAGAACCGTTTCCTTAAGTACCTATCACATAATTTAGATGGCACTTAACTGGCAAGGGATTTTGAATAATCCCTGTTAATTCATTAGCAACCTCCCTAGTATACAAGTTGTAGTATATTAAAGTGCCTGGCAATTATTCACGGTCGTACACAATAAAATCGACACTGGTGGAAGCAGAAATGGAGATTTAAAACCCCCATCTCTAATAAATATTCAGATTTTCATATAAACGCTTAACTGGTATGATATAAATTATAGTGCCATATCAGTTAGGCGTTAAACTAATATGCATACCTACATCACCTTTTATATAGTAATCAATAACTCATTTTTAGCTAGATTACTATTTACTATACCGGACTTTCATTTCAAAATTATTGGTTCGATATTCATGGTAGAAAATTCTACTGATGGAATGTATTTAAATCTATTAGGAAATGTAATAAAATTACATCTAACTAAATCTTTAGAAAACCAAACTTATCACAATGGAAATTTATTGCCAGATGAAGAAAGTCTATTTCTTCAACAGGGCGAAGCCCCTCCACATTATGCTCTGCCTATACGAAATTGACTTAATCAGAGATATCCTGAAAATGGATCAGAAGAAGGGTGATTCTCAATATATGTGACAAACTTTAAGCGCTGATTCCTGGGGTTATTTTGATCATAAAAGTTCATAAGAACATATGTCCAAAATCGCTTAGTTCTAAAGTTGTACAATGTTTAATAGTAAGTTATAATTAATGTTTTTATTATAAATTAACAAAATAATTAGTAAAACAAAATTAACTTATACTAACTGTTGAAAATGACCGCCCCCAACTCCAATACAAGTTTCTATCCTCCGTCGTATTGACTGGCGAGTCCGTTCTAAAATACGAGGGGTATTTCGAATTGTTTGAAAAGCTGCGATAATAAGATTTCTCAGTTCATCGACATTTTCAATGGGAGTCGTATAAACTAATGATTTAAAGCGACCCCAGAGAAAAAAGTCAAAAGAATTTAAGTCTGGAGACCGAGGAGGCCACGGTTGTGGACCTCCCCGTCCTATCCACCGATCTGGATACGTATTGTCCAAAAACTCGCGAGCAACTAAACTAAAATGCGCTAGAGCACCGTCATGCATAAAATACATTTGTAATCTTAATTGCAACGGAACTTCTTCCAGCAGTAGTGGTAGCTCCTCTTCAAGAAAATTGCGGTATACCTCGCCATTTAACCGCATCGGTAAAAAATGTGGACCTATCAAGTAATCTCCAACAATTCCGGCCCACACATTGACAGAGAATTGATGTTGCCGTCATCAACATTCACTAGTTCGTGCGGATTTTCTTCGGCCCATATATGATTATTATGAAAATTAATAATCGCGTTTCTAGAGAAAGTAGCCTCGTCGGTCAAGAATATTTGAGCCAAATAGTCAGGATTTTGTGCGATTTTGTGTTGCATCCATTGACAAAAAGCCACTCTTTGTGGAAAATCTGCCGGCAAAAAAGCCTGCACCCGTTGAATGTGATATGGATACAACAGTTGATCATTCAATATTCTCCAAACTGTGGCCTGACTAATGTTTAAAGCAAACGCAATTTTTCTGGTGCTTGTAGTAGGATGTTCCTCAATTTCATTTAGTACCATTTCTTCAACTTCTGAGTGAAGTTCTCACTGTAGATGGGTGCCCGTTATCAGTCGTCCGTTTTTTAAAATTTCCCGTTTCACTACGATGTTGGTGAAGACGGTCAAATATTGAATGATGCGGGATGATACGGTTCGGGTATCGTTCTTCATAAAGACGTCTAGCAGTACGCGAATTTCCGTAAACGAAATGCATATCACACATCTCAGCATTCGTGTAATTCATTTTAGAAAACAGAAACTGGCAATAAACTGAATGAATACTCTGACAACTATTGACAAATATTGATATGACAAATAAACAATTCCTCTCAACAAAATAGTTTTTGAAGAACCAACTGTATATTATATCGTGTTAGTCATAGTTCATAATTTATTATTAAACATCCAATAACTTTAAAACCAAACCGTTTTGGGCATATACTCATATAAACTTTTATGATCAAAATAACCTCAGGAATCAGCTCTTAAAGTTTGTCGCATATATTGTGAATCACCCTGTAGAATGACCAGCGATATCACCCAACTTAACTTGACTTTATTTTTTATGGGAGCATCTAAAGACAGTAGTGTATAAAACTCAACCTCAAAGTATTCGTGATGTTTGAATAATTCCCAATGGTGCAACTAGCCTAGAACGGGCTCTATATCAACTTTTTTTTGGAGGATATTTCGGTTTAAATTAAATATTTGTTGAGCAACAAACTTACGAATAATATAGGAGCCATTCAATATTTTTTCTTGTATTAAAATTTCTCATGGCATGATAACAATATTACATATTATATATTGCTACTTTGCCATGGTTATATAAGATTTTATATTAGGAAAAGAAATGGAATTAAATGATATATCAAAACTTTGAGAACTATTTGTTTATATTTTTAGCGAAGCATTTTAATGTAATATTTTCAAGTGAGATTCGCAAAAAAAAAAACACATAAATTTCATTTAAAGCAGCATCTCGTTAAAAAAGGATATTTTGACGAATAATTAACACTTCGACTAATTCACATGCCTCTGCAAAACGGATGCAATCATTCATTTGTTACTGGCTAATGATTAGGACTACAACCAATAAAAACGCATATTTTTTATGTATAAACAATACTACTTTTTTTTTAGGCCTATTCATAACAGATGTCAGTTTGGAGTTAGCCACATCCATACCTAAATCATTACGACCATGTTACGAAACAAATTTTTCAAGGCAAATAATTCATCCACCATACACTATAGGCACCTTAATAGAATTGATAAGGAAATTAGAGTTCAATCAACAGAGTATGGTTAATATGAGGATATTAACCACATCTTTATTGCACACGTAAGAATGGGCTTAATTTTAGCGAACAATGCAACATAAATCGATTTCCTTTTTAGGGTAAAATTTGACGGGATTGAGAAATCTCAAAGCGGGGTCGAAACGCAATTCGCCTTGCCCTACGGCGCTACAGGGAAACAATTTTACAAGTTGAAACTATTGGTCGATCATTTCACATTCGGAGATAGCTTGCAATTCCACAATGAGACCCTGACGCAAAGGGAACTCTGCATACTACATTTCATGACATCGAACAGCTTGGACAGATGGCAACGTGGGGACGAGAGGACGACCTGCCAAGAGAAAAGCATGAGTTTGCGGGAAAACCAGAAGGAGATAGTCTGGCAGACTTCGCGAACCGTCAGCAAATGCCCCATCGAGAAAGGCGTCGTCCAAACCAGATGGGGGACGGTTTCACCGGGTCATATCATATCCGCCATCGCGTCCTCGTTCCAAGAGACCGATGTGGCCTTCAACCAATTGGTGAAGGAACTCCAGCAGGACGATTATAACATAACTGAGGTGTTCACGCCGAAGACCTCGGAAACTTTGTTGAATAACGTTGTGGTGGCAGCCGTAGCTGGGGATCTGGCCGAAATGGTTTTGAATCAGGCATCGAATGTTACAACATTTGGAAATCCGGGCCGATGGAACGATTCCATATTCCCCAGGGCTCATTACGTGGATTCCGAGCGATGGGAAATGACCAACGCTGAGTTAATGGGAGGAATTGATGGTAAATAAAATTCAATTTTGATACAATTATTTTATTCATTGGTTGCTTCAACAGAATCCTCATATCCTGCGCTATTCAAATCACTGTTAATATGCTTAATGAGATCATTACCTTCTTTTGATGGTTAGACCACTGTCACAGTATAGAAATATATCAGTATTGACAGAACCCGCTTTTATGAATGAAATTCTTCGTCCTATTTTAATGACCTTGATCAATTTGATGCTACGTAGTCCACGACCACGCGCATCCTATGCGTCTACCAAAAAAATGTAGGAAAATTTAAAAATTTGATCTCTATGCTTTATAGCGGAGGTTATGTCAGAGTTATAACATATATTTATTATTGAATGGGTCTAAATTTAGTAGATGCAAGAGAAAAAGTCGGTGTAAGGATATTAGCTGTCAATAATAAACATGCAATGTGCATATAACCAATTTTTTTTTGTAGAAATGTTTTAATAACTTGACATTTCGTTATTATTGATACTATAACCTATAATAATAACGGGCAACTAAGTAAACATTATAAAAGTTTGGAATTTATTTGCTTGATCGCAAAATTTCCTATATGTTCAAAATTATAAAATTGCATAAAATAAGCAACTTTATTTTATAGTGCCATTTTTGATTTGAAATTTAGTGATATACCTAGTTGATAGCACTTAATCTATCGAAAAATACCGATCTGTTAAATTTTCCATTGCTGTAATTTAATTATATAATTAACTAAAAGAAATTACCTATCATTCTTAAATATTTTTACAAAATAATGTGAATTTTATTAAGTCTGGCTTCTAAGAAAAAATATGCATTGTCCGGATTAGAAAGCTTTTATTATAACAGCAATGCGTACACGATATACTGGACATTTTTGATTGGGCTTTTGCCAGTTAATTTCCAGGTAAGAGTAAACAGGTTAATATTGAAAGACATAAGTAGTGAATAGTTTACATTTGCTATGCCTACAATATAGACAATGAAAAATATTACAAACAGAAAGTTTTCATTAGAGATTACATACAAATGTACTGGTCAACAATTTATTCTAGCAACGAAAGATAGCAAGTCGAAAGTTTACATATTGATATATTTGACAACTTTATAAAGTTATATGGCTTTGTCGCTTCATTTTGTCAAGCTTTTTCTGCCGATTTCACATGTGCTTCTATTTAATGTGTTTATGTGTACCCTGAAACACAACATCTTTGAAATTACAAACTTCAATGTGTAAAATAATCGCATTCTTGACCTGGATGTTCAAAATTAATAGAACTGAACTGTGCTATGAATTTTTCCAAACACTTCAGTTGTGGTGACACTAATTCAAAATTATTCAAAAATATTTCTCTAATATTATGACATAAAAGAAAGGTTTTTAATTTTCCAAATTTCTGCTTATTCGCATGCTCATATGCCTTTAAATGGCAAAATAACGTTGAATCGTCTAACTGATCGTGTTGCTGGGAAAATGCTTCGCAAACATCACAATTGTGAACATTTAAACATTTCCATATTAAATATCCACAAACGTATCTCAACGAATTTTGCGAAAAAACTTAAATTGTAATTATTTCTTGCACTATTCTTGCAGTTGGGAGTATGCCAACAATTGTAACCAATGCAGGTAGTTGATCCAAATTCCTCTGGTTCCATCATCAAGCATCACCAATGATTGCTATGATGTATTGCTACATTACAACCTTTAATAAAAACAAAAAATTAAATGTTGATCTCTCGGGTACTTTTTACTGTAAACATTGAAGTGCACTTCATACTTTAAAACACCTTTTCATAGTATGTGGTGTTATTAGTCCCATAGTTGTGAGTATTTTTGACATTTAAGTGTACAATTGATTATATTAAAATACTTATGAATGATGACTTAAAACTGAACACAAAAAACGTATGTAAAACTGTCTATGAAAAAAATAATAATAAAATGTGTGGCTAATACACCGTACACGTAAACCAAGATTCACAAATAAGAGATCAAGAGAACAAACGAAATTTAAAAATAAAATGGGGGTGAACATCACAGCGACATAACCTAAGTGCCTAAACGTGGTATTTAATTTATCGTGATTGATACATACACATAGATACGCGCTGTTATAAACACTAGCACCCCGCCAAAAATTCTTGAATGAAATGCACGATCGTGCACGATTCACGTGCTGCGCAATACGATTTATTTATCACCGGCCACGCTCATTTTACTACGATTCGAAAAACGGACGAGAGCGGGAAGCCAAACTGTCTCTACTATTATCTTTCTATACTGTGCCACTGTTGCCCTAAAACTTGTTCATAGCCTCTATCTATTAAGTTCAGCATGTCTACTGCCTTGAAGGTTGTATTATTCATTTCAATAAAGTTCTTTATTTGTGCCCTGCACCATCTCAATGGGATTAAGAATACAGTGAAATGGGGGTAGTTTTAATGTTGTATGACCAAATCTTGCTGCGATTTAAATCTCCAGCAAGAATAATTTGGTGAATGTTTGAGACATCAGTGTCTCTTCAAACCAGTCTTTTATTTTAGAACGTAATTTTATTTCATAAAATTCCGGGAATTCGCCTTGTATGTCGCAAGACAAAAAAAAAAAAAAAAACTAGTTCTAAATCAGATATGCTCCGTACGTATAGAAAATGCTAAATGCGCTGCAAATGCGAACCGTTTAAACAAAATATTACTTAGTGTACATACACAATAACGCTGGCCATGAAAATTAGTAGTGTACGAAAGCGTCGCGCCGTAGTAGTAGAATACAAAGTATTGAATAAACGTCTCAATTCCTCACACTCGAAACAAAGAAAAAATCAAATATCCAACGCCATGATCGCCTTTTTCTTTATTTCGTTTACTTAATTCTTTTTTTTTATTCCCTGTGTCCCCCGCGACGCCGACTGAGGAGGACCAACAACTGAATAATATATACTTGCGCACCTCCCTCACGTAAATAATTCCCAATCGCAGGTCTGATACTATCCAGGAAGATCAAGGAGTGGACCAACATCTTAACAACCACAAGACTTTCGCAAATACTGGACATGTATTATTCAGAAAGGGGCATCGGATATGACAGACGTTACAGGGCATGCGAGAGGGAACCGAAAATATCCAATTTGCTAGAACGGATCGAGTTGGAGGACCAGGTAAATATAATATACACTACGGGGTGAAGTAAAAGCACAAACATATTTATTTACTGTCGTTAATGTCCGTATTAGGATATGGTGCCCGATATAGAAGTTTATTTTTTAATTAATAACTATAAAAAAAGACAATGTTTAAATCCGCAATTATTTATGAATTGATTAATCAATTAATTAATATAATTAAAGGCTCTGCTCCGATAACCCATTGAAAAGTGCCCCTAAAGCTATCGGGCTGAAATTAAAGCAAATGTGTACTACTGTTACACATACTATAAATACCAAAAATTACCTCATTCGATGCCACCCCATTCGAGATATTAGCATAAGGGTGGAAAAATTCAAATTTTTTTTTCTCAGGAATTACTTAAGCTATCACGTTCAAAAAAATTATGTAAGTAAAAACTGATTATGGGCATTCTATAAAAAATCAAGAACTAATTCCCTCCACTCAGTTCAAAGTTATTATTATTTTCCCCTTTTTAGGGGTGGTTTTTTTGAGTTTGGTTCAAGGTGCCAACTTGGTTTTTTGTTATATTAGACCGTATGCATTTAGGTTTATTATATATATTTTTTAGTTTTTTCTGTGTGGTAGAACATGTAAATAAAAAATAAAATCTCGTTGAATGATTTTTAGTAGGAGCAATTTGTTATTGGTTATTTTAGAGTTAAAATAATTATTCATCGATTAATTTCAGGATTATTTGTATAAATGTTTCAGGTCTATTAGTTTAAAAGCACCGAAATATACAAAAGTATATTGTAACAATAAAATAATATTTATTTAGTTCAAAACTATTATTATTTTCCCTTTCTAAGGGGTGATTTTTTTTGAGTTGGGTTTAGGGTCCCAATTTAACTTTTTATTATACATGAGTGTATATTTATATTTGGGTTTATTATATATTTCGTCAAGTTCTTTCAATGAAGTAATACAAATAAAAAATAAAACCTCTTTGATCTTAGCAGCAGCATTGGGTTATCGATTATTTTAAGGATAAAATTCAAATTATTCATTGATCGGATTCAGGATTATTTATATGTACATTTCAGCCCTAATATCTATAAAAGCATCGACATATAAAAAAGAATATTGTAACAATAAAAATAATATTTAATTCCGCACACACTGTTCGAAGTTATTTTTTCCTTTTGGGGGATGTTTTTTCAAGTTGGATTTAACAATTTGACTTGATTTTTTGTTATAAATCTATGCGTTTTGGTACAATATATATGTTTTTATATGATATAACATATTGACATAAATCAATCAAATCTCTGTTAGATATTTATTGTTCTAGTAACACACAACAGCTATTTATTTATAGTTGTTATAATTTTCTTAATGTTGAACAGAACCGCTATTCGTATTTTACTTTTGTTCTTACTGCCAAATAGATATATACATTTATTATACATATTTCTTCAATCAATGTTCTGAGACGTGCACAATTTGTTTTAATATGACAATTGTTTGATTGTGAGAGTTTGGAGACTGTTGTTTAATGTAATTTCTTTATGTAGAATAAACAGCAGTGCTGTAGAAAGTAAGTTAAAATATGTTCTCACATAAGTGTATTAATCGCGGTGGTTTGCTAATAAAAATATCTGGAAGAATAAAACTTAAACAAATAAATAAACGATGAGGATGATAGAAATACTTATTTGGAGCTATTCATTCTTCCCAGAAGAATCAGTGGAGGTTGCAAGTCAATAGCATACTTCTCAGTTCATATGATATCACTTGTAAAGAATTTATTAGGAAAAAAAGTAAATAGTAAACCCAAATGCAGGCATTACTATACAGCAAAAAGTCAAGTTTGTAACCTTAAATTCAAAAAACCACCCTCCAAAGGGAACTTTGAACTTCGTGTACGGAGCTAAATATTATTTTATATTGATTATGAATACATATATCTTAATAATAAATGTAACAACAGATAATATATTATATAATAATATATTACTTATTATCATTTATTCTTACAGAATTATTTTTTATAGCTCAATGCTTTCATAACTACTAGGGCTGAAATGTACAACATATGAATAATCCTGAAACCGCTCGATGATTTTCCTTTTTTATTTGCATGTTCTACCACACAGAAAGAGAACTTAAAAAAATATATAATGAACCCAAATACATACATTACTATATAACAAAAAATCGGATTGACATTAAACTCAACTAAAAAAAAAACGCCCTTCAAAAAGGAAAAATAACAATAACTTTCAACTACATGTACGGAAATAAATATTATTTTGTTGTTATAATTTTCTTTTTTATATTTCGATACTTTTATAACTACTAGGGCTGAAACATACATACAGATAATCCTGAAATTGATGGATGAACAATTGTTTTAACCCAAAAATAAACAATAACAAATTGTCCTTACTAAGGTCATTCAAAGAAATTTTATTTTTTATTTACATATTCTACCACGCAGAAAAAACTGAAAAAAATACATAATAAACCTAAATGCATACGGTCTAATATAACAAAAAGCTAAGTTGGCACCTTGAACCAAACTCAAAAAAACCACCCCTAAAAAGGGGAAAATAATAATAACTCTGAACTGAGTGGAGGGAATTAGTTCTTGATTTTTTATAGAATGCCCATAATCAGTGTTTACTTACATTTTTTTTTGAACGTGATAGCTTAAGTAATTCCTGAGAAAAAAAATATTAAATTTTTCCACCCTTCTGCTAATATCTCGAATGGGGTAGGATCGATTGAGCTAATTTTTGGTATTTACAGTATGTGTGACAGTAGTACCTATTTGCTTTAATTTCAGCCCAATAGCTTTAGGGGCACTTTTCAATGGCTTATCGGAGCAGAGCCTTTATTAAAATTAAAAACCATCAGGCGCAATTATCTAAGTGAGGCTTAATATTTCTCTTATCCCGCAACAGACAAGTGCCACAGCGAATTTATTACAAGAACTTGGTAGATTCGACAGGTATTTAAGTCCAGAAGGCATCAACTACTACACGCCAACGGTGGTACAAAGTTATAAGAAGCAAGCAGGTAAGAAATCTAAACAAACAAAGGGATCCCTTTGTGTTCGGCCGGCTCTCCCTTCCCGCTCCTCGACCGGGTTGCTCTTTCCATGGAAGAATTAAATTTTGATTATTTCGCAACAGTCCGTTCATTCAATTTTTTTTTTCCCTTATATCGCATCCCTAGGCGCGATGAAGTAAATGGGGAAATGATAATAAAAGGCTTTTATTTTCAGAATACGTAGCTTTCGGTTACGATGTCTGCTTGCAACGCGGCGATAACATAACGAATTTGGAGATAATTACTATTTTAGACGGGAGTTGGGAAATATACGAAGCCCTCCGCATTATATCGTGAGTATAATTGGTGGAAATGAAATAGGAACTGGTTTAGGAAGGCCTTCGGTGGTTTCGGATTTGGATGTGACGTAAGAAATTACGAGCGAACGGGCGAAAAAAAAAAGAAAAGATAAACAAAAACATTAATTCACATAGAATCTGTTATCGTATAGTTACGTATAGCGGTATCCTCGTGAGATTTCTCTTTAATGACTTCCAACCCATGTCTACTTCGTCCAATTACTTTGTTGATCAGAATTTATACTATATACTTTGTATTGGTTAAGAATACAAGCCATGTCTCTTAAACCAAAGGATACGTTTATGGAAAATTTATTTATTCGAAACAATCAAGAATTTTCACTGAATGATGCCTAGTCGGTCAAGCATATGAAAACTGCACTCGCATCTGATGAAGGGTTATTACCTGGTTTTTATTGTTCTTTATCTAAAATAGCAAACATACAATTAATCTCACATCCATAACCCTTATTGTAAGGGAAATCCTTAACGTAAACATTTTTTTTTTCAGTACCTATTGAAGATATCTTTATGAAATTTAAACTGTACTTGATATCCACAAACTCATTGTAATATAATTTTTTCAGAATTTTTGTGACACGGGAAACTGCAAAAAAAAAAACGAGAAGTGTATTCTTTGGGAGTGATTTTTTATACTAACCCCAAAGTAACACTTACCAAAAAAATATATCTTGTTTGTTCATTGGTTAGCTACTACGTGGTGGAACATAGTTAAAAAAAAAAAAACTAATTATCAGGCTACCATTTCATTCTTAATGATTTTGGTTTCATGATTTATTGACTGACGGATCTAGGCATATTTTGTCAAGGGTATGCTGATGATATTGTCATATACGCAAAAGGCAAATTTGAGAATACCCTCTGTGACATAGTTCAAAGAGGATTGAACTTCACGAGAAGATGGTGTCAATCGATGGGACTCAATGTCAACCCCACTAAGACAACCCTAGTAACATTTACCAGGAAAAGAAAATCCAATCTTAGAACCATAAAACTGGATGGGCAAAATATAGACTGGAGAGCGGAAGTTAAATATCTAGGCCTTACCTTAGACAATAAACTTCTATGGAACAAACATGAACTTGAAGTAACCAACAAGGCCAAAAGAGCTCTGATGGTGTGCAGAAACTTTGCAGGGAAAAATTGGGGATGCAACCCAAAAATACTGCTTTGAATGTATACAGCGATAGTGAGACCGATCATCACCTATGCATCAGTAGCATGGAGCAAAAGAACTAATCTAGCCACCGCGAGAATTAACCTCTCGAAAGTGCAAAGATTAGCATGTGTATGCATAACGGGGGCTATGAGAACCTGCCCAACAGCAGCTATTGAAGTAGTATTGGATCTTGCCCCCTCCACATTGTAGTAGAGGGCGTGCGAAAAGAACCGCGCTAAGAATGGTCAGGAAGGAATGATTAGCATAGGCCTCAATCTCCGGACTGTGATCAAACTTGGGATATGCCCCGGGATGATATGTTAAAAAAATTTAGCTTTGTAAAGGAATTCACCATAAAGCTAAGTAACAGGAGCGAGTGGGATCATAACACCATCTTGAACTTGAATAGAAATGCCATCAAATGGTATACTGATGGCTCCAAAACGGCAGAAGGAACTGGAATAGGAATATATGGGCCTAGAACCACATATTTCGAAAGCTTGGGAAAATACCCAAGTATATTTCAGGCGGAAATACACGCTATTGGAAGATGTGTTCAGTTCATTATGGATAGGAACTATCGGGAGCAGGAGATTATCATCGTGTCTGATAGTCAAGCAGCCATCAAGGCGCTGAACTCATATGAAATCAGCTCCAAGTTGGTCTGGGAATGCCTAGGGAAACTAAATGAGCTAGGCAAAAGAAATAAAGTAACCCTCCTGTGGGTTCCGGGTCACACAGGAGTGGAAGGAAACGAAATAACGGATAACCTCGCAAAAAAGGGACTGAAATGCCTTTTGTAGGGCCTGAACCCTTTTGCGGGTTAAGTAACAGTACAATACTGAAGAAACTAAAAATAGAAATGGAGCAGAGAAAATCCAGTTACTGGGAAAATCTCCAGGGAATGAGGCAAAGTAAAATTCTTCTGGGAACTTATAACCAGAAGAGGTTTACAGAATGCGTCAACCTGAGTAAGAACAATGTTCGCATATTAACAGGAATACTTTCAGGCCATTGTAGACTGAAAAGGACACCTGAGTAAGCTTGGATTGGAAAAAGATCCTGAATGCAGATTTTGTGGGGAACAGGATGAAACACCCATCCACCTCCTCTCAAACTGCGCAGCACTGTGCAACTCGAGGGCATCGCACCTGGGAGCATGTGAAATCGAAGAGGGAGACTTACTGGGGCCCTCTGCCATCCTACACTTTCTAAAAGGAATAGGATTGGAAGGCCAGCTGTAAAGCAGCAAGAATAGGGGACACAATAGATCATTTAGGTCGCAGTGTAACACCACCCTTCTATTTACATACATACATACATACATTCATGATTTATTACTCAATAAATTCCCTCGTCATTTAATAAAATCTTTTTCATTGATTTAATGAACCGCTCTTCGGGACTAATTTTAATTCAGTATCTCATGTAAATAATTTTTGGTTCAGTGATCTATCAAATACAATCTTTACGTTGGACAAAGTCCTCAATAAACAAATATATCTACAATTATTTACAATATTTGTAAGTCCAAGTAGGCGAACAATTTTAAATTCACCACTGTAGATCTCAGATTCTCCTAAATTTCGCGTTATTTCGAATCATATATTACGATCCCTAATGTGCCTCGCATTTTCATAACAGATATACGACGCTAAGACACTTTCATTTTTACTAAGAAGCTTAAATCGCCGTCGCCGGGCTTCCTCAATTTGTGCTATATAAAATAATCCGCAAACCATCGGGAGTTTTCCGAATTGAAATGATATAATTCCCGAAAATCTCCTACTTGTTCGCAATCCTTACGTCCCATTACATAAATTTCTTTTTCGTATAATTTCATCCGACCAAAGATATACCTTAATATTTAAGAAGTAAAGTTGCTGGGGAATCGTGGTAATTTAAAAGATTCCTCGCTGTTTTTTTTTTCTCTTGGTAAGAGCTCTGCCATCAAGTAATTGGTCCCATCAGTAAAAGCACTGACTGAACGTTTATAAGAAAAAGCAATTGTTTCGCATGAATACTTTTGTAAAATTGCAAATTTAAATAAGTAGTTGATAATTTTCTCCGCTCCTGTTTCTATCGAAGAAACAATTTAAAATTAAAGCCCGAATCAATCACATTTAGTGCTTAAATTATTTTGGAACAAAATTTGACTTCTAGAATCTATATACCAAAATTGCGTTTCTAGGCTTGTTTTTTTAAGCAATGTCACAAATTTGCAGGCCAGTAATCTAAATCGATTATTTTGTAATGCTTTCGCCATTTTTAAAATTTGCGACAACAGTTAAAAAAACACTCTGTATATATTAATTAGACGTACATACGGTGCATGAATATATTAGATTTCGGTTCTTAAAAGTGTATTACTCACTTGTCACTTGTTTGTGGTTTTATTTGTAAATCAATTTAAAAGTATAATGAATTTAGATAAGTATCTACTAATAATATTAAGACTTGTCTTTTGAAATATCCGTCTGTTTTAGGTACTTAGTAGAGTTGGCTGATGTGTCATATTATGGTAGCAGAATTGGTGTTATCAACGGACAAAATGGTGCATGGTTAGCCAACATCACTAGCGACGTTATTCGACTATACGAAAGTTTAGCGAATGCCACATCCTGTGAGCATAAATTTATTAATAAGATATAAGCTATTTTTTTACGGACCTTCAGGTTCAGTAACAGTAACATGAGTTTATAGCAGACGCAATATAACAACAAACAAGTTGTATTGCGTCTACTATAAACTCATGTCCCGGCATTCGTATCAAAATAACTTTTATACACCAGGGTTCTTAAGTGTTGTAGCGTTTAGAGCTTTCTATTTCTTAATAGGTAAAAAAAAAATGTGTAAAAGTCGAAGGGGCGATAAAAAAAATCAGCATTATTATAATGTTGATGCAAAATAACATTATTGTAATATTTAAGCTCCTGTGGTAGTCGAATGCCTTAAGTGTGAGGGGCCGCGAGTTCGAATCTCGCTATGGTCAATAATTAATGATATATCTATAAAGAATAACGATAATTGTAGGACGACTTTAAACCACTTAATTACCTAACGCTAATTAATAATTAGGTCGCATTATAAATCCTGATATTAGCATACATATGTTTCATCTTACAAGAATTTCAGTGCTACTGGTCAACCTAATATATTATACCGAGAAATGCTACTTAATAAGGGGAAGTATTAATCTCCAATGTTATAATGAGATTTCATCGGTTTTTTTTATCTAAGGTATTTTTTTTTTTGTTTGGAAAAGAATTTTTTGTCAGTGTGATGGATTAAAAATTATTTAAAAAAATATTCTTCAGTGCTACTGGTCAACCTAATGTATTATACGGAGAAATTCATACTTAATAAGTGGAAGCATATAATCTCCAATGTTAATAATGAGATTTTCATCTTTTTTTTATCTTAAGGTATTTTTTTTTTGTTTGGGAAAAGAATAATTTCTGTCAGTGTGGATGATAAATAAATTATTAAAAAATATTCTTCAGTGCTACTGGTCAACCTAATGTATTATATGGAGAAATTCATACTTAATAAGTGGAAGCATATAATCTCCAATGTTAATAATGAGATTTTCATCTTTTTTTTATCTTAAGGTATTTTTTTTTTGTTTGGGGAAAAGAATATTTTCTGTCAGTGTGGATGGATTAAATAATTATTTAAAAAAATATTCTTCAGTGTTACTGGTCAACCTAATGTATTATACGGAGAAATTCATACTTAATAAGTGGAAGCATATAATCTCCAATGTTAATAATGAGATTTTCATCTTTTTTTTTTATCTTAAGGTATTTTTTTTTTTTGTTTGGGGAAAAGAATATTTTCTGTCAGTGGGGATGGATTAAATAATTATTTAAAAAAATATTCCATGCTGCTTGCGCATTATGTAGCACTATGGATTTTTTTATATTGGACGTTTTTAAAGTTTCCAGCAATTTTTTTTTTAATTAAATCAATTATTAACTAAAATACAACTTCATAAATGGTTAGCCGCTTATCGCAAAGCAAACGAAATGCCAGTGGAATGTATTGTTTATTTCCATGAATATGAATAGGAAATAATTGTAAAAATGCTATTTATTTTGAATTTAAAAGTAATTAAGAAGCGATTATGTTAAACCCTGCTGCAGGGGCCAATTTAATGACTGAAGAAGATTGGATGATGAGCTTTATTCATGGCCGTTTCATGGGATTTATTCTCAAATTTTGTGGATTAGAGTTAAAATTTTGCACTTCTAAGTTGTTTCTAAGTTTAATTTTAGATACTAAACCACTTCCTTTTATCTAAAGTAGTAAACAGCTCTTTTCCTTAAAGATATCTTCGCATTTTCTTAATACACTGTAAAACTTTTTCTATATTAAGCTAATTGCTTTTTAATCGCTCAATTTTTTTTTTAGAAAGAAGTGAATTCTGTCGTAAATTTATTATCTAATAAAAACTTTTGTTTGCTCTTGTCAATTCATCTACGAATATAGAGTTAATTAGCTAATGCAATACGGTGTATCTATAAATTTTCTAAACTCTCCAGGAGAGCACCATATTGATTTGATGAATTTTCCAGGGCCCACGTCGTTACAATTGGGCGAAAGTTTGAGAACGGTAATATCCCATTACCAAAACAAAACCGAACCGGACTGTTATTCCAAATCGCTAAGGCCAGCGGGTCACGTGGTCCTAATATTAGCGAATACGGCCCGTATATCGGATGCGGACGGCGAGCAAGCCAGGATCGCCCTGCAGACATTGAAAGGCTCGCATCCGCACGTGGAAATTTTTTACGTCACCGCCGAAGATAACGCGCCGCATTTCGCGGAGTTTTCCCGGAATATTTACGGGAACGACGCGGTCATAACGTCCACGGACGACATCGTGACGTTCGTAAATAGGGTGTCTGAGAAGTTGAACACAGCACCGGCGAACATAATGAATTACTATTGCAATAACAGTAACCAGGTCGAAATGGAAGACTACATAACTCCCGGCGTGGACACTTTGTATGAGATACACGCTGAATATCTTCGCAGGACTGACGTCACCGTCAAGGTATTCCGATAGAATAAGGAGAATATAAATATATTCACCGTTCATTTCTTTCTTCTTTTTTTTTTCTTCCTCTATGTTACTATTCGTTTGCGTATAGTTTAAAGGAAACGACTACGGTGACTTTTCGATATGTGCCTACAACTTGGACGATGCGCACGGCAAATTTTGCAAGAATCTAACGGGAATCAATGAGGTCAACTTCGTAGCGAAAGATCAGTGCTCTGCACAGTCGACACCGTGCACTGTCAGATTCGCCGTATCCACTTTCAATACAAAATTCAAATGCGCTGGTATGTATCGTCGAAGATATTGTATGAAAATGTATATAAATTAACTTTTAACTTAGCTATATACATATATAGACGGACATATACAGGGTGTTCCTAAATATCATGTACATAAGGAAGGGGGTAATTATTTGGTTTATTTTGTGCCTAAAATTTCATATAAACATAGGTCTGCAAACGCTTCGTTACCAATCTGCAGGGTGTTGAAATTTCAAGATTTTTTCACTTTTTACTGTATAAGCTCCTACATTTTTTGAGATATTTTGCTCAAAATTTGGAAGGTAGGTTACGCTATAAGGCCTGCATTCATTAGCCATGCCAAATGATGATGTAAATCCACAGGGTAATAATTTTTTCGGGGTCATGCCCTCTTTTCCCACCCTGAACTTTTTTGCGATGCGCCACTGCTACATTCTAAAATACGCAATAAATTTTCTGTCTTGTTTAGAAACTTTTTGATCTCTTGTATTTTTTCTATCTCTGACCGTTATCGAGAAAAAAAAATAGAAAAAACAATTTTCTGTAATTCGCCAGAGAAAATTAAATTTTTTAAAATGTTCTAGCAGGCGCTGGCTTTATTCAGATAATCACTTGAGTTTCTTAATTTGACAACTGACATTAGAAATCGTAACTTGTGTCTGTATAAGTAAAGTTTTAAATTGCAAACTGTAAGGTGTAAAAGTGTTTTAAATACTCGTTATAACTTTGTAAATATGCCAAATTTCACTAATTCTGAAATGGCTGACATGCATTTTATCTACGGCCTTGCGAATGGAAATGCAAGAGAAGCCAGGCGTCTGTACGTGGAGCGCTATCCCAATAGAATGATACCCGATCATCAATATTCATAGGCGTCTTGGAGAAACTGGAACTTTTAAAAAGAATACTAATGATGCAGGTAAACCACGTACTGTTAGAAACACCACAGATCGAAGAGGCTGTTCTGAATGAAATAGACAGACATCCTCGCACCAGCACCAGAAAAATCAGTGAACATTTAAATATTAGTCATCAAGTTGTTTGGCGTATTCTACGTGTTTCCCTGCTATACCCTTACCACATTCAAAGAGAGAGTGCAGGCTCTTCTTCCCGGAGACTTCACTTTAAGGATTGATTTCTGCCAATGGTACCTTAATAAGCTAGCAGCAGACCGCATTTTTAATTGTAAAATCCTTTTTACCGATGAAGCGAATTTTTCAAGGACTTCAATTATGAATTTCCACAACAACCACACGTGGGCAGATGAAAATCCACATGAAATGTACAAACGCATTTCAAAAACAGTTCTCATTAAATGTATGGGTGGTATAATTGGAGATAATTTGATTGGTCCTTGTTTTTTGCCTGGTCGACTTACTGGTCAGTCATACAGGCTGTTTTTGCAGAATGAACTGCCTTTATTACTTGAAGACTTGCCCCTTTTACTTAGAAATCAAATGTGGTATATGCACGATGGCGCCCCATTTTGGCTCGGGATTATTTAAATGAAGTATATGAGAATAGGTTGGATAGGACGAGGTGGACTCAGCCTTGCCCCCTAGGTCCCTGATGAAATAAGTATAGCACTGTGAAAATTTAACACTTTTTTGACTAATTTATAGTCGAGAGAGGTCCACACTCTTTCGTGTTATTTTTGTCGAGAACTATAGAAGTTTAAATTTGACGAGCAAAGATAGTCAAGTATTGTCTATTGCTAAGGGTTATTTTGTCCAACTGACACGTGGAATTATAAAATACTTCTAGTCACATTTTATTTGATCTAGACTAGACAAATTTACTAGCTGTTTAACTAAATGAATGCGATCTATTGGGTGTTTTAACACCATTTTCTAAACACAACGACTTCTTAATATGCAACTCCTATTTCTGAGTGCTATAATATTCTCTCTTTAAGACGTTCTCTCAATTACAAATATGCAAAACCACTCATTCACAAGTTTTGGTTTCAACTAAACGTACCAATTTTAAAATGATTTCTTGAGAACCATTATAAAATTAAGTGAATGTTTATGCTATTTGATTCAAGTCTAAACTAATTGCGTAAATAGATGTTCCCAATACATCATACATCTTTAAAATGTTGAAATTTTTTATGCCCACTGGAATTAACGTTTAATAACACGAGGTTACACTTTGCAAGTCAGTCACATTTGGTGGTTTGTTTGGATATGTTAATACGGAGAATCAAACACGAAAACAGATACACGTGCAATGCAGGTGTGCGTATAATGGCAATACTGTATTAGAAATAGGTGGGGTTTCTATATTTCTATCCGACGGAAAAATTCTGATTGGTTGACGCTTCTGAATGTCTAGAAAAATAGTCAATCCTCATATCTGAACAAAGAATTCACACGAAATTCTAGTAACATCTGTTCTATTAAATATGCGTATAGTCAACTCGTCTGGCAAAGTTTGGAAAAAGCAACACTAAAATATTTGACTAGCCCAAAATTAACACCAACACCGTAATATTTTCAACAGTGTAGATTTTTTCCTGTGGGGACATCTCAAATCTCTAGTGTATACAACACCTATGAATACTGATGATGACTTACGAAATCGAATAATCGATGGATTTGAAACGATAAGAAATACTCCAGGAGTATTTGAGAGAGTGCAAGCATCAATGAGAAGAAGAGGGAATGCCTGTATAAGGGTTGGAGGAGGACACTTTCAACAATTGTTGTAGCATAGTTTCCTTGTCATTGTTATTAATTAGGGTTTTTATTGTTATTAGTTATGTTACTTTGTATTGTAATAAAACAATGCTACGAAAACCGGGTCATCCTATTTTTTAACAGGTAATAGCACCTTAACTCTTAAAATTAATAAACTCAAGTGATTATCTGAATAAAGCCAGAGCCTGCTAGACCATTTTAAAAAAAATAATTTTCTCTGGCGAATTACAGAAAATTGTTTTCTAGTTTTTTTCTCGATAACGGTCAGAGATAAGAAAAAAATACAAGGGATCAAAAAGTTTCTAAACAAGACAGAAAATTTATTGCGTATTTTAGAATCTAGCAGTGGCGCATTGCAAAAAAGGGTCACGGTGAGAAAAGAGGGCATGACCCCGAAAAAATTATTACCCTGTAGATTTACATCATCATTTGGAATGGCTAATGATGCAGGACTTATAGCGTAACCTACCTTCCAAATTTGAGCAAAATATCTCAAAAACTGTAGGAGCTATACAGTAAAAAGTGAAAAAATCTTGAAATTTCAACACCCTGCAGATTGGTAACGAAGCGTTTGCAGACCTACGTTTATATGAAATTTTAGGCACAAAATAAACCAAATAATTACCCCCTTCCTTATGTACATGATATTTAGGAACACCCTGTATATATAAAGCTATGTTTAATTTAAATGTTACTAACGTAGCGAACATCGAAAACAAACTTTTGACATTCAAACCATATTCGGGCAACCCAACATCGTATTTCACCAGTCGTTTTGCACGTATTTCCACGTATACGCATATAAAAACGTATAAAATTGTACCTGCCGTAAAGCACGCGCAACTCGAGACATTTCCCAGAAGGTATCTGTTATTGCAGTAACTAGTAGTGACTCATATAAGACATATGAAAACGAGAAATTCGAAATTATGCATATATACCGGGTTACCGGATTTTCTACACATCTGGATGATTAGAAGTTTTCGAACTTAAAATTTGAGACTCGCAATAATTGGGTTCTAGTTCATGCATGGCGGTGCACTTGCTCACAATGCTCAGAATTTCGAGGGATTGTTTAAACGAACACTTTATAGGGCGAGCAGATCAATAGCACGACCAGCAATATCTCCCGATATTAATCCTCTGGACTTTTCATTTGGGGGTTTTTTTTAAGGAAAAGGTCTATGCAACGCCCCCAGCTAACGAACAGAATGTAACAGATAAAATTACGGCAGCAGTTTTGATTAATCACCCTCGATATGTTAGAGCGCGTTTTGAATTCGCTCCCTCGAAGACTACAATTATGTCTGGAAACTGATGGCTACCAATTTGAGCAGTAGTCATATTTTCTTCAAATCATCTTTAAATTTGAATAAAACTTTTATCTGTGCTAACATAAAATTGATACACACCAGCACAAAAGTTACCAGTATCAGTGGCGGTTTCTGTATAGGAGCACATGAGCACGTGAACCCCCTAAACAAATCCTCGATTACAAACCAATAAAATTTATTACTCGATCTTAATATATTCGTGAAATATAACGCAGCGAAACGAGTAAACGACGCGACGTTCCTTTTTATCACATCGCCGGAGCACGTGCGCCGTGTAGGCGGGACTACGTTGATTTTATCCAATGCCTAGCCGCATAAAGGACGTAGCGGAGGTGGGGAGGGATACGGCAGATTCCATATGAACTGTGCACAAATTGAGTGTGCTCCTGTGCTCGGTTTCATTGCGTTCTCGGGTCACGTTAATAAATCGATCGACATCAACGTTCAGATATAGTGTTTTACGGATAAACTATATTATATGTGTTTTGTTTATATAAGGTAAAGTCAGGTAAGTGTGTAGTAAAAATTGCATAGTGCGAAGAAAATGTAACACTGTTCACGTAATAAGACATTTTGATAAATTTTACACATAGAAGTACGTAATGTATGCTCAGTTGAAAGCCTTCAATAGATACACCTTTTATAATTATCAACGGTTTACTAGAAAAAAAAGAAATTTTAAACACTGTCAATACTACACACTTACCCAGCAAAATGGGGCAAGTGTGTAATCGTTCCGCATTTTATATATTAATAGCATTATCCTTTAGTCGGCCAAGAGTGTAATACTAAACTGATGCCTGTTTAATAAGGTATGATATATTCACAAGATCTTCAAGTTATTACACGTAAGGAGATGCGAATTTTTGTTTGTAAAATTAGTATGAAGTTTAGTACATTAGTATTATAACAAGAGGACGTCCGTATTTCAATTTTAAAAATAAATATAAACAAACTACACACTTGCCCCGGTTACACACTTACCTGACTTCACCTTACTATACTATGTTATTTATTGACAATATTACAAGCCTAATATATTGTCAAGAAGACTACATCACCGATGGGTGTTCCTTCCTGTAGTCTTCAATCTTCGTGGTCAGTTTTGGATGTGAAGGCTTGAGAGGTTCCCATTATTAGAATTTAGGTTTTTGGAGAAAATTATTTATTAATTATGAATGACTCGCCGTTTACATGTCGTAACTACCATGAAAACTAATACTGTTTGTTGGTGACAGTTTTATAATGAAACCAATAATTTATTAAATAACATACGTTCATTAAACCCGCGCACATAAAATTACAAACTTAAACTCGTAAATCTTTAACTGTTCCCAAAAAAACGTACATTTCCCTCAAAGATACAAATAATAATGAATTTGTAGGGGAGGATGGCTTTTCGTCGAGGAGCCACACTGATTTTATTATTTAATAAAACCAAATAAAACGCACATCTTAAAACTTAACGGTTTATTCTCCTACCGCCATCTCCTTCGTTCTCTCTTCCACTGTTATCAACTACTGAATACTAAAACAAGCTACTAACATTGGCGCGATATTTAAATTTAAAAAAAATGACCACAAATTGATTTCTTTTTTGAAAAACAAAAATAAAAAATTGGTAACAGCGCTGTCGCAGTTAATAACTACGCCGCGTTGTTAAATCTCTCTGCAAAAAGCCAACAAAGCAAAGTCGCCGCCAATGCGCTTTGGTGCAGCTGACAAACAAAAAAGAAAATACGTAAAAAAAAGTGATGAAATGAAATATACCGTACCTAAAAAAGATAATGAAATGCACACAAAACAAACAAACTAGCATTGTAGGAAGTAAACACTAAACAATATATAAATAACAACTATGGATACGAACAGTTTTACTGTGCAATATTTGAAAGACAATTTTAATTCGTTTAGTTATGAACAAAAAATTCAAGTTAAAAGTATGGGCAGACCAAAACCGGAACTTAATTTGACGCAAACTACAAAGAGCAAATTTAGAGGCTTTACAAGAAAATTGAAGAAGGACATGTACGAAAAAAAAATGATTGGATTTTAGTTAAAAATTTGCATGTTCTTGATTTTGTGAACACCCTACGCTTCAGACCACGAGCCGCCACTGACGCGCGAATAAAAACTGGCATAATATAAATTTAAAAGTACATGTTTACCGCAATATTTGGACATAAATCCAAGAGCATCGTTCACAAAACAAGTTAATATGAGCCCTAAAAGTCAAAGTGGCATCAAACAGCAATCAGATCATTCATCTGGTAAGCACAAAATGCTTTTATTTTCTAGGATATATCTGTAAATGTTATTAGAAACATATAACTTAAGAAATACTAGTTACCAAAATAGAGAGAAGCTAGGTGTTATCAATATGTGGTTTAGCTATTTTAAAATTTATTAAAAATCGTCATTTCTCCGGAATAAAGTTGACCAGAGGAATGATTTACTGTTCAGAAGAATGACAGCTTTACAAATACATGCATCCTGCTATTCCTCAAGCAGACCTTCAAGAAGATGGTAAAGTGATGTTTCTCCGAAATAGGCTTTTAAGGCCGATATCTGTTACATACGTTTTGACGAAATTGTAGTTATTTTAAAAACTCCTGCAGTTTCTTCTCGAAGGGATGCAATATATAGCACGTGTTTCGGTTGGCTTTGGTCCTTTATTCTTTTTGAATAATAAACTAAATTTTGTAAAGAAATTTTAATAAATGTTTAGCAAAAAAAAATATTTGCGTAATTGCACTGGTACAAGTTTTTGTATTTTTTTAAAAAAAAAAAAGGTAAAATTAATAGCACAGTTTGTTCCTTCGCTATTTTGGTATTACGGACCTTCATTGGTGTCAGCAAACTTATTTGCAGTAAAATTTAATCTTAAACAAAACGATGTATATATTTTGTGTTTAAAAAAAAAAATGATTATTTTTGAATACTTTGAAGAATGACCCATATTATATACGAATTTTTCAAAAATTCCTTCTGGGGCTACTTCAGTGTGTATTACGTTATTACAATAAAAAAAAGCACATCTTCTGTAAATTTTTATAATTAATTTATACTCAATAACAGGATTTATAATATTAAATGCAGAAATGGGTTTGGGAAATTTAATATAAGGCCAAGAAATCCTGTAATAATACAATATGGAATATTTAAAATATCATACTTACCATGTATATATATATATAATTGAAATTGCCTTTAATTGAGAACAATCCAATTACAATCGCGCAGGGCCGACTAATTAAATCTAAAATAAACTCCGACGGAAACGCGGTACGTTCCAATCTATCTCTGCGAATAAGAAATGAATAAATGAAACCCGCGCCCGAGTTGGTTTGTTAACCTTTTCCGAAGCCAATTTTCTACGAGTGAAACTAGTAAATTAATACGGCGTAAGATAAATCCGACCGCATTATACGGAATCGATTAATAAAGGTTTATTAGCGACCGTGTTCGACCCAAACCGATAGCCGCTTTAAATATGCAGGGGGTTACCAGCACCCCGTAAATTAATCTGGCTACGGCCGTGGAACGGGGTCCAGGGCGAGAAAGGACACCCAGACAAGGGTAATTAATTTTAATAATTGTAAGGCGTCAGTTTGTATGAAATATGGCGGAAAAATGTATATATATATATACCAATAGGTATATTGAGAATTGATATGAGCTGCGTCGATTCCAGTTTAGTACGTCTACGTGTCTGGTGAGACAATAGACGTGTGCAACTAAACTTGGCGGGAACCTTTAGGGGAGTAACGGGGCGAGAGGGGGCCCGTGGCCGATGGGGAAAAGGATACCGAAACATATTTGTGCGTCTAGCCATAACAAAATATTAAATTTTAAAAACCGATTCGAACGAACACCAACCGACGTGTGTTTTTAAAGCGATATTTACGTTTAAAATCTACGATCTATAAATAGCGATTGACGTTATCCTCACGGGGAAATTGGCGGGATTATTTGAAAGTACAGACGGCCGCCATCTTTGATTCGTCGCGTTTCGAAAGTACATTCAACCGATATACGGCAAAACGACGCTTAACTTATGTATTATCATTATTTAATATATTATTACAGAAATGGACTGCAGGTACCCGGATCAAACCAGATTGGATATAACGACGTCATGGACCACTAGATCGCTAGCTTCTTCCAGATCTGTCACGCCGAAAGCGATACTATTGACTACAATCGTGTATCTATTGAAACTATCGCATTACTCATAGTTTATTTATAAATAATTATTCTAATTTGCGGCCGGTATAATACAAATAAGCGGCACGGCCACTTGTTAATTTCGTCTGGATGTTAACACAACATGTTTGAGAGAAAATATAATTTATTTTACGTAACTCACGGTTATTATTTTAAATTTTACCTACCCACACCATTAGAACAAACAACGAACAGACGTGAGGTTATTATATAACTGATTAATTCAATTAATTAATTAACACGAATGTGATTTCGTTCTAATCAGCT
Source organism: Protaetia brevitarsis (assembly GCA_004143645.1). Classification (NCBI taxonomy): domain Eukaryota; kingdom Metazoa; phylum Arthropoda; class Insecta; order Coleoptera; family Scarabaeidae; genus Protaetia; species Protaetia brevitarsis. The sequence goes on along the minus strand of RXPK01000153.1, from coordinate 2,815,536 downwards.
GAAAGTACGAATATCACCTGTTTTTTTTTTTTTAAATTATTTCATGAAAATGCTGTTATTAATGCTTCTGTTATACGAAAATGGATAAAATGAATAAATTACGTATATATAATTTCTATATAAGAGTATACCTGCGTGTATTGAATATAGTGTACAGCATTCCAGTGGTGCAGAAGTATCTGGAACTGGTTTTAACTCCGGTAAGCTAGCTTTATGATGTTCAAAATCACTCATACAGCTAGATAACCAAAGAAAATGTCAGTTCCATTTAGGTGGTAGTGCAAAGGGAACATTTAAACCCTGATCCTAAAAGAAATCACTACGATTTTCGTTACATTTTCACACGCGTTGGAAGAAATGGAGAAACTGATTGGGGATGTGTGCGTGAAAACAAGAAAAGAAAAAAGCACGTGACTGTAAAGGAATCTACGGGGAATGAAGATTATAGGAGTAGAGGATCTCGCGTTGGCGTCGGACGTGATGCATAGAGGTGCGATTGGTAGGAAGAAAGTGTATTATTGAAGGAAAAGTCACCGTTCCTTTTCTAATACAATCGATTAATAACTAAGAGCGGATGTTTGCGCGTTGAGATCAATCGGGGAACTGACCATCTAGCCAGGTAATACAACAAGTGGGACATTTGGCTTTTCCCATCTTACGGTCAACTGGCGAACTTGATTGTTGAGAAACCAGTTTCAAAAGCCAAGCCTCAACCTGTTCTATATGCCACTGGTTGTCAAACTTTCTACTCCCAAGGCGGTATACGAAAACCCATGTATACACTAACACCTTAACTCTCTGCACCGAGATCCGGATGCTGTGCACGCCGTAGAATACGCACATCTTCACATCCAAATCGAATTATAACAGAAGCCGATGTTTAGTTGAAAATTTCTCACAGACAAACGTTTAATACAGGTGATAATCGACGAAAAGAGATAATGTATATTTAATTTATTTATATTCACGATGGGTAAAAGTTGTTGGTACATTTAGTTGATTACGTATTTTATAAATATTTATACACGTTCAGGAACAGAAAAGCATGTATTTTATAACTGCGCCAAATCTATCATTTGTTGCTAAAAATAATAGTGATTTGCAGGTGTATTTGCACATCTGGTTCAAAAAGTAATCCAAGTAAAAAACTAGATAAGAAGGTGTACATAAAAGTATTTAGCAATCGAAAAGAAAAAAAATTACAAGAATAAAAAGCAAAAAAAAAGCTTTGATATGAAATAAAAAAGAAAAGATAAAGAATAGAAATATATATAATGTTATAAATTATTACATTTGAATTATATTTTGAAAGCTGTAGATGAGTTCTGATTTCTTTTCAAACAATCTATTTCCAATTTTCGTGTACTGAGAAAAAAGAAATCTTTATATCAAAAAACATCGAAATTTTGGATGTTATTTATTTGCTTCAAAGGCTTTAAAACAAATGCGTCATATCTTAAAGCAAACAACACTCAATGTTGGAATAAAATTTTATTTTACGCGAGTTTTCGCTTTTTGTATTTTAGGCAGCGATAACTTTACAACATATATATTTTTGTCCAATATTTTTTGTTGTTTGAACAATAACATCCAAACGCATTGAACGAAACAACGTGATTGTTTGAGTGTCAAAGCAAGAAAATATTGATTGAAATAATAGTTATTTCTATCACTAGGCCAGAAACTACAGTTTTGTGAGTATCAGTACGGTTTGTGGCCCACAAATCTTAATTTTGAATTGAAAATAGAAAAGAAATTTTGACACAAAGGAGTTGACAAGTATACAAGTTGACACACATGTTAACATACCTTAATATTTTGACATTTCCGAGTATAAATCTTTTTCTGTAATTCTCTTTCTAGTTTAATATATATTTATCAATAAGAAGTGCAATGAAGACGCCAGTTCATGTTAGTATGGTTGAACAGTAGCTTAATGACAATTTATTACACGTCTGTCATAGTCAAATATTTCGAATTTTAGATTTCATAGGAAAGATTTTTTTTTAAATATACGCGTGCGCATTGTGTCATTCATTTAGAATTTAATAATGGCGGTTGATGTTTCTCCTGTCGTCGTTTTTGCCTGCCGAAAACGTTTCATGAAATTTGCACCATATTAATCAAATATGGAAAATATTACAAATGAATTATATATACCTGATTGAGTCAGGCATTCGTTGTAGAACTTAACTCTATTAAAAAAATGGGGTTTTGAAGAATATATACTTAGATATTTTCACTGGTAAGTATGCAAGCATTTAAACTTTTTCTGCGATTATAACGTTTTATTTTACGATCGTTAATGTATCACTTAATTGTTTTCTTGTTTAGTATCAGTAGATTAGGAAACTAATATTCAATTATCCTTGTTATTACTGTAAAGTTCGTTTGTGTGTATCAGTTTCAAAAGTAACCTATGGCTTACTTACCACCAACACCAATCTTTCTCGGGAAATATATTCTTTTGCATTGGAAGAATATTATTTATAGTATTTAATAAGAATATACAATAAAATACTGCTAGTATTTTATCCAAACGCAATGACTGTTTAATTAAAACTATCCCACGTATTTGTTGCAAAAAACTAATTTCATTCAGCGCGTGCACTGCAAAAAATCCAAATCATAACACATATTTGAAAGAAGAAATACGTATTTCTGTGCCAAACAATAAGTTTAAACATTGCCGAGTATGTGGATTGAAACTACAGACACTGTTGAGAATATATAAGTTTGGCACAAATATATTTTTTTTTTTGTTGAAACAATCATTTTTCTCAGTGTGGGAGATATTTAAGCAAAGAAATGCATTAGCTACGGAAAAAAAAAGCTTATCAAAGTGATAATATTTAATATTTTCGTAGCAATTGCAGCAAATGAAACAAATTTCTTTGCCATATTGCGATATTTCAGTTGTATTTGTTGTTGTCTAGACATCACACACCAAAATATTATTGATATATCGTTACTTAAATGTTAAATGTAAATAGCAACAATAAAATACGTCCTTAGAATCCTGCAGATCTTCATCAAATCATTGAGAGGCAAAAGACAGCAAATCTATGTTAAGGAAAACCAAAAAACGCTGCAATCTTTTACATTATTCTGTAATGTATAAGAATAATTTATTTTGTAGTAAGTATTTATTACTTTCAATCAAGTATTATAAAATAGTTTCTATATAATTTTATTTCATGCAAAATAATCTGCCCATATAGGTACACTCTCACAGAAAGGTTAACAAGAACAATCCAAGTAGCACATAATATTCACATATGTTTTATAAATATTTGGTGCTTTCCATACTGCTAGCTTCACCATAATAAATAGTTTAAGTATGATTAAGAAGCTGCCAGTTCTACGAATTATTTCTTAAATTGATATAAGGCTTATCCTAAAAAAAAAACATTCGGATGTTTTCAATATGAATATTACAGAATTTAATAAGTTTATTAAAACTCAACTGTTTCAATAGTTACAAATAATTTTGAAGTTTATTATCTCTGACGTTTCGCAAAACGTATACATCTTGCTTTTTCAAAAGAAATTAAACAACGAAAATTAATCTTAAAATTTAAAAGAGAACGACATGAAAATTTATAATTTACCGATTTTCATAATTCATATATTATTTTCCCATTTTAAAAACTTGAAATCGAAATTTCTAAACGTTGAAATTATTTAAATTAGTTAGAATTAAGAAAATTCATATATTATTTTTCCATTTTAAAAACTTGAAATCAAAATTTCTAAACGTTGAAATTATTTAAATTAGTTAGAATTAAGAACGATTATCATTTCACAATGAAACATAAATTAAAAGAAAAAAATTAATAAATAATTTCAAATAGATTACAATATAATTTTACTGCTCTTAATTCGACCCTCCCTAATTTGAACAAATTGGAAAGCCACATGTGAATTCGATATAAAGAGAGTCAACTGTATAGTCTAAATAACATTTTCCAGAGAAAATAGTGGAGAAAAAGTTTTGCAGATTTAACTTTAATCAATTATGGGTTAACCAGATATTAAACTTGTATAAAAAAATACAATCTTAGTCCGGTTTTTCGAAATTCTAATACTTTAAAAAATAAATTAAAATTTAATATTGAAATTATTGATTTTAAAAAATGTTCTGGGATTTATAAGATCAAATGCGGTGTTTGTAATAAAGTATATATATAGGTCAAACAAAGAGGAATGCTGAGATTAGATTTAAAGAGCATTTATATCATATTAAGAATCACAATGCCGATAAATCCGCTTTGGCGTATCATTTTGTTAATACAGGACATACTTTTTCAATTGATGATTTAGAGTTAATTAAGTCTTCAAATTGTAAGAATCTTAATATGTGGGAAGCTATTTATCTGAAAAAACATATTAACAGCTTTCTCAATACTGATTTAACGCCCCTTAATTAGAAATATTTAGAATTTATTGAATATAGTACTCTTGATGATTAATTTTTGTAACCTAATATATACTTATTATATTTACGCATTTAGTATTTGACAATACACTTGTATGTACACCTGAAGATGTTAGCCTAGCTAACGAAACGTACATTGTGTTTTGAAGATTAAAGAATTTGTGAGACTGAAGTTTATTGGTATTTCCTGTTAGTTAATTAAATTGACGGAATGGGAAAAATTAAATCTACTTTTATTCTAGTATAGCTGGAGATTACAACCCAATATGATGTAGATACCATTATCACTTATACACTACTGCTGTGGTGAACGGAGATATCGCAGCAAATTGCTTTAAATGAACTTAGCAATATACAGAGGCGCAGAAGAATAAAGATTTTCGAATTTGAAAAAAAAATAAAGGGTTGGGGCTTGTTACTAGTAAGCAATAATTGTGAGAGGGGAAACTATATTGTCACTATCCTTTAGTACTAGATAGTAAAACAGTTAAATATTTATATTAACTTTTTTATTCTTGATACGCCTTTTAATTTTAGCAGCTAAGAAACTATCCGCTGTCCTTACGCTACAAAGATTCATTTGAAACTTTAAAACAGTGAGATACGCTTGAAGGGTGCACGGGAATAAAGATCAAAGTCCGTATTTATACATTAAGAGATAAATGAATTTTAAAGTTTGCGACTTACAAGGTTCAAAACAAAACTACATTATACCAACTTTGATTTCTACGGACTACGACCGTTTTTGAAACAATTTTAACGGGCATTATTATAATACTCAGAATTTCCTACAAAATGGCACGCTTATCTCATTTTCACAAAAAAGGGACTTATTCCCATGCACCCTTCACTTGTTAGTGATAAACTTCAATATTTTTGTTATTCTGAATGCGTGTACCGACAATAAATAAATAAATTTCACGAACAAAATAACATGGAAACATATTCTCAAGATCTGAGGATTTCCCTCAGTATGTATAAAGGAGGAAGATATTTCCTTGTGCGTAAAGGTAGGATCCCTTTTAAAAGGAGTACTCTGAAGGAATATTGAATTGACGAATTCGAAATTGCGCATACATTTATTTCCCTTTGTAATATTAGGACTCTATAGGTACCGTTTTCCTTACTTTTTACGGAACGCGTTACCTACTACAAAGGAAACTCAACACAATCCGCGCGCGCGCTGTGGAATGCCACGCAAATTTGGTAGGAAATTTAGTAAGATACGATATAGGGATCTATATATAGAGCTATCAGGAGCGAGGGATGATGGATGCAAAAAAGATAAAATACGGAGATTCTGGCGGATCTGGAATCAGCTCGTATAACGCTCGCGTTAAAAAGAAATCCTTATTCACCATCTAAATAAATTTCTCGGGGAGAATATTTTCTCCCCCCTCCACCCCTTTATCCCGTTCTGCCCCGTCTCGGCGAAACGGGCATAGAAAGATTTTTGATTTCATTTCCATATACTTTGTAACGCTGTATCCGACCGACGCGATACACCAATTATTCGTTAGGTGAATTCTTTAGTCTGTGTGAGATGAAGCAAAGGAACTGTGCGTCATCAATTCCAACGTTACTATACGAAATTAACATAACCGGTCTTGCAAGTAGAACCTCATTCCATTCTGGCCAATGCTTGAACCTCCCGCGCTGAGCGTTCGGTGGGCATTGTGCGACAACGGAATGTGGTATGAAGTCGTCGTCTATATATTTCCGAGGACGATGAATCTGGCACGTTAAACACCGAACTCCCCGGCCAAAATCGAATTTCATCTTCGGTAATATCAAATCCGAACGAATCCATTTTGATTTTATATACACAGTTATCACGGGAAGAAAAAAATAACATATAGAGTACCAAAAAAAAAACCGTTTTAAATCCAACGTTTTCCCACTAAAATAACAAACAAGTCCCTCCTACCATAAAAAAAATTAATTATGTAAACCCAGACATCGGAAAAAGTCGATTCATTTTTACGTTTATTAACGCCGGAGTTCTTTAGTCTTTTGTCGAAAGCGGTGGTTGACCAAGGCCATTTGGTTAGTTCAGAGCAGACATTCTTAGCGTAGGCGATTACCTGACTCAAAGCAGTCGAGCTAGTTGTAACCCCTTCACCTCACTTCAGGCCTTTTCAAGTTATGTATCTTTATAAGAGGTGAAGATCACCGCAGACTCATTTAATGTATGTTCTAAACGAAAATGATAGCCAAAATATAAAACGGCGATGAGAAAGGTAAGCAATATTCCCATAAAGCGTGGTTGATGGTACGTTTTATGGGAATACAAAAATGATCTTTGAGGGTTTAACAATTTTCCAACAAATACTCCGAATTTGTATTTTATATCGTTAAATATGGAAGAAGTCGCTTGAAAAGTATCTAATACAGTTGACGAAAATAAAAAATAGGACAACTTTATTACTCTAATGTAATTGTAACTTATGTCAATTTGATTTATGACAGGATAACAGGTAAATACACTGCGTGCAAATTCACGAGGAAATATTAGTTTACGAAAAGTTTCCGAAAGATTGACAAAAAGAATAGAGTAGTTCATTTATTTTTCCAAAAAAGAACATCTGTAAAACATCTTTAAATTAAATTAAAGTTTCAACAATACAACCAAATAATAGAAACATTTAAAAATTAATATTTAATAATGGCGCCGTTTTTGCGTATAAGTTCGTTAAATCTTCTAGGCAATGAATTGTATAAATTGATACAGTACTCTTCAGAGATAGTTTCCCATGCATCATTTAGCACATTTAATAATTCTTCTGAATTTCTGGGTCTAACATTGTGCTTTTCAATGACTTTTACTAAAAACCCCCAAACATTTTCTATTATATTTAAGTCTGGACTTCGACTTGGCCAGTCTAGAACATTTATATTATTTTCTGTAAACCAGTTGGTGACATTATTGGCTTTGTGGATTGGACAATTGTCTTGCTGATATATGTAATCCTGTTGCGGAAAGAAATGGGCGACGGAAGGTAGCATCACATTTTCAAGTATCTGTATGTAAGAATTGGCGTTAAATCTGCCTTCAATATGCCACAAAACACCTGGGTCCGTGTATAGATATCCACGCCCACATATTTACCGAAAATCGTCCACTTTTATCATTATTACTAATGTATTTTTCTTCAAAGCGTGTGTTTGTGGGACGATACACTCTAACTCGGCCACAATTCATTGATTGAAATATTTTCTCATCAGTAAAAATGACATTTCTCCAAAAATCTATATCACAAACAAAAAATTCCAAAGCAAAACCTAGACGTGCTTCCTTATGTTCTTGTTTGAGAATTAGCTTGCGAGCAGCATAACGACAACGCAACTCCGATTTTCTTACACGACTCTGAGCTGTGCGTAAAGACCCAGGGTAATTACTAGCTGCAACTGCATCAACTACGCTATCGAAAGGATTTTCCCTCAAGTGCATTACCAAAGCATCATCTTGCAAGGGTGTAGAATTTTTAGGTCTTCCCGACCGGGCTGTCTATTAAGAGTTTGTTCGTTTCTCCATTTCTTGAGAATTTTATGCACCGTATTACGATTAATATTATACAATTCTGCAATTCTTCTTATAGACCAACATTTTCTGCTTTGCTAATTATCCTTGCTTTCGATAAAAGACTTAGCTGCGGCATTTCAACTTTATGACAAATATATGAATTTATATGTCAAACTGACAGACATACCATAAAAATGAAAGTCGCATTTAAGACGCTTAATTTTAGTCAAAATGCGTTATAAAAGTTGTCCTATTTTTAATTTTCGCCAACTGTACATCTAAATAAACGCATTTAAAAACATCGCTTGGCACATAATTTCGCATCTTATAAAGTTTAAATACTTTTTTATGGTGGCTGGAGACAGGATGTGAAAAAAGTTATTTAAATCCAAACGACAACTGCGGCATTAATTAAAAAAGGAATGATTTCAAATCTCATTCGCACTGGTAATGAAGCTCTGTGTCTTTATAGTCTAATAAAATAAATAAAATAAAAAGTTTTTAAAGTTAGACGGTTTGTGTCAACAACAAATTTTAATCTGACTTTAAAGTAGACTTTAATAAAATACTGGCTTCTTATTTTATTAAATTATATGCTAAAATTGTATGAAACAATGTGTGGCTTATTCTCGCTACAAACAGCTGTAATCGAATTTACTGAATGCATGAAAGGTTACAACTAGAAAATTAAATGTAAACAAGAATTTAACGGAACAGCACTTTACAATAAACGAAGTCGTTTTTACAGTTTGAAAGACGCACTAATTAACCAAGGAATCGCGAATATAGACGGCATTTTACAACAGATCGATACATATAATAAAACATATTTTGTCATGATTGTAACTCAAACAGCTTTCTGCAGGAGCACTTCCATATCTTGAAGTTTCTAAAGGTGTCTCAGTATTTGATTTTAACGAATTCAATTTAAAAAATTATGAGCAACATTAATATTCATCAAACAATAATACATCATTACGTTATTAGGCGCGTACTTTTATTTAGCGCACGATTTTAAAGCTGGAAATTTACTGTATAACTTCAACGAACACCTGTGACCTACTACCTCAAAAACTCAAAATCCCCTTCGGATCTCAGAAACAATCGCCGCATAATTTGCGAAGTTTCGGAGCCCGAAGTTATGAAAGAAGTTAAGATACCTTTGTAATCCAAATAAGACCGAATACTTTAGGAAGACTAACCACGAAAAGAATCCCCGAGAATATAGCGCAGTAAAAAAGATGCTGCTTCAAACTTTTAAAAGGAATGCCAATTAAGTTTTCATGGGAGTAAACGGGGTAAGGAAAAAAAATTGTATGACAATGTTTGCCGTTCAATTATATCTGTGCCCTTAGCTGCGTTTGCAAAGGTTTATACACGTAATCTTGTACAAACTTGGTTATCTACTTATTAAAGTTCCCGAAATAACGTATGTGTAATGGATTAAACAATATCAATGAAAAAAGAAGTAATTTCATTTCAAAGCAAAATCATTTTAAAGGGTTCAACCATACAATATGAACCGAATACATAGATGAGATCTATAATTTCTCAGAATTGTTTAATATGTGGAATATAAAAATAAACTATAGGTATCGAGTTAAATTTTGCAAGCACTTTTTGTGTGCACATATTCCCTTGATAACAACGACTGCATGTAAAAAAGCGCTCCTTTTTTGCAGCGCAATACAAATACCTCTTTTTCTTTCTACAACGCAAGACGAAATTCGCTTTATCTATTGAGATTAAATTATATTACATTCACTAATTTAAATCGACGTATTCATAATTATTTATCTACCTTGAAAATGTTTTGCAAGAGGACACATGAACGTCATGGGAAATTAAATTCACGATAATACATTTCCGTAATATTACAAGAACGATACATTTATGTGTGTATCTAGTTATCGCATTAAAATCTCAGTCTTGCCTGCTGCAATAACAGTCCGGACAATAAAAGTTACAAAGCTCATAAACAAAATAATCAAATATCAAGCTGCGAAACTTAAAATAGCTATAAAAATTAGCTATAAAATCTGTTTATTCCCGGTACATTTAATGCGGCAACGTAGCAAATAACGACACATTTGCTACCTACAGAACATCACAATATATAGACGCATAATTATATACATGTAAAATATTCAAAATCTGGTCAAATTGAGGAAAGCCAAAGCATGATATAAAAAATAACCTACAAAAAGCAAATCAATTACATGCTATGAAATAATGCCTTTACCTATAATTCCCTGAATGTAACATTACGGCAAATTTTTATGAATACATTTAGATATATTATGTTAATCCGCGGTTCTTAAATTCCAATTTTTCAAATAGAAATAGGTGTCTTTCTTACTTACCAACTGATGTCAGATCCAGACTCCATTCTCGCGTAGACCAGTTTAAGACGCTTAATTTTAGTCAAAATGCGTTATAAAAGTTGTCCTATTTTTTATTTTCGCCAACTGTACATCTAAATAAACGCATTTAAAAACATCGCTTGGCACATAATTTCGCATCTTATAAAGTTTAAATCAATTACATGCTATGAAATAATGCCTTTACCTATAATTCCCTGAATGTAACATTACGGCAAATTTTTATGAATACATTTAGATATATTATGTTAATCCGCGGTTCTTAAATTCCAATTTTTCAAATAGAAATAGGTGTCTTTCTTACTTAACCCAACTGATGTCAGATCCAGACTCCATTCTCGCGTAGACCAGTTGTACAGGCACCCAAGATGTATGCAATCGTCTTAAAAATGTTCGTAATTAACCGGTAATCAGTCAATGCACTCGCGATTTTGTATATTTAATGCAAAATTGTCATCAAAGTTTTAGGAAACTTTTGAAGATCCGCCATTAACGCACGCGCACTACCTACCGGCAAACGTACGAACTTCTGAATTTGGTTACAAGAGTCAAATGGCGCATTTTATAGAATTTTTAAATGTTTAGAGATAAATAACGCATTTTACAATTGTATCAGGAACGTTACCGATTAACCACAAACGTCAATACACACGCGATTTACGTATTTAATACCGATTTTGATCAAAAATTTTAGGTGACATTTGAACCGACTCCATTACCGCACGCGCATTGCTTATCGGTAAATATACGAACTAAATTTGACTTGTGAGTTTCAAATTATTAATAATTGCTTGAGTTTTAGAATAGATAAAAGTAATTAATGTAATTTGAAATAACCCGAAGAACGCTCTGAATTAACCACTAATCACAAACGTACGCGCACTCGCCATTTATATGATTAATGCCAATTTTGATAGAAAATTTCGCGAAGGTTCGAACAGACTCCATAACCGGACGTGACGTAACAATTAGGTATCTGAATATAGGTACAAGATTCAAGGGGTGGTTTGATATTAGTTTCGTTTAAACAGGAAATCATCAAAATTTTAAATGCTATATTTTAAAGTACACGTATGTACCTCTCTGATTGCTAATCATTGTTTCGATACAGTTTTTACTAAATTTCTATGACAACTGACTTAGATTTATTCAAGTAAATAATGCATGTAATTTCAAACTCCAACTATTTATATTCTCATGTTGGTTGTTTGAAATATCTGTCATCGGTGAAACTTTATACTAATTTCAAAGTTACAAAAAGCGCGCGCAATTTAAACTATTTCTATATAACATCTTCTATTTGACGTTTGTATTATGAAATAAATAAATAAATAATAATAATAATGGTAAAGCTCTGAAAATCATTTTGGTTACGGGACTTATTTTTACATCCACGTAACGCACACCTGTTTATTCAATATTTAAATACATAGAGCGAAGTAAATAATATTTATTTGATATAATTTTACGAGAGATTTTTTTTTTGTATTTCCGTTAAATGATTTTCCAAGGGAAAATATCGATACCCAACAGATTTCGTGAACAAGAGAGAATGTCGATGGAAAAAATACGACAGAAAAATTAACTTTTGTCAATTCTCATTGAGAAAGTCCCATCCGACGCGCCGCTGTTAAAGTGGATGGAAAAAAAAACATATTAATATTGTATTGCCAAGCTGTTGTGTGTACGGACACAATGGGAATTGAAGACGTATTTCTAAGGGGAAATATAAAAGCGGTGGGTGTTCTTTGCAATCTAAGTATAGACAATGACGTCATTATTATCATTGCTGTTATTATCAATTAGTTGTATTGGTTTTCTTTTTGCATTAGTAAATAATAATTGGCAAGCGATCGGTTTAAAATGTTGGGTTTCTCAAGCTTAATAAAAATAAAGCAGAAATTAATTTCCTTTTATGGTGGAATAAATTTCTGCCTTAAAAAGCTTTGCTAAAACTTTGTAATATTGTTACTGCGGTCTGGCTGTATTGTCATCGCAAATTTCCGCCGAACTGCAGCGAATTTCCACGATTTTCGTGGAGCAGGATAACAACTACCCAGTTAAGGACGGAGGATGCTGGGGTGTTAGTTGATGCCGAACAGCAGCGAGGGTTGGATGTTTCCCCTTGCGACACCTCCGCGAACTTTCGACCAAGTTCCAACGATGCACATGCAGTAAGGGTCCATCGTTTTCTTCTTTATAAAAGCCGTATACATATAAAAGGTATGTTTAACTTATATATGCGTTCGTATAATATATATCTTTTTTAATTTTCTTCATTTAAGTAGGTGCTAATTTTAGTTTTACTATGGATTATCTTGTAAGTTTGTACGGATGCATGTTCTTAGTCGGAGTATTAGGCAATGGGACTCTAGGAATAGCTTTATGCAGTGGGCCTGGAGCAAAACACCGTAGTCCTTTATTATTAGGTCTGGTCGCTGCTGATTTTTGTGTATGTTGCCTCAGCGGCCCCGTGACCGCGGCTATTTACATGATAACATCATGGACCGAGTCATGGTTTTACGTTGCTTCATTTCTCCAGGTATAAAACACCACCAATGCACTTGGAAAAATGAATCAGAACATTTTTTCTCTTTCTGTTCCGCTCTTATAGGCCTGGCCAATATCCGCCAGCACCCTATCTATGATGATCTTGTCTGTTGATCGGTATCTGACTGTGAAAAATTACAAACCAGCCGGCCAAGTGGTCCGGCGCCGTCCACTCTTGATCTCCGTTGTAGCGGCCACTTGGATTTCGGCCGCTATCTTTTCCAGCCTACAGTTCATCGACCGAAATCCATGGAGGCAGAGTTTCCTGATCGTCAGAGTCATCTTCGTGCACGTGATGCCGGCTTGTACGGTGATCGCCTGCCATCTGGGCGTTCACGCGAAATTGACGGCCCTTTCGTTGACTGCTCGCGCCAAACACGGGGAACTACCTCTGCCGATGCCGTTGATGAGGAGGCCGACGCACGTCATCATTGTGGCTGGAATAAGCAACCGTCTAGACCCAGTAGAGGTATATATTCCCAAAAATCTAATGAATTTTATTGCGAAAATTTACTTCGAAAAGGCAAATTAACATTTCATACTTGTATTTGCTCGTAAATGCTTGGAACATACTTACATTCCTTTTATCAATCACCTAACTCAATAACAGATAAGGAAAAGGTTACAATGGGAAGCATAATTCCCAATTGGCAAAATAACATGACTATAACGTCGTCTAAATGTTATCTTGTAACGTGAAATGTTACAAAAATATATACAATGTACCACATGCAGTAACATTTCTACGATGTTACGAAACAATATTTCCCAGTAATGTTAATACGAGGTCTTCGAGTAACATTACTTTAACATGACGATTAATGTTGAAGTATAGCTCTTCCGTAACATTTCTCATATGTTAAAGAGAAATATTGATACAGTGTGGCAATTAAATGTTTCAATAAATATATCTACACTAATGTTTCTATTAGGATCTTTTATTTACTCCAAAAGTTCTTGCTGCATTATACAAGAAATATGCTGTTGAGGTTTATCGAGAGGTTATATTAATTAATATAAAACGAAATCTCAATCAGTCTTATTGAAATTCAATATTAATATTATAATTTCATGTTACACTCGATAGATCGGGCCCCTCTGTTTATACGAATTTATCTTCACTTACTAAAATTACAATATTAACATTAAACATTAATGCCAGAAAAATATAATGGATAAGACATTTTTATAATATAACATTATAAGTCTTTTTTTGTAGTTATTTTTGCAGATACATTAAAATGGTCAATCATATATCATATAGTAATACTATGAATAATATTATAAATAGCTATTTAAGTAAACGAAATACATTAATAAATACTTTAAAAAGTAAAATGCTGCTTACAGAAGACAATAAAGGCATTTATTGATTAAAAAAAAGTACATTAAATTCCATTTTAATAAACTTCAGTATTGGAAACAGATTATGGAGCACATAAATTAACATGAATAGGATCTAAACAAAAACTCATAACACATAAGAAAAACGCCCCGAATGCATTTTATTCCTTTGAACATTTTGCTGTTTTTCTATCAAATCTTTGTTTTGCATAACGAAACCATTTCATGACAGTTATTTCGTATTCTGTAGCTGTGAGTACAATATTTCTTCTAATTCTCTCTGAAATTAAAAAAAAGACACCGTCAAAAATAGAGATCAGAAAAGCTATTTTATTTATATGAAAATTGAGGATAAGCTGCATATTTTATATAACACTGTTTATAATTATTGTAAAATTTGTATTTGATCAAGAATTACTATCAATTCTAAGAATGACATTACGTGACATTGCTCATCCTTATAGCACAACAGGTAGGTTTTACTATAACATATATAGGTTATGATATACATAATACATATCTGTCTTAAAGATCTTCGATGAATTTGAAAGGATCGATATACCTACTTTAGCATTATAAATGAAACTTAACTGATAATGTTAATTCATTATTGACGGAAATTTTTTTCGCATCAAAACAATTGCGACGCACAATCGTAAGATGGTCCTATCCACCCACGGCCTGTCCAGTCACGATTACCGTATATTGTGAAAGAGGGGGTTCACAAGTTCACACCAACTGGTGTATGCGCGGTACGAAAAAACTTGTGATGGCAAGCGATAATAACTTTTACAAGTGCGCAATGCGCAACCACAACCCCACTAACATGATTATTATAGGCTACAAAAAATGTTAAAAAATGTCATCACCATTATTTACTTTATAGAGAAAATTTGCTCCATTAGTTTTGTGTTTTCAAAATTCTAAATTTGCAGAAACATATACATATACGTACCTATCTTACACTTTATAATGTAAATATGTTAATGTTACAAGCGCAAATGTTGTAACATTCCTTGTAATGATTCACCTTGTAAATATGGCAATGTTACAACTAAATATTACCTCAACATTTCTGACAACACAGTCTTTGTTTTTGCAACATTGTTTTTAAAATATTTTTTCCTGATTACATTGAAATGTTACTGTAATGGCCTGCAATATTTCTATCATTATTTTAATGTTGCTGGAAAATGTCAGTAACATGTTTTTGTTTAACATCGCTGTCTAGTAAATAATGTAATATTACTGGGATATCTGCAACATTACTTGCCAAGTAGGTTGTTTTAAAGTTTTTGTTTCTTCGATAGGTACAGGTCGATTGGGACGTGAAACCGTAAAAGAAATCAATAAAACGTTAAGAATATATATGGCATAGAAATTTATTTGTTCGCACAGGCTCCATTAAACTCATTAGTTGAGGGGATATGAACCGTTTGGAGTTAAAAAAAAAACGCATTTTCTTAAATATGCTTGCTTTTATTAAAGCGATTAAATAAATAAGTACCATCCGTTTCAAATTAAATTTAAATCTAAGCTTCAAAAATCCTCCCTTGCTTATGCAACCAAAATTGCACATAGATGCATATTTAGCGATTCGCAATTACTCGCGAATATTTTTTTTAAATTAATATTTCCGTGTATCATAGTTTCGAAGAGGATAAACAGGACGAAAAAATAGTGATCCAATCAAAAATTACCAATATTTTATTTAAATTATTACTTGAAAAATTGTAAAACGTCGTAAAATCAAATATTTAAACTTGTTGTTAAAATAAGGTACCGCGTTCTTGAAACCAACTAAAATATTTGTATGTCAGGTAAAGTAATTTGCCGAATTATCTTAAAAATTGCCAAAAAAAAAAATGCTAATTATATAAATTCCTGGATGACGTAATGATCTTATATATACAGAAGTGTCCAAAAGTCGCGGGACATTATTTCTCTATATAATCTAGGAACGTAACGGCGTACGTAAAACCGAAAGCGATCCAGAAGACATCGCTCAGCCGCCGACAAGTACGCTAAGGAGCAGAAGACGTCTGGCGAATTCGCTGTTGTGGGCCGCCGTGATTTTCGCCGCCTGCTGGTTGCCGCACGTCATCTGTCTGATCTTTAACGAGCTAACCGACGGCATACCGGCACTGGTGCAACGTTATTGCTTGCTACTCGGGCACATTCATTCCGCCCTCAGTCCTCTCATGTACTGGACGCTGAACCATCAATGGTTGCAACGTCCGTGCCGTTTCAAGTTGCCGGCGCTGTACAGGAGCGCGTCCTCGACCAACGAAGCTGCCCTAGGTCCGTTTCATCCGCGTCTAGTGAGACCACCTCCTATGAGGCGCAGGTCTTCGCATTACCTCTATTGACTGTCTGTGATTTTTGTGTTGTCTAGTCGGGATAAGCTACCTCAGGGCACAAAATACTTTTCTTGTTACAAAATATAGGAGGCCTCAACTCCCCATACTATATCTGTCTCTATGTGTACTCTGAGGAAAACTCTTCTTCTTAAATATATATATATATAAAAAAAAAAAAATAAAAAAAAAGATTTCCATGCGGGTATTAGATTAATATTAAGGTATGAGAAAAATAGAAAGTGAGACTGATTCGGTAAGATAAGGAAATTATATATATATAAACTATAATGTATCAGAAATATATATTTGTTGAAGCATAGAAACTATATAGTAGTTAATAAATATAAATAATAAATGGATAAATATGTATATATTTATGGATATTATAGTTACAATAATATATATCTTATAATTTATATATTTTTGTAAAAAAAAAAGATATATATATAGCCGGTCCTACGTTCACAAATTAATATATTAAAATATATATATATAAACATATAATATGTACTGTAAATGGCCCATACTATTATATAAAATATAATATGTGTATATGTGATCAAAAAAGAGAATTTAATATTTATAGTCAATAGATTCGTTTATATATAATTTATTTTTTTATGAGATATAAGTAAAGTAAGCCCAGAAGTCACATCTCTTTTTTTTTTCATTGCCAAAAAATAGGAAACAATATAAAAGCAACGTATTCGTGAATATTCGCTTTTGATTCGATAAGCTGCCAACACTCCGATTTTACTTAATTTTCCCAGAATATGCAATATTCTTAGAATGCACCTCGAAACTTTTGCAACGATCCTCGTATGGACATAAGTATATAAGTATATCTATATATGTATGTGTGTAACGTGCACATGAAAGGGATCAATAATATCCGTGTGTACTCAAGAACTGAATAAAACGTCTTTCAAACAAGCAAAAAGTTTCCGTTTCATTGGAACATATAATAAACATATCGTTAAAAGCAGAATAAATGCAAATTAGATACGGAGGTGTGGCCAAATAATCCCTATATCTATCTTAATTTAATAATTATATTCCATGTTAAAGACCTAAAGAATCATATATATTTAACGTAAACGTAAATTTAATGTGAAATTAGTTGAGGTGGTGATAGAAATTGCAAATAAAAGAGAACGTAGTGAAATAAAAATATTATATTAGATGTTAAAGTGGTTATTATATAATAAAAATCATTGTTATATGTAAAAATTTAAAATGAATGTCTTGTAAATCGTAGTCAATATATGAGAATAAATTGTACTAATAAGTGTTCTATTATACATCTGTATATACATGATAATAAAGATGACGGGTCTATGTATCCTTATAACTAGTATCTGTATAATGCCTATCATTTACGAGACAGAAACTATATCAGACAATATCTATAATACGGAATATCTATATTTATTATATTATAAAATTGCGCAGAATAACAGAAGAGTTTTCTTCATGTTTCGTTAATGATAATAATTAGTTATTAATTCGCCATTTTGGTTATTGACAATCATACGAAATGCATGTTTTAAAAGAAAACGTGCCTTTTCCGTTCCTAAAACGATTATACTTATATTCTTCTACTTCTCTATTTGAACCTAATACATACATGATGATGACGCTTACGAGCCGTAAGGGTCGTCATTACACTTTGTGTAACTAAAATATTACTGCAATGAAAAAACTGTATGGTCTAAAAGTCTAAATAAATATTGAATGTTGAAAAACAAAAACCGCGTTTAATTTTTTCTCACATTTATTATCTCCATATAAGGCGCATACGCGACCATGTTACATTCGTATGTGAAAATTGGCGAAAAAATCCGGAGCCCTGGTGATGACATGTTCGAACTCCATATAAGAAAGCTTCCCGTCGCCGTCCACGTCGGCTTCCTCAATCACCTTCTCGATAATCTGTTGCCTATCTTCCGGCGTCAATTCCTGTCGTGTCAATAGACGTAAGACGTTATCCAAATCTTCCGGACCGATATGATGATCCCCATCAAAATCTGCAGAAGTATACACAGAGAACGCGGGAAAAATCAATAAGATACATTTTCGCAGAGTTGAAACTTTCTCATCCCCTACCATATATCCTGAAGGCGTAATATACTTTAATATCCCTGGGCGCCTGTTCACTAAATACGGACAACAGGTCCAAAAAGTCTTCAAAAGATAGATTCCCCTTTCCGTCCCTCGAAAATACCTCGCAAATGCGTTTCCGGAAGGGATTCTCCTACAATAAAAGAAACCACGGTTCATTTAACGCGGATAGATCACCACCCTTTTATACCCTCAGTTCCGGCAATTTTTCCATATTTTCCAGCGGTATTCGGATGGAAACCGCTTCATTTCCAGTCATACATTTAGGCACGATATCAGGCTTGACTTCCCGATACCTTTTATGCACTCTAAACGTATAAATACAATACAAAAAAAAAATGAAAAGAGGAAATTTGGGGATTTACCTTAAAATCTCCTTCCGCGTGAAGAAAGTACAGTCCTAATATAAATTATACGGGATTGAATTATAATAAACTAAAATCTCCTAAGCACAATACCTGGTAATTCTCCAATTGTTGGTCCGTGAATGTAACTAATTTATTCCCCATGATGTTAATGTCGCATGGCGAATTCTTCACAACAAGTGCTACAATTTAGCATTCGAAACCCTCACGAAACGTTTGTTGCCATAGCTACAAAGGCGAGGCAATAAGTACCTAATTTGTTAAATAGATATCGATTTAAGCATCTGAATCAGCAATTTCTAACCTGAATAACACGACATTTAGATTTACTTCCGAACTATTAATGCAAAACTATATGATTTGGATTTCATTTTGCCCTATAAATAATTATAATTTCAAATTGCATAAAAACGAACATTCAAATCCCCGCCTATACAGTGCAGCCAACACATATTTAAACTCTATTAGGGAATTCCAACTACAAAGTTGAACAACCTGTTGTTAGTCATATGTCAAATAGATAAACAAGTTTAAGGTTAGGTTAGCGTAATGAATTCCGACTTTCTCAAATTAATGAAATTATAAGCAAACCCAGTTATGGCAGCGTTACCTAAAAGCCCGTATGCACGTGCCAAGATTCGTAGCCGTTACGGAAGATGTTCAGTCGACGATTTACGGCGAGAAATTAGAAATGTTAGTACATATATTCATCTATCCTGAATGTTTATATCATTTTTCCCGCCATAGGATTTCAGAAAGCGTTTGAAATACCACAGATCTAAGAGTGTAGACAGACATAGGGACTCCCTAGGCGTGGGGCACATCATCGAAGAGGGCTACAACGAAATTCGATCCCTGCTACTGTCCGACATTGAAGCTGTTCAATTCCTAGACGAGAATAAACTCAACAACCTGCTAGACGATGTGCAAATGGAAATATTGAAGGAGGAATTACAAGAACAGGCGGAGAAACGCGAGGTAGAAGAACAGAAGGAGATTGATGCGATTATCGATAGCTCATTGATTAAATGCAACGTTTGTGAAACAATTTTGGATGCGGCTTCCGAACAGAGTATTATGTGTGATAAATGTGTGACATATTTTGAAGGTGAAGTTTGATCTTCTTGTTTGTATTTATGGTTATTTAATCTCATGTTAAACTAGTTTCTTTTTTACAATCTGTTACCAATTTGATGTTTTGCTACTATTTAATAAATTATTTTTTCATATAAGGAGTTTAAAAAAAAAACAAATGTTATTTAAAGACTGGTTTTATTTTTATTATATTTCGCATTGTTTTCTTTTTCTTTTGTATAGAGAAGGATCAAAAAATAATATTTCTTCATTTTTTTTTCTTATATCATTTCAAAAGTTTACACCTAAAGATTTCACAAGAACTTTTTTCTTAATATTAAAATAAATAAAATTAAAAATAAATGAACATATCCATTTCAATACTAGATAGAGTTAGTTAAAAGTATGCAGACTGCAATAAAGTGACGTTAATATTCATTTTAGAAAACGATTTTCTTAAATCTTAATCTACATTTTAACAAACTTCAATATTTTCTAAAATTACATTAACGAATAATAAATTGCCATTTTCATATTCTTTTTTTCTTTAACTAACCCTGTATGCAATTGATGAAATGCGTTTCCTAATATACATATAAAAGAAGTACATACAATTGTATTATATCTATAAAAAGTCCTTAATAAGTTAGAAATATGTGATGTATGATAGTCTTTATATACAAATAAGTATTAAATCCAAATAGAAATGAGTAATTACAACAATTGGATTCGTATTATAATGACTATAAACTTCCTATGGCATGTTTGCAGTTTTACAACAACATTTTATTTCATTCCAAGCATTGATGTGAATACAATTTATTTTTTGTATATCACAGATGATCAATTGATGCCTCTTATAATAGTTACAATTTAAACCTATCAAACAATCAATCACCCTTCTCGATTTTGCAAAATATGTATATATAAAGATTAAAATAATACAAACTGAGATTAAAAAATTAAATTGACTATTGGTACACACAAAACTATGATCTCCTCATCGACAACATCGTATTTATCTCCCATATGATTCTGCGCAGGTGATCGATTACCTCTTTCAATTGTTTATTCTTCAAAACGACCTGTTCCATCACTTCTTTACTCTCTTCGCAAACCAGCCGATAGGCCTCCGTATTCTTCTTCTCGTCATATTTAGGGTCAATCTCGTCCTTGAACGGGATAAGACTTTCTATGTGCGTGTATTCCATCCCTTGGATTTGGCAATTTTCGTTGCATTTTTCGTAGATTAATCGTAAACGCTTGAATAGGACCCTGATTGTCCGTAATTGCTCCTGTATTTTCGCTTTCTTGTCGTTACTGGCACTAGTTCCTTGCGGTGTTCCATTAGGAGGCTAAAAAAAGATATCATGAACATAGAAACGAAACTGAAACGGTTTGGTGAGAGTGGGAAATGATCCGTCAGAATTGTTTCCTGAAGGAAGGTGCGGTTTATCGCTTACCCTATTTAAAATAAATAATCAAGAACCCATCAGTTAATTGAAATGGGTGATTAGTATTCGAGTAGTTGCATCAGTCAGGTATAACATATGATTACAACAATGCAAAACTGCATGTTGAGAAGCATGGGGTTTGAGTATAAACTTCTTTCAGAAGCTAGCATTTGTAAAGAATGATAATGTTAACAACTAACAGCCGTTTGCATCAGGTGATGCAAATAATAAAATTATTAATAAAACAAAATGAAATTCAATTAAGAATTAAATTTGCATAGCATCCCACTGAGCGAATTTAAACAATAGTTAATTAAAAAGTTTGTGATAAAATTAGGGGGATATTTGTGATAGTAATTTAGTAGATTTATTGTAACGCCAATAAGTAATTATATTAATATTTTCTATATTTAATTTAAATAAATACATACATTCAAATAACGTTTTCTAATGTTATAATTATTTAACAGCATTAATTAATGAAGTAGAGTCAATTAAAATCACTCTTATTGTCGAAATAGTACTTATAATTGGTAGTGTTTAAATTTTTAGTTAAGATGACTTTTAATTTAATCATACTCTTCAATAACCTTACAATATTTGTTTATTATATTGTTTGTCTTCATATATGTGATTATGTATTTGTCGTTTACAAAATTTTAATTTCTTCACTTAATAATGGACTAAAAAACATCACGACGTTTTTTAAAACATAATGTTAACATTTAGGAAGCATTTTTTCCAGGCAAAGGTGGAAGTAGATTTCGTACGAAATCATGTAATATTTTTAGAATGTAACATATTAAAAAAAAAAAACAACTAAAGTAGGAAGAATAGAACTCAACAAATTAATGAGATATACGTGAGATAACATCTTTTTGTGTTTTTCTTTGATCGAGATTAAAATCTAGACATCAGCATGCAAAGAAATAACAACCATAAGCAAAGAATGAAATGGAATTATGTCACAAACTAAAAAACTAGGAAAGACAAATAACATTATGGAGAATAAGTGTAAGAGAGCCATTGAAATGCTTGATAATATCTACCTGTATTGTTCGCAATGTCTGGAAGACTTCTTGGGTCCTACTGACTATATCTTGCACCGTTTCTTGACCTATCCGACATAAAGAGGCTATATTAAATTCCTTAGCTTGGGAAGTTTGCGGCTGTGTTGGTGGTGCCGGTTGAACATTTGCTGTCGGCTGCATTACAGGGGGTTGGGGTTGTTGCATTGGATGATGCTGCATACCTCCTAGATGTAACACAATTTTTAAACCACTGATCTATACAATTTATTATTTTTAATTAAGATAAGATTCTTAAAGTTCCATTTATATAACTGAGCTTCATATGTGCTCCATTAAAATTTAAAGCAGGTATATTTCTAGAGAATAAACAAAAGAACATACCCATAGCCGGTTGGGCATCTGCAAGGCCGCAGGGTTTTGATGTTGTGGAATTTGATTCGTTGGTCCATTAATGCTGTTGTATTGTTGATTTATTTGTGCCATCATTTGATTTCCGGTCGACATACCGGCATTTATTTGATTATTCAATGTATTGGCCATCTGAGACATCATTGGATTGTTCATCTGTGGGGCCATTTGACTAGGCATTGGTACGGGCATTTGATTTGTCAGTTGATTAGCTAATTGGCTCTGCATTCCACCTCCCATTTGATTTTGCATCGGGCCAGAACCGAATTGATTACGCATACCGCCTTGGGCATTCAGCCCTGGGATAAAATGATGGGGAGGTGCAGACATATTTCAAGTTAATTTATTTCACTGAAAATCAATGAATGAGAACATAGCACTCGTTCATAACCTATAAAAAATGGTGTAAATTTAACCTGGGAAAACTGATGTCGATACTTTTATTATACACAAGACACATACATCAAAACGACACACGTTATCGTTCCCGAGTTAAACAACATGCTTTGGAGGGTGAATTACCTGTTGTCAGCAACTATTATTCCAAAGAAGCCGCCAAATCATTTCCGCTATATGTCAAAAGTGATGTGCATTGTGCATGTCAGGTTAATGGCATAGTGTAAGAAAAATTTGAATTTTTCCACTCACAGCTAAAATTAAAAAAGAAATTCTCGTAAATCACTAAGTAAATAACGTTGTGTAAGCACATATTGACGCAATTTGTTTGTAATAACGTCTTATTGTACGCGGAAAAGTGGATCTGAAAGCCACACGCTATAACAAGTAGCGATTGAATTGTGGCGTCGAAGTTACCGATAATAAAAAGAAATTACAAACAAACCATTCTGCTCGTACAGTTATCAAGTATCCTTAAACCATAAACATACTTTGTTTAGTAATACAATCGTTTGCGTAGTAGATAACCATTATCACAAATTATCATATCGGTATACATGCTTGTTTTCACGCGACTGCGTCTACGGAAAATATTTTTACTCGAAGGTTTTGTTCCGCGCCGAAATACTTAAGGAGAAATTCCTTTTATAAATCGTGTTATAAATTAAAATTACAAAATTCTTTTTTGTTAACCTGATAATGACAGACACGTCAAGCATTAGTTTTCAATTCGCATTGGTTGGCATTAATTTACATAAGTTCAGGCAACTGTGGCGGTCAATTAAAAAAAGGGCGCGGAACAGAATTTAAAATTACAAATTAAAATACAACACTCATATTCATTGATTATGATCGTATCATGATTGTTCTCTACATATGACTAATTAAGAAGAATTTAATATTCAAATAACTCATATTTATAACAAACAACACTATTTTTAAAGAAAAATCATTTGCTATTGCAAAGATATACAGTAAACGGCAATAAATTTAATTTTCTGTTACTCGGCATTTACTTTGAATTGTTAAATTAAATAAATCTCTGTTAAGCAGATGAGTTTCTTGACAATAAGAATTTTTTTAATTTTAGACTTGGCGCTCTGATTAAATAGGGGAGGTGGATCATCAACAAGCATGACTTGAATTTCAGATTTTGTAGATTCGATGGTATCAGTGAAGTCGATTTTAATAAATTAGTTGGTTGTAAATGTTAATTAAAGAGGGAGAGTATGTTAAAAATGATTTTGCGTAATACAACATTGAGGAAACCGAGCATTTGATAATTAAAAACCGGAACACCCTCTGGAAAAATGACGTATCTATGATACTCAATTGGGCTAAAAATTAATTGTTACGCATGCGTATTCTATCAGACATAATTTAAATGCAATATAAAGTTTTAAAAACATTTATTTTAAATTAATTATAATAAAAGCAGTTGGGTGTTTGTCAATGAATGTTGGGGGATTTTGTTTTCTATATTTTTTTTTAAATAAATGTTAGTGCAAAAATACGTGTTTGCGCAGGCGCACTTGTCATACGAAAAGTATAGCTCGTCTAGATTGAGTTAAGGTGGACTATAATATTTCATTTATTAAAAATATTAAAAATGTATTAAATTGTGCTATATGTTCGATGATGAAAGGTGGATCTTTTGCGGGTCGCTAAAAACTATCTATAGAATAATAGAGGGAGTCCTCGGAAAAAAAACAATATTTTGACGTTGTCCCGTATCTTAGGAAAATGGCAGCCTTACCTCGCAGAATAATGAAAGAAACTCAACGTTTAATGCAAGAGCCGGTTCCAGGTATTAGTGCCGTACCAGACGAAAAGAATGCACGTTATTTTCACGTTATAGTAACGGGGCCGGAGGACTCCCCATTCGAAGGAGGCGTTTTCAAATTAGAACTTTTCCTGCCTGAAGACTATCCCATGTCAGCACCTAAGGTACGATTTATTACGAAAATATACCACCCCAACATTGATAGACTTGGCCGTATATGTCTAGATATATTAAAAGACAAATGGAGCCCGGCATTACAGATTCGTACTGTACTGCTTTCTATTCAAGCTTTACTAAGTGCTCCGAACCCGGACGATCCTCTAGCAAATGATGTAGCTGAGTTGTGGAAAGTTAACGAGTCCGAGGCGATCCGTAATGCGAAGGAATGGACTCGTAGATACGCAATGGATAATTAAAGAGCTCCACGAGTGCAAGTGTTTTTTTGTGCGTAACCCAAATGATCATTCTACTTTATATATTGCTGTAGTACTTTAATAGTACATAGTTTTAAAAAATTGGAATTAAATCGAACAATCTATTATGATAATAAAGGTGGAATGCTCATATTCGTTACCTTTTGTTTTACAACAAAACGATGGTGTATATCTTATTTCATACAAAAAAACAAAAAAAAGATGTTGCTATATCTAGCGTAGGATATTTATAAGATACATTTAATGAATTAATTTAATTTTCACATTATTTCTGTTTCTCCATTCTGAGATGATATCAATTCAGTTACTATTCGTCGTGTTATTATTACAGAATCGGCCGAACATATTTTTCAATCAACGATCTCTGATCTATTTGTTCTGATTTTGGTGTTGAATATTTGATAATTCTACTGTCTACACGTTTATATGGTGAAGCCGACATGTTTTTAGAAATGTTGCGCTTGAAATGCTTGAGATATTATTGTGTTTTAAAAGGTAGGGTGTGCTTCTATTACCTTACACTTTTAATAAATTAAAAAAAAAGAGAAATGATCAGAGTATGTATTACTGTACATAAAGTATGTAAGGCTTTTTACGAATAAATTCTTACAGAAAATATTATTGGCACTTTTATTTAATTGTGGTAATCTGCTAATTTCATTGTGATTATTTTTATTGCTAAACAATGGAATCGACAGCTTGGAAATCTTACAACCACTTGTGATTTATCATTTTTATCACCCTTCAATGATAAGCATGTTAAATAGACAACCGTTTAAATTAGTGTTAATTGCTTTAAGCCTGCTGCAATTCGCAGTCAAAGTTAACAATATAAAATGTCAACGTGATTTATTTTCATCTTGTTAACACCAATTATCACAGGGACAAAATAGAATCCTATTCATCGGACGTCAATACAAAAATCATAATTTATATACAGATTGGAATCGATTGATTCGATCGCCATTCCATGCAACTAAATCATATGTATGTATATAAAATGTTTATTCTTTTTCTATGATAGAGATATGATTTGATTGTTACTCAATTTCAATAAAGCTGGTTTTTACTTACAAGTTAGTGATGTCTAATCTGTATAGTATATCGCAATAGGATGGGGGGAAATCAAATAAAATCTGTAATGGTGGGATACTGTATTGTGTTATTCAGTTTTGTACACAATTGTTACATATAGTTTATCGCATAGTATAGGTAAAGAATTGCAAACATATCATTTTTTTTTTCCTTCATAAAACACATAGTCGAGGAACCAATCGGGTTTATTACATATATATCCATAAGTAGATAAACGCAAGAGGGATAAAAGACGAGGAACACAGGCGTTGTGAATATAGATAGATTTGATATGGTTAGGTATAATAGAATGGTTTCTTTATCTTTTTATAATATATTCTCTGGGTGATGAAACGGAAGGACGAGGGACTTAAGTGAGTTAAGGCAGTTTCAAGTTTAAACATATAACGGATAATTCATTACATTGTACGTAAAAAATGATTAAATTATTTGTGTGTACGTCTGTATAGATAAAAGAAGAAAAAATAAAAATTATATAAGATCTGAATAATACTTCTTTCGATTTAATATCACCGCGTAAAAGAATGTATGGCGCGAATAACTAAAATTACAAAAAAAATATATATATATACAAGTAATTAATGATGATGAAAAAAAAGAGTATTTGTTTTAGAAATCTAGGCAAAATCAATATAGCAAAAATATATATTGTATATATATATATGACTAACATTTTTAATACGAATCCATGATGCGTTTCGAGGAAGTGAGGGGAATATAAAAATGTTTATTAATTAAGGGATTTTGAACGACAGCCCATTCAGGTAAAAGAAACAGGGTTTGTAAATTAACAAACATTCTTATACGTCGCGATTGTTCTGAAAAATGTTCGTCCGACATGAAGTTGAAAACGAAAATAAATGCCTAAACGTTAATTTGTATCTCATCCATATATAATATAACTATAGTGGCAAATATACAATACACTTCTTGCAATTGATATAATGACGAAAATGATTCTATGAAGATAATCGTTTTAAAAAAAAGTATATAAAAAAAAACAAATAACAAGATAAGTTAAAATTAAATCAAATAAAATACACAATAAATGACTTCTTTTCCCATAAATAATAATTGTAACAATAATAATAATATCAATTACTATTATTGCTGACTAGAAAGTGTGCTACATTGATTTTTTTTTTAGCCAGCCTACTTTGAACAAGTTGGATAAATGAATTCATTACGAATATAATTATTTGCACTTCCAAAAATACCCAAGCGTCTTAATTTCTTCAGGGATAAAATATATTTTCTTTTTACCACCGGGCGCATCCATAGGTGGGAATTCAATATTAAACTGATAACTCGCATCTGTACCGAGCCAGATCGGCAGATTTCGTTAATTTGAACTTAAGTCATTGATCCAACCGATTTGTTATCATCTTTGGTTAACGCTCTTGACACTCACAACAAATAAATACAATATATGCAATGAAGCAGATATGAATAACAAAAGCGGAGCATTTTCTTCATTTATTATTATTTTTTTTTTACTTTTTTCCGTTTTTCTTCATTCTCCTTATTCTCCATGCCGCTACAAGTGTATATAGGGCGCAGGTCCGGACCTAGTATATTGTCATCAGTCTGTTTTTTTTTTCCAAAACTTATACATACAATAAAAAATATATTGATCTGCGAATTCAAAGCACGACCAAAAACTTAATGAACTATTCCCATTTATAGAGTTCAATATCAACTACAGATAGGCACTTTCAAACCTTCAGTTAGTTTTAAATGTACACCGGATTTTCTTGACCTGTCAGCAATCGGAACATCGAAGTTGGCATTGTTTTCATCAGTATCTGTAATGCGCAATATTTAAAAATACATACTGCACGCGCATTCCTTAATATTTACCTCTCCAACCGACGTAGCGAGTAAATTAACTATCTTCTCATGTGGAACAGCTACAACACTTTGATTGTTGATCTCGATAATACGATGACCTACCCTCACTCCGCCGCGTTCAGCTATACCGCCTCTCAACAAGCTGCAGATCTGGAAGATCAATTGATATCATTAACGGCGATATTTCCCCGTGTTCACCTTCTACTGACCACTCCGTTTTGTACACTGAAACCAAGCTGATATTTTGTATCGGGCCTTTTAATCTTGACCTCAACTACGGGAGCACATGGGACAACAGTCAATTTTACTACAGTCTGATTCTTAGAGTTCTTTATGTAATTCTGACACGTGGATAACGGCAGCCCTACTAAACTAACACCATTAATCGCTATTATTTGGTCCCCAATGTTGAGTTGTCCACATCTAGCGGCCGCACCAGATGGGGCCAAATTTGCTATCACGACTGTTGGAAGCATCGATCCCCAACCAGATTCCACTATGACTACGCCCAGTATTTCGCCTTGGCTTTCGGTACTACAACCTGAAAGATGCGCGGAGAATACAATTTTACTGTCAAAGTATTGTCGACAATTATTAACACCCTAAAGTTCTGTGGAATGTTTTAATTCTACCATTACTCGCAAATTATTAATTTTTGGGCAAAATCAGGCTACAAAAACTACTTGTGTTTAAAGAAGAAAAAATTATTGCTTTCCTAAATTCCAAAATTCCATGGTTTTACACCTTTGATGAATATCCTCTCAGCATTTAAAAAAAATACTATTTACTGTTTGACGTTAGCTCATGCATTAAACGCTTGTGATAATTTACGAAAAAAGATTCAAACATTCCACATACCTCCTTCTGCATCTCCTTCTTGGCGAACATTTGCAATTCATCGCCGAAGATCTCTTGAGAGTTAAGCACCTCCTGGTAATCCATCTCCTTGACGAAGCTGTGGTCCTCAATTCCGTTAGCTTTGAGAAATTCCATGTAAGCGACTTGGAAAGCCTGCCCGATCGATTGGGCTATGAATTGGGCCTCGTCGCTCTCGAAAACGTGGCAGATCATTTTTGGGGTCCGATTGATTTTCGGCGCGTCTTCCATTTCGTGCGGCACGAAACGACGCCGCGCCATAAGCACTACCAGGTCGCCGATGTCGGCGATGTAAGAGATCGTCCTCAGCGCGTGGTCCATCATGATCTCCTTCAAGTCGGTGTTCAATACCATGATCTTTTCGGTCGAGATGAATAGATCGACTTCGGTGCTGGGTTGCGTTTCGCCATCGGGTGCCTTGAAGGTGGAGGCGAAAAAAAAAGTGATTTACTGACGCTATTATTGGCTGAGTCTCGCAACTTACCAAAGCCTATCAGATCCCGAGATAGGCCGCGTGAATTAAAAATTAAATTAGTAATGTTTGCATTTCGGAATTTTGTTCGGAGTTTGCTCGCATTAGGTATAAATACAAAACGAACCTTAATTTTAGTGACAGCTACTTCTACCATGTTTTTCTTGAGGCGTTTGCGTCTCTTACGACCCCCTTCCTCGTCCACTTCAACAGATCCAAGAAAATGGAGGCGGAATACGGTGCCAGTAGCACCCACACCCATTGGTAAGGGGTTGGTGTTGAGCAAACGATTTGCATCCACGTTCTCCCCTTTTATTTATTTCAATAATATTGATTTGTGCTCTTTTACTTTGTTTTAATATATATATAATATATAAATATTTAATCTGAGCTGTATATGTGAAGCGCTCACCCTGTTCATTTTGTGCGGGAATTTCTATAATCGGTTCAGAAGGCCTTTGGACCGTTGTTTCATCGTCAAAACATTCTGGACTGCATGGTTGGCCGTAAGTTAACATTTGGTTGGATGCCTCCTGTAAGTGTACCCTCATCTTACACCCTCTTTCAGCAATAATAAGAGAAAAAAAAAACTATCGTTCTTACTATATTCTTTTATTTTGATTACTCAAATTCAAAATCAATCTAGCATACCTATATTCATTATGTACTGTCTAAAATCTAATGTAAATCTATATAGTATAAAGTAAAATTAAACAAACCAACAAAAAGGAATTGAGGTGATACAGGATGATAAATAAGGGTATATCATAAATATTCCATTTACTATCACCACATTACAGCCTACGGCTAAAAATAGAGTGCTCTCTCATGTCTAGGCATAGGTTGTATGTAATATATACACGATTTGAGGAAATAATAATAAAAATAAAAAAAAAGACATCCAAAGCAAAAAAATGGTTTCGAAAAAGGTAGTGCCACAATAATATTGTGAAAGAACCCAGGGTCTTACAAACATGGAACAGGCAACCAACCAAATAGAGCACATTAAGCGTGCTTGAACAACTGCATAGTCGCATAATAGTAGGACACAAAGGGGTGGGGGGAGGTAACAAACGCATCTGCCTCTTCATAAGTAAGTATGACAGCCAAGGTTTTTTTTGTTTTTAACACATTGGCGACATCGCAATGTGTCGTTCATTGTAATGGAGTACATTTACGATCTCGTTTTAAATACACATATGCACGTATGTTTCGGAAACTGCCTTCCCAGGAATATATATGTTTTTATATACATTATATAGTGACCGGCATAATTCTTGCTACGTAAAGGAAGTTTTGTTGTTATTAAAATGTGGTATGTATCTATCACTGTCTCGTCGCGCTAGAGAGCTAAAGTCTAAACTAAAGTCCTCACCAAATGGCCCTATGCTATACGATGAGGCACCTTAGAGAATTCAAACACGGGAGGCCCTAAGGATCGCCCCATGGGGGCCGATGATGACGTCAGAGTACGTGAGATCTATTTGAGCCGTTCTTGAAACAGCTTAAACAGCTTCTGGTCTAGCTTTAACAACCTCTGGAGCAGTTTAAACAGCTTGGGCAACTCCTGTAACAGTTCCTGGAACAGCTTAAACAGCATCATCATTTCCCGTTATTCCACGAACAGTTTAAGCCGTTCCAGGAACAAGTTAAGCTGTTCCAGGAGCAGTTTAAGCTGTTCCATGAGCAGTTTAAGTTGTTCCAGGAGCAGTTTACGCTGTTCCAAAAGCAGTTTAAGGTGTTCCAGGAGTTGTTTAAGTTTTTTTTTTAGAAACTACTTAAGCTGTTACAGGAGCTGTTTAAGTTGTTCCAAGAGCTGTTCAAGCTGTTTCAGCGGTTACTTAAGCTGTGACAGAAGTTGTTTAAATGGCTCCAGGAAGAACTTAAACACATCTCACGTACTCTAACGTCATCATCGGCCTTCAACGAGGGTGGTCCTTACAGCTCCCCGTGTTTGGAGTTGGGAGACCCTAAGCTGCCTTGTCGTATAGCATAGAGCCACTTGGTTAGGAGCTCCGACCGCTTTAGCTCTCTAGCGTGGCGACACAGACATTCGGAAAAACCGGAAGTAAAGAAAATCTAGACCCCTCTTTGTAAACCTTATGGGATTTTGTGCTAGAACCGGCCTAGTGTATGTCTTTAAAATAACTTAGCTTTAAAGTATTACTTAAATTTGTTTTAGCGTACGCCTTCTGGCCACTAGTTTGGCGGTAGAATGAAACGTTTGCTGCAAGTTTTCAGTAAGCATTACTTTTATAGAAAATTTATGAATTTTGAATAAATTAAAAAATCTACTTCAGTTGAGCTATATATAACTTTAACACTTTTTTTTTTAACATGCATAAAAAACGTGCATACCCATATAGCAGAATGACGTAAAATGACGTTTAATTGACGTCAATATCACGTAATAGACGTAATATATTTTAGGTCACTCTACTACCTGGGTATGTCATCAAATTTTAATACTGCACAACTTTTTAAAATAACTTTTTGGATACTATGTCACCTACCGTTGTCTCTTACCGGTTTATTTCATATTTTTTAAACTTGCCGCCATATTAGCAGTAATAGCGTATGCCAAATGAATAATTTTCAGGGATCTAGGCCCACATTTTAAGAATAAAAACAAAAACCTTATTTGTCGCAACATTTAAGACGGTCACTGTATATTATTTATAAATGTATGTAAAGAAAGCACGTATCCTAGGGGCATTTACAACATTAAAATTTGTAATAAAATAAAAAAAAAGGATGAGAATTTTTATATAGGTGCAATGTAAGTAAATCAAATAACTATATATGGGTATAAGACTAACTACATGCTGAGTTTACCTTAATTCTAGATACAGCTTCCTCAGCCTGCATCATTCGCGTTGTCTTTGTCGGCTGTCCCTCGCATACCAATTGCGTAGAGCCCAAGTATCTCGCCCGGAATAGCACCCCTTCTATTAATACTGATTGATCAAGTACATCTATAACAAATATATTTAATTACTATATATATATATGTATTTTTATTATATATAATGACAAAAAAAATGATTGATCTGTAAAGTGAAATCTTACCATATATGTGTCCAGGAAGCAATTTAAATAATATAGGATTTTATTCATATATATATTCAATTTATGATATATTACGAAACGAAAGGTGATTAAAATAAAATTTAAAAATTAAATGTCTTACCTTCTTTATTTCTCCCCTTCTTTTTATTTTCTTTATCCTGAAAATAAATAGTCTTTAAATCATTTTAAGCGAAGTGCATTCCTTTCACTGTCTTTTATATATTTGTATGCATGTATATATATATAGCCATGTTCAAAAATGATTAAAATATCGGTAACTATATTTCTCTTTTGACGAATTTGTCACTGCATAATATCGATTGCAACATAATCATTTTTGTACACATCAAGGAAAATATCTATTTAAAAAATAGGTTGTGTGTAACATATATACATGTATTATATATGTTGCTTTTGTAAGGACTGTTAAGCCATTTCAGTATTTTGTTAATCTTAATAGTGCATCAGTCGTTCATTATGGTGCTATGTAGATTTAATAATAATTCCTTTGTTCCTTTCTTTATTACTTAGAAAATGCAAACCTTTGAAAGCTACGGATTAATTCTCAATAACATTTTATTCCGCCGTAATAAAAAAAGGAATTAGGCCGGATACCAAGCATGTTAGTTAGTGGTAGCACTGGTAAATATCAATATATTATGTAAATGTTACGTAGGCAAAAATAAAAACTATTCATAATTCTACAAGGTCACATACAGGGGCATTCCATTAATATATTTTTTTTTTTGTATATAATATATATATATATAATATGGTTAGTAAATTAAATAAATCAAAAATACGTCACTATGTCATGCCATTATCACACCTTTTTTAGTTTAATCGAAGATACCGATCCTTTCTGACTTTGTGGCGACTGGCTTTTGTCTGATGTAACTGTTGGGGAGTTAGGATGTGAGGTATGGGTTTCAGAAGGGACCAATGGCTGAGTCCCTTCCTCCAGGGTATGTAATTTAGGGGTTGAAAGGCTGAGTGGAGGCATTATTGTCCGACTTTTAGGTTTTCTCCAACCCTATTGATACAAACAACACAGGTTAGGGTACATGCTTTGGCCTCTAAACACTAATAAAAGCAAAATCTACCGTAAAATTGAGTTTTAAATAAGAGATTTTTAATTATATTTTAAAAAGAAAAATATGTAGCTAACAAACACTCATATGTTATGAATATACTATTTAGGAGGGGTAAGTATATCATAATATAATATACATACTTGTTCATATATATATAGTATTAATACTGAAAAGTCAGTATACGCTCTTATGGGCGATATTTAACGCATGTGTATCCAAAATCTACGTTTTATTTAGTTAGCAATTGCATTTAAATATGATTACAGGAATTTCAAGTGCCACAGTGTATCAGACAGTGCAATTCATTTATTGACAGATGCTCATAATTTTTAGTCAGTTTATAAATGTACAATAAGTATTACAGATGCACAGTTGTCCTAACTTGAGCGTCAAATTTGCTAACATCTGTCTGTGGACGCGCAGCTTGAATTCTCTTAAGCGACGGTGTAAATGCCGCCAACGCGACCGTTCAAAGGTTAATACGTAATTTAAATGCCTATCACTATTTTTTTTCCGAAACAAGATATAGGAGATTTGACAACAGTGTAGGAACGTATCACCCATAAGCTCGGTACTGGCAAGTCCAGGCAAAGTAGTATATTCATAAAAGAAAAAGATAATTTTAAATCATTAATTTTTCGTTTATACATATAAAAGAAAATTTACATTTATAAATTTTAGACAGAAAACACATAAATCAACCGAACACATTTATAATAATAATAGACATCGTGGGGCACATAAATTATACAAAGAACAAAATAATGCCAATTGAAAATATAATTACCTTGTCGTCGTAGAATCCCTGATCATCTGTCCGCTGCTGTCCCAACAGGCGATCGGTTTCTAGGTCTGTGTCGGCTTCTTCTGAAGCAGAAATAAAATTTCGTGACGCACACGCGTGACACGTATCTTATGTGACTGACCTTCATCCCCTCCCTCTTCGCCGCTTTGCGCTTTCCTGTCGGAATCGCCGCTGGTGGTCGACAGTCCTCTTTGCCTGAATAAATAAATTAGTTTGAAAAAAATTACACCTTAAATTCATTACCTAGGGACCCACACTGGGCTGCCAGCCGCTTCCTCACATTCCTCCTCCGGGTGACACTTCAACGGCAACGTTTTGGTCCTCTGCAACGTCAAGCGGATGTCCTTGATGGCGGCCTCTACGTCGCTGGGCTTCTCGCTGCTAATACTGCTGCGGTGTGGCGCTGGTGCCGGCGGCGGTGGTGTTTTCTCTGCGTAAACATAACAAAAACACGGTAATTAAGGCGAAAATATCGCAAAGCAGCACTACCGGGACACGTACCTAGAGATTCACTTTGGGTATGGGAATGCTGGTCATCGTAACTGCTGCACCCGTTTATGATGTCTATAGGAGACGCAGTCAATCTCTCCTTGGTCGGGGACAAGCCGTTTTCCTGGGAAATCGCTTGCTTGGTCTTATTTATGCTTTGGTTAATCTCCCTCTCGATTTCAGTGATCTGCCTCTTCATCAGCATGACAGTCGGATTGTTATTATCTGTGTCACTGGCATGGCCTGACGATAAGCCGTCTTCTAAGACCGGCATGCTGGAATACAATCTCAAGGAATCGCTTGGGATCGCTATGTCACCAGTGGATCCTGCAAGAATTATAATATACACGGGGTTTCAATCACGGGGAACGAACCGGCTCAAATAACTCTTTAGATAAAATTCCGAAACTTGTCAATTGTCATATAAAGGTGGCGCGCCTGACGATTTAATATTGTTAACACTTAAAACTTAAACAGGGAAGATTATATACTATTTAAATTTTAAGTGTTGGTTGATGGTAGGAATGATTCTAAATCGTCAGGCACGCCCCCTTTCCATATAAATCACAGCATGTAAAGAGTTATTTAAGATAGGTCGCTTCAATTGGAATGCCCTGTATAAATCAGTGGTTGCACAGATCTAAAATACAAACCCAGTAAACCAGAAGACGGCCCCAACTCATTTTCCATCAGCATCAACGACACCTCACTATCCAAATCCCCGCAATTCGAATCGCAGTCCGTAGTTTCGGGTGACAAAGTGAAATTCCTGCTATGCCCCACCTGCAGGCCCACCTCGGTGTCCCCTAAATCCCCACTGGACCCGGTGCCGATCGACAGATCCAGGAAATTGTTCTCATGCTCGTTAATGTCGTGCTCCTGGAAATGAAGACGGTCAGTGATCGGCTTGACGACTGGTCGCATAACCTACGGGAAGTCCTAATAGATTCGGATTGTTCACGTGCTTCCTGGGCGAATCTACGCGTATACAGAAGTCGGACTGTTCGGGCCTGCCCTTGGCCAACCTCTGTCCGACGTACGAATTCCCAGAATCGCTGGCTTGTCGCCGCAATTCGTATTCGAGGTCTTGGAATTCCGTCTCCAATTGATTCTCCTCTTCCGGCGGCGGACACTTGAAGAACTCCTCGAGCACCTTGCGCGTTTCCGAGAATTCGTATAGATAATCGAATGTGGAGGTTGTTGTGGCAGTTGTGGTGGGGTGTGGTGAATTTGGACTACTCCTCTGGTGGTATGATTGTGGTTATTAAGCGAATTTATGTGTCCGGAAAAGATTGATCAGCGAAATATATATATACATATAAACATATGAAGTTGTATATAGCTTTCCTTGAAGGAGCACTGTAAGTACAAGCAATCATTTCCTAACTTCAAAAAATTGCGACTCTACACAACTCCGATCATTACTACCCCAATGGGGAATTTTATGAAATAATGATTTATAAATGTCAAAATAATTAATTGCTGCGGATATTTTCAAACATCTTTCGGACGACCATAATTAAATCGTCGGCATACTTACAGATCAACTTTGATTGTTTATAGAAATTGTTGCAAAAATATTGTCATTCTCATATTTTTCTAAAATGATTTTTGGACATCCCTTAACACATCTATCGTATAAAATTTCAGATTAAAAGTGATGAACTATGTTAAAATAAATAAAATCTAAGCGGCGCACTAAGCGTGCACTTTATCGAGTCAATCAACTTTGATTGTTTATAGAAATTGTTTACAAAAATACTGTCATTTTTATACTTTTCTAGAATGATCTCTGGACAGCCTTTAACATGTCTATCGAATAAAATTTGAGATTATAGGTGACAAAATAAATAAAGTCTAAGGGGCGCGTGCAGTTTGTTGGGTCGGCCAATTTTGTTTGTTTATAAGAATTGTTACAAACATATTGCAATCTTTATATTCTTCTAATATGATCTCTGGACATCCCTTAACATGTTTGTCACATAAAATTTGAAATTAAACCGGTGTTATTACAGCGCACCCTCAATTATTGTCGATTAAGCACCTCCTTAATCAAAATTTCTGTGATACTTACATTATAAGTCGTGTTTTCTGTCGATTGTGCAGTTTCTATATCACTTGGTGAACAAATAACCCGCTGGGGAAAGCCGGGCCGCGGTGGGTAGACACTGGGCGAGGCCAATAAGCTTTGTGCACTTGGTAATTGCGGATGAGTACAGTTCGAGTCCACCTGCCTGGGGCCGTATCGCCTGGGCGAACCCTCGTAGACAGCGATGGGCAGATTCCCGATGACCTTGGCCACCCTCTCGGGCTCTTTGGCGCACTCCTCCTCCAGCCTCTTCTCGTCGTGCCAAGTGTCCCCAATATCGTCGAAGACAACTACTTCACCTGGTACGGCCATCTTCGATGCGGGACTCATAACCTTCTGCTGTTCATTTTCGCCCGATTGTACGCCAGTATCGCCCTGGTGATGCGTCACGGAGCAGACCTCCGACGAGAAGACGGTCTCCGTGAATTCGCGCGAGTTCTTCAACTGCTTGGACTCATTGACGTGACCGCGCAACTCCCAGACGCCCTGTATGGGAGACTTCTGACCCTTCTTCTTATCTGGATCTTCACCAGACGCATTTCTGGACTTTCTCACCGCTTTACTCCGACTTTGGGAGTAGATTTCGCGGCCGCCAGCTATTTCTATGATCCTGCAATGGGAGGCTCGTATACTTCATCAATCTACGGTAAGATCCTATGCGCATCTATAGCAGATTTTACAGGCAGCTTTTACAGATACGCATTGAATCCCACCGACATACCCGGCGTGATAGCAAAAAAGGATGTAGAAATCAGATGCTAAAAATGATAATACATAATCATAATAAAAAGAAGCGCATTCGTGATTTGAAACGTGTCTATTTTGGTATATACGAGGTGCAATCACAAAGTAAAACAATCGTTTAGCTTCGAAAGTCTATTACACCTTATATATATGCTCAAAGTGGCTAGTGCAGATGATAAATTTACTGAAAATAATAAAAATAAAAACAAAACGAAATTATTATTGGTTCTGTTGGTATTCATGCTTAAATGAACAGCATGTACCTTGAATCGCGCAGCTTGTATGCTCCACCCATTTGTTCATTATCAACAATTAATTCGTCATCATCTGTGGAATGCAGTTGAGTGGTGTTGTCTCTATTATCGCTACAGGTAGCATCACCCATCCATCTGATTCACATATAAAAATAATTCGAGATGAAAAACGAAACAGAACGAGAATTTATTCGTAATTTATTTATTTATTTATTTAATGTACCTATCATTATCCCTGTCGGCGTTCATGACAGCAATTGTTGTTGAATTGTCTGTACGTTTGTGATCATGGCTATTAGAATTAGAAGGTAATATAGGGTTTAGATTAATATCATTACGGGGTCGGCACTTTGGGAATAGCTTGCTTATGTGTTCAGGATTCTCACTTACGTCTACATTATCCAAAGACAAAGTCAGGCTGGTCATTTCTGTATTATTAAATGGTCCAAAAAAAGCCCATTGCAATTTCTAAAACAGAATTTTCCGACTAGTCAAATCAAATCGCAGAGAAGTTTCCGTAAAACATTCACATCAAAAATAATACTCAAACATCTACAAACTCTGCTTTATTGCAGTAGGTTTCATCTTTTTTTTTTCTCCTCAATTTAGTAAAAGCGAAAAATAAAACCGCGAATTGCTTCATCATGATTCAAGTGAATATTTAACGCGACTTTTTAAATAGATCATCATAACACAGTTTGCTATTTTAAAACATGACTCTATAAAAAAGTAAAATCATAATAACCCGCATCTATGGGAATTAATTCGATAACAATTTGCGGGAAAATGAAGTTATTTTTATTCACCTTAAACACAAAAAGGCAA
Organism: Protaetia brevitarsis; assembly: GCA_004143645.1. NCBI lineage: Eukaryota > Metazoa > Arthropoda > Insecta > Coleoptera > Scarabaeidae > Protaetia > Protaetia brevitarsis. The sequence continues at coordinate 2,776,211 of RXPK01000153.1, read as the reverse complement.
TAAAATCAATGAATTGTTATTTTTAGATGGCAATTATGCATTTGTAAAAACTAATTTTAATACAGCAATATCACTATTATGTATACAAAAAAAAAAAAACAGAACAGATAATATAATCAATTATTTACAAGAAAAGAATACATGCAAAAGAACTTACTTATATCTTAAATCACATTTTTGCAGGCATAGCAAAAAATAATAATAGAAATCTATGTACATATTTGATCAATATTGTAACACACTAATTTACGGTGTAAGGATTCGATTAATCCATTAGTTTTTTCCCTTATTCTAATCCCATTCAGGCACCCTTCCTAATGTTTGAGTCACCTATGATGACACATTCAATTAAACTAGTTCTTTTTTTTTCTTTAGAAGGGAGATTTTTCTCTTTAGGGTAATATGTTTATAAAATGCAACTGCAGTAAAAAAAGAAACGGTTATTACTTTTGTTACGTCGCCGAAAAGGAAATTGGGGAATTGTCTACACGCGGAAGGGATGGTATCCTAAGAACTAGTGTAACATAAAAAGTCGCAGAATAAACATTCAACTAGGGCCACTTCAAAATTGAGGGGAGACCTAAAATCAATATATGCACGAACCACTTATCTAGAACACGTTCCAAAATTTTACTCATTGATTAAAAACGTCTTTATGTTTTAAATAAACAATAGGAAAAAAGATAGTTTGGATGATTTACCCGGAATATAACCGATTTTTACGTCCGTATATTTATTTCCGTGTATGTATTTAAATGGTAACAGAATGTCTTGCGCCTGTCAATGCAACACTTATTTATTAGATGGTGTTGAAATTATCGAACTTATGTCAACTATACTACTGCTCTAAATAACTATTTCTCGTTACTAAAAGCGCATAACATACTAAATTAACAATGATTATTACGGAAACGTACTATTAAAGGTGCCCCAGAAGCAAAAGTAATATCCAAACGTCAAAATTTCAACATCTAACACCAGCTGTTAGGAATCTATTATTACACATTCTCTTTGCATATTAATAAAAAAAAAATCTTAATTTACATATTACGTATATATTAAATAACAACCCGCGTTGTTATTTAATTTCATCGATGTATTTAAGCTAAATGTCTAGTGTATATGTCTAAACGTACCATACCACTGTTCACACAATTTAAATGTCAGTTTAATATATCACTAAATTTTGTATAATATTAATGAAACATTACCTATTTTTGCATTTACTTGCGGTGTAATCCACACAAGATAACACTATGTTAAACTAAATGTTTTTCGCTTTCTCAAACTTCTACGATAACACTATAAAACATGACAAGAATTGCAGTACTACCAACTACGCGCAGTGCTTTACCAAAACAGGTGTTTAAACCAAATAAATTTCAAAATAAAGGCGGGAATTTAAAATTGATCGTATACATACAACAGCTAATATTAAAAATAAGTTTTATCAAATTATAGTGTAAATTTTATTTTCAAATAATTGGTGTAATACAATAGTAAATTTTTGTATTTAAGCTCGCATAATTTCAATATCTGCATAATCCAGAATTTCCATTATTATTCATTTAGTATGTGGAATGTTATCATTATTATTTACCTGAAATTATAAACTGCTATAAGTATTTTTCGGACGTAAATTAAAATTAAATTTCGATAAAAACACATTGTTTATTACACTATATACACATTATTCAATTATAGATATGTAAAATAAAGAATTTTAAATAGATTAAAATTTAAGAATGTGTCGCTTTCATCATAGATTCTACTCTATTGGCTGTTTCTCTTACAACGTCAGACAATTCCGGAAGTTCGGGTAAATCGATGGTTATATGGGCAGACAGTCGTTTGTACACAGAATTTCCATCTGGCTTCCTTCTCCGGGATTCCTCGTACTTTAGCTGCTGTTTCAAAAAAATTGAATTCTTCAAATTGTCTTGAACACTCTTAAAGCTGTTCTCTGCTTTGTCCATTGCTTTTATGGCACCAATGGCATATTCCATATCATAGCATCTCCCTTGGAGCTCCTGATGTAATTTATTTACATCGACACGTCTGTCAACCATAGGATTAATTGCTTTGCGAACATGTTCTTGTAATCTGTAGAAAGCCAGTGAGGGCTCATTGGCGACAATATGCATATTTTCCGATATTCTTTCCGTTGCTGCAACAAATATCATCAAAGCGGATAAAAAAACAAAGGAATCTGGCTCATACCTTTCTTTACCTTAACCTCCAAATCAGTGTCAGTGTTATAAGACATGATTACTGATTAATTATTTCAGACATAGAAATCAAAAAAGAATATTTGATGTTATTAATCATCACATTGTTAATTTCTTTATGGGCCTGTGCACTGTAAAACGCGAAAACTAAGCAGTCAGTGTCATCAGCACCATCCTTTGTTGACGATTTATGGGAGATTTCTAAAATATTAGTATTTAATTATTAAAAAAACGTCACTAACTGATTTTATTAAGCTCAAAGAGAGTTTTATTTTTATTTTACTTTAAAATTGGTCTGTTATTTTCGTGTAATTCCTAATTTTGTGTACTACCTCCCTACAAATCAAACAGACCTACATTTCAAATAATCAATGTTGTATCGCCATCTGGTATTGATTAGTGTAGGCTAGTAAAATGTTTAGTGTACTGTAATTAAAACGAATTTAAAGTTTGGAATTTCAGACATTTTTCTCTTCAAATAACGTGATAATAATTATAATTTGTTAATGTGTAATGAGTAATAAATTTAAACAAATGTAATAACGACAATAGCGCCACTGTGAAATCATGCCAAACTAATCAGCTGTCAACATGTCACTTTATATTTGAAACGTGGCCGGTGCGTGGCTTAGTAAGTGACGTTTTCTAATGAGAACATTGCAAAGTTGACGGTTTCTCCCACAGTGTAAGTGTGTTATTAGTAGTGAATAGCCTGATTGAAACTTCCGTGAAGGTAATTCATGAGTTAAACATAATTTAGAACGGCTATTATTAATGAAATCTTTTACCCTGTGGCCTCTCAGATGTTCCAGAGATTAATATTCTATTTATTTTTAACCGTAATATCGGTAACCTGCAACACCGAAGAGGAAGCAGGTCCCAGATTGTTGGTTTCTAAACAGATTATGAATAAATATCTCGTAGAGTCTATGGACATTATTGTTAAGTACACAATATTCAATGTGGGAAACTCTGCTGCGATCGGTGTTAAATTGGTGGATAACGGTTTCCATCCTGAAGCTTTTAAGCTTGTCGGTGGTCAACTTGGCGCTTTGATTGATAGGATACCCCCACAGACCAATGTTTCCCATGTGGTTGTCGTTAGACCCTTAACATATGGTTACTTTAATTTTACTAGTGCTGAAGTAAAGTACAAGGTGTCAGATGATGCTAAAGTAGTGAGTGAAACTTATATAATATTATAAACTCTGATATAATAATACTTCATATTTTAGGAACAATACTCGTTTAGTAGTGAACCAGGTGAAGGTGCAATTATAGCTTTCAGGGATTATGATAAGAAGTTCTCGTCTCACGTTCTTGATTGGCTTGCTTTTGCTGTAATGACGCTACCGTCGTTAGCGATTCCATTTGGGTTGTGGTACAAAAGTAAGAGCAAGTATGAAAGGCTTCTCAAAACGTCAAAGAAAGCCCATTAAACATGCAGTAATATTAGTCTGTGAACTTGTTTTAAAAGTTGTTAGTACCATCTTTAATTTATACTGTAATAATAATTCATATCATATTTTCATTCATTACCACTGCGCAGTTTCTTACATTTTGTACAGTAAATAAAAACCTTTTTGTAAAAAAAATCATGTTTTTTTTTTGTTAATTGGGTATGAGTTTGGTTAGACGCAATAAAGGTTGCCTATAAAAATAATAAGTGCTTGGAAGCGTTATTTAGGTTGTCAATATTGCGGTTTCCGTGATTAAACCAAAGATTCTATATAAGGAAAACTAAAGATGATATACACCTATTTTGTTAAGAATCGCAAGCTTTAACACTACTATTATTTGGAAAAAGTAGAATTTAACTGTGAAAAAACAAGCTTGTACTTCGAAATTTAAGCATAAGTCAATAATAACTTGATATTAGCAAGGTTCAAAATTGAAATCACATGAAAGTAATTATTATTTACATTATTACTAAAAGGTATTAGTAAATCGATATCACAGCTTGTAATGCCAGCAAATCTCGAGCATAATGTTCGTGTAAGTATGATTTACGAAAAGCTCGTTCATTATTATGTATTTTATAATTAAAAATATAGTCTTTGCCGGTCAAATTCGGAGTAAAAATTAAGATAATGCTTATTTATATAACAGAATAAATTATCGATTTGTAAGTGTATACACCCGTGTTTCAGAAACTTTCTATTCATATGAATTTTGAGGTTATGTGTTTTGTAATTTCGCGAAATCGTTCTCGCAGCCAGCAATGTCAAAAAAAAAATTCGATAATCCAAATATCGCCGGACCACTAATTAAAAGAAATTAGATATTCCCTCTGTAAATTTGCTTTCTCGTCGAAAAAGAAACGAGGAGATAAGGCATACTTCGAGTTTTATTGACAACTAGTGGATTTTTGGCAATTGAAGTGCATTTTGGCTGAGCGCGTTCTTCAGTACGGTCCTGTAGTGAGTGGCTCGTACTGATTGTAACAGAATAATAAAACGATTTAATTTAAACGGGTTATTACTAATTTTATATGAATCGTTTAATAAATAAATGCTATACGGATACACGGTAGAAAGAAATTATTTAGGGTGAAATATAGGCAATGTATAATAACGGAACAGCTGTCATTTTGTGATAACCGGCCCATGTGAATTATTTGGATATTAGATAGTTGTCACAACCTTACTTTAAATAATTATTTTAAGAAATCGGGATTCACTCACTGCTGGAATTGTTTACTGGAAATCGAATTAAACACGTAAGATACAATTGTATTTTTTACTTATAGAAATTAAAGCCAATAAATTTGAGTTAACATGTTTTGTTTATAAAAATTTAATACTGTGTGTTTGTGCAATTATCTTTTTCGTTTCGCCCTCGAGCCGGCGATTTTTATATTAACGTAACAGAAAATTCTCGTAATTTTTAAACGATACCGCCTCTATTTTATTTATAAATATTTGCAATGTTTATTTAGTGCCTGATTACTTTTTTGATTGCAGAATTAAAATGTCTGAGGAAATGATCCCATCACTGAGCCCACATCGTGGTGAATCCTGGTCTGACTGGTTGTATGGGATAGAAAATTATGGTGATCCACGTATGTGTAGTTTAGGGATCTAGTAGATTTCCGCCCTGTACTTATCCACCATTAATTTTAGTTCTATCACAAACAATGGCAAGGGAAGTCCATTCCAGCGTCAGTCTGTTACCCAGGAAAGACATATTATTATTCGGAACCTGCCCTAAGATGGACGTCCGGGTGATTTGTCAGTGCGAGAAGTGTTCAAAGGTGATGATGCCCTCAGCTTTTGTATCACATAACAGAGAGAGACATGGACCTGATCAAGTGCATAGTATACCAGTTGTGCCGCCTGGAACTAGTTTGTTAAAAAGGAGTAAAAAGAAAAGCTCGCTACCGCCACCACCTTTATTTCCGGTAAGTTTTTACACTGTTCTGCTCTCATATTTGTCTGCTTTTTCTCTTATTATTTTACTAAAAACCTAATTACGTTACAAAGATAATTTCTGTATGTAGATAGATAATAGGAGCTTTATTTTACATACAAATTCGAAAGGATTTATTTTTTTTTATTTATTTTCATTACTGGCTAATCATAAATACGCTTTTCTCTTTATTACAGCATGATTTCTACTGCTAATTCTGCTCTTATGTGTATTAGTTTCAGAGTATCATTATTTATGTATACAACATGTCCAATTTTTTTTTTTTTTAGAGACATCTTGACTTGTTTCCAGAAACAGTACAATCTCACATCTCTTGCACATTAAATCACTCCAGGCATTGCAATATTCCGGTTTAATCTGTAGTGATCCCTAGCTGGTTCATGGAAATAATCCACTCGATAAAGATTTCATTTCTATTTCCCTTGGACTCAATTTTTTAACTATTCTCGTGTTGTGACGTTGGATACTTCTGGAAGAGATGTTAATGAGGGTTTTTTTTTCATTTCCTTCAATTCCCAGGTACCCACAGTAAATTGACGACTTCATTGTGTCGATCGGCCTATTCAGCTCTTGAATGCATTTCCAAAACATCTCTGATTGTATTTTGGGATTCACTAATGCCTTCTTCGAATATTCTAGTATGAAACAAATACAAGAAAAAACTGGACATGTCGTATATAATAAATAAGGGGAAATACATTTATTAAAATACTAGATTATAAATGTGATTAATTACTTTAGTAGCAACAAGTTAAAATTCTAAATGTTCTAGATACAGTATGTTTCTATGGATAACATCATTTAATAATTTTATTGATTATAAATAAGGGCAGTTTAATTATTAGATTATTAATACAGTTCTCCGCAAAAACATACTGGGATTTTAATTGTTGTACGTAAACGCACACACCGCTGTTATGTCTCAAAAAGATTCTCTTTCTATTACAGGAAACACCTAAAAAGTATGTTTTTAAGTACCAGGTGGCTCTAGCTGTCTTGTAAGAAACGGTAAGGAATACAAATTTAGTTAAATCGAATAAAATGTACATCAGTATGAGTCTTTTTAGTGACACAACCATGTAAGAACAGGTTCTAGATATCAACAATTATTTATGAGCATCATTCATATTGATGTAAATCGTTATTGAGTATTCGCTGTTTCTTTTTTTTTTTTTCTTTTTGTTTAGTTTCATATGTTGCTAATGAATTTACTAAAGGATTATATAGCAAGTGGACGCTATTCCACGTGAAATGGCTAGAGACACTGATATGATGTAGCAACTATGAGTATGAAATCGTTGGTTTATGATATAAATATATGAAAAGAGCAAATAAGGAAACCTATAAATAAATAAGCACCTTTCTAGAGGTGTGAGGATCCTGCGAATTGCATCTATAGATGTTTGCTTGTCCGTGTTTTGTCTTTATGTGTTTATGTTTCTATAATTGGATTGACTATATATACATACATACTAAATTATTATTATTATTATTGTTAAAACTTTGTTGGTGCTTCATTTAATTATTATTATTATTTTTCTTTTATATATGGATTTCTCTCTTCCGAAGCGGTATGTATCTTACATAATGTACATTTCGCTTTTTTCCGTTTGAACATATTATTTTTTTATTATTATTATTATTTTTTGATATCTAGAAACGATATTTTCAGATGTACATTTTGTTTTATTTCGACAAATTTTGTATTTCTTACCACTCTCTTGTAAGACTTATGTATCACATTAATATAAATAATGTCAAAAGAACCGGGAACAATAGAGCATGCTTACTCATAGAATATTTGCGATAACAATGTAATTTTGTGCGAGCTCCATTGTGTTTAAATATCAAATAAGCGGTTTCAAAAGAACCGATTATAACTTAATCTTTTTAAAAGTTATTGCATGTCTATTTGGCTGTATTTATTTCTTTTTTGATTTAATTTTGCAAGCTAACCTTTTGCTTCTGTTCCTAATTTAGTGAATTGAGTGTGGAATGTTTGTAATATATGACTAAAATATATTTCTGTTATACGTATAACAAGGTGGGCCGACGAAATCTTTATGTTCCGGTTTTGCGACATTAAAATGAAAATCTGGGAACAATTAGTCTATTTTTTTCCCATCTCCGTAACTGCAACCCCTTGACGGGGGCAAGCGCGATCGCCTAATCTTGAATTGGGGTACTGTCTGACCCTTAAATTTCGCGACAAAATTTTCATCGATAACGAAATGGCTTACAAGAGTCTGCACCAACTGCATCTCCAATTTTTCTGTGGTGACCTTTCAGTGTACAGTGTGTCCTCTTAGAAGACCTGTGACGATGCTAAAACGATTCCTGTATTCTTTTTTGTTTCTCTTTGACCTAAATATTCCTAGAATAGGTCCTGAGCCTATATGTGAAGCAGATGACCCCTTTCTTGCTAACTCATCGGTTGTTTCGTTTCCTTCGATTGCTGAATGTCCGGGCACCCACAACAAAATCTGTAAGGCTTTCCAGTTCTTAAATACATGCCCAAACCAGTCTTGGGTTCATTAGTGCCTTCAGTATTATCACCTGGCCGTCTGTAGCAATATAGATAGGCTTATTTTGATGGAAGCAGACAGATTGTTCCCCGTCAATTTTTTCAGATTTTCATTTTAGAGCCGCGAAATCGGGTGTGTAAAGTTTTCCTTGGCCCATCTTGGTGTACATATACGTATTAAAACAAGCGGGTAAGTTTTTTCGTTTCCCCATTTCCGTCATACGCACACGGCATGCAATATAACTTTCTCATCGTCTATTCGTATTCCTTTACGGTCATTCTCGGCGTACAATACAACTAAATAAGTTAAGTAGTTATTTTCGATTGTTATTAGAAGCAAAACACGCCCCCGAATTCGCCGATCACAGCAAACACCGCACCAGTCGATCTTTCACCGCCAATATTGCAGCCCGTACAAGCTGCGAAACCTTTCGCAACACCACCAGCGTCCCCAACGCAATCTCCGGCCAACGCCGGCTCGAATAGCGGCGGCCAGGGCGGCGGCAACGGCCAGGGCGGCAGCCGGCACAAGAAATCGAAGAGGAGCTACAAGAAGATAAAGGAATACGACCCTGATAAACACTGCGGAGTCGTCGAAGGACACAAGGATCCCTGCCTCAGGTCGATCACGTGTTCGAATCATGCGGTAAGTCGACCGTCCGCCTCCTGAGATGTTTTTTTTTTTATTCATCCGTTCCGGCGCTTTTTAGGTGCATCTCAGAAAAGCAGTCCAAGGCCGTAGTAAAGAATTCCAGCAATTAATCGCCGAACACAAAGCTGCCAAAGAGAAAGAACAGAGTAAAATGAATCAAGCCCCGCCTACGACGTCCGCGGCTGTAGTCTGTACAACTTCAATTCCAACGTCGGTAGCGGTACAAGTGTCAGTTCCGATACAAGAGCCGACGTCGCCTATACTACCTCCACCACCGCCCCTGTTGTTGGAACCGGCTCCTTCGATGCCCATCCTAGACACTACGGATTCGTTTCCATCGTTCATGGATGTCAGTACTCCCTTCCTTGTAAGTATTCGTATTTCAGTCCATCTGTTTCGAAATCGTCGCCAAACAGTGAAACATCTACGGGGGGCGATAATTTATTAGAGACCTGTCTAATACAGAAGATTAATACGAGAAAAATAACTCTTCTTTATACCTTGAGATCGAATAAAACTGTTATGATCCTACGCTACTTTTCGCGAAGTCCATATCAATATTTACATCCACTGTTCTCAATGAAGTTAGCAAACAAATTGTGCGTATGCAACTTAATATACATTAATGTCAACTTGGTAGATCGCCAAAATTGCACGTATGCGCACATTCAAATAACTCCCACACAAGAAGTAAGTAATAAACATTTTAGAAAGCACTATATTTCTGATAACAAATATAATTTGATTTAATTAAAGGTATGGAAGGTTTAAACATAATAGGTTTGTTTGTTTGTCTGATCTAAGCAGATCCGAGGAATTTTACGCGTTTGTTTGTATTTTAGAGCATGATTTGTGCGTGTTTGTTTGTTTAGAGCAAGCAAATCCAGATCACAAAGAGGTTGCTCTTCCTGCTCGCGGTCCGACGTCCGAGCAATTACGAGCAATTTGTGCAACATGTGTGTTGTAAACTGTCGCTTCTAAATGTAATCTGATTTATAACTGCATCAAATATGCACGAAATAGATAATATAACGATACCAATGTGATTGATGTAAAGAACGATCATTATATTTTAAAAACTTCACTTGGTAGGTACATAAATACTAGTATATGATGCATTTTTATTGTAGTCTAGATTCATTAATTTGAAAAATTATGTTTACTTTTCCTGTTCATAATAGCTGTGACAATCTGATAATAGTAAATAATAAAATTAAGGTTATATTGCAATCGAGCGCGTTTGTTTGTACCATCTTTAAATCCAACTCTGAGACGCTCTCAAGTTACTCTGATGACGTTAGTAGATACTGCTCCAAGCACACAAACAAACAAAGCTTATGTATTTATACAGAAAAAAAAACACCATTTATGTATTACATCGTAACTTATAAAATTCACACAAGATGCTAAATGGGTAATACTATTTCGTAGTCGTGGGTTAATCCATAACAATTATCCAAGATCTCACGATTCGAGCGCCATCTGCAGCACAAATCAGTCTCGCTACATAGCGCTCGAAGCCAAAATGATTTTAGAATCCCTTTTAACAGATATAAAGTAGGGCACCTCCCTATCTCTCTCCTTCAGACTTTTTTAATTGTACTCCTGCTCGCTTCAGGGATCCTCCTAGAATTTCGAAACGAGATCAGATTGCCTTGTTGCCGGTTATGCGTCACGCAGTGCCCCCTCCCTATAGTATTTTAAAGTGTGATAAGATGAGTATAATAGCCATTATTGCAATTATCATTATTACCAACATGTATTTTATATTATTGTTATTATTATCAGCTTTGTCCTTTTTGTCCATTTGCGTTGGAACACAAGATGCGTGAATTGCTGCTATCGCAGTCAATACCTATGACCATCCGCATCAGTAGAATATCTTAATCTCTGATAGCGTATGAGATATTTAATTTTATTGGAAAGAGCGCAAATGTCAAAATTTGCAACGTTAAGATTTTGATAACGTAAATGTTTTACAACAATAATATGAATATTCAAAAATTAAAATAACAATGAATGTAATACAAAATTGTAGGTAATTTCATGATTCAACGTTGAAGTTACTAAAAATTATTGTGGGAAGTTTAAATAAGTAATAATATTAAAAAAATACAGATATACAGGGGTCAATACAAAATTTATGTTTTTTAATTTTTTAAAGTAGCAGGCCGTGTATTTGGGCGTATTTTTTAATTCTAAACTAAACTAATTTTAATAACATTTTGTTGTATTCTTCGAAATGAGGCTACTTTACTCTTAAATGATTTTCATATTTCTTGGTTTGCTCTGTAAGCTAATTGAGTTGAAGGCAGTGAAAGTGTGCCCAGTCTAGGTGTCAAGCATGAAAATGCCCATTTGTTGCATACTTAGTGGGCTACACTGTATATAAAAAGGCATCATTAAAGTATTTATTTTATATTTTTGGCTGACTTAGGGGAAGTCTAGTAAACTACAGATAAACACTATCCACAATTACTACGAAAATGATTCTTTTTTCTTAAGAGTTATTTACCCAAAACTACATTCTGGGATTCACTAATATATACAGGGTATTCCACATAACTGGTTCATTAAAAGTTTATGATGTTCTATTATTTACTTATATTTGAGATTTTGGCACCAGTATCTGTTCGATTGGAACTATAAATGCAAAATACCTTAACCAAAATATCACTTCCGGTTGACCGGAAATTGATGTCAACTTTGTTATTTTAAATAGAATGATCTAATTTTTTATTCATTTTTGGATTCTACAACCATAAATACGTCAGTGTTCATTAGCTATTCCTATAGCTACATGTTGCCATTTTTTAGTTATTTAAGTTTTTCTTTTTTTTTAGTCATAATCATTGCATCATTGAGAAATTAATATCTCGGTTAATGCTGCAAGTAGAGACTCCAAATTTGCTATGTTATGAATGTAGATATTACTCTAAGAAACGGTAAGCACACTTTACATTCTAACATACAGGGTGTTCAAAACTGAGGAACAAAGTGACATATTTTCAAATATAGAAAACTATTTTTTTTTAAATAGAACATCCTGTATTTTAATTCGGAATTAGAAAGTAAATATCATCCCCTATCGCTTTAGATGAGCATTCCCTATACCTATCTTTAATAGATTTTGAGATATGAGCGACTTTTTGTTAAACAGACTAAGTATTCTTTTTTTTTTAAATAGAACAGCCTGTATTTTAATTCGGAATTAAGAAGTAAATATCATCCCCTATCACTTTATATCAGCATTCCTTATACCTATCTTTAATAGATTTTGAGATATGAGTGACTTTTTGTTAAACAGACTAAGTAGCCCTATCTTTAAATGTTTGTAGCTGGCTCTGAAATGGATTTACGTCAAATTCATGTATTATTTTTGAATAACCATACAAGAATGTCTGTTCGAATAGTCATTTCTATTAATATTGCGTTGTACGAAGGTGTAATTACAGTGATATACATAAACACTTTTGGTTAGTCAATGAATTTTACATTAATCCCATTCAGAGCCAGCTACAAACACGCAAAGATAGGGCTACTCTGTTTAACAAAAAGTCGTTCATATCTCAAAATCTATTAAAGATAGGTATAGGGAATGCTGATATAAAGTGATAGGGGATGATATTTACTTCTTAATTCCGAATTAAAATACAGGCTGTTCTATTTAAAAAAAAAGAAAACTTAGTCTGTTTAACAAAAAGTCGCTCATATCTCAAAATCTATTAAAGATAGGTATAGGGAATGCTGATATAAAGCGATAGGGGATGATATTTACTTTCTAATTTCGAATTAAAATACAGGATGTTCTATTTAAAAAAAATAGTTTTCTGCATTTGAAAATATGTCACTTTGTTCCTCAGTTTTGAACACCCTGTATGTTAGAATGTAAAGTGTGTGTACCGTTTCTTAGAGTTATATCTACATTCATAACATAGCAAATTTGGAGTCTACTTGCAGTATTAACCGAGATATTAATTTCTCAATGATGCAATGATTATGACTAAAAAAAAGAAAAACTTAAATAACTCAAAAACGGCAACATGTAGCTATAGGAATAGCTAATGAAAACTGACGTATTTATAGTTGTAGAATCCAAAAATGATCATTCTATTTAAAATAAGAAAGTTGACATCCATTTCCGGTCAACCGGAAGTGATATTTTGGTTATGGTATTTTGCATTTATAGTTCCATTCGAACAGATACTGGTGCCAAAATCTCAAATATAAGTAAATAATAGAACATCATAAACTTTTAATGAACCAGTTACGTGGAATACCCTGTATAAAGGTAACACTGCGTAGGCTTTCACGGCCGGTGTAACTATAACTAATAGCTTCTTGGGGTTTCGCCGTGTGTCAAAACTTTCGCTCGACGTTTCGCTGTTCATACTGACAGCTTCTTCAGGATAACTGAACTGTACAGTTAGCAGTTAACAGCACTTAACAGTTCAGTTATCCTGAAGAAGCTGTCAGTATGAACAGCGAAACGTCGAGCGAAAGTTTTGACACACGGCGAAACCCGCAAGAAGCTGTTAGTTATATATAAAGGTACTTTAGAAACATGCCTTTTTTCCATTTGCGTTATGTCATAGAGGGTCAAAAAGGACAAAGCTGTTTTTTTTTTATTATTATTTTACTTTGACGTATTGACGGTAGGGAATGACATTAATTTAACATTATAGGATTTCGGTACCGTATCGCAGACATTCACGTCCGAACTGCCCACTTCCATTTCGAAATGCACCGACAGTCCGATGTTAACCGAACCGTTGCACGTAAAAGTGGACTCGCCGCTCCTCGATCTTAATTCTCAGGGAAGTTTAGATACGCCGTCGTCGCTAATGTATATGCCTGTGAGCCCCTTGACAGTTGTAAGCCCTATACAGGTGATTTTTTTTGCTTTGGTTAATAATTTGTAGCATAGTGTTCGTGGAATTACATATTTCGGTTGTAGTTCGTTCAATTCGGCGGACCGATATTGAGGGTGGCATCGACGCAACCGGTCCTCAGCCCGCCATTGGCGACGCAACCCGTCGTGGTGACAATACCGGTGCAAACGAATAGCGCCACCATGTATACGACCCACCCGAAACCTTTAATAATGTCCACGTGCTCGACTAGGAAGGTGGGTGGCACGTTCGTGCTGCAAAATCAGCGTATAGACCATCAAAGGAGGGAGATACAGAAAAAGATAAAGAAAGCGAACATACTGTCGAATTCGACCAGGGGCGGTAACCATAGAGTAAGTAGTACGAAACGTCAGGCCGCCGATAGAGGGGCGAACGATAGCAAGCACATCCGATTGAATGACGTTAACGGTTTTATAATACACGCCGACGTAAATGAAACACCAACAGATTCGCCTCAAACAAATAATTCCATACACGAGAATATCGCTATTATTAATATGAAACAATAAAAGGAAATAAACGCGTTGCGATCGAACGTTTTGCGATTTACTTTTTTTTTTTTTTTTTTTTAACATTTTAATTTGGAGCTTCGCGACGCAACAAATCGGATTATAAAATTAAGTCCGTTCGCATTATTGTATCTTTCGGCAATATAGATATGTATATAACCTGCGAATATTAAAATAAATATCAAACAAAAAAATAATACTCTCAATCGTTGAAGTTCTCGATTCCCAAATCGTATTTACATATTCGTTACCTCGTTTCGCCTTTTAATGTGTGTAACTTTAACGAATGAGACGGCGTTAGGTAAATTACCTAATATAGTTTCTGTCATGTCGGTACTATTTATTGACTGTTTTGATTTCGAAGACTGTTTCATAAATATATCATAATGTTGTGAGATTTTTTTTTACATAAAACGTCCTTGTAATTCTAGTTTATTTAATTTATACATTTTAAAGTATTCGTCCCCCCCCCTTAAATTCTGACACCGCAAATATTAACCCCCACCCCTTAGACACGTTTATTTTACCTATAAATTTAAGGCTAAAAGACAGTGTGTATATCTTGACCTATGTAGTTTATACGGCTGCCACTTTGATCCGATTTTGTTCATTTTTTTTTTACGAGTCGCAGTTGCATGAACTATATATCAAGCCATATTATTACACAGCTTTAAAAATATAAGTTGTTGTACGTACCTTGATATTTTATGTATTTCTTACAGTTTAATTTTAGTCAATTTTTTTCATTACCGTATATAGTCCAAGAACAATTGCTTAGTCATACTACCTGTTATCATTTCTATTTTAATGTCAATTTTAGTATTGTAAGTAGGCAGGTTTTTTTTTTATCTTAAAAAAAAAAGATTAGTTTATGACCCAAGAAAAAACTTATAATTTATATCTAAATAAAAGAAGTCTTGCACCTTCTAAATGCGTTGAAGAAAAAAAAACGCCTTTGGGATTGTATTTTTGCATTGAAGATATCTTATGTAAGTGTGAACAAATTGATATTAGTTAATGTAATAACTAAGCGATAAATATTTTTTTTAATTGGATATCATCGATGTACAATGACAAGAATGCGATGTGGTTTAGGCAAAGATAACATCAACCACACGGAACACTCTTTAGATATCAAACGTTTTCAAAAGAACTGTATTTGATTCCCGTCTTGAATGGTATAAAATGATTTTAAATTCTAGGTTTTGTGACACAACTGTCAAACTTCCAGTTATTTTAAGAGTTTTACATGTGGCGTGGCCTTAATTCAATGTTCTCCAGTTCTGAAACGATTTACTTCGAAAATAGCAAACCTTTCTTCATAGTTAGCTCAATTCGTTTTAGGGGAATCGTAATTTTTTTATAATAATAATATTTACTGTGGTGCCTGAAACATTTTAGGAAATATGCTGGACGTATCAAATAAATGCAGTTTATTGTTTTGGCATGTTAAACAGTTATGCAAATTTTCAAGTTATTATAATTAATATTGTGCAATGAATAAGGTGAACCGCTCAGAACTGGGGGCTGCGAACAAGGCCATTATTAAAATATCTTTGTCTATAGTATTATTTATGTGACGTGAATACAAATTAGAAGTCTCTTTCCATTTAGTCTGTCCTAGTTACTTTTATTTCAAACCTGTTCTGTCTTATTTATTACTTTTATTATGTATTTATTTTTGTACGTTCATATTTTATTTATTTTCGCAACCGAGGGTATTGAATTGTAATCTCCCCTTCGTTAGCGTGAAATTATCTAGTTGAATAGTGTGATCTTTTTTGTTTTTACTAATTACTATATAGCGGCAAACACTCTCTGTTGGTGAAATTCCATTAGTTTCAATTTTTTGTTTATTATTAGTAGGAAGAATGAGATAATTATAAAAATAAATAATAAAAAAAAACTACTCACTAAACGAAACGAAATGGCTGATATATCAAAACCCTTTGTGTTTCATCAATTCCAGTATTAAATATTCGTTTATGCCAGTTGTTTTTTTGCGTCGGAATTGAATCAAACATTAAAATAGATGCGGTTAGAACGATCATCTATTTCACGTGGCATAAACAATTAAAATTTATGTATAAGTAACGAATATCGAAAATAGTATTTCGTTTTTTATTTTTTTTTTCAAATATTTGTTGCAGTAATTTCAGTTTTTTGTCGCTAAAAGAAGGCAGCCCCCTCCCCCCCACACACATCTTGCAGTCACCAGCGAAATAAAGGCACCGGGTAACAAAATGCGCCATTTATTACCGTGGTGATTGTATTAATGTGCACGCGCGAACGCGTTTATTATTTTTTTGATTTACCGTAACCGATGTCCGCTTTCTTTAGCGACGAAGGACCCTTGTGTAGATTCAGATCTGTGATCTTCACAAGCAATGCTCTAATGGCTGTGAATATTGCCAATTCCAGGCTGGCAACCTTACTGCCTTACGTAAAATATCATTATACGTGACTGTATATGTACTAAATGATACTTTACGATAAATAATAACGATTATTTTCTAGTTTTTAAATGAACCTGTAAATATTTTACAATGTCTTTATTTATTTGATTTCAATAAAATTTTATTTAAGAATCAGTCCGTTTGATTTTCCGACAATCATTATACCGGTATGTTCTTAGGTAATAGAACAATGGATGTGTCTCTAACTCCTTACTTATTCCCCCAGATTTACAATTATAATAGGATATCCGAAGCACACCCCTTGTTGGGAACATACCGCTATAGCAGGCTTTTAAAAGCACTCCTTTTGCATCAGGATTTATTTTCTTATCAAGTTATAATAGCAGATAAGGACTGGGAGACAGGCACTCCAGTACGAGCGGACTCAAACTGCTATACAGACGGCTCTAAAACGAACTAGGGCTTTGGAGCTGGAATATACACAAAGAAGGCCTAATAAAAAGGCGCTTTCGGTAAGCTACAGTATTCCTTTGACAGTCTGTCTACACTTAAAGCGATTAATTTTAATATTAGACCTTGAAAGATCGTTAGATTGAATTTGTAAGACTAAGACACGATAAAACTTCATTATTTTGCTAAAAAAAACCATTAATTGTATGTACTTGCAATAAAAATGCTCTCAATTCCAAATTCAAAAGAGTGTATGGGGTACACGTATTGCGATGCGGCAAATAAATACTTAGCTGTGCTGTTCAGACCGTGCTAGCGCTAGATCTCGGCGCCAAAACTAGCTGAATAGCTACTTCCACTATTAGGCTGATGCACCAGCACCAGTATCTCCGGTTCAATATTTATATATTTTCAGTACACATGCATTGGAAAATTCGGTAGAAATAAGTAGATAAGCATTTTTTCTTTATTAATAAACTAGTGTCCATAATTTTTTATCATTTTAATCATAGCGACAACTACCCAGTGAACAAGATTTAAATTTCCGGCAATTATATTGAGTAACTTCATGCTTTTAGTGTTGAAGTAACTAAAAATAATTGAAGGAATTTGAATTTGGTTTACTGGGTGTGCCTTTTCACGTTTCTAAACTGAATTTTTAATAAAATATAAAGTCGTTTTTTGGGGAAAAAAATTCATTGTAATTGCTGCATTTGTTCGGTAAAAGAAGTGCATCCATGTAAAAGTTAATATTCCTACTAGTGCGTAAGCCTGGATGATGTAAACAAATATAAAAAATCCACACTTTCTCTTATATAAATTTATTTTTAACATACACTTTCAATAGAATAAAAACGTCTAAGAAAATATTGTGCGAAAATACGAACTAAGTATATAAGTATAACATTAATAAACTATAAATGGTTATTGACAAATAAAAAATAAAACTGTAATATAATAAATAAATACATGTTTATAAAATGAGTAGAACAAGATTCAGTTGCCACTTCATAAAATACCCTCTTCGAAAATAGATTATCTTTACTTATATAACATACAATAAATATATTTCTGTATGGTGTTAGATCTTAATATCGTTAATAAATGTTTGTAGAATACATCAGTTTATATCTTATATAATATATTTATATATCTTTAAGGCCAAAAATCCAAAAAGGCTGCTAAGCGTTAACGATTCTTTCCCACAAATCCACTTTGACCAAATTTTTATTATAATACGAAAAATTATGGCACTTTATTTTTATTATTGTAGTATTTTACATGCAATATCGCCAGTACCACTACGTAATGCACAACACCTAAGATAAACGTATCAATTTGCAATATATATGCTTATATGTTCGATTTTGGTAATCCAGATCAGTCAAAGCGTTGTGAAGAGTATTGAAGACTTAATTATTATTATTTGGGCTGTTTTGTTCGAAGTACATAGCGTCCTGAAAAGTTATTAAGATTATTCTGGATTCCCGCTGTAATATATATGTACTCACAATCAGGAAGCAAGCGCCAAGCATTACAGCTTTCATACGGACGTCCAAATCCATAGGGAATGTTATGCCGAAATAATCTGCATCCGTAAACATTTCCCTCACTAATCCGGTCCACTGCTTTGAGATCTTCCCGACTTTGGTGTTACCATCGGCCGATGTCAAATCGAATTCCACGTCGCCGCATAATCGCATCGTGCAGAACGGCCCTTCGATCCTCAGCACGGTTTCGCCGCTGGGATTCTTAATGGCGAAAGTCGGAAAGCACAGACTCCATTCTTGTTGGACTACACCCACTAGAGTACCGGGCGGTGAAGACACTTCTATCGATTGGAGACAGCACGGGAAGCAGCACGAATCGCAAGCCAGTGGCCGATTTAAATGGATCACTTGGTTGCCGTAGTTATCCAAAATTTGCATGTCGAACGGCCTTAACGCGCCGCACAAGTTCCTGGTACAGCAATCGCTGTCTTCCTTAGCATAATAGACTTTCTGGCCTAAACTGTTTTTAATGGAAAATTTGTTTTTGGTTTCGAATCCGACCATGGCTGTAAACGAGTTGGGCGTTTGGCGTAAGATCAAAAAGGAAGTCCGGAGAGACACTCACCTTCCAGGAGCTCGACTTTCTGATGGACGAGGAGTTGATCAATCATAGTAAGGTATTCCAATCCTGGTGGGCAGTTGGGAGGTCCTTGCGGTATAGTCATCCAACCACCTACAAGCAGATGTGCATATATATGAACACGTTGAAACCGTCAATATAATTACTAAAATCAAAAAATAAAAACCTTTGCTCTTCGTCCGATATCAACTTTCCATAACCGTATTTTTTCGGCGATTTTTTAAATTTGAAACAGTTCCGTATCTTTTTAAGCAAGAACCGGCACAGTTTACGTCTATTCAAGTCCATAACGGCGAAGCCAATGTACATAGATACAATTAAACAATAGTCACAAGCAACGACGTTGGTCTTCTGATAGCGTATAATCAATGTTTATTAAATAATATCCAGGACAATTGCCTGGACGCCTGTGAATAGTGATGGAAGAATTTCCATCCCACTGGCCGTATTTTATCAAAAAAATATCATCTTTATTGCACTTGCATTTAGATTTAATTCTATTCTACACTGTCTTATCAAATACTCGCCTACGTTTCTAAATCCTCAAACACACACGAAATTAATGTGTGTAAGTTCTTGTTTATTTATAATTGTTTTCATTATTCTGGTATATATTATCTTATTTTTAAATGACGAAGTGTTATCGTTGTTTTCAACATCGTGCAAAACACTTTAAAATTATTATTATTATTTTTTTCATTAAGAAAACAGTAAAATAGATAATGATATACACCATTTAAAGAAAGTAAATTTCTTATCTTAGAGGCGGATTGATTAGAAATTTATGCGATATTCCTCTGTTTATTACATTTTTGCTAAAATCTTGTCTAAATCTACTTACAAATATTCAAATGTTAAAAACGTGCCATCTGTTGAGAGAAAAATCCTACCGGATGTCTCATTAAGTAAGTAAGTACCACCCAGTTATCTTCCGTAATTTTTTTTTTGCCATGAAGCTAAACTCCATCCTTTTCTTATTTTATACTTCAGTGTAGGTGTCTATCCTTTTCTATTACCAGCACTGTGGCCAGATTATATGTAGGCTTGTTTTTGTCTATTTCAATTATCTCCTTGTGTCACTTGAGTCTCACCCAGTGTTTTTTTTTGCTTTATATTGCGTTTTTATTTTTAAACAGTTTTTTTTTTCTAGAAAAAAGTTACACGTAATGTATTTTAGGTGAAAACAAGAATTACTACTAAACTATTTACAGGCGATTTTATAAAAAAATGGTGTTTGTTTAGCTATCTCACAAAATAATAAAAATAGGTGGTACGACAACATACTTAGTGGGACACGCAGTTATAATATATTCCAATGAGTTTAAATATTATTCATTAACTCACTAAAATAATTTGGTAAGAGTAAATAATTAATTAGTGCTAGAGATAAGAAACTTGAATGATTATTCCAATTGTTTGCGTCAATAACTCGATTATAATATCTTTAAGTTTTAAATGCACGCTTCTCCAAAGTCGATTTTATTGTCGCCTACCCATTCCGCCTTCTTTCTGAATTTTCGTGGAATATAAATGATAATTGGTAGTTTTAAATAAAGTTCTTGAATAACGAAATCCATATATATAACATTTGACAAGACTTTCTTTTCGGGCATCGCTCGGAATGCAGTGTAATTCGACCCAGAATTAATTTACACACATACACATATAGTCGGGTACTAATATTACGTACAAATTATAGACATTAGTAATGATGTCGTCAGGCTGTTAATATGGTAATTTTCACAGCAATAATAATAGAATTTATTCATGAATTGGGTGCGTCATCGCAATGTCACGTAATGACCTCAAAATAATGAGAAAAAATAAAGAAAAAAACGCACGCAATACGGGGAAGAAACTACGAATACAGTTAGCAACATTCGATCTTTTATGATCTGTCGAAATTAAAAAAGATTAAAAAGAGAACTTGGATATTAATTAAACACATTGCATATTTATGAGAATCGAATATCACAATAATATGGCGAAGTCAAAAAAAAGTGATTTTAAAATACTTTACCAAAAATAGGAGTAATCTCACAGAATAGTTTTTTTTTGATTTTATTAGCTACTAATTAATAATTCTTATTATTATTATACTCTTGTTAAAACTTTGACGGCCCTTTTTAAATCTTCTTGTGTATTTTGCAATTTTAGGATTTTCCTATCTTTAATTTGTACATTTTTGTTTATTAAAAAAACTGAGAGATGGGATAAAAGCATTAAATCGATTTTATTTCGGTTATAATTTTGTTATAATTAGAATTATTAAAAAAAAATACTTTTAAATTCAAATCCATTCAGATCTGACATGTTACTGCATTAAAATTTGTTTTGATTTCATATTTGAAAATCCCCCCCTCTTGATATTTTTTTTTTCTTGCGGTTTTAGGTTATGAAATATATATATAATAATAATTGATGAAATAAAAGTAATAAAATATTAATTATTGAATGGATGAAAGGAGAAATAAATATAATTTTAAATAAATTGAAAAACTCATGAATAAGAATCACTTAATTATATATGTACAAAATTAAATGTTCATAACTGTATGTATATAAACAAAACTCTATGGCGCATAACACTACATAACGCTAAAAGGAAAATAAATCAAAATCAAACACTCACTACTATTGGGGTCACCCTGACCTGTTGGTTGATTCATTATAGGTGGTCCAGGATGGGCTCCTGGCCCCGGGGGCGGATAGCCAGGCGCGACGGGCATGTATCCCCCCTGCCCAGGGTGTCCATATGGGCCGCCCTGAGGGGCGGGGTATCCCCCTGGCTGCGGGTATCCCTGTGGTGGTGGATATCCACCAGGAGCCCCGTACCCTTGCGGGGGAGGATAACCCTGCACGGGCGGATAACCCTGGGGCGGCATGGGTGGGTAATCTAAAAAAAAAACGATTTTAATGTACATTAAGGCCTCGTAGAGTTATTGTTATACAAACTTGCATTTTGCATGTTTGGGTAGGCGGATTGGTCTTTATCATGGGACATCCTAGCGTTGGGAAAAATAAATATAGATTAAAATCTGGTTGCGCAATTACCATCTTTTGCGTTCGAATGCAAACATTCCGAAAGTGTAATTCAATCTGACTAATAATGATTTACTTACGGTACCGGATTACCCTAAAATTGGTAGGCCCAGGTTAAGATGCTAAAGATAAGTCCACGATATTTCACCAACAACACAAACAACACACAACAGCATACAATTTACCCATACGCTTTCTCTTTTAAGAAATCAACCACCATTTTATATATATATACATGTATATATAGGTTGAAAATTGGTATATATATATACGGCGTGTTGCGTTAGCTTTTAAAAGCGGGTTTTTCAAATATATGGTAGTCTTTTAAGACCTCAATAATCGTACAACAACTCAACAATATTATTATCTATTCCTGTAGATATGATTTAGATATTCAATCTTATTATATTACGTATCAAAAGTACTTCAAATAAGTGGCGTGATTCATATTAATGATATCGCAATGCGTATGTTGTGATCAAGCAAATTATATAGAAATTTGATCGGATACACAAATATTTTATTGAGCGATGTAACTTTCTTAATATCGAGATAAAATAAAAAATAAGGTATTATCTAATACTTATTAATACATTATTAATAATTTCTATAGAAGCATCGATAAAATCACCGATGTTTTGGTTTTATTATGAATTGCATTAAATTATCAGATTTATGCGATTTATTTATTAAATAAAATAATCTTATTTATTGATTTTATTATTTTGAAATAGTAATTATATTTAAACGGCGACATCTGTGTCCTAGGCAGCGTTAACGCATAGATTCACCAGAAATCCCATAGGTGTCGCTGCAAGTCGCGAATTCATAGTATTTGCATAAAAATTTGCTAATTGTATCGTCAGTCAGTAAATCTATTTTTCGCAAATTAATTTTTGGAATTGCGTAAAAAAGAATCACGAAGAATTCTTTTATTTTTTAATGGAGCTCTTTGGAATTAATTATAGTTTATTGGAGTAAAAATCTTTTTGATGGGGCGTCGCACTTTATCATCTACAGCTACTGTACGATAGATGTCGCTCTGCAGATTAGGTACAGTATTCATTATCGACCTTGGTGAAATGTCACTGTGTGTCACTATCTGTCTGGCGCCCGTGCGAATCCCCACTCCGAATGAACGAGCAATACTAAAAACATAAGTGAATACTCAAAGCTCCTCAGTGTGTTAAGATGGCGACGTGATCAAGTGTTTGTTGAAATGGCTGTTTTAAAGATTATCAAATCGCACGGTGAATCGATTTCTAAGTCGGATCGGCTAGTACTAATTACGGTAGTGTCGGTGTTCTCTTAATAGACTGCAAAGGTCCCACAGAAGAACGATGCGTGAATTTAAAGTCGTGGTCCTGGGTTCGGGTGGGGTTGGCAAAAGTGCATTGACGGTGCAGTTCGTTTCCGGATGTTTTATGGAAAAATATGATCCCACGATCGAGGATTTCTATCGCAAAGAGATCGAGGTGGACAATTCGCCCTGCGTCTTGGAAATCCTGGACACCGCCGGGACGGAGCAGTTCGCTAGCATGCGCGACCTCTACATCAAGAACGGCCAGGGGTTCGTGGTGGTTTACAGCCTCACGAACCACCAGACATTCGAGGACATTAGGTCCATGAAAGATCTCATCACCAGAGTTAAAGGACAGGAACGTGTCCCCATACTGTTAGTGGCCAACAAGGTGGACTTGGAGCACCAGCGCGAGGTGCAGACCCAAGAAGGGCACACGTTGGCGAACGGCTGGAGTTGCCCCTTCATCGAGGCCAGTGCTAAAAACAGGACCAACGTGAACGAAGTTTTCGCAGAAATCGTCCGAGAAATGAACTGTAGCCAAGAAAAAGAGAAAAAAAGTTACTGCTGCTGCACAATACTCTAATAGTGTCCTCGTTTTTTTCGTTTTAAAAGAAATGGGGATGATGCATATATCTGTGTTGATTAAGGGACTTGATGTGCGCCCGAGTAAAAACATACAAAAAAAAAATCAAGGAAAATCGCATGGACGGGTCTAATTATATAAAAAAAAAATGCTCACTTTTTACGTATACTTTTTCATATAAAAATGGCTTGAGAACTGCACAATACCTATATTTTTATACATTGAACAAAGTCAACGCAAAACTGTATTATAAATATTTTATTTACATTTTTAAAACTATTATCATATCTGTACCAATAAGATCTATACATGATAGTGCCTGAATTGTCGCGAGGGCCGGGGGTGAAGACGAAAAAAAAAAAACAAAAGAGAGGAAGATTTTGCGTCGGCCTAAAAACAAATCACTCATCAAAATGGACACGATCAAAAAATGGAGAAAAAAAAAACAAAACCAAAAAGAGATCAAGAAAACGCGGATTGCTTGGCCAAAAAAGGAAAAAATTCAAAATAACTATCTAGTTTTTTCCCACCAATCGGCCTCTGTTATTTGGATTATCTCGTTTTATGGTAGTGTTGTAACACAATGTAAAAAGCTCATGTATGTATATATTAATAGGTCTTACAAACTAATTTTATCAGAGATATGTGTTTTGTATAAAATGGAAACCAGATATATAAACCTTTTAAATCAAAAAGTGGCGAGTGCATGAAGAATGTGTGTTTCTTTTTTTTTTTTAGACTAATAAATAAAATAAATGTTTTTGTAAGTAACATCATGTTTAGTGTGTGTGTAATGCGAGCCAAAAAGGATTTGTGATATATAAATATTGTAATAAATACATTTTAAGTGGATACAATACGTATTTTGTTTTATTGCACGACAGGCGGGTACCCTAAAATATTGATTACTTTCCAAATTAACAGCGTCCCAATTCGTTATCACTTCCGAGAATGACAACGGCGGCCGCCCGCCTTTATCAGGTAAAAATACGCCTCCCGGCTTACATACCTGGGTTTATTCAATTTTTACGGGCTATTTCGATGTTTTCCACTCGATTACCGCGTATGACGAACACCTCGGAAAATCACATCGTCCAGTCAGAACAAGTGATTCATTTATCTATTATTATTATTATGATTATTATAAGGAATATTGTGATTGTTGCGATTTTTCGAGGCGGGAAACTTTTACGAAAGCGTCGTTTCGATTTATTTTTCATTCATAAATACGGCGCGTACTCAATAGAAAAAAAGAGAAACTATTTCGCCAGCGGAATATCAGCGATTAAATTAGTCCTATAATAATAATAATAATAATAATGCCCGCATTAATTAACAGTGTGTTAGCGTTCGCGCATTCACGTGGGATATATTGACTTGTTTCTTTGTTTAAAACACCTGTGGTATGGCGCATACGAGCTGCCTGTATACGAAACTCTGACGTAATGTTCGTTTCGTTTATATTTACGTTACTATAACGTATTAAGAAAGAAAAATAGGGCATATTTTGTGTGGCGAACTAGAATTTGTTATTGCTTGCATACGCAGCAATGTGTTACACATTAATCACATATTCGATGTTGTATTCTCAAGTTTTGTATGTACATAGCGATTTCAATGCTCCGAATCGGTATAATTTCACACTGAAAAGACGATTATAATGACTCAGAATAGTCTATTCGACATTAATGTTAATTTAGTCATCTTTAACTAGAAAACCGACGTTATTTATTTTTCCTCTGAAATCGATTTCAAAACCGTCATTTCTTCCTCTTACATTTACCGTTCGTATAAACAAATTACACCTTTTAACTATCTACGCTACTTTCACAACATCTCATATTGTGCGTTCAATTCTTTCTAACGTTAACTGTTTTAACAAAAAAAAAAAAGAAAGAAAGAAAAAAACTCTCACAGCTAAACAAAAATTTAAATAACAATTAACCCGTATTTAAACCGTTACATTACGACTGTTCAGTATATAATCATTTTTACCTGCGTAAAATGCGTACATTACTGAAAATTTCAATAATAAATTGGGATAATAACTTCCCCCACTTTGCGATGCATAATTAATATCCCTCCATTATTGTATCCGATGCTTTGACCCCTTTTTTTGCATCCATACTTAATGGAATTTACGATTATAAAGGTTGCTTAACAATAATTGCGTAGAATCAAACAATAATCAAAACAGCATCCGCTGATAAGTATCTGTTAAAAAACAAATAGCATAATTGTGAGTTTCGTAATATATTTTTTTTTTATATTTATTAGAAAGTGTTACGGAAAATGTGACAATGATTTTCAACAACAATGCGTACGTACAATAAATGCATCACACATTCATAACAAATAAAAATGCTGGAGAGGAAGTTTGTGTTACCCAGGAGCCGATATTGACAGCGAATAATTTATAAATGAATCATTGTTTGACGCGTTGACACGAAAATTCATTTGGTAGACTGGACCAGCTGTCACGAATCTAGAATCTCACATATTTAGGGCCTTGACTACAAATAGCCAACGAGGTTTTGTCTTGTGCGTTATCTCGCACTCTCCACACTTCCATGGGTGTGTACGAAGTCTTGTGCTCTAACATGAAAATCGCGGATGTTACACAAAGAAATCGGTGTGAAAATTTCGGATAATATGTTATTTTATACATTTCTAAATTCACCATTTTTTATTTATTTATCATTTAATTAAGTATTACGTAAGTCTCCTCATCCGTGATTAGATCTGTATACCGTACCAACAGTGGTTATTCTTATCAATTAAGGATATACACCCGGCTTCCGGTGGCATTTTTAGAAAGTAAATCATTTAAACCAAACCGTAATAAAGTCCCCAAATTAGACAAACGAACCCTGAGTAAACTGTCTAAACTTTATACTTGTTTTTTTTTTTTTAATAACGTCAAAGTGTATCCAAAAAACAAAATGTGGCAAGTTTCCTAAATTTCACCCAATGTTTAAATAAGTAATACCTTATACTATACTGTTTATTAAATAATAACCCACCTTAAAGTTAATACTTTTACAATCATTTATTAAGATTCCTAATTGAGATGTAAAATTCCATCATTAAACAAAATTTCAGACTACCTAAAAGACTTCACAATGCGTCATCATATTTTACTTAGTTTACGATCAATTTTGCGTATTCCATCACTGTTAAATAAAAAAATTTCGATATAAAAAGGACTTATTGTTTCCGTGTTTAAGATTAAAAAACTTTTTTTTAACAATAATAACATAAGTAGCATTACAACAAATACTAACAGAAAAAAAAGAGTTAAAGAAGCAGTTCTACTAGTTAACATGGCATTATTTAAATGGCAGAAAGCTTGAGTCATAATAAATCCTAACATGTTTGAAGCAGAAGAACACATAGCTTCAATATGAGTGGTAAAATCCAGTACCAGGTTAAAAGTAACACCCAAGTTCTTGATTCTGAGAACTCTATTTAAGGGGAGGTTTACATATATACATCGGAAAAGTCCAAAAACTTTGAGCTTTTTTTTTCAGACAAAGGAAAAGATATACGAAATACGGCTTTTTCTTAATAAATATATTAAAACTTGGACATTAAAAAAATATATTTTCTTTAATGACAAGACCACTATAACGTTCGCTATTTGTATCTAGGTAGCAGTGTGCACAGAAAACACGGTCAAACTGCGTAAACTCTAGCATACGCAAAAGTGATCTGAAATTGAAAATAAAAAGAAGAGTTAGAAATATATTAAATTTGTTGGAGGTTATACCTAAATTTTACCAAATAAGTCGAAAGCAAACAATGTGGCAGATACCTGGACTTTAATTTGATTATTTTCTATTTCTTTTTTGTAATTATGTGGATATAAAAATGTGGAATACTGCAATTTTTAGTATATTATAGGTATAACCTCCAATAAAAACTGTTTACTTTAAGAAAAAAAAGAATTAAGTGTATATATTGAACACTTGAAGAACTAGAACTTACGCAGATTTGAAAATCATGTTCGAGAAAAACGCGTTCAAAGTTTCTCAGCAAAATTTTTTACAAATAGTTCAACATTCACTTAGTCAGCTATTCCAGCACCATACATTAATCCTTCTTCTTCTTCATACTTCTGCATTTGCAAAATTTGTTGCTTCCCTTTAGACAGCGCAGGACATACTCTGTTCGTTGTATGCGCTGACGATCAGAATTGATGAAAAAATTTTTAGCATCAAGTCCTACTGCAATTTCCACCGCATTCATTATTTGTAATACAGAAAAGTAACCTTCATTGAATAAATTTGCGGCAATGTAGGTAGCAAGTTGAATTGTTTATGGGTCGCAGGGCAAATCTTTTGGAGCTAGTTTCTATACACATGAACTAAACGAGTCGTTTCAGTTTTGACAATTTTTTCCAATGCATCTTTGCAATAAATCACTCTAGAAAAAACTTCATAAATCGGCCTAATAGCATCTTGATTTTTTTTTTTACAAAAGAGGTCATGTATGAATGAAGCAAGCTCAACCTTGGCTTCTGCAACGCGCCACTTACACAGGCTGTCTACACCTTTTGGACAATAAATGTGTCGTGGATCCGCGCCGGTTGAACATTTATAATGAAATGTAGCCCAAATAGCTGCCTTCATTTTTTATGCAGAATCTGGATGTTGCCTAATTGCCAGTCCATAGTACACTATTGTTAAATTATCAATAACTTTGTCAGTCAGTTTACCAGCGCCCTTTCTTCAAAGTCTACTCATTCTTTTTTGTACATCTCCAACGTATTCTCTTTTTTTCTTGAACAGTAACATCTTCGTACGGCTAAAAATCACAAATTGCTTAAAAAGTTGTCTTGTCTCAGTCGCCTATCCGAAATCGTGCGAAAATTTCTTTTAAGGCATCGCATCGACTTCCATTTTTCCTGTGCTACTCTGATGATCCGTAGTGCGGTTACCTTTGCCATCATATTCTAGCCAACTTTTCTAAGAAATTTAGTGTAAGTAAGTGCATCTGCAATAAATTAATATAATAAAGTGTGTTTTAAGTAAAAAAAATATTGTTAGATCAGTTTCTTCAAATGTGCGTTTTATTTCGGATCTAATTGCTTCATATTATTGTAATATAAATAGCTACTCTGTCGTTTATTTGTGATCCAGACTGCAGTGGCATTTCTAATCATTAAAGACAACTATATATACATTAACAAACAATAAGTATGATATTTCGACCCGAGTAGCCCCGAGTCGAATGTAGTATTACATCTAATATGCTCCGTTTGTGTTCGGTACACCCGCTCTTTTAATAAGCCGTAGCGGCTTAAACAATGCGAATATTACGAAACCGCTTTAACCATGTATGTTATATATTTGGAGCTTTCAAAAAATGCAAAAAACCAAAAATCGATTTTTCCAGTCAAATACATGTAAACCTCCCCTTAATGACCTTTCTTCAAAACGTAAGAATTATGGCAGAAGTTGGTGTTACTCATGCAGGGCATCACGTTAACATTTTCCTGTGTTAAAAGTAAAACTCGTTCTTCATTGTACAATTAACCATCAGGAGGTGAATATTATCGTGAAAACCTTTTAGCCTCATCATGATTTGACACACAGCAGAAAAGTTTAACATCTAGCGTAGAGTAAGCAAAAGAGATTGCAATAGATCGTTATAAATAAATTAAGAAGCAGATGAGGGCCGAGGGTGGAACCTTGCGGTACGCCTGTATTAGTAGACAAAAATATTCGAGACTTAAACTTATAATAATCAATTAGATTATAACTACTCGAGAGAAATGAATAAATAGCAAGGATTCAAGGATATAAGGAGAGTTGGTTTGAGAAAGCTCGGCAGATCTTCAAATTGTATAAAAAAATTAGTAAGACAGTAGAAAAAAAAAACTCCCCTCTTTAATAAGTCAAAAAAAAAGATATAGAATTACGTCCTTAATAGTTTTTAATAACAAGCTTGTTGTTAAGTCGTTGAATGTTAGCTTTTTTTTTTTAGATTGAATAAACGAATTTTAAAATTAAAACTGTTTCCGGTGCAATGTGCCCCAAATAGGAAGAGGATCCCATTTTAATAACTAATAAATTTGATTCAAATCAGAACGATCGTTGTATATTCCTTTTTACGAAAGCAAAACGATCCAATCAATGTTACCTTCCATAATAAGATTTGATAAACAAGTAATCAAATAATTTCCACGTTTTCCACGTTTCTACACACCCATTCACCTCTTTTTAACTAATAGCGGCGTGTTTGCCTCAAATACACACATGCATCTGATACAAAATATTTATAAATAACTTCACAAAAACCACTTGTCCATTTGCCAAAACAATGCGTTAAGGTTAAACAGCCAAAACTCGGAATATCATTTCAAAATTCCCATGTGGATCCGTATGTATTGCACAAATGACTAATCTGTGGCAACTCTCTATCTAGAAATGAGTGCCTTTCTTAACTACATAACATCGACCACATTCGTCAGAAGAAATTAACGTCACACGAGTCCACTGTCTCCTACTTTTAAAGGGCTTTCAGACGTTACCTTTTGTTGGGCGTCTTTATTGTTCATGGAAGTCGTAATTGAAATTGTGACTTAGGTGTATTACCTGAGCGAACCTTTTATCTAAGAATGAATCATTGGGTTTCAGTTGATAAAAACTCGTCTTTTGTCATTTTTCTCCTCAAATATAGGAGCACCGAAAACATAACAATATATATATTTCTTTTCGTCGAAATAAAATCCTATCTACGGAATTAATAAATATTGCAAAGGAAATTAATAAAAGATATATAATGAATTTAGAATTTCCCAATTACACACTGGATTTAAGTTTTAATATTGCTTATCTGTTTATGAAAGTTGACAGGAAGAACATATAAATATATCATTGGCTCTCCGAAGTTGTGAGTCATTATATAGCCGCTTAATACGCACTATTATATACATGCAGTCGGTTGTATTTAATAGTAGTACATCAAATATGTACAAACCATCGATTCTTAAGGCTAGTGTTGGGCACACCGAATGCAACGATCGTTTCTTAAATCGATTAATATACCATGAAGGATTCCTAATATAAATAAAATCTAATTTTTTCAACATTTAACGGAACAACGATATGAATTTTTAAAATTTTTAAATATCAAGACAATAATGCATAACTTGGTGACAAGCAGAAAGAATAATAGTGGTCTGCTTTGATGACTAAAATGGATTTCTGCCTTCAAATAGGAAGAGAAAGAGCTGTTTCTTAGATTCTTGAATGATCCAGGAATTCAAACTGGTGTCGTCCCAGATAACAATTTAAGGTTTATACAAGCCTTTTTAAAGGTTGTTCCGACAAGGGAAAAAGCTTGTCAACATGCTTGTTATGGCAAGGGTGCAAGCTTGCTGCAAGGTTATGACAAGCTTGCTAGTTGACACAGGACAAGGTTTTTCCAAAGCAAGGTTACAGGTTAAGCTTGTCTGTAAAAGCATGTGACAAGGTTACCATGGCAAGGTTCCCATAAGCTTGTCTGTAAAAGCATATGACAAGGTTGGAATGACAATGTTGAGCCAAGCTTTAGAGAAAGCTGTAAAACCTTGATAAAAGTTTGTAACAATCAAAACAAAATAGGAATTGGATATTAATTTCTTCTTTTTCTTGGTTCTAGGTCATAAAAATATAGAAATGTACATTAAGGACGTTTCGTTTTAATTTCAAGAGCTTTTTCAAGATATATGTAAAAATATATATGGTATACATTTTTTTTATTTAATAAACAAAACATTGTTTGCTATGAATGTTGAATTATGATTTTATCATTTATTAAACAATTTACTTATAATTTACACCATTTACAATTTATATTTTTATATGTATACTTGAAAAAGCTTTTGAAATCAAAGTGAACGTCCTTATTAATGTACATTTCCATATTTTTGACCTAACAACCAAGAAAATGAAGAAATTAATATCCAATTCCTATTTTGTTTTGATTGTTGTAAGCTTTTATCAAGGTTTGTATAAGCTTTCTCTAAAGCTCGGCTATAGTCAAGAAAAGGAGTTGGGTATATGACCTCTTCTTCATGTAACTTTGAAAATTACTAAAATATTTTAAGGAAAGATATAACCAGTAAACTGAAACCAAAATAAATTTCGTACAAATAAACTTTATGTAACTTCCAAGTGTTTCCAAAAATGTTTTTTACAAAATTATTACTAAACAAAACTCAGAGAGAATTTTAGTAAATTAGATATAATTTGCGTTCTTTTTATTATTTTCGCATGCCGTCCATCGTCTCCTAAAATATTTTAATTGTTTTCAAAATCACATCTGTTTGCATCAAGTAAAATTCATTCAAATAAAATTAGAATTTCAGTATTTAATAAAAAAAAAAAAAACAAACTTCTACATATTTATATATACATATATATATATATAGATTGCGTTTTTATATTTATATAGAAACAACACTATAATCTATTTTCCGTTGCCATCGTGTTGCCGCGATTCTCTGTAATAAAAAAAGGATTAATAGTTATTAAAAAATTAAACAATACCAGAGATGGGAAGACAAGGGAAACGGCTATCAGTTTCCCAAAAGTCGACAAGTCGTCGTGGATATTATGAAAAGTAACTGTTTCCCCCGTTACTACAAAATACAAACTACCTTATTTTTACTATACTTAGTGGTTATTAAATAAAAAACTCACCAAAAATAATTTTAAGCATTTTAGTCTTCTGGAAAGGGGTTTTCAAGCTTTTTCCTGTTAGAGAATGATTTGCCGCAATATTGTCCTCTAGTGGCTTTTTTAGGATGTTTGATGTCAAACTCTTAACGTTCCTTCCATGGGTTGATATCAAATATCGAATCTGTAAATTTTTTGTTGGAATTAATTCAATAAATGAACATGGTTTCAGACTTAAAAAAAAAACAGGTAATAATTTAAATAATATCAATTACTCACCAACTTTTTTTTCTCCAAGAAGAGTTTTCAACTATTTGATGGTTTACTAATGTCATAGAAGCTTCTATATTCGCTGAAAAAGAATTTCATAAGTTATGAAATTGATTTTCCTCTTAATCCTTATTAGTTACTATATAATGCCTGTTGTATTGTGGCAGTCTGTTGGGCCAAACCTAAAACCGTATCCATTTTAGTTTCTAAACACTCTGCTATGAAAGAAAAATCTTCGAAGACCTTCCACATTACGCCTTGGTTTAATTTAATTGGGTGACACTCATTACTGTAATCGGTTCCTAAAAAATATTTGATAACATTAGAATGATTTCTTGAAATAAGAGATACAAATATATATATAATATTCTTATTAATTATAACACTGAATTTATATGTATATTTTTGAATTTATTGAAAAATCCTATTATACTGTCATTAAACTGAAAAAACCTCAAACATTTAATTATTCATAATTTCTGATTATATAAAATCAAATTATTCTACAAGCTATCTAGCTAGCAATATAAACTATAACTTCTTAACTAAGTGCATTGGCTTATGCGCTTATGGTGTAGAAAATTAGTTAGAATATATGCAATAGTTGGGGCAATTTAATACATGTTTTTTTTATTTATTGTAAGTGTCGTTTACTACGGTATTCGCAGGAACGGTATATATATATATATATATACGGTACAGTAGTAAATCAAATGGAAATTAGTAGAAAATATTATACCGAGTCTGGCCACGCACATCTCCATTTGTTTTCTCTGTACACAGACACAGTTCGATTCATCGGTTAGAATTATAAACTATTGATATTCTTGAAGCAACAACGCATATCTAGTAAAAGATATAAAATTAGGTAATACTTACTTTTGCATGAATGATGTTTTAAACTATTATACACTGAAACAGCTCAAACGCGTACGACACAATTGGACACAACAAACAATGGTGGTCGATGACAGAATAGCGGAATGGCGGTTAAACCAAAAAAAAATCAATATTCGATAAACGATTGACGCCGAATCACTCCGGAAATACACGAAGTCACCGTACCATGATATAATAATTTGTCGAAACTTGCATTAACCCCAGCATTAACCTTTACTGTTAAGCTTGTCTGGGCAAGGTAAAGTTAAGCAAGTGGCAAGCTTGTCGTAAGCTTACGTGTTATCTGGGGCGGAATATTTTTGAACTTGATCATTCTACTGCGCGTAAAACTGAATTTGAGACAAATACGAAATGCCAACACATATTATATAACAATAATACTCACACGTAAATATATTGAAAAGGGATTATAACAAACTTGACTATGACAGCATTTTGGGAACAGATCAAGCGTTTAATTAAAGTATAAGCAAATACTCCCAAATAAATACTTATTTTGTCCACGATTCTCCCTTTAAAAGGTACCTCTTATTAAAGTAATATCGAGTAAATGCTTTTAGTTAAAAGTGTAATAGACTTTTAAAAGTAAATGCTTATTCTTATTCACATCTCCTAAATCTATTGGTTATTGAATTGAATTTCGACAAAAAAAAAAAAACTGAAAGAATTATTCTGATCATAAATGTACGATAAAACTAGGTGATAGTCTATGTGCTTTTTCGTTGACCATAAATTATATTTATTGATTAACAATCGAATTATATTATCGTTTTACAAAGCAAATATTGAAAGGTAAACATTTTAATGGTAGCCAAAACGCGTAAACAAAATAATCTTTCTGATAAAACTTTTCAATAACCCTTCTCTGTTTCGAATCTGTTTAAAACTTTCATTGCGGATGACAAATCTCCAACACACATCAAGCGTTATAAAGTACACACGTGTGTGTATATACTAAAACATACATATTTGCTTTAAAGAGAAGGATTATGTGTAGTATGTAATCTCTGTGCGATATTATTATAAATATTGAATATGAGAAATGATGAAAAAGAATTTTGTATCTCTTCGACTGACAACATAGATATAAGTAGATTTTAGAAATCATCCAATTTAAACTTATTTCAAATATAAAGATATGTTTATTTTAAACGCTGATTTGTACAACAAATCGATCAGTTTAAATCCCACATTTCTTTTTACATTCATTTCACCTAAAACATTTTTTTCATAATGACAACAGCTTACAAAAGCTAAATATTTTTAATGATCTCGAAGGCAAGCATGCAAGATTTAATCGGGACGTTAATGTGAGAAGAGTTTCAAATAATTTAATAATACCACTATTTAATTGTTTCGCCACGAAAGTGTCTTAAGTTCTTAAGGTGTAATGCATTTATTCTATTTAACGTTTTCTGCATTTCTGTTATTATTTCCTGATTAACATGGAGTCCCAACAAGTATTTCGGTCATACTTTAATTATTGGAATGATTTCGACTGAAGGAATGTTGTTTATAAGATTAAATGCTATAAAAATTGAATCACATTTCATTGCATACGACAAAACTTATTCGTAACAAAGGAATTCTACAGGATAAGCATGATATTTCCATTAAAAACTGTTGTACTGATGGTTTATCTAGTGATTCTGATGTTAATATGGAACATATATTCTCAATCCTCGCGTTTTAGATATAAAGAAAAAGAGTCATATATACAAATATACACACTATGAATGAATTGTAATTTTAATTCCGACGCTGGTCCTTTTATTATAGTAACCAATACAATGTCATATTGTTCCATATCAATTTAAATAAGTTATAATTGCTTGTTTCAACCTTCAAATATTCATGTTTAGCTTCTAAATTTATTATTTCCGATATTATTTTCGTAAAGTTCTGAGTTTAGCTGATTTTTATTATTAATATTTTGGTAGTATTGACTAATAGCCAAATTTAAATTTCCCGCCACTATCTTTAGTAACTTCAACGTAAACGCATTAAAATAACTGTTAATGAAGTACAAAATGGCAGGTAATTTAAATTTAGCTATGTGAGATTAATTTTAATTAACAAGTGATACATTTTAAGATTTTTCAAAATACATATGTGTCTGTCAATTATTAAAAACCATTTATTATTGCCTCAATAATTTTGTTTCTTTTTAAAAGTATTTTTTTTATGCTTGAGGGAATCTCATTACATTAATACAAAAGCCCACCTTACAATACGTGGTATTCAACGAAACGAATTACAATTTCCCAAGGGATAAACGTATAAATTATAAATTAATACAAATAGCCGCAGCAGGTTTATCTCTTTCGTGTCTTCATTCCATGCTCAATAAAAAAATCACGAAGCAGATAAATTACAATAATAACAATCAGAAAGGGATTTGTAGAAATAAAAAAGAAATAACATAAAAAAAACGTCACTCATGTGAAAGTGAGAGAAACATACGTAGTTGCCTTATCGTCGTCTAGTTCATTTAACTGTTTTGTTTCGACCTTCAAATATTCATGTTTAGTTTCTAAATTTATTATTTTCGATCTTATTTTTGTAAAGTTCTGGATTTAGCTGATTTTTATTATTAATATTTTGGTAGTATTAACTAATAGCCAAATTTAAATTTCCCGCCACTATCTTTAGTAACTTCAACGTGAACGCATTAAAATAACTGTTAATGTAGTACAAAATGGCAGGTAATTTTATGTTCCAACGTTGACGTTACTGAGAATAATTGCGGGCAATTTAAATTTAGCTATGTGGAATTAATTTTAATTAACAAGTGATGCATTTTAAGATTTTTTCAAATACATATGTGTCTGTCAATTATTAAAAACCATTTATTATTGCCTCAATAATTTTGTTTCTTTGTAAAAGTATTTTTTTTTTATGCTTGAGGGGATCTCGTTACATTAATACAAAAGCCCACCTTACAATACGTGGTATTCAACGAAACGAATTACAATTTCCCAAGGGATAAACGTATAAATTATAAATTAATAGAAATAGCCGCAGCAGGTTTATCTCTTTCTTGTCTTCATTCCATGCTCAATAAAAAAATCACGAAGCAGATAAATTACAATAATAACAATCAGAAAGGGATTTGTAGAAATAAAAAAGAAATAAAATAGAAAAACGTCACTCATGTGAAAGTGAGAGAAACATACGTAGTTGCCTTATCGTCGTCTAGTTCATTTAACAAGCCGATAATATTGCAAAATTAATATACAATTATACACATACGAGAACACATAAATTATTACGGTCAATGGCTGTGATAACAAGTCAGTACAAGCTTGGATGTACGTTGTAAATATAGAATATCATCTCTCCGGCATTGTTCGTATTGTCAAACGTATGTACCTTCGGGATCTCGGACGAATATACAACGGTGTAAGGCAGCAAGAACATTCCCAGCATATCATTAAAATTCTAAACATTGATTTCCTTTATTTTATCTGTTTGAATATACAGTTCCCGTCAAAAGTCCGTGAAGAGCAGCATTTCTTTTACAAAGGAGGCCCCACCCACGAGGATTCGATTCCGCTATTTACATAAGTTCTTAAGTGCACTTTTTTCGACCTGCAACACCTCTGCACGGCATTCCAAATGAAACAAGCCACTCCAAATCATAACCATGTATATTACACATATATAAATACGAGATAAACAATACAAATCCACGCAGGAAGATAATACGATCGTTATCATGTATTTTAGCTAAAAATATGACATACCTGCGTAAACAACATCATGTGATTTTTATGTTTGCATTTACGAGGGTAATTTTTCCTTTTGTTTTTAATCCTCTAATTCTGATATAAATCTTAAGGATGCGAGAGGTCTTGAACGTACGCTAACCTTGACAAAGTTATTTTTATATCGCGGCTACGGTCCTATATTTCAAACCCTTTTTCTTGAAATCATCTACGAATATACCAGGCATTTAACATGTGTCTTATCATCTTTCTGGTGAGCGGTATTATCGCAACAATACCGTCTTTCTCCTTTTAGAGATAAATCGTGTAGAATAAGCGATCCCCTCTGTTTTAAGAGTTCGTTGTATGGTGCATGTATGTACAGCCTTTGGGGTGTTGTACTTACTTCTTTGCCTTAGTTGATAACGCAACGCGTTTACGACTATTAATAAATTTAACAGGGACAGAAGCGATTGTATTAACAATATATCAATGCAGTAATACAAATTTTCGATAATTATCAGTATTAATATCGCTGCATAATCGAACGATGTCATTTTTTTATCCCTTTTGAAATTATACTTAAACTAAACCGCGAAATAACTAAGGTGAATTAGAAACAAATAAAAAAATTGCGGCCACATCTTACTAATACATCTGATGAATCCATTTAAACATTTTTTTTAATATCGCCTCAAAGTAAAAATAGGTAATTAAAAAATTAAAAACAATATTGAGCCCACAATCGAACGCTGAGGCACCCCCAAACATGCAGATTGTCAGATGGCTTTTTTTTGGAATAAATATGATTTCAAAATCACGAAAAAATGCTTATGTTAACTGCAAAAAAAAAACAGGAAAAGGCACTTTAGGGGACTAAAAGAAAAAAATCGAGCACACACAAAATTGATTTTTCGATAAGGTAAATTTAGAAACATTAAAAGTTTTTTTTTTTTTAGCGGTGTATCAGATTATGAATTCGAAAAAAGTCAAATTATAAAGCACTAGTGGTACTTAGCCTCTCTTCAATTATAATTTTCGTTAACATTTCCGCGAAACACATCGCGCAAAAAGTTATTTCTATTGCAAAATGAGGAAATAGACGAACTTGACTGTGAGTGAAAAAAATATCCGTTTAATAATAGCGCACCTTCGCATGAGCCTGCAGTAGATTGTCTGCAATGTACGGATCAGTTACCTTCCCTAATTGATTAGTTCGTCATTTTTTTTTTCCACAATGCTGCCGATTCTAAAACTGTCTCGAATAACAGCAGAAGCGCGGATTTCTGTCGAATAAAACAACGCTCTTAAACTTGCAAATTCGTTTTATTTAATAACATTCATATACTACAAAAGAATTATAATAATGATGACGGTAGTAAAAAATACGACCTATCGCTGGAAAAAAGCTAATTAATTCAATTTGGACGTTTTATTCATTTCTTCGGCTTTAGCTGTGAAGACGATATCTTCGTTCAGTTTCTTGGCGAGGAAATACAATTCGGCGAGGGCCACTGTCAAGCCGCAGATTATACCTAGAAGGAGACGGAAGCCAAAATCCAAACGACCCACCAATAATTCGATACCCAAAAATCCGAATGCGAATCCCGCAATTACTGAGAATATAAATTGACCAACGGCTATAAGATGTCGATTTAATTGCTTCACTGGAACAGAAAACCTAAACGTAACACGATGCGAGATACTCGTGTAGTCTTAGTGGCGTGAAATAAAAATCACAGCAGCAAGTAATGAATATGTCATATATCACATAAAATCACTTTAATTCGTAAGTGTCAAAACCAAATTCATTCATCATTATCTACCTCGACAATAAGATGTTTAGGTGATTCATTATTTTAAAAATAAAGAGAAAAAAAACATGTAAATCAGGGACTAATTAAGACTTAACCTTAACCTAAATAGTTCACTACAATTTTCTAACGTCTTGAACGAAAAATGAAAACAACAAAAATCAGGAATGCCAATTCATCAGTGGTGTTTCGTCTTTTCGCCAAATTGTATTCAATATCTTTTTCATTTATCCTTCGTTTATCCTCTTTTAAATCAGCTGTTTTAATACTTTTGCGTTTCCGTGAAAACGTCCAAACCGAAAGAAAAAAAAAACATTTCACTAGCCATAAAAGTTCTCACAATAAATCTCTAATAGATATATATTTCTATTTCATCGCTTTTCATAAAAGCACCAAGCAGCAACTATATACCCACATCGTCGCGATTAATACACAATATCGAATTGACACACAAACATTCAGATAATTAACCTTGGAATTGAATTTGTGCAGCCACCAAGGCACCCAATTGTAAAAATTACATAATAGTTGCACACGCAAATCAGAAACAGAAAGATACTCACTTTGATAGGCGATCGTATCCTCTGGATATTTCTGCCTGACGTTGTCCACGTTCTTGGTCATCGCTTATATTGTCTGTTCTGCTGTTGGGCCTTCAGCACCGTGCATCGTTTCTCCAATTCGGGATTGCGCGGTATCTCGGCGTTCTGTGGCAGTACCACCTCGGAACCTTCGAAAATTTCGTGGAAATACGTCTTCTCCTCCGACGAGGCGTTGTTCTCCTCGATTCTCTTGTATATCCAACGCAAATCCTCTAAGTTTAAAAGCTTATCGTCATGAGTGGTACCTAATTTGCACGCGGAAGCTGGAATCCGTTTTTCAAAATCGGAATCTAAACTATTCATGAAAGCATAATCATCTTCTTTCAGTAGATAAATAGGATCGGTTAATTTCCGTTCATTAGAGTCGAGACTATCGTCTGATTTTACAATATTTAAAATACCCACAGGAGTATCTTTATCGACGGTTAATTCCGTTACGAATTTGTATAGCGCTTTAGACGGTTTTACGAATAGGCATGGATTTTGTATTTGAGCAGTCGTCATTTTTATTTTTACTTATTGGAATGCGTTATATTCAATTTTCGCTCTAGATCGCGGTAAAATTCTTGCAGCTCTTCCTCTTTTTCCTCAAACGTATTGTCTAAACGTCTACAATTATAAGAGATGTCGTCAACGAATTTTGCCCATTCCTCTTTGCGATTTTGACGACACAATTCCAGCGTTTGGTCCTAGATGTTTTGAAAGATAATTAATGAAATGACCCAAGGGCATTTTTTTTCCGAACAAACCTTTTTATAATTCTCTTCCAATTGATTTATTTTGTCGCAAACATCGAGCGCGTCAGCTAAAGTTTGAGTTGACGGTTTGATCGTAGTATCAATTGCTTGCTTTACCCTCTCAATTTGTGTGGTCTTTATGTCGGTTATTTGTTCTAGTAATAGAAATAACGTTTCGACCTCGGTGTCGTTACGGAGTTCCTAAATTGATATTTTAAATTATAAATAATAAATCGATCGAATAGAAAGTTTCGGGCAGCAAATCACTTGATTTTCTAATTAAATTTTCATCCCGAACCCCCAGCGCCCTCTATAAGCCAATGGCTGAACAAACCGGCGTGACCTCGATTTTAAAACAAGCACATCTGTTTTTTATAGGTTAGGGAAACGTCAAAATCAAATACAAAAGATTAAAATAAGGGGTACTTACTTCAAATTCGTGCACTGTATAGCGAATCTCACCATTCAGAAAAGGCCTGTGATCGAAAAGCCGGCTCCAAATCACACCGATATCTACAACAAAAAACATTAATAAATAATAAAGTATCTGGCACTGTTTACGACTATTCACCGCACCCTTAAGATGTCGGACATATTTATTTTG
This sequence comes from Protaetia brevitarsis, assembly GCA_004143645.1. Classification (NCBI taxonomy): domain Eukaryota; kingdom Metazoa; phylum Arthropoda; class Insecta; order Coleoptera; family Scarabaeidae; genus Protaetia; species Protaetia brevitarsis. Next base: position 2,734,731 of record RXPK01000153.1, on the reverse strand, counting down.
TGTCACGTGACATTGCAATAATTATATTTACTTACTAAATATATAAAGCTATTAATTACAACGCACTTTTTGTAATAATGTTAACGCTTTAGACTTCAAATAATATAAGCAATTAATCAGCTATTTAAATATTTTCGCAGCATAAGAAATCACCGATTAAACACGTCGATAAAGTTGGGATCCTAATTTAAATTTATTGCTTGTGGATCTAGGATGATAGAGGGAGCGCCTTAAGATACTTAAAATTTGATTAAGGGACGTTTTGCTATTAATATATTGAAATTAAGAATGTTCACCTTTATTAATCGAATGCCTTGTTTTTACACTACCTTTTAGAAAACTCTCTGTCCAGGATATTTAGGTCTATCACTGTCACAATTCTAGGGAAATTAGTTCTCGAGAGATTGACAGTTCTGCGGTAGTAGTTAGCAATCCTAAAAACCGAATGGAATATGTTCGAACAATGTAAAATATCAATAAAATGTTTATTCGTGCGATATTTTAAAGAAAATCGCAGTGATATGTGTTGACTTGAGTGCTTAGTGATGTACACGTATGATGTTAGTGATCTATAAAGGCTATAAGCTCCGTTGAAAGTGAATTTTGATGCTAATTTGACGTCTTTCTGACAAAACCACATCATGCCAGCTTTAATAGGAGTTACTGAGTTTGTCGAAGAGACCAGGCAAGATTACAATTCACCAATTACATCAACGTTTGTTGCACGTATGCCACAATTTAGAACTACCATTGCAACATTAGAGGAGGTTTGTAATAAAGGGGCAATCTGTTATTGAAATGGTCATATCCTACATCTTAATTTGATTAAAATATAAACATTGGTATTTATAAACACAGCAGGTTTATCCTTGAATAAATTAAGATCCTTTTGGCTTGTATAATAAATTAGTATTCAATTCTTTCCTATGGGAATTTTGGGTCGTATTGGGATTTTAACAGGAAATAGGTGTAGATAATTTATTTCCTCTCTGATATGTAAATAGTGGTTTGAGAAATACATAATTACTTCCTACTTTTTCTGATTACAGACGTTAGATTATGATAGAGATGGGTTGAATAAGATGAAAAAGGCTGTAAAGGCGATATTAACATCAGGACAAAGTATGATTAATTAAATTTACCCACCTGTTTCAACTCATATTTGTGTTGCTCTGTTTTAATAGCTCACGTAGAAAATGAGATGTGTTTGGTAAGGGCCTTAGAAAAGATCAGCGAAGCTTCTAAAGATCAGGACAGCGACATAGGCGCCGCTTTCCTAAAGTTCTCAGTGGTCACGAAAGAACTGTCGGCTTTGATGAAGACCCTCATGCAAAATTTAAACAACATCGTCATGTTCCCTTTAGATAGTCTATTAAAAGGCGATTTGAGGGGCGTCAAGGGAGATCTGAAGAGGCCCTTCGACAAGGCGTCGAAGGACTACGACAATAAGTTCGTTAAAATCGAAAAGGAGAAGAAACAGCAGGCCAAGGAAGTCGGCATGATCCGCACTGAAATAACCAGCGCCGAAATTGCCGACGAGATGGAAAAAGAACGGAGGTTATTTCAGTTGCAAATGTGTGAGGTCGGTTCTCATCTTGCACTTTTTGGATATACAGTAGAAGCCACTTGGGTAGTTTTATAATTGGGTCGATATTATAGCTTATATAATGTCCATAGGAAAAATAGATTTTTTTTTATTTTAATCATGATTTAAACTATGATTAAGATTGAGCTTAGATTTAAATCAATTTCTAGGGAAAAAAGCAGAGGGAAGATAAGTTGTTTATCTGTAATAAGTTGTCAGAATTTTACATTTTTTCATGAATTCCTTACACTACTGACAATTAATTTGATAAATCTCGAAAAATAATGTCTCATTTTTATTCATTTTATAAATAAAATTGTTGCCAATTTGTTTATTATACTGATTTGATCCTATTAAATGCCTTTTACTGTGTATATTATTATTATTATGTATTAATTCTAAATATTAAAATCATTTATCCGTTGCAGTATTTAATTAAATATAACGAAATTAAAACCAAAAAGGGTATCGATTTGCTTCAAAATCTAGTAGAGTATTATCACGCACAAACGAAGTAAGTCTCGCTGATGTGATTTTTGAATGATCCTTAGATGTACAATGATTTTCAGTTATTTTCAAGACGGTTTAAAAACTATCGAACACTTCGGCAGTTACGTGGCTGATCTCTCCATAAAATTGCAAAAGATCAAGCAGAGACACGACGAAGAGAAGCGTAAATTAAGTGAGCTGCGGAACTTAATACGTACGACACCGAGTATCGAGAAAGAAGTAAGTTTCTTTACCGTCTGCTACACATCGGAGCCTTCCTTTGTGTCTCGCTGATTTAGGTTGGGTCTAGCAGCGACAAGGGAGCCGGCGGTTATTCCTTACACCAGCTCCAAGGCGACAAACACCACGGTGTCACGCGCAGCGGCCATTTACTTAAGAAATCCGAAGGAAAGATGAGACGGGTGTGGCAGAAACGAAAATGCAGGGTCCAGGCGGAGGGATATTTGGATATTTGTCACGCTGACGAAAGCAAACCACCCACCAAAGTTAATCTACTGACGTGTCAGATTAAAGTCGTTCCTGATGATAAGAGGTGTTTCGATCTAATATCATGTAATTAGCCCAAAGATGTATAACTCTTTCGTTTACCTCTCCGCTTTTCAGATAACAGAACTTACCATTTCCAAGCCGAGGATGAGAACGACCAGCACGCTTGGATGTCGGTTCTGGTTAATTGTAAAGAGATGGCGTTGATGAAGGCGTTCGACGACAGTAGCAAATCTGGCAGTGATAAAGTCAATCATAGCCTAATCGAGCTACAACAAACCATCATACGTTACATCCAACGAATACCGGGGAATGATCAGTGTTGCGATTGCAACTCGCAAAATGGTTGGTTTGTAACCTTTTCTTATTTTTATTTGATGTATTTTTTTTTAATGGTAAAATGTGTTTCGTTTTTATTGGGTGATATGTCAGAAAAAATCATTTATTATTCATTCTTTCTTATTTGTTTAATTTCTAATTACATACCTACGTTTCGGCGATTAATTATCAACATACTCAGGCTCCAACTAGAATGCAATGTTCAATGATTTAGTTAAGTATTTGTATTAATACTATACAGTGGAACCTCGTTAAGTAGGACCCCCGTGATATTTTTAAATACTTATTTTGAAACGTTAATAATTAACTTACAAACGTCAGCATACCAAAAAGAATCAATTTACCTAAACTAAACCCATTTTACCAACGATTTATCTATTTCAATCACCTAATTTCCATTATTATCCCTCGCAAAAAAAAAATACAGATGCCACCTGGTTGTCGACGAATTTCGGGATCATTGTTTGTATAGAGTGTTCCGGCATCCATCGGGACCTAGGCGTTCACATATCTCGCATCCAATCACTAACCTTAGATAATGTCGGTACTAGTCAACTGTTACTCGCTCGCTTCATGACAAATCAAATGTTCAACGATATAATGGAAGCCAAGTTACCATATGGAAGTAAACCCACTCCGTCCAGTTCTATGTTAGTAGCTAGTTAGAGAAAATCGGGACGTTTGTGATAGTAATTTTCTTTTTTTTACATATATATTTTAGGGAGGATCGATTTAATTTTATTAGGGCCAAATACGTAGACAAGTGTTTCGCGTTGAACACCTGTCAGACTGAAGATGAGAGATTTAGGGAATTAGAAGAAGCTGTTAATAACGGCGAATTAAATATGTTACTCCAGGCGTTTGCCGAGAATGTCGACCTGAACTCGCCGTTCCCATCACCTGTAAGTATCTTATAAGACATCGTAAAGGGCGCTGAAACTCTTAAAAATTTAATGAGAAGTTATTATTGCTGTTACTTCAAGACCTCTGATGGTGTGCAGAAACTTTGCAGGGAAAAATTTGGGATGCAAACCAAAAATACTGCTTTGGATGTATACAGCGATAGTGAGACCGATCATCACCTATGCATCAGTAGCATGGAGCAAAAGAACTAATCTGGCCACCGCGAGAATTAACCTCTCGAAAGTGCAAAGATTAGCATGTGTATGCATAACGGGGGCTATGAGAACCTGCCCAACAGCAGCTATTGAAGTAGTATTGGATCTTGCCCCCCTCCACATAGTAGTAGAGGGTGTGGCGAAAAGAACCGCACTAAGAATGGTCAAGGAAGGAATGATTAGGCATAGGCCTCAATCTCCTGACGGTGACCAAACCTGGGATATGCCCGGGATGATATGTTAAAAAAATTTAGCTTTGTGAAAGAATTCACCATAAAGCTAAGTAACAGGAGCGAGTGGGATCATAACACCATCTTGAACTTGAATAGAAATGCCATCAAATGGTACACTGATGGCTCCAAAACGGCAGAAGGAACTGGAATAGGAATATATGGGCCTAGAACTACATATTCGAAAGCTTGGGAAAATAGCCAAGTATTTACAGGCGAAATACACGCTATTGGAAGATGTGTTCAGTTCATTATGGATAGGAACTATCGAAGCAGGATATTATCATAGTGTCTGATAGTCAAGCAGCCATCAAGGCGCTGAACTCATATGAATCAGCTCCAAGATGGTCTGGGAATGCCTAGGGAAACTAAATGAGCTAGGCAAAAGAAATAAAGTAACCCTCCTGTGGGTTCCGGGTCACACAGGAGTGGAAGGAAACGAAATAACGGATAACCTCGCAAAAAAGGGGCTGGAATGCCTTTCGTAGGGCCTGAACCTTTTGCGGGTTAAGTAGCAGTACAATATTTGAAGAAATTAAAAATGGAAATGGAGCAGAGAAAATCCAGTTACTGGAAAATCTCCAGGGAATGAGGCAAAGTAAAATTCTTCTGGGAACTTATAACCAGAAGAGGTTTACAGAATGCATCAACCTGAGTAAGAACAATGTTCGCATATTAACAGGAATACTTTCAGGCCATTGTAGACTGAAAGGACACCTGAGTAAGCTTGGATTGGAAAAAGATCCTGAATGCAGATTTTGTGGGGAACAGGATGAAACATCCATCCACCTCCTCTCAAACTGCGTAGCACTGTGCAACCCGAGGGCATTGTACCTGGGTGCATGTGAAATCGAAGAGGGAGACTTACCTAGACTGGGGCCCTCTGACATCCTACACTTTCTAAAAGGAATAGGATTGGAAGGCCAGCTGTAAAGCAGCAAGAATAGGGGACACAATAGATCTTTTAGGTCGCAGTGTAACACCACCCTTCTATTACATACATACATACATATTATCGCTGTGGTACAATATTTTACGAGTTAAAAATGGAGTTCATATCATTCACTATATAGCTAATTTCATTCAATATTCCGCGTAATATTAGATTTATTACTGTAAGAGTTTATAATTTTTTTAAAATCTGTTCGATATTTCCTATATATAGAAGAACCTCGAAAAAGAGACCGCTCTACATCGTGCTGTGACTTTAGCTAATACCAAAACCTTACCAGTAGTCGATTTCCTAATACAAAACATGTCGATGCACGGACTGAACAAAGCAACTGCCCGCCCAATCACCCCAGATCGCGTCGGCTGTAATACCGCCCTGCACTTGGCGGCCCTCTACGACAAGGTGGAATGCATGAAGCTCCTGTTGAGAAGCGGCGCCGATACGACGATAATAAACTCACAAAACAAGACCGCCTTGGACATCGCAGAGGAATTGGGCCACCACACGTGCCAAGAACTGCTCCAGAACGCCGCCAACAGACACAAGAACCTGTTCGATAACATCAATATCGATTGGAACCTGTCGCACGACGACGGTTCGACCGATTTCTCGGACGACGAGACTATAATCGACGATAGGGTATGGGAAATTTTGAATATCGTTTTTGTATTTAAAACAAAACAAAAATAATCTGTTTCAGAACGGTTCTCTAACACCGGAAAAGAAAAATCGGTCAAGACCGCCCAGTTACACTGGTGGAGGGGATTCACCTGTTACGCTTCGCTCCAGGTCATCGACTTGCGACAGTTTACAATCAGGTAGTAGCTTTAATAGTGACAGTTCATGCAAAATAGCTTCACCCCCTCCATCACACTCACGAAGACCTGTAATAATAAAATGCCTGGTAGCGATGTTATAGTTGTGCTACTTAAATAGAGAGGGCGCAAGCGTACAATAGTGCACATTTGTCACGTGCCGGGGTGACTAGGGGCAAAATGTAGCTCAACGGAGCCGCGCTTCCCAAATAAATGATAATAGGGAGAGGTATCACTTACCTTCAAATGGCTTCCTGGCTTCTTACAGGAGAAGCCTAACCAAACACTTTTGATCTCTATTAACAGTTTTTATTGGTACCTAATCACTATGACGCCACACGGCGAAGATCCCCCGTCGCCACACGGCGAACTCTATTTATTCCTCTATATCCCCACTATTACTAATATTAATTGGAATCCGATTTGTGGCATCCCCCCCCCCCCCCAACTCCGGCGGTTAGTCAAAAATAAAATTAACCATTAAATTTAAAAAAAAAATATGGATCAAATACTCAAATTAAACCACAAATTAGATTCCAATTCCTACACTATATGCTTAATTCCTAAAGTCTTACCAATACATATCTCCACCCAGCTACTATTCCCAATTTACTTTACTTTAATGTAAATAAAATAATATAAAAAAACTATAATAAAAATATACTTAATATATGATATGCAATAAAAAAGGAATGAACCATCTTAACTTAAACACTATACCACTATAGAGTCCGCTACAAAAGTTCGTATGTTCTCCCGGAGATGTGGCTAGTCTCACCAACCCTGCAGGTACTCTGAGAGTAGAATTGTGTAAATTGACGAGGATGCGGCTTCGGTGTACGATGTCGGTACAAATTCGGAACCATTAACAGCGGCCCACGGTCGCATATCCACTCCAGGAGCTGATACAATAGTTCAGTTCCTTCTAATCCACGTTCCGTTGAGTTCCGGAAAAAGGTTCTGTTCCGATAATCAAAGTTCTATCAATTCTCGTTCGAGTAAAAGTAGATGCAAACATCGCAGTAGGATTAAATCCCGAGGCTGGGAGCTGAAGGAAGAGCGCTTCTATTGCCGAAATGTAACCCACAGTGTATTCTTGTATTGTCAAAATTGCATCCTTTTAAGGTCCAAATCTCATCCCCTTCGATTACCGGTATGGTGTAGGCTTATAGGGGACGAAACGAGCTATAACCTCCCGGGGAGAACATCCAAATGTATGACGCATAGTCATGGAACAAAAAAATTAACAGCAGTACAACATGTATAGTTTACATTATCATGGGTGGGATTATATAGCATGTATCGTATTTAACATGATAAACGAAAATAATAGAAGAGAATTTGTCTGCATGGTGTCTAACTTCAAACAGGGTCATTTTCCCTTTTCCTTTATCTTACATCTTCTACCGTCAGGTAGAACAAACACCCCTGTATCATAATTCTGTAACTCTATATCAGGGCCTTTCTTACGGTAGCATTTGTTTTTGAATTTTTTAATTCCTACCCCAAGTATAAGTAAAATGACTACGGCAAAGACGGTGTAAGATATACAACCGTTCACGTGGACAGTGTGCTTAAAAATCTCCTCGTTTTCCATGTTCTTCACGCTTTGGATTATATTATCTAAGGTGTTTTTATTTTTTGTAATGGGGAATTTAAGTAGCTTGGTTCTAATATCGGTTAAATTTAATACTAAAGAACTATTATCTACGGTGGACGCATCGTTACTCATAGGCAAAGCTAAACTTGTTTGGAGCAAAACTATGTATGATAACGTTACTGAACCTGCTTTTAGCGTATAAAGTTGTCGATTTGGAAGAGCATGTACAATTATCTTCAAGATGTAGTTTACCTGTGCCTGTAATAACATATTCCTTAAATAACTTAGAATTATTACAATTTATCATTAATTTTTTTGAACGGGTGAAACATACAGCCAGGTGTTTGGTTCATATATTTTAATAAATTTGGTGTCGTTCACCAGAATGACTTCCCGTTCACAGATTGAAGGGTGGGAGGGCATTAAGGGAATGTAAAACAAGCGTTTCACACATAGTGGTCGAAGAAATAATCGATGTGTTGTCCTGATGTATGTACTCATCGTGATTTAGATGTTTTAAACGCTCGACTTCCTTGTTGTTCAAGGGGATGTGAACGTTCTTTAACTCATCGATGGCAATGTATGGACTGCTTATTTTTAGGATAAGAAAATGGGTAGTCTGAATTTGAATAGGAAAGGGCGTAATTTTGTAGAGCCGGAAAGGAGAGTTTTGAATTAACGGAACAGCCAAAATGCAAATTAATTTTAAGTCTCGATAATAAAAAGTAGGACTTATTAATTTAAATAGAACGTTAATGGATTGGGGTTGTAAGTTTCCAGGGAACTGTTGGCCTTCGGGAACATATGAAGCTACTTTTGTAAGCTCACTAAGGATATTAGCTGGGGTTATTAATAGAGGGTGCAAGATACCTTGTCTTGCACTTACTATAATATTAATAAGGGTATTTGTTTCAGTTTCGAATTGTTGCAGGACCAGGGCCAAAAGGGAAAGGTGCCTAGACATTTCGCCTATTCCTCTATATCCCCACTATTACTAATATTAATTGGAATCCGATTTGTGGCATTATAATTTCCTAAGAATTACTGTTCCTTTTTCAATTTCTACCTGTTCGTGCATTATGTCCTTTTTATGTTTCCAAACTTTCTGTTTAACGGACGAATAAATAAATAAATATCATTAAGAATCGTTTCTTTAGTGCTAAAAAGGTATGCTTATAAAAGCAACTCAGTTCATTTCACTAGCAATAAATGATTCATCAGATTATTAGCGCTAGTTGCTCCCTTATTAGATTAGGTCAGAAGGTTTTTTTTTTTAATTTTTGTTCTTTCTGCGCTGTTCATTGCTACCATACGATTGTTTTTATTCCTTGGGAATGTCGAATGTTACCGCCAGAAGCAGCACATTACGGTGAACTACTTTTTTTTATAACTTCAATAGTACACATTCGATTTTTTATTTATAAGAAATGTTTAAAAAACACTATTCCCATTTTTTGTAAACTGTTTTATTCTTCCCAAAAAAATAAAAATGCATCCAAACAACCACTATTTCTTATTTTGTGGGAAGAACAACTTGGATAATAAAACCCATGTTATATGCTGCTATTACTACCCCCTCAAAGCGTGCTTTTCAACAACTGAGAAACTTGACTCCCCCGAAATAAATGATGCTGAATCTATATTATTGTCGAAAATACGATCATTGCAGCTAACGTCCATGGGAGTTTGAAGAAGCGTGCCGCGCCATTACCGCCATCTGGCGTCGTTCAAATGCCCTCGGGGTCGATGTACGGAACATTGCCGAGCAGTCACAGCCGTACACCTTCTGATCCCGTAGGCGCAGGTTACCACACGCTCAGTCATACCCATAAGCGATCGCCGAGTAGCGATTCCAGCTCTGGGGCGAGATCTGTGATACACATAGGTACGAATTGGAACGATTTAAATGAATTAAAAACGATAACCGAACCTATTTAGGTAAACTAGTCATACCTCATGACGCGAAGGGTGAGAAAATCGGATTGGTGAAGAGGCCGCAGAATCCCCCTCCGCCAGCTCCCAGTCCGCGCTTATCCAACGGCAGATCGACTGAGAGTATATCATCGATGACCTTGGAATTGGAATCCGGCATCATGCACAACCCTATACCACCCCCCAGACGGGTAAGCGAACTTACATATCGCCCGGTTAGCACAATTCATTCGCCACCTTTGTTCTCATTTATTTTCGGCCCAAAATTGTTCACGATGTGTTGTTATAACATTTCGGTAACGGAAAAGACATCTCCCTTGTAAAACTAACCCTCCCCCTTCGCACCTTTATGAATATTGGGCTAAATTGTTTGCAGAGGAGACACAAATATCGTTTGGGTCGTTTGTATGAGGATCTGAACACTCTGGTAAAATCTGTGGCGCATGATGGACTTGCATTTATTAAATTGCACCGTTTCGATTTTTAATTTTATTTGTGCATGTGTTTTTTTTTTATAATTGAGGCCGTTTTATAATTACACACTATACTTCGATGTCGATACGATGTCACGCATGAGGTGCGCACGCGTCACACGGCGATATCGTTTCGTTATTCGTCGTAGGTGAATTTCGATTCTGCCGGCTGTTTGTGTTGTTCAAAAGGTGGCTGGTAATATTAATTTTGTAGAAAGTATATCGGTATTGCATTAATCATTATATTCGCCGGCATTTTCGACATCCCGCGAGATTTAAGTGAACGGCAACTGTAAAATTTCTTTATAGGCTGAAAGAGTACCATGATAGAAGCGCTACTCCCTTTTTTTTTTTTCTATCTAATCGTCAGATTTAGGGGTACACCCCCCTTTAAAGTTTGCGCGATTTTTCAATTTTTAGGAATATCTCCGAAATTATAACAGATATTACTGCAAATTATGTTAAAAAAACCTTTTTAACATAAGATGACGTAAGCTGTCTTCGCTAGAACCTACTAATGAGGGAGGGAGCACCCCTCACCCCCTTTTTTAAAAATAATTATTCTTTTTCTTATCTGCTTTTACGTAGCAAACGATGTTGTGTAACATAACAATGTCTTGAAGGAGAAAAGAATTTAACACTCAAATAATGCAACTTTGCAAGCACGAACAAATGCCAGAATCGAAATATAGTTATCTCCATAAGATGCGTACTTCATGTGTGTCACTGTATTTAATACTAATACTGATTTGGTGTTGCAAGACCCTCCCCTCCACCCCTCAATATAACCCCACGATCCTTCCCGGCCTTTTAAGTGTCACGCCTTAAATGAGTGGCTGAATTTCTAGGCATCCGATTCGCCTCCGCACAAACTAACATCTAGTCCGATCTCGCTGGGTTCGATGTCCTCACCGCGTACAATCAGCGGCAGATTGTCTTACACACCCAACGGCAGCGGTATAAGGCGTTGTAGGGCCCTGTACGATTGCCAGGCGGACAATGATGACGAGCTGTCGTTCAAGGAGGGGGAAATTATAATCGTAACCAACGAACACACAGATGACGAGAACTGGATGGAGGGGATGGTGGAGAGGGAGCACGATAGGAGGGGGATGTTTCCGATCAGTTTCGTCCATATGCTGCCGGATTAGTAGATGTGATAGATATGACAACGTTGGAATGAGATGTTGTAGTATTCGTTACTACTCCTACTAATAATTATTTTTTTTTATGTTGGTATTAACCTCTATTTTTTACTTAATATGTCCGGATCTAATTGGATGATCATTAAAAGAAAGCAACAGCCATACTCGTAGCCATTGTTATATGTGTAAGATGAAGGAAGAGAGATAATAATAAGTATGTTTAAAAAAAAAAGTATATATATAGCTATATATTAAAAAAAAATCAGATTTGGAGTTTATCTTGTACATTTTATAACTTTCGATTTTTGAAGAAATTTACAAGAATTTAATCAACGATTAACGTCGTAACAAATGTGATGAGGAAATATTATATACAGGTCGTCCCACAAAAGCGACCTAAGCTCTTTTTACATTTACATTCTATAAATTTTCATGAGTCTAGTCCCAAATAAGATGGGGTGATGAATAGTACGTTTGAGGCTACATTTGCTTATTTCCTAATCTAAAGCTATCGTTAAGTTTTTGCGATAGTCAATTTTTTTTTTTTTTTTGAAATTGCTCAGTATAGCAACAGAGATTTTTTTCTGAATCCATTGATACAGCCATTTCACTTGTAAATATTCGGTACTAGACTCGTGAAATCGGAATTTAAATAACTGGGGTCGTTTCTTGTGGGACGACCTGTACATAAGAAAAAAGTGTAATTGTTATAATTAATAACAATAAGCATTTCCTTGATAGCTTTTACGTAATCTTAGGATCCTAGTCAAGTTTAGCACGATATGAAATCGACTTAATTTTTTTTTTCTGTATGTTATACACCTAAAGTGATTTAAGTGTATTTCGATATGATCATTTAATATCTGTTACTATGATCATTATTATTTTTTTAAGGATTTGCTGTGATATATTGATGATCTTACGTTATTAGAAAGTAGCCAATCGCTGATTACTTTATATATACATATATATTTACCTATTATCCCTTCATACCTGTATTCTTTCTTAATTGAAGGCAGTATATTAATTTTAGATAATCGTTTTTATTTTTTTAAGTTAATAAGAATATCTTTATTACCAGCTGACGGACCTATTTCGCCCTAATAATCATTCCTAGTAATATACAAACTCAATTAGTGCTGGGCTTATTGAATACATTTTGTATTCGTTGAAGTATTCGCGTAATTCTTGCGAAATAAATATCTGGGGAACTATTTACTATTTAATTTCATTTTAGGTATGTTGTATTTCGATAAATGAAACATATCTATGATTATTATTAATGGAACTAATTCGATTTTACCTTCAATTCTGGTACGTTTCTTCATATTTAAGTCGGGTCAAATTTGATATCGTAATATTATGAATAAATAAATAATTTACAACGAAACGAAAAAATGCCTATCACATTTTATTAATTTATTTATTAATAAATATATGGGCATTTCAAACTGATATTAAACCTATAGCAAAAACTGAATGATGCAACATAAATATTTATTTTTGAAATAGATTAGATAATTAAATCCGCAGGGAGTTTTTAAGAAATATAACGATAACTCATTTCAACACAAAACAGTTTTGATTTTGATATATTAAATGACGCATGTTGCATCACACCCCAGATTCTTTTTAATTCGTTACAGTGATTAATGTTTAGCGTTGTGCGCTATATAAATTCATCATCAGAAGAGGAAAGTGGCATAAGAAAAATGATCCAATTTTGATGAAAAGGCCATGAACAGGATTATAGTAATAAAGACAGAAAGGAGATAATATAAACTAAAAATTGAGCAAGAAGAAGTAATATTACATCATAACACACTACAGATACACAGTAAAGGGTACCTGTTGGTAGAAATTATTAATAGTGAACTTACTTATTTCATAAAAAAAAAACTGTCGAATATAAAATGTATGAAATAAGCCCAGCACTAATAAAAATATGGTATTTATTGAATGATTTTCATTTCTGCTGCAATACCCTTATGCAGAGTTTTTGATTATTTTCTCAAAATTTTGGAAATGATTGTATCCAATGTGGATTGAAGTGAAGGAGATTGTGTTATTTTTTTTTCTAGAAATGTTTATTTAATTTTAAAACATCTAGGTTTTTTTTTTGAATTAAGATTTCGTTTGAAGCAGTGTGGAGATTAACATTCAATAAATTTTGGAATTAACATTGAAAATATCCGCTTCCGATCTAAAAAAAAAATAGGTTAGGTCCGTTCGTAAAGATATTACATACCATTCTGAGCATTTTGCAATATGATTTTGTAATAAATGGACGAATTTATTTTTAGTACATGTCGCAAAGGAAAAATGAAAGTTATAAAATGTATCGTTACTTGTTTTACTTACTTGTTAACGAGGGCAAGTGTACTGGGGCCTATTCTGCCGCTAAGTACTTGCAAAAATTCGCTGGAGATTTGCTTTTTACCAATATTACCGCGTGGATCTTCTTTTAAACCAGATTATTTCATTCGACCACGAGGGATGCTTTCAGGAAATACCCCTTTTTGTTTTTTAGGAGTTAATTTGACTCTTTCCTTAACGGTATGTTACACGGACTGATCTTTACGCTATTCTCTATCGTTTCACGGTGTGGAGGTAGTGATTTTTTTTTTGTTTCTTTAACGGCATGTTTGTGTGGAAAATGTTGATAGTTACGCATAATATATTATATATTTTTGTAGGGAAATCGTGTATTGTAAATTTGCCGATGAGATATATATAATTATTATTACTAAACCAAAGAATACGAAAGGAAAGTCTTATTATACAATATTATATTAATCAGGCAACAATTTAGCACGTATATTTTTAAATGATAAAATATTATATAGGCCAATTTAAGCCGATTGGTTCCTGCATTGCGTTTTAAAAATTCATTTTAAATTGTCCTGTATAATTTCCTTACTTTGTACATATTATAAATATTATTATTACTATAATTTATATAATTAATCTAGTTATGTAGAAATATAAATAAATATTTATTTATTCGAAGAATTACGTCATTAAGATATTAAAAAAAAAAAGATTAAGGTATATATAATTTACATTGCACAAAATTTTATTACCAATTTTTTTTTCTCGATATTATCATCATACTTTTAAATCGAAACATCAATCCAAACCAGTATTCCTCTTTTTTCATTAACGGTTTTACAGTATTCTAAATGTGCACAAACATGCTATACTTACTAAAGAAAGAAGAAACGAGATATGAAATAAAAAAAAAATTGAAGTTTGAGCTTTTGATGTATGTTATTATTATATATATGGATCATATATTTAATGTAATGATTATGTCAAAGTGTAGATATACATATAAAAAGAGTATTGAATACAATTTTATTAATTATTTCAGTATATTTTCATTGAATTTTCAAACAATCCCGCCAAATCTTCCTCCGTTTGGCTACACGGCGCCATTTTAGTTATACGTTCCTGGAATAATAGATTTTCTTTTCAATGTAATAGAATACGTCATGGTGAAATGGCACCCAAAATGGATTTTCGATTGTTTAAAAAATATTTTTTATGGATACTTTTATAATATGATTATATTCCATGTCCAACAGATGGGGGTAGTTTCGTTTAAAATGAAGATTTGCCTCTGGCACATTTCTCTGTAAAGGCCGTTTTACACCTAGCTAATTTATTGCGCAATTTAAAATTGTTACGTGTATAATCCGTGTTATACACGTATAATACGAATTTAATCCGTATTATACACGTATAATATATGTCATACACGTAATCCGTGTTATACCACGTAACAATTTTAAATTGGCCAATAAATAGCTAGGTGTAAAACGACCTTTATTATCTCAAGAACGGTGCAAAGTCAGGAGGTAAAATATCTCTTATAACTTGCTAATATTAATGCATTAATTGTACCATGTCACCATGCTTATCAAGGATCTGTATAGCACTTCCTTTACCTGAGGTAGAGTTCCTTTAACCAACTTTGGCACATCGTCTATTCCAAAACCTAATTCACTCAATCCGTTCTCGATTCCCATTTTATCCATGTATCTCTTTATGGTGTCCGATAAAATGGGGCCTGCATCCGATCTGGACGCTTTCCTAACATCCGCGCCTAAAATCTCCGCCGCTTCTAGGTGTTTTTCCGGGCAAGAGGGCGCTGTGAATTCAAACACGGCCGGTGAAGTCATGACGACAGACAAACCGTGCGGTATTATGGGGTGATCGGCGCTGAAAATTTATTTTTATAATCCCATATCGGTGTGGTACGTCTTTATTAACACACTTATAACCTTTGGGCTGAAAATTTTTGACCATCCCCGAAATGGGATAGGATAAGCCGTGGCAGAGGTGAACGCCGGCGTTACCGAATCCAACTCCAGCCATGGTGGCGGCCAGATGCATGTTAGACCTCGCTTGTAGATCGTCACAATTGTAAACGGCTCTGATTGAATAAAGTCTCAATATTTATTGGGCGTCCCGGAATGGGATTTTACCTCTCGAAGAATTGACTGATGATTTTCAAGGCGAATCGCGCCCAGACGTCGGAAATGGGATTTTGCCCTTGGTAAGTGGGCCTGAGTTTTGGATTCGTCGGGCAAGGGGTCCTCTCGTTGTATGGAATCGCCGTGAATGATTCCAAGGCGTGACAGAAAACATCGAAGCCACTATAAGCAACGACCCTTTCCGGTAGACTTAGCGTATGTAGTGGATCTATGATTCCTATGGTCGGGCGCAGGTTAGGACTTGATATGCCCGTTTTTATGTGCATTTCTTCAAAATCGAATATGCAGACGCCTGTAGTTTCACTTCCGGTGCCAGAGGTGGTGGGTACTGAAAATTCAAATTAATCACTAGGTGATTTTGGTGTCGAGTCTGACAAGGCAATTACCCAGACTGTCAGTCGCCGATTTAGAAGAAATTAAGGTGGTAATACTCATATAAAGGTTTTACCGGATATACCATAAACTTTGAAGGTTTGAGCACAGATGTTTGAGATCAATTTTACTTTATTACATATATGAAAACTTTAAAGGAATATTTGGAGTCTTCTAGGTTGCGAAATATTTTCCCCAAATCGAATTTTTCCGTTCGAAATGGGCGTATACAATTACATATGTATGAATCGAGTGAAGCAATAAAACCATTGTAGATCTTAAATCTTTTTTTTTATGTTTGGCTTTGAAGTATGTAATGACTTTTTTGTATATTGCGCCGGGTATTGGGACTCATTCGTTTATCATATTTATGCTTATAATTGTCATGATATATCGTAAAATATCCTCTAATCGCCTAAAATTTCATTCAAATCGGCGCCTGATAACCCGGGCGCTTCTCTTGTGAGTTATACTTGCTATTAATGGTTTTAAATCGACAGTGACAGGTCTAGCCTTCCCAATCGGTGCGTTTACGTAATCTAGGAAATCGGCTTCAGGATCCGAAGCGTACAGATTGGCCGCTTTACAGGTATCGATCACCGATCCACCGCCTATTGCGATGTATCCGTCGAAATCTTTCGATTTGGCGAAGTCGGCCGCCTCCATCAGACTGAAAAAGAAGAAGCACTAAGTGATTTTATTCGACGAGTTTTCGGTGATTTACCTAGCGTCAGTCGGTTCCACACGAACGTTGTCGAAAACTTGAAAGGGCACGCCGTTTTTACTTAGGGAATCAAAGGCGACTTGGACGCTGGGGAGATTTATTAAGTTTTTATCGGTTACGACGCACACGTTTCTGATACCCCTGTTGACGATGTCCATGCCAATCTCTTTGGTAACACCTGGTCCGTACCGCACTGTCGATGAAGTCATCTACAACGTGAAGACAACAGATTAATAAACCAATTGTCTAAGCGTGTTAGATTTATAAAGTTTGTAAAAGTAATATTAAATCCAACATTACATTCGTATCAGTGAAAATAGGGGAATAATGGAAACTATAAATTTCAGTGACAAAGCTCATAAACAATATCAAAAGGAAAAAAATAATTTTTAAAACTCAATAGTCAAATAATATAACAAATATAGATTCTAAAAAAAAACCTAACAATTGTAAATGAAATTATATACTATTGAAAAAGTATTCATGTTGGGAATATTTATTAATCATTAATTCATAAAATTCCATGCGACGCTAATACTAATCGTCGCGTAAAAGTTCTTGCGATGTAATATTAGGATTTAATAACACTAATGCGTAAACAATCTCTGCATCACCGCCACATTTTTGTTATTTATTAATCTAAACGTTGTTTCAAAACATCGGATCGTATTACGAACAGTGGTCGCGCTAGGAATTGATCTACCGGAATAATTTACTGCGTGCAATTGGCACCGTAAAATCGTTTTACTATAAATAGTTTTTCCTCCGTTTGTTTTTTTTTTTTTAAATACTGCCCGCAATCAAAACTTACTAACTGCTAACTCGAAGACCGTGCCCTAATACCAAGCGACGCCTTGTTAAGAAATGAATTCAGGGGCAACACGGCTTCACTTGAAGTGAATTACGCATGTCTAGCGCATTAGTACAGAATGAGGGCTTCATTGAATTGATTCAAATTGAAAAGATCGATGTGAGCATTTTGTAGTAGTCAGACAAGGGCAGAGAATACGGTAAGTGTTTGCCGTTAAACAGCGACACACAATCGGCCAGCAGTATGGCACTTTATTAACTGTTAGAAATCATATTTTAATCCTCCTTTTATTCATATTACAGCATTCTTCAGATCGAAAGTACGCTCTCGGTAGATTGTATGATATTCTAGGGACTTCGCCATTTCATTCAAGTGTGAGTAATAATAACTATTAATGATAATAATAAAAAAAAACATCCCACAATAGAGATGGTTACTTTTGATTGTTTCTTTTGAATATCCTGTACTTTTCCTACTGATAAAAAAAAAAAATGTGTAAATATACACCATATCTCGCCAGTATAATTAGACTTTCAGGATCACGTAAGCTTGTTTGTAGTGGTTTATCTTTTATCAAAACAAATTACGGATAATCACATGATTGTATCGATTTTTTTTGCCATTACTTTACGATTAGATTAGGTAAAACCATATACAAACAGTATCGCAAAAAAAAAAAATGGCTCCTATTTAAAGTCAATGGCAGGCCTGATGTTTTTACGTGCTGTTTCACGTACCAGGTTTTGGCCTTCACCATTACTTTGTCAATACTTATCTGTACGTGCTAAAATAGATCAGGTATTTACGTACAGATTCGCTATAACAGCAAGGTGTCAACAAGATAAATATACAACAGATAAATATATATATATATATATATATGTAGTTTATTTACTTCGAAAGCATATTCCTTTGTTGGTACGGCATTTGGCAGGGTGTTGAAATAATAATTGGAGTTGGAATGTGCCGGACATGCGCATCTGGAATTACAATAACATACTTAAAACATATTGCGGTTGATATAGCTTTAATAAAATATACTTACGTAGCTGCAGTGATCGCTTTTAACGTATTTAAAATTCTTATTCTAGAAACCATTTTTCGCGTTTAAAAAAATTGTTCACTTCTTATCCTGCCGTGTTTTGCATAAACTTGAAAATAAAAAAATTCGAATCAAAACTGGCCGAAATCCAATGCATATCTCGCTTAGCCTCGCCGGACTAAAGTTCTAAATTGCCTGACGACCAAAGGTCTGCTTTCTTTGTTCCTCACATCACATGACCTCGTTTACGTTATCGGAAGATTATTTGTGTCTGTCCATGTTTACAAATTACTTTCGTACAACAACGAGATTGTAATTATTAAAAAAAAAAAAGAACAGAATCCATTGTTTGCAACTTTCTCTTCAGCGGCGATTATTGTCTAAATAAATAAATAAATTTCTGAATCAGCTATTGCGTATATGATTACGTGACCGTGATTTCGTCGTTAGTACTAACTGACGAACATATCAATTAAATATTAAGAAGCAGCGGGGATTTCGCTCCAACACTTTAACTTTAGGAATTTGACCGCAGTGACGCAATATGTCGAAGTTTTATGCATCAGTTTGAAATTTAAATATACAGTAGGCTCATTTTGAAATACGTTAAATTATATTATTTATACACGGTGCAAGTGCATCGGTACATACGAGGTTGCTTAATAGGGAGTTCGCTGTATGCTAAATATATAACATCATTAGTTTTTATCTATGTTTGCCATACTGACGTTATCTTTTGTGCAAGGCTTACATTGTTGTACTGCATATTTCGTTGGAGTATTTTTTTTTATTATTATTATTTCTAGGCGTTATAATATCTATGCTGTTTGATGTTCGAAATGTGACACGTCATCCCGATCGAGTGTTTCAAAGAAATTTATACATCTTTAACGTCACATTAACATTAACTGAATTTATTTATCTTTCACCTTTAAGATACGCGTATGCAGGTGTTCGCGAATTCAATGACAAATTTTACCACACATGAAAAATTCTCCAACTATCGACGTCGCCATTAATTGCACACATCACATTCTGCCCTAAAAAAGAATCTAGAGAATGATTGACACTTTTTTTTCAATTTAATATTATCTTTTAATAACGGCCATCGTTGTCCATTACGTCAGGTTCGTGTATCATCGGCTGACCTTAGTTGTATCTCGCATACTGTATATACAGTGGTGGACGGAAGAATAATGTAGAAATTTGTTTATATATTGGATAATTCATTAAATATTTATGTCTTATAAGGTTATACAAGTAACATAAAATAATTAATTGCACGAAAACTATAAATGCACAGCCATTATTATTGAGGGCTGCTACGTATCATCTAGTTCACTAAATGTGCATAGTTTTCTGCGGGAAACATTTAATTTTTAATATTTTATGGATTGATTGGGGGCACAATACAATGAAAATGCAATTGTTACCGTTTAAATAATATTTATTATTAATAGTATTAATTCCTAATATTTGGAATGTACAATTTCTTTTAATTTACTTTTAATAATTTTAATAATAATACCTTATACGTATCTCTTGATATTTTCTTTTATATATCTGAAGACTAATCATAAGGCAAGGTTATTTTAAATAACGTTAAATTTATTATATAAGTTCAAAACATCTTAAGCTCATAGTGTAACACTTAATAGAAACATAGAAATTATAACGAACATAAACAGAGAGGGGAAAGGGGGGGTTACCTTTCAAAATCGGTCGTAATACAATTAGTTAAAATTAAAAATACATTTTATTTATATATAAATATGATAATGTTAAATACTTGCTAGAACATGCACTGTTCTGATGATCGCAAAATTACATATTCAGTCGCAGGAGGGAACTACAAGTTCGGTGTTTGCGGTTTATCGGCCTGCGTTATCACAATGGATCGCGGCCTGGTGATGTCTTCCGTCAGAGGTTTGTACACGAATCCGTTATTCGCCCCGTGCTTCCAATGCAGATTTATATTCCTAGGAAGTTGGCCACGTCGCCTCAACACGCACAAGATCACATTGGTCACTATAAGCAGTACGAATAAGGCTGTTACAACGAATACCAGCATCGGCCATACGAAGCTGTATCTTTCCTCCGAATAGACGTGGTTCACCACGAGATCTTGTTCGAAATACTCATTGGCGTCGTCACTATCCGACAGGTACTTCCCTCTATTCATCAGCTTGAAGATACCAATCTCGTCCTCGTAATTGGTCCTCTCATCGTCGTAATTGGCTCCTTCAGTGTCATCATCATCGTCCTCGTCTTCATTGCCATCATCCACTTGGTAATCGCAAGTGTTGGCAGAAAGGCTGTCCCAGTAAGTATCCGTGGAAGTCATCATTTGATCCGCATTCAATTCCGCGTTTAAACCGAGTGAGGAATGTACCACCGTACGCATATTCAACCATCGCATTGCCAATTCAAAATCTCCCGAGCATACGAAGTCGTTATTGTTCAGATTAAGTACTTTAAGGTTAGGTACAACGTTTAAGTCGCTCACAGTGATGTTGCTGATCCTATTATCAGCCAAATTAAGTACTTGAAGCGAAAACAAGGGCTCATTCGCGACGTCACCCCAAATCTGCTGCATTCCGTTATTGCTCACGTCCAATGTTTGGATCATCTTGGTGTGGGCGAAGATCCTGGCATCGATATGAGGGATATTGTTCAGGGCCAGATTCAACGTCTTCAAACCGGAATTGTATCTGAATATATCCACGTCCAGGTGTTTGATGGAGTTGTAAGATATATCCAGCACCTTTAGGCTTTTTAGCAGGTCGAAAGCGTGCGGGTCGATCTTCCGGATCCTGTTGTTGGACAAGTGCAGACGGAGCAATCCTGGCATGTCTTGGAAAATATCCGGTTCGATGCTCTCCAATCCGCAATCGTTGCATGAGAACATCTGCGTTTGGAAGTTCTGGCTATTTTTGAATTTTGGCAACCTCTGTAGATCGTTACCGTCCAATGTAATTCGGCTCAGACGCGAGTTGTTGGCGAATATATCCGTGGGCAAGCTGGTCAGTTGATTCTTCGCTAAAGTTAGGTATTCCAGATTGGTCATATATCCAAAGACGTCGCTGGATAGGCGGGTGAGTAAGTTATTGCTCAAATCCAAGTTTACCAATGCAGTCAGGTTACCCCCGGTGAATTCCTTCAACTGACAGTTGCTCAATACCAGCATTTCCAAATCCTTGAACAGGGAAGCGTCGACCCTCTTCAATGGATTCCCCGATAGATTCACGACCGCCAGTTCTGAATTATCATCGAAAACGCCTCGGGGCAATTCGGCGATATTGTTATGCGACAAATTTAAATCGGCCAAGAAGGCCAGATTCCTGAAACTACCCGGGTCGATCTCTTCGATTTTATTCCCCTCCAAGCTCAAATCCGTCAGGTCGCTCAGCTCGCTGAACATATCCTTGGTGATCTTTTTGATATCGCAATAAGAGATCTTCAGTTGCGTTAACGATTCCGATTTCAAATCCTCCACCGCACTTAATTTGCAGCGGTCGATGATGAGCAGATTTAGGAAGGTGGCCTGCACGAACGTGTCCGATTTTAGATCCGGCAGGGTGCAATTGACGAAATTGAGCACGTTCAATTGCAGGTGCGTCCCGAAGGCCGCCGGATCTATATTGGAGATGGTGGACGCTTCCACGTATAAGTTTGTGATCGAATGCAGATTACGTTTGGTGAAAAAGTTCGCGTCTATGTCGATAGGCTGTTTAACGCGCACCAGTCTCAGTTCGAGGAAATCCTGCGGAAGGGGCGTAAAATCTATGGTATCGCAGGTGGCCGTGGTGATCGTGCAATTGCATCCTATGGGGCAGAGGTCGTAATCGGCCGGCGACGCTAGCGTCGGTAGTAAAAACGCCCAAAAAAGTATTGCTAATTTGTCCAGCATTGTGTTCTTTTATCTGGAATGTAGAAACGCACAGAATAAATTTTCGTGCCCCATTTTGCCCGTGTTCGCGTAAATTTTATGCGTTTAATATAAAACTATCTTTTGACTTTTCAAGCCAGAAACGTTAAAAAAGTGGTTCCTCATTGATACGATACACGAATTGTAAAAAATTAAAACAATAAAAATGTTTATGCCCCCTTTGTCGGAAAATTCTTTTTTTTAATATAATTACACCATTTTATTAAATTTTACTTAAAAATAAAACATATTAACAAAATATTTTTAAACTCGCATTCACTCTACGATTAAAAGAAAACGACAAAAGAATAGCCTATAAAAAAAAAGTTGAACTAATTATTCCTGAAAATGTCAATAAATATTTGACGAAAGCTTGGATGAAATAAAAAAAGGAGTTTTGATTTTTTTCGCTACTAGATATTCATATTTTATTTTTTTTTTATTTACTTAAAATTTTCATTTAAAACTGTGCCCCCCTTTTGTTCGAAATTTTTGCTATGATACCACCGAAAGTTAATTTTACTTTCAAGCATTTAAAATACGTAGTTATCACGGGAATAATGGGCTTTTAAATTGATAAATTAAAAAAAAAAATGTTTCGTTATTTATATAGACTGGGGAAATCCATTATTGAATTAGATAACAAAAAAAAAGCAACCGAACATCGTAATTCAATCTAATTAGTTTTAATTTTCACGTACTGCATGTGACTTGTTAGCTATTTTATTATTAGCCGCAGCGTCACGCCGAAATAAATACTTAGAAAGGAGTAATAAACAATTTTCCATATTACCGTGCAAAAAAAAAAATGTATGTATATACTAAGAAAGCGTTTGGGCCCCCCCATATATCGTTTTATTTTTTACAACACTCACTTTGTCGCCATATAACAATAAAATAAACACTAGCCTATCAGCGGTGATAATTTTACGAGGAATTACGATGACAAATAGCGAATGTGACAAAGAGAAGCGAATATGATATACGCTAAATAACATGCATATTATCCCCCGTTCTTTGCAATGACCTTCGGTTAAGCAGGTTCTGCGCATTACTGGATTATCGCCTTTACCAAGTATCTTAACCTCGTCTTTTTAAACAAACAAATATGCATGCATTTGCACCCATCTAATCCGAATAATAGAAAGCTAGGAAGCCTGGACTTACCTGTACGAATAGTACGATGAACAAACATACACTGACGCGAAATTAACACTATCTCCCAAATCTCTTGATAACGTTATATTAACTTACCTTTGGTGACTGAGCGAACTGCAGATTGCTGTTATTACAGGTGATACTCGTAGCGGTTGTTACACTACTAAGGCGCTAGAGGGCGCCAGTGTCTCCGAATTACAGCTTTGGTCGGAAATTTGGCGCCATTTAATTGGTTCGTTCGACGTGTACACCTAACAGTAATGCCTACGCAGTTATTGGTATCAATTATTTGATTTTCAAAATTGACATATCAATATGTTAGATTATTATATTTAAAGGTTGGTAGTAAAAGGGAGCGAATTGTTAGTTAAAGTATTGAAAGGTACATGCGAGGACA
The DNA here is from genome assembly GCA_004143645.1 of Protaetia brevitarsis. NCBI lineage: Eukaryota > Metazoa > Arthropoda > Insecta > Coleoptera > Scarabaeidae > Protaetia > Protaetia brevitarsis. The sequence goes on along the minus strand of RXPK01000153.1, from coordinate 2,710,615 downwards.
TTTTGTTTTAAATAAAACTTAATATTACATATATGGATATAATATTATAGAAATATTACAAATTTAATATTTAATTTTAAATATTTTAAACATATTTATTTTATATTGTAGTATTTATCTTTTCTTGTTCTTTTTTTTGCAATACATCCGAATAATCTGTAATAAGTATTAATTAATCTTTAGATTGGTTCCTTTAAGCAATATACTTTTGTTTTGTGGATGTTTTGTTTTAAATAAAACTTAATATTACATATATGGAAATAATATTGTAGAAATATTACAAATTTAATACTTAATTTTAAATATTTTAAACATATTAATTTTATATTGTAGTATTATTTATCTTTTCTTGTTCTTTTTTTGCAATACATCCGAATAACCTGTAGTAAATATTAATTAATCTTTACATTGGTTCCTTTAAGCAAGATACTTTTGTTTTGTGGACATTTTGTTTTAAATAAAACTTAATATTACATATATGAAATAATATTATAGAAATATTACAAATTTAATATTTGGTTTTAAATATTTTAAACATATTTATTTTATATTGCAGTATTTATCTTTTCTTGTTCTTTTTTTTTGCAATACATCCGAATAATCTGTAGTAAATATTAATTAATCTTTACATTGGTTCCTTTAAGCAAGATACTTTTGTTTTGTGGACATTTTGTTTTAAATAAAACTTAATATTGTAGAAATATTACAAATTTAATATTTAATTTTAAATATTTAAAACATATTTATTTTATATTGTAGTATTTATCTTTTCTTGTTCTTTTTTTGCAATACATCCGAATAACCTGTAATAAGTATTAATTAATCTTTACATTGGTTCCTTTCAACAATGAAATATTATTCTAATATCTTCTATATATTACGAAAAATATATTTATTTTTGGATATTTGAAATATTACATAAACCTTCCGACTTTAGCAAATAAACCAATGAAGTCACATCTTTTAATCATTCTTGTTTCGTTGTTGTTGATATACGTCTTCGTTTTGATGTATATACTATAGGAATCGTGTTATATCAAATTTTTAGAAATTCATTACTTTTGAAATGTGAGTATAAGTACTTTTGCTATACGCCAAAACAAAATTAGAACTTTTTAAAGAAAATTTAGTAGGTAATTCGTCTTTATGTAGAGGACGGTGTATTATGGTGTTCTAAGAGCTGAATTGAAGCTTGAAGCAGGCATTTGTTGCCATAAGAGCACATTCACAGAAGATGGCGAAGGAAATTGGAATGAATCTGAATCTTGCCACTAATTTAAATGTATTGGGTATTAATGTATAACCTAAACAGTGCATAGGAAAATACAGCCGTTATTTAAGAGGAATGGAAAATCATTTTAGTTGTTATGAAATCTATATACAGGGTGTATCAAATAAAAAAGTAAATTTTGCTTGGGTGTTAACTACACGACATATAAAGCACAAACCCATCGAAACCGGATTTCATCATTAAAAAATAAAAAAAGCAAAATTTAGAGCCAAAAATTCCTTAGTCCGGGCCTGATGCAAGGAAACGTCATGTTAAGCACCTGGCAAACGTTGTATTATGTATAAATACATTACACTCATTTAGTATTATTCTTAATGGTATGCCGTAAGTTCATTTAATGTCATTTTGAATAAATAAAGGCACTTGTAAAAATAGCAAAACTGAGGCATTTTAAATTTCTTCTTTTTATAAAATAAACATTCCTCATTTGGTAAGAGCATTCTACGTAAGTCTACAAAATATTATTTTTAATATCCTGATAAGACGTTCGAGTTTCACCGGATATGCGACTTCAGTAGTTACAAAAAACGTAAATATTTTTCTTTTGCTTTGTCGAATCGAGAGTTAGTTGTTAATAAACGGTACCACACGAATCTGAGTTATTTCTTTTAGATTTATTAATCATAGAACGCAAAATGAATTGAATCGAATTACACAGAAATAAATGTAGATACAGAAAATTTGGAAACACGCCTTTTCACTATGATGTCGCGCGAAAATGAATCTATACATTCCCGCGCTTTTTCCGATGCATCAAGCTTCGATTTTCTTTATATGAAATCATGATGGTCCTGAAAAAGATCGTTTTTTCGAGACGGGAAGAATTTAAATAAAATGTTCGAAATGGCTTGCACTCCAAGCGGCGATCCACACAAAACTAACAGCGGTAATGGCTGAATGATAGTGGTATGTGGGGGTATACTCGGGACAGCATTTAGGTTGGGCACAGGTGCGGCTCTAGCCCACGGTATTTATAAAATATTTTTTTTTCTCGTTAATGCTTACAGATAGACCCTCTGTGCATTAAGACTTTTTGATTGTATATGATTACAGCTGCTACATATTATTATATTTACCTCTATATCTGATACACCCTGTATAGTACTTAGAATTGGTAGCACTTAGATGGAGCGCGCCAAATGAGCTAGTAGATATGATTTTAAATATGTTTAATTCCAATAATAATTCACTGCGAATTGAAAAATAGTTGTTGCTAGTAGGATCAGAAAATAATATCATTATACACAGAGATTCAAAATGATTGTCAATTCCGCTCCTATAGATAGTAACAGGGTGTAGGTATATGGCGCGTGTTTGTAATGAAGGTTTGAACTAAGTCAGTGTTGGAACATAAGAAAGTAAACGGATCTGTCATAAAAAAGGAAAACGTAACCTATATTTGAACTCGCACTATATAAACGACTATGGACTGGTGTTTCTACTTGTAAAAATGAAATGTAATTAGTTTAACTTTACTAAATTATGATTTTACAATTCAGTACTAACTGGTGTTTAACTAAATTTATTTATTACTTTAAATTATAACATACAATTAGTATAATTATTAAGTGACAAAACTGCATATCTCAGATCTTCTATGGTATGCATGCGGTTTCTATAGATCCTATTTTGTAGCCGAACATGAAGTAATCTAATGGGGTTAGATCAGGCAATCTTGGTGACCATCTTTGTGCTCTAACGAACCTGTCAGCAAAAAACTGTTGAAGATATTGGCAGGTTTGTCGAGCAGTATGTGCTGGAGCATTATCGTGCTGAAAATAACCTGCTTCAAGCTCATTTTCTTGTAACTCTGCAATAAACAATTCCAGCATCTGTTGGTAACGTTGGGCTGTTACAGTTTCCTCGAAGAAAATTGGCCCTATTATTTGTTGCCTGGACATAGCTAACCAAACTCCAACTTTTACGGGATGCAATTGCGTTTCTCGAAATTCGTGTGGATTTTCTGCAGACCAGATACAATAGTTTTGTAAATTGATATAATTTGTTAATTAAAAGAGGCTTCATCCGAGAAAAATGAATTTGTTTAGCAAGTCATCGTCCCTTAAATTGTTATTAAACCAGTGTCAATATTCCAATCGCCTATCGTGATCTAATGGTAATAATTCCTGTACCGTAGAAACTTTATAGGGATGAAAATGTAACTTTCTTTTGACAGCTCATTGCGCTGAAGTGTATGATAAGCCTATAAAATTATAAAATATAATAAACTATTTCACTATGTTAATATTGATTTTTTACTTGTTTATTGAGCTATTACCACAGATAAATTCCCTTATTGTCTTACAGTATTCAGAAATACTATTGTTGGTGATATTAGATGTAAATATAAACGATTTGAAAAAAATTAGAAGATAAATAATCGAAAGATACTACAACACGCACGCCAATGTCGCTGAATGTCAAGAAAATTCATTTAATGTATGAAATTTGTATGTAGCTAACTTCGCTCATTAAATTGGTAATAAGTATAGATAATTTTTTCCGGAAAACAGTTTTTTTCTTACGACAATCATTTTGAATCACATGGTATTAGATTGGTATCAAAAAGCCTACATCTTCTTCTGGTAGATTCAGTAACTTTTATTCTAACCATCTTACGAATCAAAAGTATAATACTGTTATCGCTATGAAAAACAGAGTTACCAAAGATTTCTTAGCGATACTTTATCTTAAAAATATTCTTTCTAAATTAATCCATTCTCCAAATTCCTTGCACGAACATACCCAAGTAGCCCAAAAATATTAAATAAATATAAAAATTAAATATTTTTTTTATAACATAAACGACAGTTTTTTAAATATTTTATGCATATTACTTTGTAATATGAGTTTAATATGATATTCTAATATTTCTTTTATATGTATTTTTAATATTTATTTTATATTATTTTTTAATATTTATTTTATATAATTTTCTAATATTTCTGTTATGTTTTTCAAATATTTGTTATATTAGTATAGTATATTTCAAACCAAGGGAGGAAAGTGCTATTGCAAGTCTTGGGCAAGGCTTGGAATAGCATTTTCCTCCCTTGGTTTGAAATATACTATATATACTAATATAACAAATATTTGAAGATATAAATATAACAGAAATATTAGAAAATTGGTTTGAATACTATTTTAAGTATTCAGCAATAGTAAATAAAACTAATTTAATTGAAATTTAATATCATAAATATTTATTATAAACATTTCTATACAATGACACACAGAGAATGATAATTTGTCGTACACACCAGCTGAAATTCGTAAAGCAGCACTTGCCACTGTTCGGAATTTATTATATAAATTACCTTTACATGATGTAATTATAGGCTGCTTCAATTATGGGCAAGTGCTTGTAGAACTGACGAATTAACAAGAATGACTATCTCTGATGTAGATAACAGAGGTTATATTATTCTGTGAAATATTCCCGAAACAAAAACTGGAGTTTCAAGAAATTTTGTACTGGTGGAACCCCTCTGGATTGCAATTATCCGAAAATACTGCACTTGTTTCATAAGGCGGTGGAATATTAGATGTAAAACTTCACGGTGGTTACAGAACAGACCTATTGAAATTCAATTTACCAATTCAAATTGAAAAAAAAAGAGTTTGTTATACAAGTGCAATAAACTGCTCTTTCAACGTTAACATAAATCGGTAATCTATTCTCTTGTATTTAACTTTGTTGCAAGTACAAGATTGTGTATCCATTTTTGTGTATTTCTATGTTTATGAGTTTTGTAGGTTAAGTTTAATACCTGTAAACCTGAATTAGAAAATAAGGGTAAAGTGTAGAATAGCCGGCATCCCCGATGACTTACTGGAATACTGGGCTGGATGAGTGTAAAGTGATCCAGATCACGATTGAGTGTTAACTTTTGGATATTAAGCACTTTTTAGCTACTGCTATCAAATAAAAAAAAAACATGTTTAAGATGTTATAATTTCACATTGGCACATAGTGAAATACTTACATCTTAAAAACAAAGCCCAGTTGTAAATATATTTGGCTATTTCTAACGTATCACGGCCTAACCTTATCCATTACACAAACGCCACAGGTGACGCCAACGCCATCATAAACAAAAGCGAACGAATGTGTACGAAGTTGCACGAGCTGTGGCAACATTTGAAATATTTAAATGATATAAATATATATTCTAATACAAATATTTTTTTTAATGTAAAATACATATTAAAGTAATATTATACTTTTGAAAGAAACTAATGCAGCAAGTCAAGAATGTCAATAAGAACAAAACTGAATACTTAATACAGATTATTGGGGTGTATTAGAGTAAATCAAGAAAAAACAAGTACTTCCAGTGACATATCTAAATTTGTAATATCATATGAATATGAATAAAATATTCAAACAAAATTTAGATTTATAATAATTATATAATATTATTTTCATATATGTAATATTAAAAAAAACATTGTAATATTAGTTTTATATTAGGCTAATATTGGTTAAATATTATGTGCTACTTGGGTAGCATCGATATTTCATCAGACTCCGGTCAGATCATTTTACGCGCCGACTGTGATTTAGCTAAGAGCTAAAACGGTTGTATTCGGATTTTTTTTTTTTTTACCTAAACGGTCAATGTATGCAACCAGAATGCCCCACTCCAGCGTGATATTCGAAATTGTCTTTACTACCGTCTATATATCGGAGGCCGAAGGTTCTACGGATGTAGTCCACGTTTTATTTGATGTTTAGATAGAACGCCGTCCAGCAGGCGGTTTTCATTATTACGGAATGCCATTCCGAGCGTGCACGTGAAAAACTATGACCGTGGGATACGGAAGAGAGCGTTCCGGGATCACCTCTTTCCTATACCTGCCGCATTCGGCCGAACTCGATCGCTACCTGCCCGGAACCCCGTCACGGACTTTCCCCGTCCTAGCCGTACTTGAACTGATATAGAAAAAGGTCAAGTAAACAGACGTATATTCATATATACCGGAGACTATTATATATTAAATTATATGATAATTCTATTCCATTTCGTCGCTGTTCGGATCGGTGATTATCGCGGGCCCCAAAGTGGCGAATGCAGACGGGCGAGTGTTGATCGTGATTTTCGGACGCGTATTTTATTCTTTCTCTCACGGCTTTACTATTCCTGATTGAACTCGATTAATTGACGCAGTGATATATACTAATCGGTTGCATATGCGGTGGACTATGCTCTGTGACAAAATACACGGACACTGATTGGAATTATATGTATATATTTATGTATATAACAAAAAAAACCACATTACCGAGGAGTGTGCCACGATTTTAAAACAAAACTACTGTTGTGTCAAACATTTAGTAAAATCTCCCACAAAATAATAATAAAAAAAAACAGTACGTATAAAATTATTTTATTTATAAATTATATTTAAGTAACATTAGAAATAAGGTATTACAATTAATTTCGCACGGGATTCGACGTAAACGATCCTAAAATCACATTTATATAAGTGAAAGTAATTAAAACTCGTTAAAATAACGAGAAAAAAGAAAAGTATGTCACTGCATCTTTCTCAATCCGTAATTTTTAACCTGCATTTCATCGTACACCCTGTACAATGTGGGTGAAAGTTCCACACAGATCTGGCAAATACCGGGAATATTCTGGCGATCAAGTGCAGTTGTGTTAAAATTTTGATAAGATACGCGTTTTATATACTACTTGCAAGTCAAATTAATCGTCTACGCAACACATCGTGTTTGTATAACAACGTTTTGCAATAACTAAACGATCTCTGGCTAAAAATAAATTTAATAATTGACGCCGGCTTACGAGGAATTATCTCGGATAATTATTAAATTCGTTCCCGTGCATATTTTATGCATTTAATGCTACTTGAAAGTAATATTTCGTTTCATTTAAAAACGAGTTTTTATGTCTTTTTTGCATTCATTAAATAAAAAATATTTGTTTTATATTTTGTTAATTGATATTTAAGACAATCATTTTTCCTTTTTGTAGTAATATAATACCTATTTTACGTTTTTATAATCCTTATAGTTAATATTTTTAATTTTCTTCTTATTTGGAACATGACAAACAGTTTTATATACCTTTTTTCAAATCATCTTTTTTTTTTTAATTTTTTTCGAACATCTAAAAGCAATATTTTTAGATATATTGTCAATTAATTAAGACATACATATTTTATTTTAATTTTTTATTTTTTTTTTGATTCTAAATATAAGCGATAAACCTTAAAAAAAAGACATTAATGATGTCCATCCATCCAAAAAAAAAGATTCTCTGAGCAATTTTTGCTCCTATTTTAATTGGAAAGTTTCTAAACTGAAAAAAAATGGCTGCGAGTCATTTGATCTTCAAAATTGCGTTTTGTTTTATTGCATATGATCAAAAAAGGGGCATTGCATATGGGTGATTTGCGAGGCAAAAAAAAACAAAAAAATATTTTTATTTTTGTTTTTATTTAAGGGAATCCCAAAAAAATAAAGGGGCACAATCTTCAAAAATAGCTTCCCTAACAGCCACAAATATACCAAAGATATTTAAAAATAATATTTGATAAATATTTTTCGTGAGAGGTTTTTGAATATATTTTTTTATATTTTATTGCGTTTTGTTTTATTGCATATAATCAAAAAAGGGGCATTGCATATGGGTGATTTGTGAGCCAAAAAAAAAAAAAAAAAATATCATCTTTTATTTTGTTTTTATTTAAGGGAATCCTAAAAAATAAAGGGGCACAATTTTCAAAAATAGCTTCCCTAACAGCTACAAATATACCAAAGATATTTTAAAAAATATATTTGATAAATATTTTTCGTGAGAGGTTTTTGAATATATTTTTTTATATTTTATCTAAATATAGATAAAATATACAATTGAAATATTTATTCTATATTTTAAATCAATGTAAGTTTGATATTTTTTAAAATATTATTTATATGAAAATCGAGATTTTTTATGCAATCGTACAAAGCTATTTAATTTGCCAGGATTAACTAAAATTATTTGTGGACAGTCACCTATATACATATCTTGGTTTTTTAGAATGTATAACAACGATAACACATGAAACTTTCCCAGAAAGTAAAAAAGAACAACATACTTGGAGGTGTCTAAAAGGGAAGAACTTGTTTCTTCACACTCACCATACAAGTTCATAATCAATAATGCCTCACAAATATAATAATAAAATAAATAATTAAATTAAAAAAATAATTCTAAAGTTAGATAAAGTAGAAGTATATATCCCAGTAAACCAAATTCAAATTTCCCGCAATTATTTTTAGTAACTTCAACATTAAAGCATGAAATTACCTACGATTTTGTATTACATTAATAGTTATTTGAATACCTTTATGTTGAAGTTACTAAATATAATTGCGGGAAATTTGAATTTGGTTTACTGGGATCGTTCTGGATTATCAATTATATTATTGCTTTTGATTTGGTGTGAATGGATGTATATAGCAGTTACCTCGCTGCAGTTATTTTAGCTCCTACGTAATATAATTACCGTAGATATATTGATAGAAGTTGCAACCCTCAACTTAGATATTGACTAAATCGTAATTTTAGATATATATTATCTAATTTAATCTTTAAAACTATCATCTTAAATATGTACTTAATATGTATGCATATTTTACCCATTTTATATTATTAGTCCTACGCACCAAATGTACAAAAGCAAAAATTCAATTAATTTTTTTTTGTATGAAATAAATATTTACAGAAATACAAAGCAAAATATTGTTGCAGAGTTAAGAAAAATATATTGTGAAATCATTTGCAATAAAATATAATTAATGCCACATTGTAAAACGTATTTCTATAATATATTTTATGCATATTATGTTAATATTCAAGAAAGATTTAATATATATTTTCTAAATATTTCTGAAATATGAAATAAATATAGTTTGTCACTGGGGTTGTTTAAAGCAAAAGCGGTATTTGCCGAAAAATTTCCTTTCTGAAGTGATGTATGCAAATGTATGGATCCATTCGAATATCTTTAATATGGTTATACTTTGATTTTGATAAATAATCGTCATTCCCTTCTTGTGGCAATACGCAAGTCTATGAGCAAATTCTTAAATGACATTTGCCATTTCTCCTCACGAATTAATTGCGCTTTCTTAATTACTTTCTACCGTCACTTGTCCAGATCATAAACCACAGATTTTAAATGACCCCAAAGGAGGAAATCTAAGGGATTTAAATCTGGAGATCATTCAATGAATACTCTACGAGCAAACTTATTTGGGAATGTTTCGTTTAGAAAAGGAGGTGCTCCATCATGTTGGAATCAAACATCACTTACAGTAATTCCCCACCTTCCACAATATTAGGAGTAATTTGATCACGTAAAAGATCTTGTCTTAAAAAGCCCCTTAATAATTTAAATGCTGCTCACGCTAAAGCCTTTTATTTAAAGAAAAAAAAAATTAAAGTACGCAGTATTCTTGAATTAATTTAAATAATAATAAAAAAATAATCTGCTAACGACCTCCAAAAGATATTGGAAATTTGTCAAACATTTATTGCCTTATCATATAACTAACTGGATTATGTAATATCCTCTCACTTCATTAACTTACAATAATTCAACGCTTCTTAAATTTATGATTCTTTATGTGTCTTTTTCGTCGATCTTTAATATGAAAGCTTTTAATAGAAAATTATGTGTTATTGCTGGAATCTTAATGGCTCCTTACCTCAATAACAACCCAAGTAGCACATAATATTTAACCAATATTAGTCTAATATAAAACTAATATTACAATGTTTTTTTAATATTACATATATGAAAATAATATTATATAATTATTATAAATCTAATATTTTGTTTTGAATATTTTATTCATATTCATATGATGTTACAAATTTAGAAATGTCACTGGAGTAGTTGTTTTTTCCTTGATTTACTCTAGTACGCCCCAATAATCTGTATTAAGTATTCAGTTTTGTTCTTATTGACATTCTTGACTTGCTGCATTAGTTTCTTTCAAAAGTATAATATTACTATAATATGTATTTTACATTAAAAAAAATATTTGTATTAGAATATATATTTTATATCATTTAAATATTTCAAATGTTGCACAGCTCGTGCAACTTCGTACACATTCGTTCGCTTTGTTTATGATGGCGTTGGCGTCACCTGTGGCGTTTGTGTAATGGATAAGGTTAGGCGTGATACGTTAGAATAGCCAAATATATTTACAACTGGGCTTTGTTTTTAAGATGTAAGTATTTCACTATGTGCCAATGTGAATTATACATCTTGAACATGTTTTTTTTTTATTTGATAGCAGTAGCTAAAAAGTGCTTAATATCCAAAAGTTAACACTCAATCGTGATTCTGGAGTCACTTTACACTCATCCAGTCCAGTATTCCAGTAGATCATCGGGGATGCCGGGCTATTATACGTATTACCCTTATTTTCTAATTCAGGTTTACAGGTACTTAACCTACAAAACTCATAAACATAGAAATAAACAAAATGGATACACAATCTTGTACTTGCAACAAAGTTAAATACAAGAGATTAGATTACCGATTTATGTTAACGTTGAAAGAGCAGTTTATTGCACTTGTATAACAAACTCTTTTTTTTTTAATTTGAATTGGTAAATTGAATTTCAATAGGTCTGTTCTGTAACCACCGTGAAGTTTTACATCTAATATTCCACCGCCTTATGAAACAAGTGCAGTATTTTCGGATAATTGCAATCCAGAGGGGTTCCACCAGTACAAAATTTCTTGAAACTCCAGTTTTTGTTTCGGGAATATTTCACAGAATAATATCATCTCTGTTATCTACATCAGAGATAGTCATTCTTGTTAATTCGTCAGTTCTACAAGCACTTGCCCATAATTAAAGCAGCCTATAATTACATCATGTAAAGGTAATTTATATAATAAATTCCGAACAGTGGCAAGTGCTGCTCTACGAATTTCAGCTGGTGTGTACGACAAATTATCATTCTCTGTGTGTCATTGTATAGAAATGTTTATAATAAATATTTATGATATTAAATTTCAATTAAATTAGTTTTATTTACTATTGCTGAATACTTAAAATAGTATTCAAACCAATTTTCTAATATTTCTGTTATATTTATATCTTCAAATATTTGTTATATTAGTATATATAGTATATTTCAAACCAACGGAGGAAAATGCTATTCCAAGCCTTGCCCAAGACTTGCAATAGCACTTTCCTCCCTTGGTTTGAAATATACTATACTAATATAACAAATATTTGAAAAACATATAACAGAAATATTAGAAAATTATATAAAATAAATATTAAAAAATAATATAAAATAAATATTAAAAATACATACAAAAGAAATATTAAAATATCATATTAAACTCATATTACAAAGTAATATGCATGAAATATTTAAAAAACTATCGTTTATGATATAAAAAAATATTTAATTTTTATATTTATTTAATATTTTTGTGCTACTTGGGAAGGGTTTAAAAAAACAGGCGAAATCTCAATTTGTTGGGTATTAAGGAAACCACATTCGATTACTTATTCAAATGCAAACAAAGAGATTATCGGGAATCATTTTGCACAGATGCATTGACGGAAGGGCAGTATCTATAAACGATAAACAGGAGACCCATTCTCTTGATGTCGCTTTATGTTCGCCGCAACGTAGGGGACAAAGAAATACATATGTACTCTAATCTTACTTACGTCATTGCCGAGATAGCTTGAATAAATATGATCATCAAGGAACAAATACTAACGGAAGAAATCCGTTAATTATTCACGATATTTGCCTAGTAGGATAGCTAAAGCTGCTATAACTTTTTTTCGCGGAATCGACTGTCGCACGTTTGGGCCTGGTTTTGCGTAAAATACGTGAGGTTACAATCCGAATTTGCATATGCCTTACGTTGAACATAACGATGTGTGTTTTAAGGTCAAAAGATCTAGCTTTTTCTCTGTTTATTACCTTTTTTTAATTTCAAATGACGTTGGTGATACGTTAATTGCCGGTTTACTGTAATTACATTTATATAAAACCAGAAGTATACTTAAAAAAAAAAAGGAACGAGCCATTTCTGTCGGATCCGAAACTTGTCCTTGCAAATCGCCTATTGCGTATGTTGTTATAACGTGGAGATGCTACATTAAAGGCGATTATATGAAATAACATATAATGGCTGAATAGAAATTGTTATCGCATTAAAACCCGTCACTTACGTTTGAATATACGCATCTCTGTGTGTAAGAGGTACTATGCGTCCACTTGTAAATAGACCTAGACCAGAATTGTTCCAGATGAAATTCGACGTTGGCACAGCGAATATGGCTGGATGTTAATCATTCTGATTCGCATATTTTTCGAGCGTGAAAATTAGCACTAAGGCGCTGTTAATTATCGTAAATATCTGTCTAAATTTGGCGAAAGTATTTTGATCTATATACCAAATTATTTGTCTGTTATCATGATCGTCTAGACTGGAGTTTTTCAGAAGTACTGCAGCCTCTAGGCTTTTTGTATTTAGTATATTTTTACGAGTTTTAATAAAACCCTGCTTCAGGAGTGCAGTATTCAGGTTTAGCACCTCTATGTTTAATAACGACAATGATATTTAATTAAAACCGACAATTTTTTGCACAAAAAAAAAATAAACAAAATCGATTTCAGTTACGAAAGTTTTCTTGAAAATATGCAAGTTTCTGAACAAATTCTGGACTGGCATTTGCCAAAACCTCCTCACGAATTAATTGCACTTCCTCAGTTACTTTCTGCTGTAGCTTGTCCAGATTATGCCGTCATCTAGTATAAACCACATATTTTAAATGATCCCAAAGGAAAAAAAATCTCTAGGATTTAAATCTGGAGATCCTGGGGGTCATTCAATGAATACTCAACGACCAATCCAACTATTTGGGAATGTTTCGTTCGTTCAAAAAAAAAACTTGTAACATTAAAGGTATAGTGAGAAGCTGCCCCATCTTGTTTGACCCAAACAAACTACCTGCCAAAACAAGTGACACTTCGAAACAGGTCAGTCACAAAGCTGAAATCTGCATACAAAAAGGAAAAAATCGCTGATAATCATCTATCAGAGCTTCATGCATGGAAGCGAGTATGTTGGCACGTCATATACAAAATTAAACAAAAAGTCAGTGCATCTTTTTAAAAGCTGACCTTTTTTAATAAAACTATATAGTATTAAGGTTTAGCACCTCTATGTTTAATAACAACAACGATATTTAATTAAAACCGACAAATTTTTGCACAAAAATTTTTTTAAACAAAATCGATTTCAGTTACGAAAGTTTTCGGAAAGATCTCTTGACAATATGCAAGTTTCTGAACAAACTCTTGACTGGCATTTGCTAAAGCCTCCTCACGAATTAATTGCACTTCCTCAATTACTTTCTGCTGTAGCTCGTCCAGATTATGCGGTCATCTAGTATAAACCACATATTTTAAATGATCCCAAAGGAAAAAAAAATCTCTAGGATTTAAATCTGGAGACCCTGGGGGTCATTCAATGAATACTCAACGACCAATCCAACTATTTGGGAATGTTTCGTTCGCTTAAAAAAAAACTTGTAACATTAAAGGTATAGCGAGAAGGTGCCCCATCTTGTTGGACCCAAACAAACTACCTGCCAAAACAAGTGACGCTTCGAAACCGGTCAGTCACAAAGCTGAAATCTGCATACAAAAAGAAAAAATCGCTGATAATCATCTATCAGAGCTTCATGCATGGAAAGGAAGTATGTGTGGACACGTCATATACAAAACTAAACAAAAAGTCAGTGCATCTTTTTAAAAGCTGACCTTTGGACGATGTTCCAAAATTCTGCTTCAATGCTTCTCACGTAATTGAGCTGTAAAATAATCTCCCTAACATCCAGGAGTCACCAATTCACCTATTCTATTGGTATGTTTTTCCAATTGTTATGATTTACTACTGAAAACTAGTATTGTTATAGTTGTTCAGTGCATCTTTTTAAAAGCTGACCTTTGGACGATGTTCCAAAATTCTGCTTCAATGCTTCCCACGTAATTGAGCTGTAAAATAATCTCCCTAACATCCAGGAGTCACCAATTCACCTATTCTATTGGTATGTTTTTCCAATTGTTATGATTTACTACTGAAAACTAGTAGTTATGATTTACTACTTGAAACTTGATGATTAAAAAAAAAAAAGAAATTAATATCTTTGTCGTTTACCTTAAGCAGAGTACTATTGAAATACAGGAGGGGCCCACGGCCGCACCATTACAAATCACAAATTAGTCGTTAAAAAACTGTTATTTTCTGTAAAAATACCGATGAAAACACGTACACATACACACAAATTTAAGTACAGAACGAACGTTGCGATTTCTATGATTTTGATGCGACGAAACGCGCTTTGTAGTGATTTATGCAGACAAGCGGCGAACTGGGGCCACGTTTAGATTGGCACCGATTTCAGATGTTTGTAGGTCCGGGAGGGGGTGGTCGCAGTATACGCAAAAATTACATTTTTTCGTATACTGCTCTACTACTTCATCAGTATACATCAGGGTGTCCCACTATGATGGTAGGTAAGCGTGTGAGTCAGACGGCCGTCGAAGATCGGCTATTGAAAGTAGGTCGCATACGGACTTCGGTTTAAACACTTCCCTCGCAATAGAAATTGAGTTTAAGAATTTTTAATATTTATTAAGTATGGTAATCAAGTGTAGTGTTATTCTAGGGTGATATAGCAAATTAATAACTATAGTATTTCAAATTAAAATAAACTACCATTCATAGCTTTCTTAGGGTAAAAATTATGAAAATGAAATAATAACAATAATAAGGGAGTTTTCAGTATTTTTTTAAGTAAAAAAAAAAAAAAAACAAGCCATTTGCTTAGATAAATAGACAAGAAGAATAAAAATTGTGTTTCCCATTCTTTGTAAGAAGTACGTCCACTTATGCTTAGAATATCCATTATATTTTACTGGACGATCTTCGCTTAAATAACTCATGTGCCCTGTGTTGTGTTATGTTTTTATGTGTATCAGGGAGGTAGTTTCATTCAATATTATCACGAGCTGAAATCTGTGTTTAAAAAATTAGTTAATTAATTTTCCTCAGATCGAGTCCCTAATTTGCATTTAATTAAATGGGAAAAGTCTTATTAAAATTAAAAGTAGCTATATTAAAAATATTCGTATGGATCCATACATTTGATTAAACCCTGTATAGCGTCAGTTCCAGCGCTTCGGTTCATTTACGATTACACGGATAGTACTAAATGTGGCTTACTGTTACTATAATCGTTGCTGTTCCCTGCTTTTGAACGAAGAACCATAAAAAAAGGCAGCCCGATACACTAGTGAGTGGTCAGGATGCCGTGTAGTTTAACTGCTGCCACTAAACTCTGTAGTCTGTTCTGTTTTACAACAAAACACCGTTACCTCCGGACAACTGTAGACATCGCAGTGAATCATACGACACTGAGACAGCCAATAATATCGGTTTAGAAAGCAAAATGCGTTCTCTTTCTTTTTTGCTAGTAATTTCGGTTTTTTTTTTTTCTCTTTTAATACTTTCTTCTTTACCATATATATTTTTTTTCTAATATGAAATAAGAATTGTAAATTTAATGGGACGCGGGTAGGGAGTTTCCTAATTCGTATCATCCCGAGGAGCACAGCGCTCGCGTTGTCACACTTTATCATTTATATAGTATGGTATAACTTGAAATCCGAAACTACATACATGCACAATATTATATGTATGCTCCTTATCTTTACCACCGTCGAATATAGTACACTTAGCTGTCGTGATATCACACACCTCAGTCAGTCAGTGAGCTGCTCGCGGCTTCAACGTATCGCTTTATTTATTTGCACTTTTATTGGTAAGTTACGTAATCCGTATTCACCATAACATAGTATTTATGATCGTTGGCCTCTAGTCCCATGTTATACATCCTTGTGCATTCATCAAGGAGCATGTGGAGACGGAAACAGTGCATTATACCCGCTGGGCATAATTGATTGTTTAAGGAATATTACAGTGACATTGGATACGCCCGAATTTTATTATTTTTTTTTTCCGCAAAGATAAGACCTCATTTTTATCTAATAAGCTTCCCTCCATAATTGTTTTATTGCTTTTTCGTTTCTTTTTTTTTTTTAATTTCATTAATTCCCCAGATCGTCATGTGGGGCCCCTTTTGCCTCTTGTGGATACTGGCGTGGAGTGTCTTGGGCGCCCCCTCGCCCCAATCCACCCCATGCCCCGAAGACTGCGAGTGCGCCACGACAACCAAGAGTGGCGGCATCAGCGCCCGCTGCTCGTCCCAGAATTTCCTGCACGCACTCACCGCGAAACAGCTCCACGACATCACCGAACTCCACCTGGCCGGATCCTCCATCAAAATCGTCGACCATAAACTGAAGAAGCTGAGGAACTTGAGCCGGCTGACCTTTCGAATAATCGCATCGAGAGTTTGGACCACTTCCCCCAATTCCACCATCTGACGCACCTGGATCTCAGCGGGAACGCGTTGGAGAAGCTCGCAGCCGAATCGTTGCCGAAATCGATCGAACATCTGGACGTGTCGTCGAACCGCATCCGCGTCCTGGGCAAGGACGCCACGAAATACCTGCCGAATCTGCGCGAGGTCAATCTGAACGGGAACCCATTGGCGTGCGGGTGTGATTTCGTCAGGGATCGCGATCATTTCACGCGCAACGATGTGCATATCGTGCGTCCGGCCAACTGTTACACCCCGGAGAATGTGCGCGGCGTCTCCTGGTTGAGTGTCCATTGTTTTTCGGGGCAAGTGACGTACGACGATCTAGGGGAGATGTTGGCCGACGAACCAGGGTCTGGTGAGGATGTCGGCAGCGTCGTAGTGGCGCCAGCTTCCTCGGATATCCTGGGATTGGAACCGGATGAGGAGGATTTCCAAGATAACGACGATATAGAAGGGGAATATATGAAGTTTAAGGACGGCAATTCCTCCTCGTCAGAATCCGTCGAAGATGGTGTTGAAGGTAGCGGGTCCGCTTATTACGATGTCACCAGTGGGTCTGGAGATGGGGAATTTATACCGGTATCCCCTGATCCGCACGTGCGAAACTGCTACTTCAATTGCTCCACCCCGCCACCAACCAGCGATGTTGACGAGACGGACCCACCTGCCAGCATCGACCAGGAGATCTCCAGATTTTTGGGAGATATCAGCGGAAGGACCACAATAGCCATGCCGACGACCACTACCACCACACAGGTCCCAGTGCATGAAGAGGAGGTGCAAAAGAGTGCGGCCACTTTATCCACAGGCATCCGTGCTAATATAGAAGCGCCAAAGGAATCCCAAGCCACCCAAGACGTTGCCAAGAAAAATAATACCACGACTTACGTAGTGGTGGGGGTGCTATTCGTCGCGATGGTGGCTCTGGTCGCGTACGTCGTCGTAAAGAAGAGGAACGCCAGGAACCACGACGTACGCAGGCCAGTTTCGAACCACGACGTGAAGGAGCCACTGGCTGTGGAGATGAAGCCACTGGTGACGCAATCTCCCCCATACAAGCCAAATCCGCCTGCGGAGAGGACGCCATTGATAAACGGACAAAACGGGACGAACAAGAAACCGGAGGAAGATCAACCCGACGCTAAAGTAGACATTCCGAATGGGTTCGACGCCACCGAAGAGGAAGAACCACAAATCAGGCCCAAGAAGGAGGACGACGCCCTCTTGACACCGGGCACCAAACGCGTCACCATCCAAGCTAAGGAATTATCATCGCCCAAATCGCCGGTCTTGGTGACCAGACGTGTTGGCGATGACGGTAACATCGTGTCAAGTCCACTGCCGAACGAATTTAAATATACGTAAATTGGAAAAAACAAGAAAAAAAAACGCAGTATTTTACAACCATATGACATATGTGATACAATTTTTTTTTTAACTTATAAAAGCGGCTTTTCCTATGATTTTATAGATCGCGTGGGTTCGCCATCACGATCATTGGACTGTTCTTTTGTTTCTGTTTCTAGGATGGCTGTTGTACGGAGCGAGCGTAATTTACTGTTTTCGAGTTAAAAAATAGATAAAATATTTACTTACTTTTTTTCGTATTAGTCTGTTATAAGTGTTTGTATGTATATTTACGACACATGGATTTAATTGTTGCCAAAGTGAAATTTTTAAAAGAAATCTTTACGATGTAACCTTCGCGGGGATACTTTTATATTTATTTAGAGATATTTATTGAATATTTACTGTTAAATCATTTATATTATTATACTTGGTATAAAGCGATGCCACTGAGACTGCTTCATTTATGCCTCTACGTTCTTTACTTTTTTGTCCCCTACTTCCTGTTTTCATATCACATCTTGTCTTCACATTTCTATTTAAGCCTTTATATAATGTATGCATTTCGAATTGTCTTTTTTTTTATCGTGGTAGCTATGTGACCTTTTTTTATTACTAGTTTCAAACCTACTGTTATTAGAATTTAAATTTGTGTTATAAATAAATATAAATAAACATGTTATATATAAAAGAAATGGTATTACATCTCTTATCCTACTAATTAGTCCTAGTTTCGTCACGTTTATCAACCAGAAAAATAAACAGATAATTAATCTTCTAATAATAATGACTTCCAAACAATATAGCTCCGAAATTTAAGGATCAGGTATGTAGTAATTTTAAATTTTAACCTTTTTAGATTCGTGTTATTTTACAAACAGAACTGGTAGTCTTTATACGGCGCATAATTAATTCTTTTTACGACTTCAATCTATATAGGAGATTACATAATATTACCATTAAAATTGGAAATAAAAAAGAACAGTCTTCTAATCGCCTTGTTTATTTGAATTCTTCATTGAAAATTATATTATGCTCGGATGTTAATGGAACATTAAATACTGAATATATACAGATATATTTATATAGGGATTTTAATAATTACTTTTTTAATAGCAAGAAACGTATTTTTGCTTTGGTTGAAATGGATTTGAAACGTCCAGGTAGCAGAGTGACGTTTAATAGCCGTCAATATGACGTTAATATCCATTAAACGTCATTTTACGTCACTCACCTCAGGTTTTTTTTTTTTTAACGCCGTCAATTTTGTTAAAAATTTATATCCTTGCAATTTCTTTTTTTAGATATTATTAAATATTCAATTAAAAAATTTGAAAATTCATTTAAATAATAATAATAATATTCCTTTGTTTCTAAAATAACAAAAAAACGTAAAAAAAAACGAAGCCAAAATGCAACATTTACATTACACAGGAAAATAACATTCGCGAAAATTGCATATTTTTTTTTTAAAAATCTTCCGAAGAGTAACAATTGAAAAATTTAAAATTACTAAACAAAAATTGTTTAATATTTTTAACTTCGCTAGGTAAAACATTACAAAGTCTACAACCGATGTATTATATATACCTACTTTTCTGAAATTAAATTGATATCATTGTTAGAAGTGATAATTAAATTCATGTCGTCAGCCAGCCTAGAGAACTACGTTAGTATTAACGTACATTGGCAGGCCGTTAATATAAATTAAAAAATAAGGTGGGACCCAAAATGGAACCTCGAGGAACGCCTATAGGAATAGTTGCAAAATCAGATTTGACACACCGTCACAAGCAACTCTCTGTTGACGATTTGACAAATAGCTTTCAAACCGTGCTTTGATAAAGGACTTTGAGTGGAATGTTGTTTTAATGCTATATTGATATTTTTAAAAAGGTTTCAAATGTTGTATGTAATCATTATTGTTTGTAACTATAATTTTTTTTAACTATAGAACAATCGTCAAAGCTATTTTTTCTAATAATTTATGACTATTGCAATAACTGTTTAAAAAGTAATCAATGCATTATCATCGTTTTATGCTGAAGTGTATTAATTTCTTTTTTAGTGCTATTCTACTTAATACTATTTTAATAGTTTAAATCTAAACGTATATTTATCTTCAAACAATGAAGAAAAAATAATTTATATTCATTGTCGTGTAATAAACCCACATTTCAAGAAAATGAATTTTATTATTAATACAACTATGGTTACAAATTAAAGGATTCACAGCTTGTATAATCTGCATATACAGTGCGTTTGTTAAATGATGTCACAAATTTTAAAAATTATCAAAATCATTGAATAGTATATTAAAGTACGAGTTTCATAAGGCATGATTTTGTCGCACGAGTTCAAGTTTAGAAAACGAGCCGCAGGCGAGTTTTCTAATGAACGAGTGCGACAAAAGGCTTATGAAACGAGTTCCTTTATACTATTTTTTATTTTGGATTATAAATTGATAATAAATATTAATAAAATCTCATTAAAAATGTTGAGTTTATTTTATATGAGTTGGTCACATTGACATACGATTGACATTTGACGAATTCAAATTCAAATTCGGCTATTTAAATTGTTTAAACAATATATTTCATAATATGTCTCTGTAAACTGTAAAAAATGAGTGATACTTGAGACAAATTTATCTTGTACGCCACCACAACTGCGTGAATTGCGGATAACGCGTCATAAATTTATTACCGAAAAAATCAAAAGCAGTATATGAAAAATGCTACCATTCAATTTGAAACTATGGGCTGTACAGAATAATGTAACACAAATATCTAAAAATCATTATTGGCATATTTGAAATAACAAGGTAAAATAAGAAATCTTCTACCTTATGGTCTATGTATTCCATGCTTCGTTCTTGCTTTTCCATTTATTAAAATACAGACATATCAAATATATTAATTACAAGCCTATTTAAAACGATTCTCGGAGGGATACGAGGCTAAGAATCTTAAAATTTTATGCATGAAGATATTTAATAAATTTATAGGAAGAAGGTTCTGACGCGTTGTATTTAGCAATAAAGGTACGATATTTTTGCAAAATGTAATTTTTTATGTAATGATTTAATTTTAGATCGTTTTATAATGGGTTACACAGTGCTGTAGACGAGATGAATTAACAATATGTCCATACATGATTTAGAATTTAAGAGTGATATTATTTGGTGACAGTACCTAAAACAAAAAATAATATCGTAAGAGTTTTTGCAATTACGGTGAAAGATGGTTACTTTAATTAAAAAATATGTCGCCCTGCGACCAAAAATATTAATCATTCAAGATTCTTCCTTACATATCGCAATGGTTATTGTTATCGTGCCCGATTGGAATTATACGATTGGCAAATGCCTAAATTAATAGCTGATTTTCTAAAATTGCCCAATTCAGAGCTTTATACTGGACATTGCTTCAGACGTTCTAGTGCTACACCACTAGCAGACGCAGGCAGTGATTTGCTGACTATAAAACGTCATGGTGGATGGAAGTCATCTGCGGTAGCTGAGGTTACATCGAAACATCTATGAAAAGTAAGTGGCTGTAGGCACAATTATCAGGGCCAAGTACATCTGGTCATTCTAGAGTTAATCATGAATGATTCTCATCACAAGAGTCTACATTAAAGCAATAACATAACTCAGCAAACTTTGTTACGAAGAATTTGCCTGGCATAACAATACATGCTCAAGATACTTGTTCCGTCAGTGTAAATGTATACAGTAATTCCACGCTTCATAACAATTTGAACTAAACTAAATTTGTATAGAATTTTTGATTAAAGTATTTACAATTTACATGCATTAAACGTCAATTTTGCTTTCTGTCATAATGTATTCAATACAGCCAACCTATAGAAATGAAAAAAGGCGTATCACAATGAAGCACTTTTCGATACGCAAAAGCGTGTTACAATTGCGTTTTTATGAACGCAAAATAGAAAAAATAATTTGTTCCCCAAGCCATAAATGTCAATTCCTAAAACACGATAATCTATTACATTACCTAAAAATATGTTGCACTTGCCCATATATATATTCTTTGCTCACATTGCTTGTTAGCCTTTGGTGATTTCATTAAGTTATTTTGAACTAGGAAATGTTGAAGATACAAGTGTATTGAATCAGTGGCGTAGATAAAAAGTATGGGACCCCTGCGGAACCTCGTGGGAGCCCATTCAAAAATATTAATACCTATTTAAATATGCTAGCGTATCTTGAGATATTTGTGATTGCCTACGTATTGGTTATATAAATTTGTAACACTATTCGTTTCTGAAAGATAGTAACTTTTATTATAAATATGTTAGCTCTTTTCGAGGGATTTTAGTACTTCGTTGCTCGAATTATTTTCGATCTTGGTGAAATATTTAATAAGTACGTTTCTACGAGATGAGCAAACTTGATTTTAAGAAATAGGATCTAATCGCAGTTTTTTCGGAGTTTATTAAAAAAAAATCGATTCCGTTGAATCCTAAACTTTAGCAGGAATTACATTAATCACATGGGAAAATCAAATTTGCGCGTGTCCGCAGCAGATAGGGGTTTAGAACATCCACAGATAGTAATTTTTTTTTTTTATTAAAGTTACGTAAACACAATTAAATCGTTATCTAAATCCGCGTTAATAGTTTTACATTCAAACAATGATGATATCGCCCAGAATCGCGTAAGAATTATTATTAATTCCCTAAAAGAAATTAATTCTGATCTACTTGGTATTAGATTATACATCTTGTGATCTGCATTAAAATAAATTTATTCATAGTTTAAATTTCCACCTTTCGGTTCTCAAATCAACTGCCTTGACCTTTGGAGATTAATGTTTTTGCAAGGATTTGGACTTTATCAATTCACTGAAGTGTTGAACAACCGGATTACCGCTGATAATTTTAAAATTTCCAATTGACTCAATTTATGCCGGGTATCGCGTAGATAATGATCATTTTTACAGTTGCTTTCGGGGAATGCACACTCGTACAGCTGTATTAATTCAATTTTAGAAATCTATTAGCAACACCCGATAACAAGAAACCGCCTTCCATGATGCGAATGCGCCATATTTGTATTTCTCATTTGCATCCTCGGTATTGCTACAGATATCAAGTACACATGCACCTAATAAATAAATTATTATCAGTTCTAATGACGTATGATCGTTATGCGTATCCTATAAGGTGTGTTCGCTCCTGTGAGTTATTTAATATGTTACATCGTATGTTTGATTAAGACTCTTTTAGATATCTCCGGTATCAAATTACTCGCTTGGATATCTGCCGGCGACGATTTCATATTTTGACAATAATAATTGACGAGTGCTAAACAGGACCGCAGACCACATGCCCGAATTGGAATAAAATAAATCAGGCATCCTTTTATATTTTTTACTTATGTAGTTATACTTTCAAGGACAAATTGATATATCCCGTAACATTGCTTTAGGTGACCTAGACCACTTAAATAAGTCTCGGCACATCGAAATAAACTTTTGACTTCTAATGAGATAAGTGGTTAGAAAATTTAGTTTGGCCAATGCATGGCCTGCTCACAATGATACTCCCGGATAATACAGGATTATGTTTAAATAAATTTAAGGTTACATTATATCCATTATTAAGAGTCAATGAATTAAATACCATTACTATACAGCATCGTGTTTGAAAAAAGTAGAAATTTATTAGGTTATTATACATGCAAAATCATATTCCCAATGCCCAAATGTATTGCCCCATTCCAAACTCAATGTATCGTGTGTTAATCAGTCAAGTCTTTGGTTGCACTGATAGAAGTATCATTTGTGTAATTCATCATCCATATCGTGCAGCAGTAAGTGTGCCTTCAAAAAAGGAAAAAAAAATGGGATCCCATTAATCTTCTTGGACCCAACTCTGCCCCAAACACAACAACAAAAAAAATGAGGATTTTCCAATGATCACAAGCTCATACTTTGTAAATTTACATATCCAGAAGAATAAAACCAAGCCTTATCTGAGAAAAAAAAAGTGTTGAGGATATCCTTATAGTTTAGATTATTTTGGAACCATTGACAAAATTCCAGTCTTGTGGGATAATCCACTGGAAGATGTTCATGAAAATATTGCAATTTATTTGCAATAAATTGGGTTAATACAGCACATAAAGTATTGGTCTAAAGCACTGTACACTGTTGAAAATATTACGGTGTTGGCGTTAATTTTGCGCTAGTCAAATATTTTAGTGTTGATTTTTACAAACTTTGCCAGACGAATTGACTACATGTGTTTAGTAGAACAGAAATTACTAGAATTTGGTGTGAATTCTTTGTTCAGATATTGAGGATTTACTATTTCTCTAGGCCATTTAAAGCATCACCAATCAGAATTTTTCCCTCGGATAGAAATATAGAAACCCCACCTAATCTAATACAGTATTGCATTATACGCACCACCTGCATTGCACGTGTATCTGTTTTCGTGTTTGATTCTCCGTATTAACATATCCAAACAAACCACCAAATGTGACTGACCTGCAAAGTGTAACCTTGTGTTATTAAACGTTAATTCCAGTGGGCATAAAAAATTTCAACATCTTAAAGATGTATTTGGAACAACTATTTACGTAATTAGTTCAGATTTGAATCAAATAGCATAAACATTCACTTAATTTTATAATGGTTCTCAAAAAATCATTTTAAAATTAGTACGTTTAGTTGAAACCAAAACTTTTGAATGAGTGGTTCTGTATATTTATAATTGAGAAAACGTCTTAAAGAGAGAATAGTATAGCACTAAGAAATAGGAGTTGCATATTAAAAAGACGTTGTGTTTAGAACACGGTGTTAAATCATCCAATAGATCGCATTCATTTAGTTAAACAGCTAGTAAATTTGTCTAGTCTAGATCAAATAAAATGTGACTAGAAGTATATCATAATTACACGTGTCAGTTGGACAAAATAACCCTTAGCAATAGACAATACTTGACTATCTTTGTTCGTCAAATTTAAACTTCTATAGTTCTAGACAAAATAACACGAAAACAGTGTGGACCTCTCCTGACTATTAAATTAGTCAAAAAACGTGTTAAAATTTTCAACAGTGTAGTGTGGAGGCATGGGGGCACAATAGGTCTCTCTGGTCGAGCTGCCTTCCTCGGGTTTTTACACCCGCCTATGGAAAAAAAAACTGTAGCATTGAAGCAATCTTTAAAAGTTTAGCTCAATACAGCGTAGTGTTTGACCAACACTTTATTTGTTGTATTAAAACAATATATTGTTCTTTATACACAACCCAATTTTGCCTTGATTTGATCCACATCCCTTTTCTCAGTATTTTTAATTGTTATTCATCCCTTATCGTTACTGCTACTTTTAGCCCTCAAATTTATTAAATTAAAGTGCAAATCATTATTTGATTTTGTGTTAATGAAGTGAAATTTGTGATAAACTGTTTTAAAGTGTGTAACGTAAGAATTATATTTAATTAAGATTACATTGTACATTAGACTATATTAGGGATCAATAAATTAAATAGAATTAAACATCACTCTCCATGTAGACACGTCTATTTAGTTCTGTATCTGAGGTGGTACTCATTTCCGTGTTCGTCCTCGAACTACGCAGGTCCTCAGACGAGGATGCCTTTTTCCTCCTTTTCCTGCGTTTCCGCTTCTGTCCTGGACTCTTCAATTCCGGATTGCTGCCGCCTAAATCGTATCTGCTGCCGGAGAGACTGAATTGGCTTCCGGCCAAACTAGGATGTGATCGGTCCAACCTGGGCATGCTTATTGCCTCGGCGTATGGAGGTGGCCGTTGGAGTTCACGTGGATCAGGCGCGTTCGTCGACTCGTCCATGGTGGCCTCGCGTTCCTGCAGACGCATCCTCTGCAACCTCTCTCTGGCTTCCATGATGTTTTGAGCCCTGGTCTCCCTGTCTCTCTCTTCCCTTCTTCTAATAGCCCGTTTTATCGATAGGATCACGCAAAATAGCAACACCATAGAGAGTATGAGGATCAAGGAGTACATCCAGGCCCTATCGGCGCGGGTGTGGAAATTCCAGACTTCGTAGCAAGCGGAGGCCCAACGGTAGCCTTCAGCGGCAGCTGGAGATTGGCAGGTTAATTCGTGGAGATCGCTGGTGACTTGGTCGCCTCCCAACCATTCGTACAGCGCCCGAAAGTCGGGATCAGTACAATCACACCGCCAGGTATTATCTGCGAGGTATATAATCCTTATATCGTTAAAATACGACCTGTGGACATTCGACGTGAGCCTATTTCCCCTTAAATTTAACGCCCCCAATCCAGGCATGGCCTGGAAGGTGTTGTTCGTCAAGGTGCCGATACGGCAATTGCTCAAATCCAACTTCTTCAACTTGGCCGCGTCCCAGAAGTCCGGTATGTAGCTTATGAAATTCGCCGACAGATTTAGATACTCCAGAAGCGCCAGTTGACTCAAGCTGGTCCGATCAACTCGCGATATTTCGCACATACTCAAATCCAACTCCACCAGCGATTCTATATCTAAATGTACGACTTCTTTGAGATAATTATGCGACAGCTTCAACACCCTCAGTTTGAAATTGAAGCTGAACGTCTTGGCATCCAATTGGGATATCGTGTTGAAGGATAGATCGACGTAGTTCAGACTTTTGGCCCCGTTGAAGGCGTCAGCCGCCACCTTCGAGATGGCGTTCCGCGACAGATCCACGTTTTGGATCATCTCCATGCTCTCGAACGCTCTGGAGGGCAACTCGCGCAGGTGATTACCTCTGAATACCGCGTCGACCAGCACGGGGAAGCTACCACTGGGTATGGCGCTCAAATCGCAATCTGACGCGTCCAGGAATCTCAGCGAATTCGTTCTGCCGAAGAAATGCTTCAGCTGGCGATTTTGGGCGACTTTCAGTAGTTGCAACTTCTTTAGCCCAAAAAACGGGTCGTGGATCCTTTGCAAACTCGCGTTTGTCAAGTTCAGAATCAACAGCGAATTTGATTCTATTTGCGCCTGCAGGACGTCGATGGCGTTGTGAGACATATCCAGCAGAGTTATGTTTGGCAGCCCTTTGAGGATATCGCTATTCACGTTGGTGATCGAACAATTGACGAGGAACAGGTGCTGTAGCGCGGAATTCGATAGATAGTCGTCAGCTATCTCCGGAAAACCTTTCAAGGAATTGTGGGATAAGTACAGCCATTTCAAGCTGGGTAATGGTAAGAAAGCCTGGCTATGGATATCCGCCCAGGATTGGAACTGGTTTCCGGTCAAATCCAGGCTTTCGAGTGATGTGAAGCCAATCAAGTGCGTCTTTATCTATCGCCGCGATTTGGTTGTTCGACAAGTCTAACCATTCCAACTGCTCAAAAATTGATAGATTCGATGGAATTTCGGTAAACATATTGTAGGAAAGATCTAATCGCTGCACCTACAAAAAGAAAGGAAAGTATTTATTATATTATGGGAAGTGATTTCGTCAATGTCAATGTTCGAGTCATTTAGATCAAGGTAATTCAAGCGTGCCAAATGGTAAAGCCGGTTTTTTTTTTTTCTATTTGCTTGCCGATAGCGAAATAAATAATAGTACAAATATATACTGAAGCATTTTGCGGTTTACAACAAAAAGAAAACGGTGTAAAGCATTTCGATCTGAGAGAGAAAAAAAAATGAGTTTCTGCGTTGATATATTTTGTGTTCCGCATGAAAATTAACAGGAAATACTTCTCGCGAAATTCCTTTAAATTCGCGCGCCCACGTTGGCTTAGCTGTACGTGAGTATTTTCGGAGTGGCACAATTGGGATATCCGCCTATTTCACTTGTTTATTTTTCGGCAAAAGTAGTAAACAATTTAAAAAAAATACGTGTAGTGTATACAATGTCGCCCAAATGCACTGCTGTCATCTGTCATTATTGTTTAGTAACATAATGGTGTCGCTTTATATGAATAATTATTAATAATAATGCTTTTAAATTACTATTAGTAAGATTTGCAATAATGCCCGATATTTTATATACAATTTGCTGTTAGCCTACTGTCTTGAATGTTAATCGCCATAATTGTGGATATTGGTCAATGGTAGAAACGCTTATATGTTTGGGCTGGTATTTTCAAACACCATTTTGTTGGCCCTTTTTTCATTCATTGTACACTATGTATTATATATTGCAAGGGTGATATTGCACTGCGACCTAAAAGATCTATTGCGTCCTGTGTTCTTGCTGTTTTACAGCTGGCCTTCCAATCCTATTCCTTTCAGAAAATGTATGATATCAGAAGGCCCCAAGATAGGTAAGTCCCCACTTGGCAAGTAATGTTGCAGATATCCCAGTAATATTACATTATTTACTAGACAGCGATGTTAAACAAAAACATGTTACTGAAATTTTGCAGCAACATTAAATAATGATAGAAATATTGCAGGCCATTACAGTAACATTTCAATGTAATTAGGAAAAAATATTTTAAAACAATGTTGCAAAAACCAAGACTTTGTTGTCAGAAATGCTGAGGTAATATTTAGTTGTAACATTGCCATATTTACAAGGTGAATCATTACAAGGAATGTGCTTGTAACATTAACATATTTACACTTTGTAAAGTGTAAGATAGGTACGTATGTTTCTGCAAATTTAGAATTTTGAAAACACAAAACTAATGGAGCAAATTTTCTCTATAAAGTAAATAATGATGATGAAATTTTTTAACATTTTTTTTGTAGCCTATAATAATCATGTTAATGAGGTTGTGGTTGCGCACTGCGCACTTGTAAAAGTTAGTATCGCTTGCCATCACAAGTTTTTTCGTACCGCGCATAAACGAGTTGGCGTGAACCTGTGAACCCCCTCTTTCACAATATACGGTAATCGTGACTGGACAGGGCGTGGATAGGACCATCTTGGGATTGTGCGTCGCAATTGTTTTGATCAGAAAAAATTCCCGACAATAATGAATCAACATTATCAGGTAAGTTTTATTTATAATGCTAAAATAGGTATGTCGATCCTTTCAAATTCATCGAAGATCTTTAAGGCAGATATGTATTATGTATATCATAACCTATATATGTTATAGTAAAACCTATCTGTTGTGCTATAAGGATGAGCAATGTCACGTAATGTCATTCTTAGAATTCATAGTAATTCTTGATCAAATACAAAGTTTACAATAATTATAAACAGTGTTATATATATAAAATATGCAGCTTATCCTCAATTTTCATATAAATAAAATAGCTTTTCTGATCTCTATTTTTGACGGTGTCTTTTTCTTATTTCAGAGAGAAATATTGTACTCACAGATACAGAATACGAAATAACTGTCATGAAATGGTTTCGTTATGCAAAACAAAGATTTGATAGAAAAACAACAAAATGTTCAAAGGAATAAAATGCATTCGGGGCGTTTTTCTTATGTGTTGTGAGTTTTTGTTTAGATTCTATTCGTGTTAAAATATGTGCCCCATAATCTGTTTCCAATACTGAAGTTTATTAAAATGGAATTTAATATACTTTTTTTTAATCAATAAATGCCTTTATTGTCTTCTGTAAGCAGCATTTTACTTTTTAAAGTATTTATTAATGTATTTCGTTTACTTAAATAGCTATTTATAATATTATTCACTGTATTACTATTTAGTTTTTACATAGAACTATATGATATACGATTGACCATTTTAATGTATCTGCAAAAATAACTACAAAGAAAGACTTATAATGTTATATTATAAAAATGTCTTATCCATTATATTTTCTGGCATTAATGTTTAATGTTAATATTGTAATTTTAGTAAGTGAAGATAAATTCGTATAAAGAGGGGCCGATCTATCGAGTGTAACATGAATATAATATTAACATTGAATTTCGATAAGACTGATGAGATTTCCGTTTTATATTAATTAATATAACCTCTCGATAAACCTCAACATCATGTTTCTTGTATAATGCAGCAAGAACTTTTGGAGTAAATAAAAGATCCTAATAGAAACATTAGTGTAGATATATTTATAGAAACATTTAATTGCCACACTGTATCAATATTTCTCTTTAACATATGAGAAATGTTACGGAAGAGCTATACTTCAACATTAATCGTCATGTTAAAGTAATGTTACTCGAAGACCTCGTATTAACATTACTGGGAAATATTGTTTCGTAACATCGCTTAGGCGGACATTAAACAGTCGTAGAATGTTACTGCATGTGGTACATTGTATACATTTTTGTAACATTTCGCGTTACAAGATAACATTTAGACGACGTTATAGTCATGTTATTTTGCCAAGTGGGTCTCCCTCTTCGATTTCACGTGCTCCTAGGTGCAACGCCCTTGAGTTGCACAGTGCTACGCAATTTGAGAGGGGATGGATGCCATCCTGTTCTCCAAGTTACTCCAGTCCTTTTTGCTTCTCCTTTGTTTCTTCCTTGTGAGGTACTCTCACTTTGGAAGTGGAAGGCTTCTTATGGAGCCTGTTTATTAGCGGTGTCGTCCCGCAAATAAACGTCCTTCCTCCATGGTTGATCCCACGAGTAGCTAGGTTCATTGTTTCACTAACTGGACAGAGATATTTAGATCTTTTAGGTGATCAGATTATTTCTGATATTGAGCAAGATGGGGAATTACCTGTAAATTTTTGGTTCCAGCAAGATGTAGCACCCTCTCACTATGCCCTTAATTTTAGAAGTTTCTTTTAAAAGAAACATTCTCAAATAGGTTAGTTAATTAATTGTAGAGGATTCATTGAATTGCCCCCACGATTCCAGGATTTAAATTCTTCAGATTTTTTAGTTTTAATTAACTATCTTCGTGGTTACTAATAAACATAAGGGTGCTAAACCTTAATACTATACTCCTGAAGTATCAGGGTTTTATTGAAATTCCTAAAAATATGCTTCATTTAAAATAAAAGAGTTAACATCTTTTCCGGATAAAATGGAAATCTGATTCAGATATATATACAGGGTGTATCAAATAAAAACAGTAAATTTTGCTTGGGTGTTAACTACACGACATATAAAGCACAAACCCACCGAAACCGGATTTCATTATTAAAGAATAAAAAAAAAGTAAAATTTAGAGCCAAAAATTCTTTAGTCCGGGCCTAATGCAAGGAAACGTCATGTTAAGCACCCGCTAAACGTGGTATTATGTATAAATACATTGCACTCATTTAGTATTATTCTTAATGGTATGCCGTAAGTTCATTTAACGTCATTCTGAATAAATAAAGGCACGTGTAAAAATAGCAAAACTGAGGCATTTTAAATTTCTTCTTTTTATAAAATAAACATTCCTTATTTGGTAAGAGCATTCTACGTAAGTCTACAAAATATTATTTTTAATATCCTGATAAGACGTTCGAGTTTCACCGGATATGCGACTTCAGTAGTTACAAAAAACGTAAATATTTTTCTTTTGCTTTGTCGAATCGAGAGTTAGTTGTTAATAAACGGTACCACATGAATCTGAGTTATTTCTTTTAGATTTATTAATCACATAACGCAAAATGAATTGAATCGAATTACACCTTTTCACTATGATGTCGCGCGAAAATGAATCTATACATTCCCGCGCTTTTGCCGATGCATCAAGCTTCGATTTTCTTTATATGAAATCATGATGGTCCTGAAAAGGATCGTTTTTTCGAGACGGGAAGAATTTAAATAAAATGTTCGAAGTGGCTTGCACTCCAAGCGGCGATCCATACAAAACTAACAGCGGTAATGGCTGAATGATAGTGGTATGTGGGGGTATACTCGGGACAGCGTTTAGGTTGGACACAGGTGCGGCTCTATCCCACGGCATTTATAAAATATTTTTTTTCTCGTTAATGCTTACAGATAGACCCCCTGTGCATTAAGACTTTTTGATTGTATATGATTACAGCTGCTCCATATTATTATATTTACCTCTATTTATGATACACCCTGTATAAATATACTCATCGAGCAATTAAATGTGAAAAGCCCTTATTGAAATCAAAGTTTTGGTCAGCCGTGTATATATTTACAGATATACATAAATATATAGAAAATATAATAAAGATTATGAGATTGCTTGGGACTCTTTAAGACGAAAATATATGAATTAACTTGCTCTACTAATGGTAACAGTGAAATTTAAAACTTATGTAAATTTCGTGTGGGGTATTTAAAATACGTCAATCAAGTCATTATAATAATAATTTAGAAAGATCGAATTGTCTACGAATGCTGTATCTCTTGGTAGATTCGCAGATCCCAGTGATATTTAAATCGGCGTGTATTTGATAAACTGTAATAGTATTTACATTTAAACCTGCTACTGCTGATATATCCAGTCGATATTTTCGCTTTTTTATCAATCTGTTTCGCTTGCTATATACTTAAATAAAATGAATTGGCGTTAACATAACAGTCTCAGGTAGATTTTTCTTATATCATCTTACGGTTTGTTATTAATGACATAGCATAATGTCAAGCAACCGAAGACGTCAGCGGTTTTTGTAGAATTTCCGCCACACAAGGTTAGCAAGGGGAGTTAAAAACATTGACACCTCGTGTACGTAATGTAACGGATACACGAACTTGTAGAAATCGTTAAAAATAATTGCCGTAGTTTTAATTATATAACGAGTTGTTCCCAATTAAACTTTAGATACATGTATATATATATACTTACTTCGGCGAAAATACCGTCAGGTAAAGAAGTGAACATCATCCCATTGCAATCCACGAAGTTTTCTATAGCGTTGCATGAGCATTGACTGGGACAGGTGTACGTTGAAGAATGGACCGTGTTTGTACAAATAAGAAATGTAAAATACCATGAGTAATAGTAATGGCTGTTACCCATTGTATTTTTTTTTTTTCGGATATCTGTAAACAACATTTACATGTTATCAGGGATTGAGCCGATAGAAATGTCAAACGTATGGTTATTATTCATAATTATCTCTAAACAAATGTATTTCTACAGATAAAGTAATAAAATACCGTGCACACAAACATGGAAAAAAATAAAACTAGTCTTTTGTTTTTACTAACCTATTTTTTTGTACTATTTTTTCCCTCACATTATTTCACTATATAACCGCAGTGTTTTGGAGTCCAGCCATACTTGCCTGCCTACATCGGTATCTAAATAACATAGATTAGGTACAGATATCTCCCCTGATAACACTGAGAGCGTCTTTTTTAAAGACTACATTACACATCGTATAGGTAAAATTATTTAGTGAAGTAATAATTACGATTTGGATTATTCGAAAATTTGCTTTCTGGATTTAGTTAACGGTAACACTGGATTAACTGTTACCTTTTTACAGTTCAAGATTTCGCTGGTAAAATATGATGTTTCGTTTATAAAATATTACGCTAAATTCACTGCGAAAATCAACCGATAACACTATTGATATGAGCGAATCAGATTTTTATCTTTACGCATTACGAAAAGGGAATATTATATAATTACTATCGAATATCATTTATTTTATTGCATTTAATAGTCTATTTTGTTTTTTAAAAATTCAGAATGCAGCGTCGAATGTACCGTAATATATATATAAATAAATATTTTTTCATCATTAATAGTATTTTGATTTAACATGTTTTATTATTATTATAAACAAATAATAACAATAACAATAAAACATATGAAACTAGTCAAATATTACCAAAGAGACAAATATAACCAAAATATAACATAAATATCCAAAATCAAACTTTGGATGTGCAACTATTAATATACATATATAAAAAAGAAGAGATAAATATTTTTATCACATTATTAATAGTATCTTAATTTGTGTAATGTTTTACGATAATCTTTTACATTTGATATTTAAAGTATGCGACCATACGTACACATCGTTTTTCTTTTTTACATTTCAGATTGTTTAAATAAGTATTAAATTAACAAAAAAATAGTTTGAATATTAATGACTAAAATGAATATCTAGGTAGGTTTCGTTCATGGCTTTGAACTCCATCTTCAATCGGTATCCGAATTTATAAGGGTAATAACATATTTAGGTAAAATTTATTAAATGTTATAATATTCAGTTACATGTTCCCAGGTAGCAGAGTGACGAGAAATACGTTTAATAGACGTTGATATCGCGTATTAGACGTTATATTGACGTCTATTAAACGTTATTTTACGTCATTCTGCCACCTGATGGGTTGTAGTTTGTCCATATAGATCTTTCTACATAAATAATACTTCTGTAGATAATTGCTCTTAAATGAAATATATACCAGAAATAATTGTATAAAACGAAAAAATTATTTGTGAGAATGTGATTCCAAATTACTTCTTTTTTTGTTTTTATTTGAAGGAATATCATTCCTCTGGATTGTAACCGCAAGGGAGTCTACCATCTTCTGATGCGTGCAAAAGTGAAAAGGATAAATTAAAAGACACATTAACGAAGGAATAATATAAAAATTTTGTCTTTCCTCTGTGGATTGTTACGTTTAACTTATGAAACCCAACAGAGATGACGGCAAGAACACTGTGGCAGTGCATAAAATATCCTTTTTCAACCAAAAAGCGAAATAAGTATGTAAAAAATTAAAAGCATCTGTTGTATGTGCAGTTTTCTTAAGAGAAATTTGCGTTTATTGTTGTATCACAAGCGATAAGATCATTCCTCTGGTAAGCACAAAACGTTTTTATTTTCTAGTATATATTTGTAAATGTTATTAGAAACATAAAACCTAAGAAATACTAGTTACTCAATTAGAGAAAGGCTAGGTGGTATCAATCAATCAATTAAAATTTATTAAAAAATTATTATTCCTCTGAAAATAGAGATGACCAGCGGAATGACTTAACTCTCCAGAGGAATTACTCAAGCAGATACAAGTATGCTGCTATTGCTCAAAAACATACCTACAAGAAGATAGTCAAGTTAAAGTGATGGCAAACAGACTTTTAAGGCCGACGCTCAGGATATCTCTTGATTACACATTTTGATTACCTTGTAGATATTTTTCCATCTCCTGCAGTTTCTTCTCCAAGGGAGGTGGTATTTTCTTTCACAAAGAAATATTCCAGCTTTTGAACAAGGATAGTAGGGGAGGGTGGGGCATGATGGGGACATCGTCTTATTCTACAAAACGCAGTAAGCATCTGTGCAAATTAATAGCCAGTCCTAATATTGACAAGAGCTGTTTTATGTCTGTTGTAATGTGGAAACTTCACTAGTCGTAATAAAAAAGTCATTGCTGTTTGTGCGTGAACTTTGCAATATCCAGAATTTCGTTAGTTATTTTGATGGTGAGTTCAACGGCGTATCGAAGCATAAGTAAATTATTTACAACTACACTTTTTTGTGCTTATTAATTGACATGTATTGCATGTAATTTTCTATAGTGTGTTATTTGTTTATTTCAAATATTTAATATGTTTATTATAACATAACAGAAACTGTCCCAAAGAGGCAAGATGGGGCATTGGTATGGGGCAACAATGGGGGACATGACTATATTCTTCAGTCTGGTCTGTTATGCCTGATATGCCTTATGCTTTCTCGAAGACATAATGCCTATTTCTCATGTTAGGAATAAAGTATAGGTTCAATCAAAGCGTAACAAGGGAAAGACAACAATCCTTACATACACGTATAAAATCTGCTACAAGAAAATAGAAGTCTGGAGAATCCTAAGGCAACTAGAAGTGCTGAGGGAGAGTTAAAGGAAAAAAAAATGACAAAGAAGAAAACAGAAGAGATCAAGAAGCCGAATTTGTAAGGAAGCAAAGAATAGATTTTTAGAAAACGTCAAGGAAATAATCAAGTTCTTTTGTTGAGGAAGATGACGCTCATTGTTAGTACACTGTTGAAAATATTACGGTGTTGGCGTTAATTTTGCGCTAGTCAAATATTTTAGTGTTGATTTTTACAAACTTTGCCAGACGAATTGGCTACATGTGTTTAGTAGAACAGAAATTACCAGAATTTGTGTGAATTCTTTGTTCAGATATGAGGATTTACTATTTTCTCTAGACATGAGAAGCATCAACCAATCAGAATTTTTCCCTCGGATAGAAATATAGAAACCCACCTAATCTAATACAGTATTGGCATTATACGCACCACCTGCATTGCACGTGTATCTGTTTCGAGTTTGTTTCTGCGTATTACATATCAAACAAACCACCAAATGTGGCTGATCTGCAAAGTGTAACCTTGTGTTATTAAACGTTAATTCTAGTGGGCATAAAAAAATTCTTAAAGATGTATTGGGAACAACTATTACGTAATTAGTTCAGATTTGAATCAAATAGCATAAACATTCACTTAATTTATAATGGTTCTCAAAAAACATTTTAAAATTAGTAAGTTTAGTTGAAACCAAAACTTTTGAATGAGTGGTTTCTTATATTTATAATTGAGAAAATGTCTTAAAGAGAAATATTATAGCACTAAGAAATAGGAGTTGCATATTAAAAAGACGTTGTGTTTAGAAAACGGTGTTAAATCATCCAATAGATCGCATTCATTTAGTTAAAC
Source organism: Protaetia brevitarsis (assembly GCA_004143645.1). NCBI lineage: Eukaryota > Metazoa > Arthropoda > Insecta > Coleoptera > Scarabaeidae > Protaetia > Protaetia brevitarsis. The sequence goes on along the minus strand of RXPK01000153.1, from coordinate 2,673,975 downwards.
AGCTAGTAAATTTGTCTAGTCTAGATCAAATAAAATGTGACTAGAAGTATATCATAATTCCACGTGTTAGTTGGACAAAATAACCCTTTAGCAATAGACAATACTTGACTATATTTGGCTCGTCGAATTTAAACTTCTATAGTTCTCGACAAAATAACACGAAAACAGTGTGGACCTCTCCTGACTATTAAATTTGTCAAAAAAGTGTTAACATTTTCAACAGTGTATTGTAAGGGGAAGTATTGATATAATGCCATGGATGGCGAGGTTGGGTACATGGAGGCTGTGCGAATAACGTGGATGAGTTCGTCTTCTATTGTCTCAATTGTGAAGATTAAGTTTAATATTCTTATCGTTATTGTATTTTTTTTTTTTTTATCTTAAGTAGTTCCGCTTTAAAGAGTTTAAGCTTCGTTCCTGCATGTTTTTAAGAATATTTTATGAATCATTTTTTTTTACCTATTACCTAGATTTATGGTACGACCCATTCTTAACTCACCTGGAACCCCATCTTGCCCCACACATATCTTTTCAAAATTTTCTCACAATATCAAGAGTACCCATCGAAAAATTGTAAATTCATCCATCAGCAGATAAATGTTTCAGGATTACAATAAGCGTACTTAGAACCTTGTATAGCAATTTGCAATCCTGATGCACTGTTCTAAAGCTTAATGTTCGCATCTTGCTCCACCTTCCCCTATGTGTTTTGGTAAAATTTTGTTGTTAAATTTTATAAATTTCAATAAATGTTTAGTGAAAAGACTAGATTTACTGTTAATGATGGTGGCGTTATCATCCACGTACATAATCAGTTTACTGTTGTCAGCATTCGTGTATAATGTAAACAGTAGTGGTGCTAATGTACAGCTTTGAGGCACACCAACGCGTAAGTGAATTCTACAAAATAAGTATGCTATTTACTATTTGACTAACTTCATTAAAGTATCTCGAAAATCTTTGAACTAACTTGCTCATAATTATTAATTTCAGTTAATTTTATAAAGGTAACTTGCATTTGGTACGTTGTTGATGTTTCTTTTTTTCCACCAACCATCATATTGATTTCCTACTAGTAGCATCCCCTCGCTAATAAAACTAATTACACACCCTTAATTGGGATTTATAGAAACGTTTTAGTTCGGCCACCATAAAACGCCATATAAATCGATTTAAGCGTCTTTGAAGTTGTAAGAGGTAGACAGCGAACGATAATCCAGCCCATCGCATAAATATGATCAAGTGTGAATCCTATGCGGTAAGTAGTAAGCCCGGCTTATAGTTTGCTATTTCCCTAGCGTACAGCTGAGACGACAGTTAGAAGAAAAACGCCTAGTAGGGGGTAACTTTAGAGTAACTACGCGGCGACTTTATTGATTGTAAATAAATTTGAGTATAATAAAGGGATGGCCGAGTTTGAGGATCGGTTTTGCGCGGATCCCCCGGCCGTTTTAAGACGTGAAAAGTTTAACGCGGATATACGGTCGAGGTGAGCAACAGGTTAGCCGTAAGCGGGGCGGGGTGTAGAAGATTAATTTTACTTGAATCTCGCCGGAGGGGCACACAACACCGCAACAACCCATTCAGTCACCGTCCATTTACTCCGGCACGGTGCTCATATTCTAAATAGACGATTTAAACTTTAGCGGTTGTAATTAGTTGAAAGCGCCGCTCCACTTTGTGACCTTAAAGATGTATTGATGCCCTAACTCCGTCTAACGCAATTCCTCAGCTTTGACCACGCGCCGCTTTCCCCCAACGTTTGCATAGCGTGAAAGGTGCTCACGCCCGTCATCTATGGAGTTACGCCAATTAAGACCAGACCGTGTCCTCTAACTTGAAAGAGCACCGGTTTGGTATTATTTAGTTTCGTCCTTTTAACTGTTGGATACCCTCCCCCCAGGGGGAAACAGATCGACGTATAACTACCCCCTTAGCTGCGTGGGTGGGGGCCGTATAGCCACCCCCGATAATACCGTCGTATACGACCTCAGTCGAACTGTTTGCGGTTCAATTGAAATGGCTTCAAAGCCACTCTACTTGTCATCCGTGATGTCCCGTTTTGCCAGAGCAGAAAGATCAGACCCCAGATAGTCACATCGAAACAAGGGATTATATTTACAGTTACCCACTCCTCAGCCCTCCTCTCCTTAATGCACCCACCAGCTCGATTTTTAAGAGCGTAGTATTCCTATCGACGTCAAGTTTGTCTTCTTTTTTTTTCCAATTTCATACACAGACAAGGACTATTTATTTCGATTCATTTCAACGTATCGAAAACATTAGATATATACACACATAACATAGCAATATATATATTTATATATGTAAGTATAAATGCATTATATTAAATTTAATAATATTTCAAACTTCAGTAATTGTAACACTTCAACATTTATATATATATACAGGGTATTCCACGTAACTGGTTCATTAAAAGTTTATGATGTTCTATTATTTACTTATATTTGAGATTTTGGCACCGGTATCTGTTCGATTGGAACTATAAATGCACAATACCTTAACCAAAATATCACTTCCGGTTGACCGGAAATGGATGTCAACTTTATTATTTTAAATAGAATGATATAATTTTTTATTCATTTTTGGATTCTACAACTATAAATACGTCAGTTTTCATTAGCTATTCCTATAGCTGCATATTGCCGTTTTTGAGTTATTTGAGTTTTTCTTTTTTTTTAGTCATAATCATTGCATCATTGAGAAATTATATCTTCGGTTAATACTGCAAGTAGAGACTCCAAATTTGCTATGTTATGAATGTAGATATTACTCTAAGAAACGGTAAGCACACTTTACATTCTAACATACAGGGTGTTCAAAACTGAGGAATAAAGTGACATATTTTCAAATGCAGAAAACTCAATTTTTTTAAATAGAACCCCTTGTTTAATTCAGAATTAGGAAGTAAATATCATCCCCTATCACTTTATATGAGCATTCCCTATACCTATCTTAAATAGATTTGAGATATGAGCGACTTTTTGTTAAACAGACTAAGTAGCCCTATCTTTAAATGTTTGTAGCTGACACTGAAATGGATTCACGTCAAATTCATGTATTATTTTTGAATAACCATACAAGAATGTCTGTTCGAATAGTCATTTCTATTAATATTGCGTTGTACGAAAGTGTAATTACAATGATATACCACTTTTGGTTAGTCAATGAATTTGACATTAACACCATTCAGAGCAGCTACAACACGCAAACATAGGGCTACTTAGTCTGTTTAACAAAAGTCGTTCATATCTCAAAATCTTTAAAGATAGGTACAGGGAATGCTCGTATAAAGTGATAGGGGAATATTTACTTCTTAATTCCGAATTAAAATACAGGGTGTTCTATTTAAAAAAAAGAATACTTAGTCTGTTAAACAAAAAGTCGCTCATATCTCAAAATCTATTAAGATAGTATAGGGAATGCTCATATAAAGCGATAGGGGATGATATTTACTTCCTAATTCCGAATTAAAATACAGGGTGTTCTATTTAAAAAAAATGAGTTTTCTGCATTTGAAAATATGTCACTTTGTTCCTCAGTTTTGAACACCCTGTATGTTAGAATGTAAAGTGTGCTTACCGTTTCTTAGAGTAATATCTATATTCATAACATTGCAAATTTGGAGTCTCTACTTGCAGTATTATCCGAGATATTAATTTCTCAATGATGCAATGATTATGACTAAAAAAAAGAAAACTTAATAACTCAAAACGGCAACATGTAGCTATGGAATAGCTAATAAAAACTGACGTATTTATAGTTGTAGAATCCAAAAATGAATAAAAAATTTAAACCATTCTATTTAAAATAACAAAGTTGACATCCATTTCCGGTCAACCGGAAGTGATATTTTGGTTAAGGTATTTTACATTTATAGTTCCAATCGAACAGATACTGGTGCCAAAATCTCAAATATAAGTAAATAATAGAACATCATAAACTTTTAATTAACCAGTTACGTGGAATACCCTATATACAGTGACCGGCATAAACATTGCAACATATGGGATTTTTTTTTTATTATTAAAATATTCCAAATTTTTCTTGGGGGGGATAGGTTGTGCATGTCTAGGAACCCCAAAATTTATTTTGACATACGTCACGTGATCACTAGTATGGCGGTAAATCTAAAAAATATGCCATGAATTTCCAAAAAGTGAGGTTAGATGTCAAGATATCCAAAAAAAGTTATTTTACTTAGAATTCAATTCTGATGCTATGTGCAAATTTTTGTAAAGATATTTAAAAAAAAATGAAAATCACAATTTTTCCAAATATTGTTTCACTGAATTATATATTTCAATTTTTTACGTCTTTAGCAGCTCGACAGCAGTAATATTTCTAAATTTGGCTGATACTCAAACGATTTTGTCAATTTTTGTATAATTAACAGAGCGAAAATTGAAAAGTATGTTTTCGGTATGACAATTGTTGTTGCAAGGGACTGTATATAGTACTAATAAATGAAAGTTCAGAAACATTTTCATTCTAAACCACTTAGCAAGCATTATCCTTATTGAAAATTATAATACTTTTTTTTAGTTAGTCTTAAAACTAGTCTAAAACTGATAACACTATTAAATGCACCCACCGAAGATATTAACGTAGATTTTGAAATTAGAGAACAACGAATAATAAACAGTAGGTAAAATAAAAATAGTAGTAATTACTCATTTACCAGAAAATTAAAATAGTTTACTACATTATTTTGCTGTTTTAATTTCAAAGCCTACTTTACTTATAAGAAACAACACGATATATGTGTCTAACAAGTTGTTCATTACTATTAGTTATTGTTGAAATGTTTTTGCTTAATAAGAATTCACATCATTAGTTAAAAGTACTTTATTATTAATCATTTACTTCTATTGAGTTTCATAGGCATTAAACTATTTTTATTTTACCTACTATTTATTAGTCCTTGTTCTCTAATTTCAAAACCTACTTTAATAACTTCGGTGCGCGCATGTACGCATGTACAAATAACAATTTAAATTATAGAAAACATCATTTGAATGCTCTAACTATCTAGAACGACGTGTATGCATGCTCGTAATCAGCTAGCTATAATATTTAAATATATATATTACATTATGCCAATATCTCCAAACTACACTCCATTCGATTTATATATTAAATTTTCAGAAAGTAACCTTAAAGACGTCGAGTGAAAGGAAAGCTCCGAATAGCGAATGAATCGTTCTGCTAGTGGCAGTAAGGTAAAAAAAAAGTAAATCTCAATTTTGACCAGTCATATTCTATGATCCCGGTTTCGAAAGATGCTGACGGCAGGATATAATAGAACCGCTGCTTTTGTTTTGTATGTAGAACAAATTTTCGTTAAATCTGGCATATGTAACGTTATCAAATTTATTGTGCTTATACAGTCGGAACCGAAATTATTGAGACATATATATATAAATTATTTTAAAATTCACGAATGATATTTATAAAGTTGAAGAAAATAGACAGCAATATTCCTTGTGTCTCGTTTTACTACTCAATGTATGTATGTATAAATTGCAAGGGTGATATTACACTGCGACCTAAAAGGTCTATTGTGTCCCCTGTTCTTGCTGTTTTACAGCTGGCCTTCCAATCCTATTCCTTTGTCAGAAATGTGAGGATATCGGAAGGCCCCAAGTTAGTTAAGTCTCCTTCTTCAACTTGACGTGCTCCCAGGTGCAACGTCCTTGAGTTGCACAGTGCTGCGCAATTTGAGTGGGGATGGATGCCATACTGTTCCCCAATCTGTTCCAGTCGTTTTGCTCCTCCCTTATGAGGTACTCTCACTTTGGAAGTGGAAGGCTTCTTATGGATTCCTTCCTCCATGGTTGATCCCACGAGTGGCTAGGGAAGAAAAGGTCCACCTCCACAGAGCCCAGCATGCAGAGGTAAGTCTGAATCAATGGGGTGCGGCCAGGTGCCCCAAGGTTGGACTAGTTAGATGGTCTTCTATCCAGCACCGCATCCCATAGCACTAGTCGCCACCTTAGGATTTGGTTTTTGTTGAGTTGTCTCCTCTCGGTCCGTGCAGTTAGTCAAGATCCCCATCCCTTTCGGGACCTGGTTTAACAAGTTGACTTTCGGTAGCCGAAAGTAACAACGCATCGTTGTAGAACCCTGTGCAAGCCTTAGCCCACGACACGACAGCTCGGGCGAAGGAGGAGTGGTCACGGCAACGGTCTTCAATTCATCTGCCCCGTTTTAAGCAGAGAGTACGAACTTATACCCGCCACTAACCATCTCGTCTAGGAGCAAACCTGATATAGATGGCCTGTTCCCCTATCCACCACCTCGGGGACGCTCCTGGTAGGTACTCCCAACCCCCAGGTTTACTACTAAAATTTACTAGGTACTGTCTTTTCTCTTTTGTCTGTTTCCTCTTATTTGGGTATGATCAACTCAAGACTCGAGAGTCGAAACGACACCACGTCCATTTTAATGTTAACATAGGTGTCCCTCATGGATCCCATCTAGGATCGTTATTTTTGATCTTGTTTATTAGATGATTTTATTTTTTATTATATCACAGTTCGAGGTAATAATTAAAATTTAAATATGTTTTAGTTCTATAAATATATAAATAAATTTATAGGCACCAGCTTTTTTGTTGTTTTAAATGACTTCTTAAAGAAGCTGCCATTTTTTTTATATTTATTATATTGAAAATTAGGCGAGTTAGGATATCAAAAGGCTTTATGTATTCTATTTATCTATCTATCTATCTAGATATAATCACCAAAACAAAAGAATATTGGAAGGTATGTTCTATTACATTAGTGAACTAAGACAATGCCTTCTGTACAAGCAGATTAGAACGATTAATTAATAAAAAGTACCAAAAATTATGATGTGGAAAACTTACTAATATCATAACAGTGATTGGATGTACATATGTAAGCATTGATTTAAGGTAAATATCCCAAAATCAGATACCGTAAGAATATTATCGTCTGTTTTTGACGGACCAAACAAATATATTATCACCAAGTAGAAACTTAGAGAGTTCTGGTTTGTGTGTAGTGAAGCGCAGACGTGTGTCGAGTCGCTCCAAATAATAAAAGCGAAACTGGAAACATTCTAAGCACAACAGGAATTTACAACCATTTGTTCAACCATTCATTCAAAAAGAATTAAGAAACATCGGGAGGGAAAGAAAATAAAGTAAAAGAAGGACATAAAAAAATTGTAATAATGAAGGGGATCTAGGTAGGAATGGGGTATGCAGGAAATGAAATGACGACATTGGTAGGAAATCGGACAAGGGCTCAAACAAATCAGATAAAAAGGATGTGGTAAAGAAAAATGAAACAAAATTATTGGATCGGACGAAGCAAGACCAAGAGAGAGTGAGGTAGAAAACATGTAGTGAACAGTTACATATGAAGAACAGTAAAAAAAAATTGGGAAAAATAAGAAGAATATCGCGAAACCAGACAAAGCGGAACTCAATGGAGGAGAATGGTGAAGAAAAGTGAGGAAGAAGCATAGTCATGATATTTTTAAGTCATGGACCTTAAAGGCCCAATTAGAATTGGAAAGCCAACTGTAGAACATTAATATTTTTTTTTAGATTACAGTTGTACTGTTAACTACTACACATGCTTTGGTAAAAAAATTCTGTTTCTGTGCTTTTAGTATGAATGGTTGGATCGGACGAGCAAGATCAAGAGAGATGAGGTAGAAACATGTAATGAACAGGTTACATATGAAGAGACAGTAACAAAAAAATTGGGAAAAACAAGAAGAATATCGCGAAACCAGACAAAGCGGAACTCAATGGAGGAGAATGGTGAAGAAAAGTGAGGAAGAAGCATAGTCATGATATCTTTTAAATCATGGGCCTTAAAGGCCCAATTAGAATTAGAAAGTCAACTGTAGAACATAATAGATTTTTTTAGATTACAGTGTACTGTTAACTACTACACCTGCTTTGGTAAAAAATTCTGTTTCTGTGCTTTTAGTATGAATGGTTGGATCGGACGAGCAAGACCAAGAGAGATGAGGTAGAAACATGTAATGAACAGGTTACATATGAAGAGACAGTAACAAAAAAATTGGGAAAAACAAGAAGAATATCGCGAAACCAGACAAAGCGGAACTCAATGGAGGAGAATGGTGAAGAAAAGTGAGGAAGAAGCATAGTCATGATATCTTTTAAGTCATGGGCCTTAAAAGCCCAATTAGAATTGGAAAGCCAACTGTAGAACATAATAGATTTTTTTTAGATTACTGTGTACTGTTAACTACTACACATGCTTTGGTAAAAAAAATTTGTTTCTGTGCTTTTAGTATGAATGGTTAAGAGCAAACGATGTCCGTGTTAGAGCTTAAATGAAGAATTTAATAGCTGTAAATTTGGTGAGAGATAAGATTGATAAGCGTTGAGCCCCTAATAGTTTTTGAATGGTATAATTCAAGACGAGTAAAGAAGATTACGGAATAGGTATACGTCGCAAAACGTCTACCAATATATTTAATGGTTATTGCTGGGAAGTCTGGGAGGAGAGAGTGTAGAGGAGATTAACGCAGATAGAGAATAAAATATGACGATACTTGCTTAGGTAGTTTAAACAGACGCGACGCCGCATCTGGGCGATGGCGCTGGATCGGCGTCGATCCTAAGATGCATGGCCAATAGAATCTTAATTAATTTCTGTTCGGTAATCTCCGGCAATTAAACGGCAATTTCTCGGAAAACATAAAGGATTTTTCGCCGGGGCGAGAGAGGCTCGCCGTCCCGGAACGAGGCCTCCGTACCGACGGAAATGCGGCCATAATTCATCTATCCTATAAGATTACTGATCTTTAATCCCCTTCCTTGCCTTCGCTGCCTTCAGTGCCTTCACTGCGTTCGCAGGCTTCTCCTCTCCTTACTGGAGCGGCTTCTAAAAGTTGAGATTTACGGCGTTCTTGGAATTATATTGTTGGCTTGCACAGCGGCGTGCGAACCGTACGATGCAGTTAGCTAGGAATTATTATGATATATCTAGACGAAATCGCTACCACCTAGTATACGGGCATCATTAGATAGAGATGCAGCACCAGCCGCAACGAAGAGACTGAGCTTATCTCGACCTACCGAGACGGGACAGTCTCTGAGGCTTGCCAGCTCACAAGGCATTACGCCAGATAGGGTGGATATAAAATATGGCGTCCTTTCATGAATCTTATTAAGATATCCGTAACACAGAACGATACCGAAGGAGAGAGACGCGCATTTCGCGAACTTATGAAGAAAGGAGTAGGTGTATAATCCTTATAGCTACACCGCCATATATCACGCTAAGTCCTGTAAGGAAAACAGGATAGATATTTATAAGTTACGGCCGCCTCCGCTGCGGACTGTTTATTTAACTCAATAATCGTACATCAACCGGGTACTACCCCCAGGTGCGCCTCGCGGGTTATTTCTATATAATTTTGTTATAAATCTCCCCAATTCCGCGACTCCCATTCCATATCGATCTCTACCAGAAATCTCCTTAACGTCCGCAGCCACCAATTCACCTAATTCGTAAAAACCACCACACGTCAAGTCAGCTAACACCACCACACTATCTTCGATTTAAAAATTGATCCAAGTGGCGTGACACATCAGCGAGGACAAATACCCATAAAAATTGGCAGAAATTATAAAATTATGCCATTGTCTGTAATGCACTGATCATCCCATAAACTTCATAAATTTGCAATATGTGTGGACACATCATAATGTGTTGGTCTCCAACAAAATGAAAAAAAAAGTCAGTGCATGTTTTAAAAGCTACCCTTTGGACGATGCTCCAAACGTCAAGTCAGCTAACACCACCACACCATCTTCGATTTAAAAATTGCTCCAAGTGGCGTGACATATCAGCAAGGACTAATACCCATAAAAATTGGCAGAAATTATAAAATTATGCCATTGTCCGTAGTGCACTGATCATTCCATAAACTTGTTAAATTTGCAATATGTGTGGACACATCATAATGTGTTGGTCTCCAACAAAATGAAACAAAAAGTCAGTGCATGTTTTAAAAGCTACCCTTTGGACGATGCTCCAAACGTCAAGTCAGCTAACACCACCACACCATCTTCGATTTAAAAATTGCTCCAAGTGGCGTGACACATCAGCAAGGACTAATACCCATAAAAATTGGCAGAAATTATAAAATTATGCCATTGTCCGTAGCGCACTGATCATCCCATAAACTTCTTAAATTTGCAATATGTGTGGACACATCATAATGTGTTGGTGTCCAACAAAATGAAACAAAAAGTCAGTGCATGTTTAAAAGCTAACCCTTTGGACGATGCTCCAAACGTCAAGTCAGCTAACACCACCACACCATCTTCGATTTAAAAATTGCTCCAAGTGGCGTGACACATCAGCGAGGACAAATACCCATAAAAATTGGCAGAAATTATAAAATTATGCCATTGTCCGTAGTGCACTGATCATTCCATAAACTTCTTAAATTTGCAATATGTGTGGACACATCATCATGTGTTGGTGTCCAACAAAATGAAACAAAAAGTCAGTGCATGTTTTAAAAGCTACCCTTTGGTCGATGCTGCAAACGTCAAGTCAGCTAACACCACCACACTATCTTTGATTTAAAATTGCTCCAAGTGGCGTGACACATCAGCGAGGACAAATACCCATAAAAATTGGCAGAAATTATAAAATTATGCCATTGTCCGTAGTGCACTGATCATCCCATAAACTACTTAAATTTGCAATATGTGTGGACACATCATCATGTGTTGGTGTCAACAAAATGAAACAAAAAGTCAGTGCATGTTTTAATTTTAGCTAACCTTTGGACGATGCTCCAAACGTCAAGTCAGCTAACACACCACCACCATCTTCGATTTAAAAATTGCTCCAAGTGGCGTGACACATCAGCGAGGACAAATACCCATAAAAATTGGCAGAAATTATAAAATTATGCCATTGTCCGTAGCGCACTGATCATCCTATAAACTTCTTAAATTTGCAATATGTGTGGACACATCATCATGTGTTGGTGTCCAAGAAAATGAAACAAAAAATCAGTGCATGTTTTAATTTTAGCTAACCTTTGGACGATGCTGCAAACGTCAAGTCAGCTAACACCACCACACCATCTTCGATTTAAAAATTGCTCCAAGTGGCGTGACACATCAGCGAGGACAAATACCCATAAAAATTGGCAGAAATTATAAAATTATGCCGTTGTTCGTAGTGCACTGATCATTCCATAAACTTCTTAAATTTGCAATATGTGTGGACACATCATCATGTGTTGGTGTCCAACAAAATGAAACAAAAAGTCAGTGCATGTTTTAAAAGCTACCCTTTGGTCGATGCTCCAAACGTCAAGTCAGCTAACACCACCACACTATCTTTGATTTAAAAATTGCTCCAAGTGGCGTGACACATCAGCGAGACAAATACCCATAAAAATTGGCAGAAATTATAAAATTATGCCATTGTCTGTAATGCACTGATCATCCCATAAACTTCATAAATTTGCAATATGTGTGGACACATCATAATGTGTTGGTCTCCAACAAAATGAAAAAAAAGTCAGTGCATGTTTTAAAAGCTACCCTTTGGACGATGCTCCAAACGTCAAGTCAGCTAACACCACCACACCATCTTCGATTTAAAAATTGCTCCAAGTGGCGTGACACATTAGTGAGGACAAATACCCATAAAAATTGCCAGAAATTATAACTATTGTGCCATTGTCCGTAGGCACTGATCATCCCATTAACTTCTTACATTTCAATATGTGTGGACACATCATCAATGTGTTGGTGTCCAACAAAATGAAACAGAAAGTCAGTGCATGTTTTAAAAGTTACCCTTTGGTCGATGCTCCAAACGTCAAGTCAGCTAACACCACCACACCATCTTCGATTTAAAAATTGCTCCAAGTGGCGTGACACATTAGTGAGGACAAATACCCATAAAAATTGGCAGAAATTATAAATTTGTGCCATTGTCCGTAGCGCACTGATCATCCCATTAACTTCTTACATTTTCAATATGTGTGGACACATCATCATGTGTTGGTGTCCAACAAAATGAAACAGAAAGTCAGTGCATGTTTTAAAAGTTACCCTTTGGTCGATGCTCCAAACGTCAAGTCAGCTAACACCACACACCATCTTCGATTTAAAAATTGCTCCAAGTGGCGTGACACATCAGCGAGGACAAATACCCATAAAAATTGGCAGAAATTATAAAATTATGCCATTGTCCGTAGCGCCCTGATCATCCCATAAACTTCTTAAATTTGCAATATGTGTGGACACATCATAATGTGTTGGTGTCGAGAAAATGAAACAGAAAGTCAGTGCATGTTTTAATTTTAGCTAACCTTTGGACGATGCTCCAAACGTCAAGTCAGCTAACACCACCACACCATCTTCGATTTAAAAATTACTCCAAGTGGCGTGACACATCAGCGAGGACAAATACCCATAAAAATTGGCAGAAATTATAAAATTATGCCATTGTCCGTAGCGCACTGATCATCCCATAAACTTCATAAATTTGCAATATGTGTGGACACATCATAATGTGTTGGTCTCCAACAAAATGAAAAAAAAAGTCAGTGCATGTTTTAAAAGCTACCCTTTGGACGATGCTGCAAACGTCAAGTCAGCTAACACCACCACACCATCTTCGATTTAAAAATTGCTCCAAGTGGCGTGACACATCAGCGAGGACAAATACCCATAAAAATTGGCAGAAATTATAAAATTATGCCATTGTCGTAGTGCACTGATCATTCCTAAACTTGTACATTTGCAATATGTGTGGACACATCATAATGTGTTGGTCTCCAACAAAATGAAACAAAAAGTCAGTGCATGTTTTAAAAGCTACCCTTTGGTCGATGCTCCAAACGTCAAGTCAGCTAACACCACCACACCATCTTCGATTTAAAAATTGCTCCAAGTGGCGTGACACATCAGCGAGGACAAATACCCATAAAAATTGTCAGAAATTATAAAATTATGCCGTTGTTCGTAGTGCACTGATCATTCCATAAACGTCTTAAATTTGCAATATGTGTGGACACATCATCATGTGTTGGTGTCCAACAAAATGAAACAAAAAGTCAGTGCATGTTTTAAAAGCTACCCTTTGGACGATGCTCCAAACGTCATCAGCTAAACACCACCACACCATCTCGATTTAAAATTGCTCCAAGTGGCGTGACAATCAGCGAGGACAAATACCCATAAAAATTGGCAGAAATAGTAAAATTATGCCATTGTCCGTAAAGCACTGATCATCCCATAAACTTCATAAATTTTGCAATATGCTGTGGACACATCATAATGTGTTGATCTCCAACAAAATGAAACAAAAAAGTCAGTCCATGTTTAAAAAGCTACCCTTGGACGATGCTCCAAACGTCAAGTCAGCTAACACCACCACACCATCTTCGATTTAAAAATTGCTCCAAGTGGCGGTGACACATTCAGCGAGGACAAATACCATAAAAATTGGCAGAAATTATAAAATTATGCCATTGTCCGTTAGCGCACTGATCATTCCATTAAACTTTTAAATTTTCAATATGTGTGGACACATCATAATGTGTGGTGTCCAACAAAATGAAACAAAAAGTCAGTGACATGTTTTTAAAAGTAACCCTTGGACGATGCTCCAAACGTCAAGTCAGCTAACACCACCACACCATCTTCGATTTAAAAATTACTCCAAGTGCGTGACACATCAGCGATGACAAATACCATAAAAATTGGCAGAAATTATAAATTTATGCCATTGTCCGTAGCTGCACTGATCATCCATATAACTTCTTAAATTTAACATATGTGTGGACATCATCAGTGTGTGGATGTCCAACAAAATGAACAAAAAGTCAGTGCATGTTTTAAAAGCTCCCTTTGGTCGATGCTCCAAAACGTAAGTCAGCTAACACACACCACACCATCTTCGATTTAAAAAATTGCTCCAAGTGGCGTGACACATCAGCAAGAACAAATACCCATAAAAAATTGGCAGAAATTATAAAAATTATGCCATTGTCCGTAGCGCCCTGATCATCCATAAACTTCTATTAAATTTGCAATATGTGTGGACACATCATAAATGTGTTGGTGCTCCAACAAAATGAAACAGAAAGTCAGTGCATGTTTTAATTAAGCTACCCTTTGGACGATGCTGCAAACGTCAACGTCAGCTAACACCACCACACCATCTGCGATTTAAAAAATTGCTCCAAGTGGCGTGACACAGCGAGCGACAAAGAACCCATAAAAATTGGCAGAAATTATAAAATTATGCCATTTGTCCGTAGCGCACTGATCATCCCATAAACTTCTTAAATTGCAATATGTGTGGACACCATATGTATGGTGGTGCCAAAAAATGAAACAAAAAGTCAATGCATGTTTTAAAACAAGCTAACCCCTTTGGACGATGCTCCAAACGTCAAGTCAGCTAACACCACCACACCATCTCGATTTAAAAATACTCCAAGTGGCGTGAGACATCAGCGAGACAAATACCCATAAAAATTGGCAAGAAATTATAAAATTATGCCATTGCCGTAGCTGCACCTGATCATCCCATAAACTTCTTAAAAATTGCATATGTTGTGGACACATCATCAGTGTATGGTGGTCCAAGAAATGAAAAACAAAAAGTCAATGCATGTTTTAATTTAGCTACACTTTCGGACGATGCTCCAAACGTCAAGTCAAGCTAACCCCACCACACACATCTTCTATTTAAAAATTACTCCAAGGGCGTGACACATAAGCGAGGACAATATCCCATAAAAAATGGCAGAAATTATAAATTATGCATTGTCCGTAGCGCACTGATCATCCTATAACTTCTTAAATTTGCAATATGTGTGGACACATCATAATGTGTTGGGTGTCCACAAAATGAAAACAAAAGTAGTGCATGTTTTAATTTTAGCTACCTTTGGACGATGCTCCAAACTCAAGTCAGCAACACCACCACACCATCTTCGATTTAAAAATTGCTCCAAGTGGCATGACACATCAGTGAGGAACAATACCCATAAAAAATTGGCAGAAATTATAACTGATGCCATTGTCCGTAGTGCACTGGATTCATTCCCATAGAACTTCTAATTGCATATGTTGTGGACACATCATCATGTGTTGGTGCCCAACAAAATGAAACAAAAGTCAGTGCATGTTTTAAAAGCTACCTTTATGACGATGCTCCAAACGTCAAGTCAGCAATAACACCACCCAACACATCTTCGATTTAAAAATTGCTCCAAGTGGCGTGGACAATCAGTGAGGACAAATACCCATAAAATTGGCAGAAATTATAACTATTATGGCATTGGTCCGTAGCGCACTGATCATCCATGAAATTCTTAAATGCATATGTGTGACACATCATCAATGTGTGGGTGTGCAGAAAATGAAACAAAGTTATTTGTGCATGTTTTTATTTATTAACTTTTGGACGATGCTCCAAACGTCAAGTCAGCTAACACCACCACACCATCTTCGATTTAAAAAGTTGCCTCCAAGTGGCGTGACACATCAGCGAGGACAAATACCTAATAAATTGGCAGAAATTATAAATTATGCATTGTCCTAGCGCACTGATCATCCTATAACCTTCTTAATTTGCAATATGTGTGGACACATATCATGTGTTGGTGTCTCACGAAAATGAATCACAAATCAATTGCACATGTTTTAATTTTAGCTAACCTTTGGACGATGCTCCCAAAGTCAAGTTAGCTAACACCACCCACACATTCTTCTATTTAAAAATTACTCCAAGTGGCGTGGACCATAAGCGTGGACAAATACCCATAAAATTTGGAGAAATTATAAAATTATGCATTTGTCCGTAGCGCCGTGATTCTCTATAAACTTCTTAAATTTGCGAATATGTGTGGACACATCATTATGTGTTGTGTCCAACAAAATGAAAACAAAGTGTAGTGCTTGTTTTTAATTTTAGGCTATAGCCTTTGGCGTATGCTCCAAACGTCAAGTCAGCTAACATCACCAGACCATTTCGATTTAAAATTGCTCGACAGTGGCATGACACTATCAGTGGAGGACAAATACCATAAAAATTGGCAGAAATTATAATAATTATGCTGTTGTTCGGTAGTGCAGTGATCATTCCATAAGCTTCTTACATTTGCTATGTGTTGGATCATCATCATGTGTTTGGGCCAACAGGAATGAAACAAAATGTCAGTGCATTTTTAAAAGCTACCCTTTGGACGCATGCTGCAAAGTCAAGTCAGCTAACACCACCACACATATCTCTCGATTTAAAAAATTGCTCCAAGTGGCGTGACATTCATTGAGACGAGTACCCTCTACCATAAAAATTGGCAGAAATTATAATATTATTTGCCATTGTCCGTAGCGCCCTGATCATCCTATTAACCTTCTTATCTTTGCAATATGTGTGGAGACATCTCATGTGTTGGTGTGGCAAGAAAATTGAACAAAAAGTCATGCATGTTTTAATTTTAGCTAACCTTTGGACGTATGCTCAAACGTCAAGTCAGCTAACACACCACACCATCTTCTATTTAAAAATTTCCTCCAAGTGGCGTGACACATAAGTGAGGACAATACCCATAAAATTGGCAGAAATATAACAATTATGCTCATTGTCGTAGCGACTGGATCATCCTATAAACTTTCTTAAATTTGCAATATGTGTGGGACTCATCATCATGTGTTGGTGTCCAAGAAATGAAACAAAATAGTCAGTGCATGTTTTAAGTTTAGCTACACTTTGCGACGATGCTCCAAACGTCAAGTCAGCTAACACCTCCACACATCTTCGATTTAAAATTATGCCCAAGTGGCGTGACACATCATTGAGGACAAATACCCATAAAAATTGGCGAAATTATAAAATTATGCCCGTTTGTTCGTAGTGCACTGATCATTCCCTAAATTTCTTACATTTGCAATATGTGTGGACACATCATCATGTGTTGGTGCCCAACGAAATGAAACAAAAAGTCAGTGCATGTTTTAAAAGCTACCCTTTGGACGATGCTCCAAACGTAAAAGTCAGTTAACACCAACTACACCATCTTCGATTTAAAAATCTTCCAAGTGGCGTGACACATCAGCGAGGACAAATACCCATAAAAATTGGCAAACTTATAAAATTAATGCCATTGTCGCGTAGCGCACTTGATCAATCTCTAAACTTCTTAAATTTGCAATATGTATGACACATCATCGTATGGTTGGTGTCCAACAAAATGAAACAAAATGTCAGTGCATGTTTTAAAAGCTACCCTTTGGGACGATGCTGCAAACGTCAAGTCAGCTAACACCACCACACCATCTTCGATTTAAAAATTACTCCAAGTGGCGTGACACACCAGCGAAGACAAGTACCCATAAAAATTGGCAGAAATTATAAAATTGTGCCATTGTCCGTAGCGCACTGATGATCTCATAACTTCTTTAAATTTGCATATTGTGTGGACACATATAGTGTTGGTGTCCAACAAAATGAACCAAAAAGTCAGTGCATGTTTTAAAAAGCTGACTCTTTGGACGATGTTCCAAATTCTGCTTCAATGCTTCCCACGTATCCTGATCTGTACAATTATCCGGAATCTTCTTATATCTACGAGGCAACCTATTCTATCTGATTCGTAAAACCTTAAAAACTCACACGCCAAACCAAACAACACCACCATACCACCTACAAATTAAAAGGTCACCACAACCAAAAAACACCTTACAGGAGGTAGTTTGCGTCGTATTTCTATTACAGCAAGCCTGGGATGAGATCCCAGATGATGCCATTGATCATTCCATAAACTTTTTAAATTTGCAATATTGTTGATGTCCAACAAAATGGAAAAAAATCTGCACGCATTTTATAAACTTCACCTTTGGACGATGCTTCAAAATTCAACTTCAATGCTATTAGTGACTTTGGTTGGTTTAATTTGCCACCTAAAGTTCTTTCGTGTTAGTCAAATAAATCAAGAATTTTTCGTTTTTATATCGACCACCTTTCTTTCACAGTTCAATATATGGTTTAATCTATTTGGCTAAATGCATTTTCGCATGATTTTTTTTATGACCAATAAACTCAATACAAAGGTTTTAATGCAATACTGAGCTCATAGCCTCTTATAGTTTTACTAGTTGAGTTTGTATAGTGAATTTCTGGTAAATTCTTTCACGAAGCTGAGTTTTCCCGACAGGTTTCTAAAATCAAGCCTAATTAATCATTTCTTCTTTAATAATTCCGAGTGTGGTCCTTTTTGACTTCCGCCACAATGTGGTGGATTGAGATCCAGTACCACCTATCACTAATAGCTTTTGCACTTTCGAGAGGTTAATTCTCGAGGTGACTCGAAAATAACTTTCTTTTGCTCCAAATTACTGTCGCATAAATGAAGATTGACTTCACTAATCCTGTGTACATCCAAAGCTTGAGCTTTTGAGCATTCCAGCACATCATCAGGACTTTTTTGGCCTTGTTAATTAATTCAAGTTAGTGTTTATTTCAGAGAAGTTCATTGTGTAGGGTAAAGTCTGGATATTTAATTCCTGTTGTCCAATCTGTGTTTTACTCATCCATTAGTAGTTATATATAGTTCTTTAAATGTGTTTTTTGAAAAATAACTATAGCCTAATTAACGTCAGTTTCATTTTGTCCACGAATGTAAATACAATACTCAGCTGTGTTGTCAGCTCTTCATAACCATATATATATAATATACATATAAAATTACATGCATATCATCCCACCATCAGTTATGTGCGCGTGTACTATAGACAGTTTAAGCAAATCTACGTTTTGAGACGCTTATGTATGGAATATATTTCAAGTTTGTATGGGCAGCTTTACGTTCTCCTCCGCGGTTATCACTGTTGCCTACGTATGCGGCGTTACATTCGGCTAAACACATTTATTTTGTAATCTGCAGTTCCCGGAATCTAAACTGCATAATATAGATACATTTCGTACGTTTACGATTCTGTTATTGCTGTTTTGAAATGTACTAAGATTACAGGGTACTGATGCTCTCTAGGCATGTGTCGGTTCATATCATTAAATGCATAAAATCATTTCCAAAGGCTCCGTCGGACGTATTTTGATTTATTTCTGCTTAATCTCATCTGTTCTCTGCTATATTTTTCCCCAGTTATTGTTAATAGCGTTTATCATAACGACAGACAGTATTAGTGTGTGGTTGAAATAAATAAAAATATCTCGTTAACTAAAATAATTGTACACGAAAAGTCTTCTATATCTTGTTTGTTTTTCGTATGTTCTATAAATTATATTGAAGGTTATTATTATAATTAGAATTAATATTATATTGGATATATATATATATTGCCTGATTTAAATACATTTATAGTCGAGAGTTCATATTTATTTTAATGATATGCATATATATATAGCATTAATCAAAACTACAAATTAATGATCTGATCATACAGAATGAATCGCATTTTAATAATCGAAATAATGGCAAATATGTTTCAAACTCTAACATGCTATAAGGATAAAGTTATGCAAACATTATTGAAGTTCAAAATTCTAGAGGATTAAAATTCATTGAGCTAATTTTTATATATTCCTCCAGAGAAAAGACATTCTGGAGAGTTTGATAATGTATTAAACGAATTAGAGTGATTGAATTCAGATTTAGGACCCTTAAATTCTTGTTTTTATAGTTTATTAAGTAGAAGTAGTAGATTAGTGCCCGGTAACATAAAGCCTGTGTAACCAAGTGATTAGTTAATCATTTGTTAGCACTAACAAATTATTAAGTAAAAGTTGCGTAACATAATTTAACCATTTGTTAAATGTCGAGTAATTAGTTAACAACTGATTAATGCGTTTGTTAAACTAGTTAACTGTAAATTTACTAAAATTATAGTTCATCTATAGTTCCGATAGAGAGCCAAATTGAAACTTTGACGTTTTCACCTAGAAATTAGTAATTGGAGGTTTTGCTTCTGGCTTATGTCAAGTTTGTTATAACGATTACAACCAAACGGATGTAGGAATGATTAATCATCGTCCTCCAATGAAGAACTATCGATATCTCAGACAACATAATGATAGACGTATACCCACGACTGTCAGAGAAGAATCATGAAAATATAGAAAAAAGGAAATAAAACAATGATTTGGTCGTGTTGATTGTTCTTTTCAATAAGGTTGTATATAAATACTGCTCTTTCATCCTTAACCAGTAGTACTATGACAATTAAATTCAGATGTAATTTGTGCTCATACTTCGTTTTTTTTTTTGTTTAATAGATATCCATCCGTTTTTTTATTTTCAACTACTCCTTTATAATTTCAATGATCGCGAACAACGTGTGTTCTTTTGTCCGTAAAATTTCTGGCTCCTTCTCACGGCATCCTGCATTTTTCTACTCATTACGATTATAGTCTCAAATTTAGTATAATATTGTCAGAAATCAAATGTTGAAATTACACCTACCTAGCCTCCATAATTATAAAAATGTAAATGTAATAATTACTAAACGTATATAATTCTAAACTTACTGCTACTATCTTATTCCAAATTAATTTAACAGTGATCAAATTGAATCAAAAATAAAAATTCTGGCAAAATGTCAAAGATTTCCCGCCTAAGCTATACATGTTCCGCCATCTATTGATGCAATTCTGCACGGCAACTTTCGTTGGACATTCGGCACATTTCGTGCTTTTGGTAAATCTTAACAAATGTGTTGACTACCGGAATAGCGGTGTTAAGTTACAACTGATTTAACAAATGATTATTCCCTAACAAACCTTTTGTTACTGATTTTTGCTGTTATCCATGATTAACTTTGACAATGGGTATACTATTGTTTATGTTACCGGGCATAGATGGAGTTAGGATTAGTGACTAGTTAAGCATGACAGCAGTCATCCGTGATCACTGTGTCGTGACTTTTTTAGATATAAATTAGTATAGTTCTAATGTAGTTTTCCAGTTCAGTGTTTCTGCTGATGAACGATAACTTTGCTATAGAAGCATACTGCTGTGGAATAGACAACCCAAGTTTGCTGAGTGTATTTTGAGTTGCATATTTTGATTTGTTTACTTTCTTCCGAGCTGTTGTTCAGTTTACCGAGAATTTTTCACAAATTTTATGTTTATTTTGTATAAATTTAGTTAAAGTGTTTATTGTATGATTTAATTAATTAAGTGTTAAGTTTTTTTTTATTAATTCCATTCATTTATTTGTCTAGTGTTTGCTTGTGTTGTTTAATGCGGATTCTATTGAATGTTGTCGTTGAATTGTTGTACGACTGCGTTGTACAATTTTGAGAGAGGGATTTTTGTAAGAAAAACAATTGTAGAGTTTTGTTAAGGACTTCCTTGTTCGACTATTGACGTGAGTAGACGTAATTTTGTATATCTTTGTTGCCATTTTGTATTTCATTTTGATATTGTAAATTTCGCATTTATTATATAGCATCTTTTATATAGCCAATCAAGGAATTCTTATTGTGATAATTGTTAATATATTGAAGTGTGCACATTATAGATATAAGATCATTTATTATTTTTCTTCGGGAAGATATTTTTAGTTTTTATTCTCTCATTATAGTTTAAAGAGTTTATTTTTCCGTTATTCAATTTTGATGTTTCATTTTTAATTACCTATCACCTCGGTTGGGTGAGTAGAAGAAATTGTTCTTGCTTTTAATTTATTTTTTTGTAAATTTATAGAAATATTATCTTCTTGAACAAACAAAACTTTTGCTTTGCATAGGAAATAGCATTGTCCTAGTTTAGTTTAGAGTCAAGTGCAGTTTTTATTTTAGGCCAGAACCATCAGTTCAAGGTTTTTTTTCTGCACCATTGTATTTTAGCCCATTGTGTAAAAATAAATTTATTGTTTAATAGCTTCACTGTTCTTTTATTTTATATTAAACCTTTTCAATTTTTCAGGTAATTAAGAAAGTCTGATTTCTTTCACTCACAATTTACTTTTCGTGGTTAGAGTTAAAGTTTTAATTCGCGAGGATAACTCTGAGGTTAATTGTTCTTTTGTTCAATTTAAAAATCTTATCCGTTGAGTTAGCTAATTTAATTTTTCTTTTTCTTTGTTAAATTAATTTTGCAATTTCATTTAATTCAATCAATAATAATAATAATAATAATCTTTATTTCAAACTATGGCAAAAACCCATACAAAATAACGTCAATTTACAAAGATCAGGAAAATGCAAAGAATACATCAAAAAATATATATATACAGCTCAGAACTATTGAAATGATAAGTAATCGTTTAACGAATAACAAGAGAGTGCAAGTAAATGTCTTCTAACTTTTAGTTTGAAACTTTTAAAATTATTACATATCTTGCTATCATTTGGTAAGTTATTAAATATTTACACCCCAAGAAAGTTAATTTTCTTTGAAAAAGGGTTGCCCGGTGCATCGGAGGCAGCAGATAATTTGTCTGTCGTACATTATAATCATGCGCAGTGTCAGTATAAAATTCCGACTTATATTTGAAGATAAAACATAACACTTCAAGAATGTCAAATCAAATAGGGTTAAAATTTTCTGTGTTTTGAAAGTGTCCCTGCAGGATTCGTGATACGACAAATCAAAAATAATGCGAAGTGCCCTCTTTTGCAGTAAAAAGATACGATCTACGCCTATACCAGAGCCCCAGTGAATGATTCCGAAAGTCATTTTTGAGTGAAAGTGAGAGAAGTAATAAGTTTTAAGGATATACGTATTGCAAGATCTTTTTAAATTATAAAGAGCGTAACATATTTGTGACAAGTCGCAGCAAAGTTTATCAATATGGATATTCCATTTGAGATCTTCATCAATAATGACTCCAAGTATTCTAGAAGATACATTTAATTCTATCAGTTTACCGTTTAAATTAAAGTTAGGAACGTTATATTTATGTTTATTACGGAACAAAATACATTTAGTCTTGTCATTATTAATTTCTAAGTTATTGGTAGAGAGCCACTCACAAACTCTCGTATACAAAGAACCTGCAATCAAAAGCACGTGAAACATCATAGAGCTGATTAAATATTAATGTCGTCAGCATAAAGCGCAATGTTTGTAAGCTAAGTTTAAAAGATAAAGGTAAATCATTTATATATTTAGGAAAAGTGAGGGACCATAACAGAGCCTTGCGGTACTCCTCTATCTACAGTGCGTAATATTAGATGAGTATTTATCAATCATATTTTTGTTTACGATTTGATAATAGCTTTCAAACCAACGTAAAGAATTGCCTCTAATACCGTAAGTTTATTTTTGAAGTAAGATAGTATGATCAACATTATCGAAAGCACGAGATAAATCAATAAACATAGCAAGACACGGATGATTTGAATCAATATCGCGGGAATTTGGTTAATAAACTTATACAAGGCAGTGTTAACAGAACGATTAGGAAGGAAACCATGCTGGTAACCAGAAAAAAGACAAAATTTATTAAAATAAGATAGTAACATTTCATTCATTAACGACTCGTATAGTTTAGAAAAAGTAGGTAAAATACTGATAGGGCGGTAGTTGTCAAGACAATTTAGATCGCCCTTTTTGTAAATAGGAATTACATCTGCAAGTTTTAGTAATTGAAGGAAATATGCCTCTCTGGAAAGAATAATTTATTAAATAAGATAAAGGTGCTAGAATATTAGGTGCACATTTCTTAATTAAAAATGAGGGAACAGTAGTACCTCCAGTTTGGTGGAATTTGTGGTAAGGGGTTTAGAAGAAGTTTGCAATTTAATATATGTATTTAAAGAAACTTAATATCACCTTTACCCTAATTATTCCTATTATGTCAGGAACTATTAGCGAAACGTTACTTTTTTTTTTAAGAGAACTCGAAGTACCTACTATTAAATGTAGATGCATGCATATGAAATTGTGTTTTAAAAGGAAATGAAGGGGACATTAAGGACGAGAAAGATGGAGGCGGTTCGATTTAACGAGAAAGCATTTAAAGGTGTAGGGCCGAATTGAAGGAGTTTTATCTCATAAACGTTTGTTGTTCGGCGCGTTTAAATTTACATTATTTTATCGGCGCCGTGGAAAATGTGCCTGACAATTCACTATTTTCGAATGTTTTCTAAGGCAGAGCCCGTGCGGAGATAACACTCCTGATAAATGCTTGAGCGAATCTTGTTACATTCTGATTGAATTTTAATTAAATTTCTCACGAGAGATATACCGAAGATAGGCGCCCGTTATACTTTTTCATATTAGCTGTTTTATCGAACAATATGCGGTTAGCTCGCGGCGCCTTGCTACACGCCGAGATGGGATGTCTCCCCTTTTTTTAAAGAATGCCCTGACAGGAAATTAATTCTCAAAAATGAAAGCCGCCACAGTGGTCCGTTTTGGTAGGCAATCAACGGCTGATAACAACCGTATTCTTCTTATTTCATTTAATAAACCTCCTATTGGGTGGGTTATCGTGCCCACTCAAGGAAAATACACCCCGCCCGACGAACAGATAAGTTTTATTTCCTCCGCATTAAACATGTCTACGTAATACACATTCGCCGCGTCAGCGCAGCGTCTTTCCCATCGTTCGCGCTCCTTCTTCCTTATTCTTTGCCCCGGCGACACTCAAACCGCTTACGCGAACCGGAGCGCGTCCTTTATTCTACACCCAAATCGAATTAACATGTAGCCAGGGAATACCCGGAAATCATTCAAGTTTAAACTTGCGAACGGTATTTTTGTATAACCGCGCCGCGACGGATTAATTTGCAACTCCAAGGTGTTCACGCCGATTTAAACAATCTAAATGGGACGCGAGCGTTGTTGTGGGCACACACAGATCGGGAATTGTGAGCCGGAGCGTTTGAATTTGCGATGCACCTGACGTCGAAGTTCACATTTCTAATCGCCGCGTTATTACAGCGAGGCAAGGAATGAATAATATGGTTTATTTCGGCCCCTAATGCGAGAATGGTTATATTCTATCGCTGTACCGAGGTGCGTAGTAAGAAAAAATTCTGGACGACAGTTTATTATTTATTTGTGGTCTTCAGGAGCTTACGACCCTGAATATATATATAAGAGAAGAAGAAAAAGCTTGTTTTAATTATGTTTCGAAGTTTAACTCCAAAAAACTTTGGACTGGTTCAAAAAAAGCTTCAGATTGTTAGAGGTAATTGCAACAACCTGATGCTATTGCGGAGCTTTTAACTTTCCACTCATATAAACTCATTTAAGGGCTAATTTACCTGTCAGATTTAAATTTGTGGCAGTTACTGAGTATGAAGTGTCTATACTATTTACTAACCAATCGGTTCGAGTTGGATAACATCAGTTTGGATATAATTCATTTGTGCGATTCACTAATTGTAAACTTCTCCTAGACCCCTCGCCATAAACTGCACTAAACTGAACGTACTGCTGTGTATTGATGGTACAAGCATAAATGCAAAGTGAATTGAAAAATCGACAAAAAAATGAAAATTAAATTTACTAGCTCAGCGGATAAAATTTTAAAAAGGGCCGTCAAAGACTTATAACCTCAAGGTATTTTCAGAATTGAAACTATTCATGAAAAATAAAATGTGGCTGTAAGTATATCAATAATAAAAAGAACTAAAACTTGGATATGGACATTAACAATCATTAATTTTATTTTTATAAAAAAAGAAAAAACATTTAATTACAATTTGCAGAAAATTTTAACCTTGGACTGAAGTCCTGGACGAAAAACAAAACTGCATGATTCTACAATTAAAAGACAGATGCATCACCTCAAATGTTCAAAAGTTCTTTTTCTTACCATATCGTCCGTTTATATAACGGTGTCCCATCTGATCTGCGTTTGTCGCTTCCGAGTTCCTTCGCCTGTCGACTACGGAAATATTATTCTGAATCGTATGGCTATAATATAAATTTGAATTCTATATAGATACCCTCATATTTTTATACTGTATAATTTTGTTGTATTCATATATATTATTTATAGTTAGTTGTTGGTTTTGGTTAGCTTCGTTTTGGCCGTTCTACCTTTTATTTCACCCTTGCAGGCTTGAGAGGTAGACCAGCTACTTCGAGTAAGTCGCTGATGTCGAGCCTTTGGCATCAGAGAGTGAACGATTAGGATTTGTCTATTTCTTTTCTATATGTCTCTTGCATATACTATTAAGAGTTTGTCTTCTATAACATTTTGTTATGTTTTGAAAATGTATTCTCTGTTGTCAATAAACCACTTATTATTATTATTATTATTAAATCCTTTATCAAACAAAAGACAGATTTGTTCTAGAAGAAAATCCAAATCGCACAAAAAATCCACGTGGTCTCGAAATTTCAACACACTAAAATTAAATTAAACGTGGACAAACAAATGTATAAATATAATTGAAAATTTTATCACAAGCACAAAGCTTCTTTTCACCTAATCCCGAGGTATTAATAACTCAAAACTAAATTGAAAACTACGAAACGAAAAAATAAACTCTTTCTAAACTAAAAAACAATTTCTTCTAAACATTCAATGAAACAGATCTTATATCCAATATGTGCACAATTAAACACAAACGCAATTATTAATTGAAAGAGTTCCTTGAAAGCTGATAAATTTCAAATAAAACGAACTACATTTTAAATAAAAATGAATTTACCAAAAATGGCATCAAAGAATGGCATCAAAAAAACTTACGGTATCTTTCAAAGAACTACCTTTAAGAGGCCCAAACATAGTATACATATAACAATTTACAATTGCGTGCCAAAGCGGCGCATGAAATGCAAAGAAAATCTCTTGATATCACAAAGAAACTATTACACTACTGGTAAATGCAAAATGTACAACAGACTGAATTTAAATTAAACAGAACAATTAAAATAATTCCAATAAACAAATCAATTAACAAAATCTTTTCAAAATAAAATATTAAAACAGTGGAAACTCTATCATTGCATTGATAAAGGTGATTTAGAATTAATAAAAATACAAATTTGAATTTCCGAAACCCGGGGTGCCAAACCACAGCAGTACGTTCCAATAGCAAAGCTATCATCATCAGCAGAAACACTGAAATGAATAACTACATTAAAACTATCCTAATTTATACCTAGAAAAGTCATGGTACAGTGATCACGGATGACTGCTGTCATGCTTAACTAGTCACTAATCCTAACTCCATCTAATCTACTACTTCTACTTAATAAACTATAAAGACAAGAACTTAAGGCTCCTAAATCTGAATTCAAGCGCTCTAATTCGTTTATTACATTATCAAGAATTATTACCAAACTCCCCAGAATGTCTTTGCTCTGGAGGAATATAGAAAAATTAGTCCAATGAATTTTAATCCTCTAGAATTTTGAATTTCAATCGCAATAATTTTCGCATAACTTTTATCCCTTAATAGCAATTTTAGAGTTTTTGAACAAATATTGCACATTATTTACGTATTATTAACAATTGGCAGATATTCTGTATGATCAGATCATTAATTTGCAGTTTTGATTAATGCTAACCATATCATTAAAATAGAACTAGGAAGTACTAATAACCTATCATCAGCAGCAGAAATACTGAACCGAATAACTACACTAAAACTACCCTAATTTATACCTTAAAAAAAAATCATGGTACAATGATCGCGGTCATGACTGACTGCCATCATGCTTAACTAGTCACTAATCCTAACCCCATCTGATATACTACTTCTACTTAATAAACTGTAAAGATAAGAATTTAAGGGTCCTAAATCTGAATCCATTAAAATATGTTTGTTTTTATATATTTTTATACCCTCATAACAATTTAATTCTTAACTAACTTTATGGTTTTCTCCAAGCATATTTGTCAAACCTTCTAAATTTAAGATAAGCCAAATGCTCCTTGTGACGCGTTTCTAATTGATCTTTTAGTTTGACCAATATTAAATGATCACAATCTTCACAAGATATTTTTTGTTAATTAATTATATACTTAACCTTTAGGGTGACTTAAAATATTTTTAAGACTATCACTTAAAGTAGTTGGCTATGTCGAGGTAGAATTTAGAGAATTTTTTTTTGAAGACCTTTCGTATAACTTGGATAAAATGGTAATTTAACATATTTCTTATTCCTCCTGTCAACTAATTTCTCATTTTTAATTTTTATTTGGTTTTTGTGTTTTCTAATGGTATTACATACAACGTCTTCTGAGAATTCATTAAATGCAGCGAAATTCTTTATTATATATCGTTCTGTAGATAGAGGAAAATTAAGTAAGCGGTGCATCAAAAAGTTAATAGCTGCTAGTTTATTTTTCCATAACCGATTTGAATCTTCTGAATAAATCTGTTATTTCTATCTATGTCTATTTCTAATTTATTTTTATTTCTTATTACCAACATATCGAGAAAAGCAATCCTATTGTTTCTTTCCTCTTCATGGTTAAACTTAACGGAAGGAAATTTTGAATTTAGCTGCTCAAGAAAATCCCTGATCAATCCTTGAGTATCAAAAACAAAAAAAAAAAATGTCCTCAATGCATCTAACCCAAACCCGTGGAAAATATACCAAAGTATTCTGAAGATCGGTTTCAAATTTTCCCATAAAGAGGTTAGCCATGAAGGGAGATAAGCTGTTACACATAGCTGCTCCTTTAGTTTGTTGGTAAAGGGTACCGTTGATTTGCAAGAAATTTTGTTTCACGCAGAGCTTCGCCAAAGAAATGAAACTATTAAACTTCATTACTGCCCAACTGATTACCTTTCAAGAGATCTTCTAAGTAAGTCAATGTGATCTCAAACGGGGATGCTGGGAAACAGTGAGCTCACATCAAACGAAACTAAAACTTCATTGTTAGTAAGTTCAATGTTTTTAATCTTTTCAATTTTTAACTGCTAAATCCGGTGGTTGCACAGGCAAGTGATTAAATTTGTCAGATAGACATTTGGGCAATAAGTACCTAAGTTGGACTATTGATATTGGAGACGATGGGTCTGATGCTTTTCCCTGGTTTAGGTATCTTGGGTAAACAATACATACAACCGCGTTAATAATGAGATTTCCATCTTATATCTCATTCAATTATTCTTCCCACTTATTAAATATTTACCACGTTTCTCAAGTATTACCAATAACAATATAAATATACGCTGGCCGTACATAGATGCCCCATCTAGGCTGGATTTTAGAAAAGTGTACGACCAAACAAATATTAAACGTGATCTGACGTGATTAAACGTAAGTGGCATTTTCCATTGCACAAACGCGTAAAATAAAAGATAACCGAAGAGTCTGGTGCGGACGAATGAAAGTGGTTTTAACTGCGCGCGCAGCGAAGTGGTAGAGCATTCAATGAATGAATTGTCATTTGGCAAAATTATTATGAAATGAATATTAAAGGAGTCAAAACAAGTAACAGTTTAGTAAATAAAACAAACACCAAAACACATATATTGGCTCAATGGATTAATTCGTTTTATAATGAAATTAAAACATATTTTTGTGTTAAAGCGAAGCTAAACACACGGAATATTTGCTTTTATTTATTTCGTCAAATGCCTATTAACTTTTTCATAGCACATATTATACCTTATTTACCACTGTAGATTTATTTACGGTGATAAAATATTTTTGCTTTTAGTGGACTAGTGAACATATAAAATAATCTCTGTTTTCTTGATATATAAATTTATGTTTTTTTTTCTTTTGTTAATTCTTGTCAATATATCTGCAGTTAACAGCCAAAGAATATTATCTTGCTAAAAACTGAAACAAAACTTCAGAAAATATCAGAAAACATTAAAAAAGAGTATCTATAAAATCTATAAATTTTTCTTTTTTTTAAAATTCGCTCTCAGAAATACCATGATATTTGAAAAACGTAAGCTCATATTTGTTTCCAAAATTATTGTTTACTGTTTTCAGAGGATAGTCGATGGCGTACCGAACACGAATATTTTTTTATCATATTGCTTATAATGTAACTTAAAACATTACATTACAGTACAAGTTTCAATCACAGCCCGGTAAACAAAATTCAAATCTGTCATAATTATATTCAATAACTTCAACTTAAAGGTATTCAAATAACTATTAATGTAATACAAAATCGTAGGTAACTTCATGCTTTAATGTTGAAGTTACTGAAAATAACTGCGCGAAATTTGAATTTGGTTTACTGGGAGGGGTCTTTACAAAAAAAGAATATGCAACATTATTATTATCTGGTTGTACTTTTAAGATATTTTTCTTAATTTTGTTTTTATCAAAGTGTAGAAGTACAAGTACGCTAGCTTATGTCTGATATAAGCTTTTGTCGCTCTTGAACTTTTTCTGTTTCGTTGTTTATAGAATCAATATAGAAAATATAATTGTTGGACATTATATTATTGTACATATCTTATAATGGTTAGAACTGTCAAACTATATATTTGTAACAAAAAAAAAAAATGATAAAAAAAGGAAAGAATTAGCAGAATTCAAATTTCCTGAATTTATTTCTAGGAAAGATTTTAATTTTTTTTTTCGTTTGCTGCTTTTAGGAAATCTCAGATTGCTTTTGGAAGTGAGACATAATACTAGAAAATTTTATAGGTATGTAACCAAGTGCAAATGCAGACTTTTTATAATAAATCATAAAATTGGAATTTTTATAAATCATAGCGTATCTCTGTTTACTACGTTAATTAAATAGCGATAAAGTATAATAGATGCATTCATAAAGAAGAACTCTCCAAACATACATTCATTCCGTAAAATAACTTGGATAAATATAAACTGCAAACTAACACCTAGCATCCGATTCTCAGACCATCTAGGTACTTATTTATATGCCCAGGGGTAGAATCCATATTTGCCACGATTATTTATAGTTACTGCAATAGAAATAGATTTCTGAATTACCCACAGCTGTAATACTCAAGTGCTTCCATATCAAGCACATAGTTCGCTTGGTCCACTTGCTATTTTCGTACGTTCTCTTGCCCGCCGCTTTTTAACTGCCTCCGCGAAGAAGCTACGGTGGCGCCGCTCTAAAGTACGCCAGCGGAACTATACGTCTTTGACCATATGTATACTAGTATTATATTTGGTATGACACATTAGGTTGACCAGTAGCACTGAAGATTCTTGGTAAGGTGAAACATATGTATGCTAATGTCAACCGAGTGTTTAACACGCGTTTGATGTGAGCTAATTTTTGGTACATGTTGTCGTAAAGAGAATTAAAAGACTGTTGAAGGAGTGGTCTGCGCCCCTAGAAATATTTTTATATCGTCAAGCCCGTCATTAAAAGTTGTTAATTTTACATAAATCACAGCAGGTATAGTGCATGCAACGAAACATGCAGTTCTGGACGGATGCGGAATAAAATTGAGTTTATGCATAAACTTTTCTTTTTTTTCCCGCTTAATATTGTTATTATAATCTCCTAGGACATCGTTCAGCGCCCGTTTTGCGATACGCAAAAGGTAGTATTTCAAGTTTCCAAGGCGGTTATGAATAATAAATACTGATATAGGGTGTAGCGAGACCGGGGCCCTGCTTATTCCGCCCGAAGCGTCGCGAAGCATCTCGGCCCTGCTCAATTGCGGGCTTGCGGCCCCGTAACCCGCCACTTATCAGGCCGCTGCTAAATTAAAGATAAAAAATATACTGTCACGTCCATTCTGACTTGGCTTATTCAATTTCCATCCCCGGGCCAGGGAGATATGTGTGCATGGGCTCAGGGCTAAGGGGAAAATCCTCGCGCATCGCCTGATCACGTTCTTAAATGTCCCCATTCGCCTCGCTTCTCCAGGGGGCCCCCCTCGCCCCTCCGGCCGGGTTTCGCGTCGCGTTTGTGTGATCCGATTAGCGTCGCGAGCGTCACCACGGCAATCTCGGTAATGATAAAAATGGCAATAAAAATTAGGGGCAACGGTGGGGGCAGATCTTATGTCCCAGCTATTCCCCCGGATAAGCGCGCAAGGAGTTTCGAATTACCCAACCGTCCGGATGTCCCTCATCCTGTTTCCGGGCGTCCCGAGGTAACGCGATCGATTATATAGGAACAAAACCGGATTGAAATTTAAACATTTCCATTATGGGGATTTGCAGATTAGCTTATCTGCGACGCGTGAGTGAAAATCGTGGTTCGCGCTGAATCTAATTTATCATCGACCGCTTCTGGAGGACGTCTGGTACGCCTTCTTCAGGATAAAAGGATGGCAGTTTGCGAAACTTAGTCGAAAGATGTGCTATTATGCCGCTCTTAGTGAGTGGTTTAATGCGAATAATATCACTCTTAACGTCAGTAAAACCAAATTATTGATATACAAGCAACATATAAATATAAATGTTTGCCTTAATAATAATTTACTGTTACCTTGCAATCGTGTAAAGTTTGGGTATTGTTCTTGATGCGGATTTTAAAATGGACTGAACAAGTCCATGTCCTTTCGAAAAAGCTGTCTTCTGTTTTTTATGCTTGCGAGGTGATAGACGTAATCTTGGAGAGGAAGTGTCTCGTATGGTCTTTTTTTCTTTGTTTGAGTCTCGTATGCGGTACTGTCTTTCCTGTTGGGGATTTACTTCGTTGGCAAATCTTAGTGTACTTTTTAAGGTGCAAAAGTGGGCAGTGCGGGTGATTTGTGGGGAAAGCAACAGAGCTCATTTTCGGCCCTTGTTCATATCGCGTGGAATATTAACCCTTCCTTCTTTATTTCTATATGAGACCCTTAGCACTACCTACAAACAGCGTCAGAAACAGAAATGTCGGTTTGACATACATTCTTATAGCACACGCCAATATTATTATTATTAACCTTCCTAAACCAGGCTCCTCCTTTTGTAGAGATTCCTTGTATTATATAAGTTTTTCATTATATAATAAATTACCTACTTCCTTAACTAACTCGCCAACTCAAAAAATGTTCCAGCGCCAACTAAGGGAACGAACAGCAAATCTATTCGATTGATGAATTTTTAACATATGAACCTTTGATACATAATTCTTATCTACCTTATACTCCCCGTTGTGAACATTTGTTTTTTTTTTAAATTTCTAATGTAACACAGCTACAGACATTAGTCCATCAAATTACATTACTGTCAATGTCATTATTTTATCTACACTGATATAATTAGTATATGTTTATTTATGTCTTTTATATGTATTGTATGTCTGTTATATGTATTGCCAAACAACACCTAGTGTTTTTATGCGCAATAAAGTATTATCATTAAAGTATTATTATTATCTTAGCCAAGGAAAACTTAACTAGATTTCAATTTGAATAAATAGTGTAAAATTCAACTGATTTTGGTAATAACAGAAGGCCCGAAAAGATCCAAAAGGAGGAATATTGGAGTATTTTTACGATAAAATCGAAGCTAACATCGCTTATACATCCATTGCTGTTAGAAATATCGGGTTTTTGATGCGATTTCGCATTCAACCTTTCAATATGGTCCTTTTAATGTAAAATTTAAGCGATTTTGGTAATGTCAGAAAACCCGAAATGGTCCAAAAGGGGGGAGTTTTGCAGAATTTTTACGACAAGATCCGGGATGAAATCGCTTATATCTCCATGACTGTTAGAAATATCTGGTTTTCGATGCGATTTTTGTATTCAACGCTTCAAGATGGTCCTTATAGTGTAAAATTCAACTAATTTTGGTAATGTCAGAAGGCCCGAAAAGATCCAAAAGGAGCAAATTGGAGTATTTTTACGACAAAATCGAAGCTAACATCGCTTATACATCCATTGCTGTTAGAAATATCGAGTTTTTGATGCGATTTCTCATTCAACCTTTCAATATGGTCCTTTTAATGCAAAATTCAAGTGATTTTGGTAATATCAGAAAACCCGAAAAGGTCTAAAAAGGGGGAGTTTTGGAGAATTTTTACGACAAGATCCGGGATGAAATCGCTTATATCTCCATGACTGTTAGAAATATCTGGTTTTCGATGCGATTTTCGTATTCAACGCTTCATGATGGTCGTTATAGTGTAAAATTCAACTGATTTTGTTAATGTCAGAAGGCCCTAAAAGATCCAAAAGGAGGAATATTGGAGTATTTTTACGATAAAATCGAAGCTAACATCGCTTATACATCCATTGCTGTTAGAAATATCGGGTTTTTGATGCGATTTCGCATTCAACCTTTCAATATGGTCCTTTTAATGTAAAATTTAAGTGATTTTGGTAATATCAGAAAACCCGAAAAGGTCTAAAAAGGGGGAGTTTTGGAGAATTTTTACGACAAGATCCGGGATGAAATCGCTTATATCTCCATGACTGTTAGAAATATCTGGTTTTCGATGCGATTTTCGTATTCAACGCTTCATGATGGTCGTTATAGTGTAAAATTCAACTGATTTTGTTAATGTCTGAAGGCCCTAAAAGATCCAAAAGGAGGAATATTGGAGTATTTTTACGATAAAATCGAAGCTAACATCGCTTATACATCCATTGCTGTTAGAAATATCGGGTTTTTGATGCGATTTCGCATTCAACCTTTCAATATGGTCCTTTTAATGTAAAATTCAAGTGATTTTGGTAATATCAGAAAACCCGAAAAGGTCTAAAAAGGGGGAGTTTTGGAGAATTTTTACGACAAGATCCGGGATGAAATTCGCTTATATCTCCATGACTGTTAGAAATATCTGGTTTTCGATGCGATTTTCGTATTCAACGCTTCATGATGGTCGTTATAGTGTAAAATTCAACTGATTTTGTTAATGTCAGAAGGCCCTAAAAGATCCAAAAGGAGGAATATTGGAGTATTTTTACGATAAAATCGAAGCTAACATCGCTTATACATCCATTGCTGTTAGAAATATCGGGTTTTTGATGCGATTTCGCATTCAACCTTTCAATATGGTCCTTTTAATGTAAAATTCAAGTGATTTTGGTAATATCAGAAAACCCGAAAAGGTCTAAAAAGGGGGAGTTTTGGAGAATTTTTACGACAAGATCCGGGATGAAATCGCTTATATCTCCATGACTGTTAGAAATATCTGGTTTTCGATGCGATTTTCGTATTCAACGCTTCATGATGGTCGTTATAGTGTAAAATTCAACTGATTTTGTTAATGTCAGAAGGCCCTAAAAGATCCAAAAGGAGCAAATTGGAGTATTTTTACGACAAAATCGAAGCTAACATCGCTTATACATCCATTGCTGTTAGAAATATCGGGTTTTTGATGCGATTTCGCATTCAACCTTTCAATATTGTCCTTTTAATGTAAAATTTAAGCGATTTTGGTAATGTCAGAAAACCCGAAATGGTCCAAAAGGGGGGAGTTTTGCAGAATTTTTACGACAAGATCCGGGATGAAATCGCTTATATCTCCATGACTGTTAGAAATATCTGGTTGTCGATGCGATTTTCGTATTCAACGCTTCAAGATGGTCCTTATAGTGTAAAATTCAACTGATTTTGGTAATGTCAGAAGGCCCGAAAAGATCCAAAAGGAAGAATATTGGAGTATTTTTACGACAAAATCGAAGCTAACATCGCTTATACATCCATTGCTGTTAGAAATATCGTGTTTTTGATGCGATTTCGCATTCAACCTTTCAATATTGTCCTTTTAATGTAAAATTTAAGCGATTTTGGTAATGTCAGAAAACCCGAAATGGTCCAAAAGGGGGGAGATTTGCAGAATTTTTACGACAAGATCCGGGATGAAATCGCTTATATCTCCATGACTGTTAGAAATATCTGGTTGTCGATGCGATTTTCGTATTCAACGCTTCAAGATGGTCCTTATAGTGTAAAATTCAACTGATTTTGGTAATGCCAGAAGGCCCGAAAAGATCTAAAAGGAGGAATATTGGAGTATTTTTACTACAAAATCAAAGCTAACATTGCTTATACATCCATTGCTGTTAGAAATATCGGTTTTTGATGCGATTTCGCATTCAACCTTTCAATATGGTCCTTTTAATGTAAAATTTAAGCGATTTTGGTAATGTCAGAAAACCCGAAATGGTCCAAAAGTGGAGAGTTTTGCAGAATTTTTACGACAAGATCCGGGATGAAATCGCTTATATTTCCATGACTGTTAGAAATATCTGGTTGTCGATGCGATTTTCGTATTCAACGCTTCAAGATGGTCCTTATAGTGTAAAATTCAACTGATTTTGGTAATGTCAGAAGGCCCGAAAAGATCCAAAAGGAAGAATATTGGAGTATTTTTACGACAAAATCGAAGCTAACATCGCTTATACATCCATTGCTGTTAGAAATATCGTGTTTTTGATGCGATTTCGCATTCAACCTTTCAATATTGTCCTTTTAATGTAAAATTTAAGCGATTTTGGTAATGTCAGAAAACCCGAAATGGTCCAAAAGGGGGGAGTTTTGCAGAATTTTTACGACAAGATCCGGGATGAAATCGCTTATATCTCCATGACTGTTAGAAATATCTGGTTGTCGATGCGATTTTCGTATTCAACGCTTCAAGATGGTCCTTATAGTGTAAAATTCAACTGATTTTGGTAATGCCAGAAGGCCCGAAAAGATCTAAAAGGAGGAATATTGGAGTATTTTTACGACAAAATCAAAGCTAACATTGCTTATACATCCATTGCTGTTAGAAATATCGGGTTTTTGATGCGATTTCGCATTCAACCTTTCAATATGGTCCTTTTAATGTAAAATTTAAGCGATTTTGGTAATGTCAGAAAACCCGAAATGGTCCAAAAGTGGAGAGTTTTGCAGAATTTTTACGACAAGATCCGGGATGAAATCGCTTATATTTCCATGACTGTTAGAAATATCTGGTTGTCGATGCGATTTTCGTATTCAACGCTTCAAGATGGTCCTTACCCATTTGGCAAGTAATGTTGCAGATATCCCAGTAATATTACATTATTTACTAGACAGCGATGTTAAACAAAAACATGTTACTGAAATTTTGCAGCAACATTAAATAATGATGAGAAATATTGCAGGCCATTACAGTAACATTACAATGTAATCAGGAAAAAATATTTTAAAACAATGTTGCAAAAACAAAGACTTTGTTATCAGAAATGTTGAGGTAATATTTAGTTGTAATATATTTACAAAATTTACATTTTGTGTAAGATAGGTACGTATATATGTTTCTGCAAATTTAGAATTTTGAAAACACAAAACTAATGGAGCAAATTTTCTCTATAAAGTAAATAATGGTGATGAAATTTTTTAACATTTTTTGTAACCTATAATAATCATGTTAGTGGGGTTGTGGTTGCGCACTGCGCACTTGTAAAAGTTAGTATCGCTTGCCATCACAAGTTTTTTTCGTACCGCGCATAAACGAGTTGGCGTGAACCTGTGAACCCCCTCTTTCACAATATACGGTAATCGTGACTGCAGAGGGCGTGGATAGGAGCATCTTGGGATTGTGCGTCGCAATTATTTTGATGAGAAAAAATTCCCGTCAATAATGAATCAACATTATCAGGTAAGTTTTATTTATAATGCTAAAGTAGGTATATCGATCCTTTCAAATTCATGGAAGATCTTTAAAAACAGATATGTATTATGCATATCATAAGCTATATATGTTATAGTAAAACCTACCTGTTGTGCTATAAGGATGAGCAATGTCACGTAATGTCATTCTTAGAATTGATAGTAATTCTTGATCAAATACAAATTTTACAATAATTATAAACAGTGTTATATATAAAATATGCAGCTTATCCTCAATTTTCATATAAATAAAATAGTTTTTCTGATCTCTATTTTTGACGGTGCCTTTTTTTTTAATTTCAGAGAGAATTAGAAGAAATATTGTACTCACAGATACAGAATACGAAATAACTGTCATGGAATGGTTTCGTTATGCAAAACAAAGATTTGATAGAAAAACAGCAAAATGTTCAAAGGAATAAAATGCATTCGGGATGGTTTTCTTATGTGTTGTGAGTTTTTGCTTAGATTCTATTCATGTTAATTTATGTGCCCCATAATCTGTTTGCAATACTGAAGGTTATTAAAATGGAATTTAATGTACTTTTTTTTTTATCAATGAATGCCTTTATTGTCTTCTGTAAGCAGCATTTTACTTTTTAAAGTATTTATTAATGTATTTCGTTTACTTAAATAGCTATTTATAATATTATTCATAGTATTACTATTTAGTTTTTAGATAGAACTATATGATATATTATTGACCATTTTAATGTATCTGCAAAAATAACTACAAAAAAAGACTTATAATGTTATATTATAAAAATGTCTTATCCATTATATTTTTCTGGCATTAATGTTTAATGTTAATATTGTAATTTTAGTAAGTGAAGATAAATTCGTATAAACAGAGGGGCCCGATCTATCGAGGGTAACACAAAATTATAATATTAACATTGAATTTCAATAAGACTGATTGAGATTCCTTTTATGTTAATTAATGTAACCTCTCGATAAACGTCAACATCATGTTTCTTGTATAATGCAGCAAGAACTT
Organism: Protaetia brevitarsis; assembly: GCA_004143645.1. NCBI lineage: Eukaryota > Metazoa > Arthropoda > Insecta > Coleoptera > Scarabaeidae > Protaetia > Protaetia brevitarsis. Next base: position 2,635,535 of record RXPK01000153.1, on the reverse strand, counting down.
TTGGAGTAGGTAAATAAAAGATCCTAATAGAAACATTACATTGTTGAAAATTTTAACACTTTTTTGACTAATTTAATAGTCAGGAGAGGTCCACACTGTTTTCGTGTTATTTTGTCGAGAACTATAGAAGTTTAAATTTGACGAACAAAGATAGTCAAGTATTGTCTATTGCTAAGGGTTATTTTGTCCAACTAACACGTGGAATTATGATATACTTCTAGTCACATTTTATTTGATCTAGACTAGACAAATTTACTAGCTGTTTAACTAAATGAATGCGATCTATTGGATTGATTTAACACCGTTTTCTAAACACAACGCTTTTTAATATGCAACTCCTATTTCTTAGTGTTACAATATTCTCTCTTTAAGACGTTTTCTCATTATAAATATTACAGAACCACTCATTCAAAAGTTTTGGTTTCAACTAAACGTACTAATTTTAAAATGATTTTTTTGAGAACCATTATAAAATTAAGTGAATGTTTATGCTATTTGATTCAAATCTGAACTAATTACGTAAATAGTTGTTCCCAATACATCTTTAAGATGTTGAAATTTTTTATGCCCACTGGAATTAACGTTTAATAACACAAGGTTACACTTTGCAGGTCAGTCACATTTGGTGGTTTGTTTGGATATGTTAATACGCAGAAACAAACTCGAAATCAGATACACGTGCAATGCAGGTGGTGCGTATAATGCAATACTGTATTAGATTAGGTGGGGGTTTTATATTTCTATCCGAGGAAAAATTCTGATTGGTTGATGCTTCTAAATGTCTAGAGAAAATAGTAAATCCTCATATCTGAATAAAAGAATTCACACCAAATTCTAGTAATTTCTGTTCTACTAACACATGTAGTTAATTCGTCTGGCAAAGTTTGTAAAAATCAACACTAAAATATTTGACTAGCGCAAAATTAACGCCAACACCGTAATATTTTCAACAGTGTAGCGTAGATATATTTATAGAAACATTTAATTGCCACACTGTATCAATAATTCTCTTTAACATATGAGAAATGTTACGGAAGAGCTATACTTCAACATTAATCGTCATGTTAAAGTAATGTTACTCGAAGACCTCGTATTAACATTACTAGGAAATATTGTTTCGTAACATCGTAGAAATGTTATCTGATTGTACATTGTATATATTTTCTGTACATTTCGCGTTACAAGATAACATTTAGACGACGTTATAGTCATGTTATTTTGCCAAGTGGGTATAATGTAAAATTCAACTGATTTTGGCAATGTCAGAAGGCCCGAAAAGATCCAAAAGGAGGAATATTGGAGTATTTTTACGACAAAATCGAAGCTAACATCGCTTATACATCCATTGCTGTTAGAAATATCGTGTTTTTGATGCGATTTCGCATTCAACCTTTCAATATGGTCCTTTTAATGTAAAATCCAAGCGATTTAGGTAATGTCAGAAAACCCAAAACGGTCCAAAAGCGGGGAGTTTTGGAGAATTTTTACGACAAGATCCGGGATGAAATCGCTTATATCTCAATGACTGTTGGAAATATCTTGTTTACGATGCGATTTTCGTATTTAATGCTTCAAAATGGTACCTTTAGCGTAAAATTCAAGTGATTTTATTGTGTACCGTTGCTAAATAAATCCGTAGCATATAATTCAAATAGATCCATTTGTTCACGACAACAAACCCGCGGAGGTTCGCTTCCTTTTTAAGGTCTTAACTTATATACAAGGGCCCTTTTCAGCGAACTTCCCCAATTAAACTGCTCGCATCTTCGCGCTAAGTACCTAACCATCAGGTGCGTCTCGTCTGCGTTGCACAAGATCGTGGAATTAACTTATAAACGGCTTCCCGGACGTCATTGTTTTATAGTGCATTTCCTATTCCGTTTGCGCCGCTGTTATTCCGACGATGAACTAAGATTGTCTTATGCTTGGGACGTGGATAATGAGGGCAATCCGATTTCTCAATTAAAAATGCTCCAACTGAAAGTTCCCTCTTATATACCTGGGCCGCCAGTGCGTGGCGTACGGAACGTCTGCGAGGGGCATTATCTAAGATGCCTCACCAGATATAGAGTATTTGCCGTGCATTATGGGGCGGAATAGCGAAGCACCGTGTAACAGCATCGGCGTTTTGTCTGTGCGGTTGTGTGTGTATGGGGACGGGAGATGTGTGAAATTATTAGAAGAGATGCGGATGCAAAACAGATAATCATTGGGTCCTCAGTGTTGTTTCCTGCAGACTTGAAACTTGTCGCACATTGTCCCGTACCCTCCCATTGTTACCTATCTGATGCTATCGCGGAATTGAGATGTGATGTGAATGCTATTTACTCTATTTCATCCGAATTTAATATCTATAACACTATATATATGTGTGTATTATTACCACCGCATACACTTATGCCACTAAAATGAGGTATTGTACGCATTTTACTTTTCGTGTTTCGGTTATCATTAAGTCGTAAATTACAAGTTCTTATCGTCCTGTGCTCGTCTATAACTACCATCGGAACAAGAAGCGTACGCTGTCTGGTTATACATACACGTAGTAAGTTAGTTTTGGATTGTTTTATTAACATCAGTGGCGGCTCGTGACGATATTGAGTGGGTGGGGCCAACCTCGGGCCGGCTCTTCCCATTTAATAATTTTATATAGTTTTGAACCAATTCAGCCTCAGCTAGTAATGATTATGGCTAACTAAAATAATATCGACACAAAAAGATTAAGTACGAAAATTTAGAAGCCATTTTAAAATGGGAAAATTATTAATATTTTTGTTAAAAAAATGCTTAATTATGTACACATTAAACCACACGAACAAGCTTAAACTTAAAAGCGATGACGCTGATGACGCACGAATGCATATGCTTAGAATTTAGAATCACGGTACATTTGAATCTCAAATTCGTGAAAGCCGAACAGATGACGTCATTGCGGAGCACATGCTTTAGAAAGCCTGTTTAGGTTCTGGCGACAAGATAGTTCCCAGTAAACCAAAATTCAAATTTCCCGCAATTATTTTTGTAACTTCAACATTCAAGCATGAAATTACCTTACGATTAGATTGTATTAGATTAATAGTATTTGAATACCTTTAAGTTGAAATTACTAAATATAAATGCGGGAAATTTGAATTTGTTTAGCGTGTTTAAACCTTATCTTGTATTTTGTAATGATTTTTTCAAGCAGTTATGTTTAAAATTCTAAATTTTAAACTTTATTAGCTCCTTAACTTTATAATGTGTAACTTTTTTTTTTCTTTGCGTTCCATTTAGAACAGTATCAATATAATACCGTCATTTCGGGTGACATGATAACACTTTTGACATATTTTCAATCTAGAATTTAAATAAATGAGTGAAGAACAAATAAAAATATTGGAAAACGACCTATGAACTCAAGGTATCTATCCTCAAAAGATGGAGTACCAGTGCAGTCCATCCCCGAGAAAAAAAAATATTAAACCCCTCTGTTTCAAGCCACCGCAATTCGGTGACTGAAACTATCCTTCAAATCACATTTAATCATCACGTACCCTTCATAAAGACTTTTTTGAAACAAAAAAAAACAGTTTAAAGAAGTAACAATTTATTATAATGAAAAACAGTAAAAAAATATAAAAATTCTCATTAATTAATTTTAATTAATTATATTTAAATTTGAATAAAACAAAAAAAAACAATTCTTTTTACAAAAGTAACAAATCTACATATTATACAGATAGGTAATAACATCTCAGACGGCATGTTTTCAAGTCACCCTACAATGTCACAAAAAAATAAAAGGGGTTGAATCTACCCTTACATGCAAGAATTTGAGGTTATGTTTGGAGTTATCTGTAGCCCAATATTGGGGATTGTAAGAAGAAAATATTTCAGCAAATTCAAAAACTATTTTTAAATACTGACAAATGAAAGTATTCAGCCTTCAAAAAACAACAATTTTATTACCCAAATTTCTGATTTTTTTTTATTACCAAACGACAACATTTACTATAACGTTTTGATGACATAGTTATATTACGAATACCTGTAATCAGGATACACAGTTTTCTGAACTTATACTTCCCACCAACAGAAGGTAGTCCATCATTAAATGAAAATGACCCAAAATGACGGTACGTTATATTTTTGATGAAATTTAGATTTAGGATTTCTGATTTTTACAATATATTTTTAACCATTTTTCTAGAAAAACGAATCTCCAGCGTTTCTAAAATATGTTCCGTAGTCCCATTCGGATTTTCTAAACTTACCTTTTCCATTAACGAAACCCTCACGCTCCAAATCGATTTTTATCTGACCAAAATATGATGAATAAATGTATGTGGCGCAATTTTCGCTTAACGCAATAACGTACTTCCATGTTATTTATACCGTGTGTGGGCCAAGATACAGCTCACCACACTGCAATGTAATTTTTGCGTATAGTCCAACCACCCCCTCTTCCCTTAACTCCCCGCAGAGACCTACAAACCCTCTGAAAACGGTGCCAATTGGAAAGTGGCTCATCGTTCGAAATGATCGAATTTAATGCTTTGCTGGGAGATTATGAATTTTAAAAAAAAATGTTCTTATAAGCTGACTCGTTGAAGCACCCAGTTTTCACGCAAAATTAAATAAGTCCAAAAGTATTCCCATAAAAACTTAAGACGTACATGCAAGTCCAAGTAAAAAAAAAAATGCGAATTTTTCAATTAATATATTTGCATTTTTATACCTGTATTGTTATAATTTAACTAATAAAATCACCCATTCACAGAATTATTTCACTATGCAAGATATTCCGAGCGCAAATAAAAAATCATGTTCTGTAAACTTTGCTATAGTATGGACATGTTAAATTTTGGATGGACACTCCTCATTAATAGTGTTTTAATGATTATTTTGTGATTTGCAATGGTACGGAATTTTACGCAGAGTGACGTTTAATATACGTCGATATTAGGTCTTTAAACGTCTATTAAACGTCTATTAAATGTCATTTTACGTCACTCCGCCACCTGGGGTGGTGTCTTAGGGGGTTGGGGATGAGGAAAAATGAGATTCAGATATGACAACAATCTTTATTTACAATTGTAATACAATATAATTCACGTATAAATAGTATGGCCAATGTAAAATAATAAAATAAAATAACCAACAAATAAAAACAAAAAATACTGCGTGTAAGTTCATTACTACTGATATATTCCTTATTACGATTTTAAAATGTATACCTTAGGTTACGCGTTACATTACAATTTAACAATTGTATAGATATATTTATAGATATATATATATATATGTGCATATCATATATGCAGTCTGTTCTAACAAAAATATCACTAGTTATCGTTAATATTCATTCATCAAACACAAAAAAAAAACAAAAAAAAAATTGTCAACATGTAAAGAGTCAATTCTTTGGTTACGTATGGACTACACTATAAGTACCAGCTATCTGCTTTAATTTTTTTTTTTTATTGATTTATATTAATTATTATAAACGCTCCTTCATTCTTTCTCGGCGTGATGGTAATGCGCGGCGCCTTGGCTGTCGAACAGCGACATCTTGAGGCGTTTGCACTTGGCCCGTCTATTCTTGAACCAGAATTGCACGTTCTTCGGCTCCAATCGCGGGAACTTCTGCCTGTACGCCATACAGTTAAGCTCGTCTGTGTATTTTAGGATGAGATTATGCGATGGGTGAGTATTGATGGAGAACCACTGCTCCAATCTCGGCACTTCCGTTACGGGATCGATGAAGGTGCGATTCCTCTTGCGTCGTTCGTCAGCCGTCAGTGCGGACATGTTCAGGGCACTGGCACCTGGGGGCGAGACAGCGGTATGTGACAATCCCGGAATGTATTGGCTCATATACATAATACTGTGGCTGAACATCGAATTCGGTACTAGGGGAAACGTGGCGGCTAATCGTTCTAGGCCCTCATTGGCGGCACGGTGGTGCAGGAGTTGGGTTGTCCGCCTCCGGAGATGGACAAACCCTGTGCGGATTCTGTAGAGTATCCTCGCTGATGCCGTCTGATTGCTTGTTATCTCCATACGCGTCCAAATCGTCGTCTTCATCGGAGATTTTGTTGTTATTCGATTGGTCGTCTGGGGAGTTGCAATCGACTGGCTCCTCTTTAGGTACTGGTTGTTCTAACTGTAACAAATTGAGGAATTAATGATATTAATATTTTTTCTGCTTTATTTCTAGTTTCACAGTACTTCAGGTATCTTTCTTGCTTTTTTTTTTATTTATTTTGAGTGGAATTGAATTTGAATCTAAGATGGGAATCGTGAAGATATTTGCTAAATTGTCGATCTGAAACTATAATATTTATCTATAAAGAATAACAATAATTGTAGGATGATAGCAAGCCAGTATACATGCGTTAATTAACTAACGCTAATTAATCATGATAAATGTCTTTATTGTGGTATTTTTGAAATAATAAATACACAAATAATTATGAATAGAAGAAACGTTTATAAGAATAAGCGATTTAAAAAAAAAATAAATGAGTACAATCTCAGGGCGAGACTCAGTTATATTAACACATTCATCTGTAATATAATTAGGTCACATTAACATTTGGTTGATATTGGCATACTGCTGTGGTCTGGCACCCCGGTTTTCGTAAATTCAGTGATCACTTGTTGCTACGATCTGTCTTTATCAATGTTTCGGGCAAATTTTCTCAAAAATTAATGTTTTATTTTTGGATAAGATTTTGTTAATTGATTTGATTGTTGGAATTATTTTAATTGTTCTGTTTAAATTTAATTTCATTCAATTGTACATATTTGCCTTCTTTCAGTTGTTTAAATTAATTTCATTCAGTTGTACATATTGCGTTCACCAGTATTGTATATGTTGTTGAATGTATATTCTAGAAGTTTTTTCTTTGCGATTTGTGCGTTGCGATTGCACGCAGCTATTATTATATACAGTGTGTTAAAAAAAAGGTTGTCGGATATTTTACCCCATTATAGTACTGGTGGAAATAAACAAAAAAGTCTTAGTCAACATAGGTCCGAAATTCAACTGTTTTTGACATATAGTCGATTGCATATTTTAAAATAAAAAAAAAAAACATTTTTCGGTTTTGAGAATAGTTCCCTTTGTCAAACAACTGATTGTGACTTAAAATTAGGTCTGTCAGACATCTGTCATCAGATTATTTATCATTTGCGTCAATTTTTTTTTGTTCTCAAATTATGCATAAGTACACAAATGCAGAAATGGCCGATATGCATTTTATGTACGGTCGTGCGAATGGTAATGCCACTGAAGCACGGCGTATGTATGCCGAAGAATTTCCAAATCGGTTGTTACCGAGTGATAAGATTTTCTCAAGACTTCATATCCGGCTGTCCGAAACTGGTTTATTTAAAATTAATGGTGGTTCTGGAAGACCTAGATCAGTTTCTTCTCCCGCAGTAGAATTAGATATTTTGAGACGGGTAGAAGAAAACCCAAATGTTAGCACCCGAAAACTTGCCGCAGAACTGAACGTCAGTCATCCTCTCATTTGGAGAAATCTGCGGGAACAGCAGCTCTATCCCTACCACATTCAACGCGTGCAAGTTCTTGCTCCTCTTGATTATGATGCACGTAGGGTTTTTTGTCATTGGGTTTTACGAAAGCTGGCAGAAACTCCTAATTTTGCGACTCAGATTTTATTTATTGACGAGGCTGGGTTTACAAGAGACGGAATATTAAATTTCATAACAATCACGTCTGGGCAGATGAAATCCCCATGCTGTTGTTGAACTGCATTACCAAAACCGTTTTTCGCTAAATGTTTGGTTTGCTATTTTTGGAGACTGTTTAATTGGTCCAGTATTTCTCCCTAATCGTTTAGCGGGACAAGTATACTTGGATTTTTTAAGAAACGAATTACTCGTTTTGTTGGAAGACGTGCCACTTTTTAACAGATTAAATATGTGGTTTATGCACGATGGAGCTCCTGCGCATTTTTCCATCGTAGTTAGAAATTTCTTAAATCAAGATTACAACGAGAGATGGATAGGACGGGGTGGACCAACTGCATGGCCTCCTAGGTCCCCTGACCTGACACCTCTAGACTTCTATGTTTGGGGGCATCTAAAACAATTAGTGTACGCACGATCTGTAAACATTTTGGAAGAACTCAGGCAACGAATCGTAAATTGTTGCGAGGAAATTCGGAGGACTCCAGGAATTTTCGAAAGATTGCGTCGATCTTTCATAAGAAGGTGTGAAGCGTGCTTAGAAATGAACGGTGGACATGTAGAACAATTTCTTTAGCTTTACTTTAAATAAACATTTGTTTAATTTACATTGCGATCAGAATTTCTTTGAAAATTTTTATCCTACTAAAACAATATGCAATCGACTGTATGTCAAAAACAGTTGAATTGCGGACCCATGTTGACTAAGACTTTTTTGTTTATTTCCGCCAGTATTACAATTGGGTAAAATATCCGACAACCTTTTTTTTAACACACTGTATATATATGACTGTTATCCCTGGGAGGCGCTCAGTTTTGACCCATACATAATGCAAGCTGAGTATGTACTTTATATCATTGCTGCCTTTTGTTCATACTTTTGATTTAAAGATTTGTTTCGTTTAATTTGAATTTATCTCATCCATCAAGGAACTCAGTTCTATAATAATTGGTATTATATTATTGTGTACACAAATTAGATATAGGATCATTTATTATTTCAGTTCTGGAAGATATACTTTAAGTTTAAAGAGTTAATTTTTCGTTTTTCTTATATTTTGCTGTTTTGATATTATTTATTAATCACCTCGGGGTGGGTGAATAGAAGCATTGTGCTTGTTTGTAAGTTTTCATTTATGTAATTTACTTGTATTCTCCACATTTAATTTAGTTTGGTTAATTTTTGAAACCACGTGGATTTTTGTTGTAATAAGGATTATCTTCCTGAACTGTTTTTCTTTTTGTTTGTTGAAGGATTTGCATTGTCCTTTTGTAAATATTAGAGTCTAATGCAGTTTTGTTTTCGACCAGGACCTTTTGTCCAAGTTTTATTTTTCCTGCGTAATTGTATTTAACATTTTTTTTTTTAAATAAAAGTTCTGATTATTAACGTGATTCAAAATTTCTGTTCTTTTATTTTTGATTAAACCTTTTCAATTTTTGGAGTAATTAAAGAAAGTCAGTTTTCTTTCACCCACAGTTTACTTTTCATGATTAAATTCAAGTTTTAATTTGCGAGGGTAACCCTGAGTTTAATTGTTCTTTTGCTGAGTTTAATTGTTCTTTTGCGCCCCTTTCATTTTTGCAAATTCATTTTGCATTTTCTTTGGTACCTTCAGTACACAGCATATGCTTCACCTTACCAAAGATCATCAGTGCTACTAGTCAACCTCTAATGTATTATAAGGAAAACTTAATCAGTGGAAGAAGAATTAAATGAAAATCTCATTCGATTATTCTTCCTCTTATTAAGTAAATTTTCCGTACGATGCATTAGGTTGACCAGTAGCACTGATGATCCTTGGTAAGGTAAAATATATGTATGTTAATATCAACCGAGTGTTACACAAATTTAAATGCGATCTAATTTTATTTTAAGCTTACTTTTGCCTCGGACTGGACTCGGAAAGCGGATATGACACGAAATGCGTCTAAAAAGAGAATGAAAATGAAAGAAAGCAATTATTTTTATTGATCCAATCCCCAGATTACAGAGAACAGGATCGTCTGAGGATTTACAAGATTTTTTCAACATCACGGAGACTATAAGGAGCTGTTAAAGGGTCGTATAATATAAATATATATATTTTCCCAGCGATTATATCAAAATCTTCAAAATTGTATTGTTTCCTAACCTTATCAATTAATAAATAAAACTGGAATTCGTGGAATTCTCTAAGAGAAGATTTTATTTGTTCATTCTCAATCTTAAATCTTATCTTAAAGAAGCGTCATTCCACGAATTCTAGTTTTAATTAGATCATTCTGTCCTACTGTGCGTTGTTATGTCAGTTATTTCTTGTTTTTTGGTATTGTATCCCTGAAGATGTCCTTTATGTATCTAATATTCCAGGATTAGAAATAAATCGGGATATTTACCTTAATCACAGATGCCCCAGGAGTGGTGGGTCGTGAGTTGTCGTTATCCTTCCTATCGTTAGTAGTGAGTGATAAAGGTCCGACAGGGCTCGAGGGTTGCACGTCTACCATATCGTCATCCTCCAAATCGGACCCGTTGTTTGAGAATTCGTCAGAGAGTTGGGACATGTTGGGCGCGCGCCTGCCGGCCAAGTTCGGCAAACCTTTCAACCGCTGATGGTCGGCGATCCGCTCCGAACTCAGATACCCGTCGCCGATCAAGAATCCAGATCCGTTGGTCGGCGAATGGTTGCTGTATCCGTTGATCGCCAGGTGGCAGGGCAATCCCGGCCCCACGTTCCTGATTTCCGCCCGCTTCTGCGCCGCCCTGGCGTTCTTAAACCAATACACGACGTTATTGATATCCAACGGCTTCCTACCTCGTCGAGATTCCAAACTATTCAGCTCTTTGACGTACTGCTGGATCTGCTGGCGACTCGGGTGCTGATTGTCGGCGAACCATCGCTGCAGCTTCGGCAGCTCCAGCTCGGGATCGAAGCTGGTACGCATCCTCGTCTTCTGCGTCGGGAATTGGTTATGCACGGTCTGCATGGCCGGATGGCCCACTTCCGCCAGCGACCTCTCGAGAGGTTTCGGCGTCTGCGAGGTCATAGGATAGGCCCCGGTGCACGGGGGGCCGTACTGCGGCCTCCCAGGGGATTGGGGACTGAACTGCGACGTCCACCATTGATCGAATTTCCTGCGGACATCCTCCGACATTTCCGGCATGGGTCCGGCCGGATTGCTCCGGCATATCTGCGATAAAAAAAGCTGTAACAATACCACAATACCGTTAGTTAAAGCAGATCGCGGCTATCGTATATTAATAATATTATTATTATTTAAATAAACGCGTTAAATTCGGTAACAGTGTACCGACACAATGTTCTGACGTTGAGATGCGGGATTTATTCGGTGCTGCAGGATGTAGAAGGCTTTTGATCTCATTAATACCATGAAATAATGCTACATAATCTTATTAAAAGCGAGGTTACTGCCATTCTCTGCACCCCTAATACATTCCTCCCCGTTTAATTCTTAAGATATTCTCTAACCTCGACGGTCGCGTCCCAGGCAATCCCCCAAAACGCTCGTACACGCTCTGTTTGCGCCGTGAATAATACGCGGATTTCTTACTCTAGTTTATAAGGATTTAAAACGAAATATTATTGTTTATAACCCTACCTCGTCTAAAGGGCATCCAGCTGATACCAGCAGCCCGTGCGATTGTACTAACAGATAGCGTAACAGCTTGTCTTTTATGTCGGCCACCGTGCCGGGTCTGCCGCGAAAGACCTGTATCCGCAGCGTGGCAACAGTTGTCAGTTCGCCCAGTATGTCGCCCACGGTCACCAGCGGATCCTCTGATATCTGGTCGAAGTTTAAAGCTTTCCAATTTTTTATCACTATCGATCCTTTGGCGGCCGAAGCGCTCTCAGCCGAATAGCCTAATCTCAGTAAAGCGACTTGTACTAAATTATGGAATGGGGTTCCTACTGGTATTATGACGTAACTGTCTGTCTCGATTAGGGGTCGTCTGCGCCACGGTGGTTGCTGTAAGATGCGGTTCTCCTCTAAACTGCCGATCGCTTCCACAACGCAATGCACCGGCAAGGACTTAGCTGCAAAAGAAGAAGAGAAACATCAATCGTTTAATTGTAAAATCTTCAATTATTTAATTAACACCTTCCTGTAATTATAACACCATACCAACTTGAAGTCAGAATAATAATAATAATAATAATAATAATAATAATAATAATAAAGGATATTTGTCCAACAGTAGTACACTATTTACAGGACAACAAATAAACTAAACTGTGTATACATTAACGTAAGAAGTAAGAATGGTTGCCTAAACAAAATAAAATCATGTATCAAAAAGAAAAGTAAACATGGATAGATCATATAAACATAAAATATAAACATAATCTTACAAAATTAAGTGGCCAACGGCAATGTACATATCTTTTGAAAAAACTATAATTACAAAGAACTAAGGTAGATACAACTAAAAATAAGGTAATGCAAAAACGTAGGTACTAATCATACAATTTGTTAAAATTTTTCATCATATGAAATACCGGGGACTTAACTAGGACATTGGTTTTAGCAGTCGGAAGACGTAAGTAATCAGTAGAACGGGTGTTGCGCGCGGGAACATTAAAATTAACATAAGCTAGCAGAGATGCCGAATCAACCACTCCTTCAATTAAATTAGACATAAATCTACCACTATATCTGTCCCGCCTATCTGATAAGCTATGAAAGTTATGCTGTGTTAACAACGCACTATAGTCACTACCGCGGCCAGGGTAAGTTCCATTTAATCTAAAAGATAAGTACTTTAAGAAACGCTTTTGTACTCTCTCAATCGCCAACATCTGATGTGTATAATGGGGGTACCAGATGACTGATGCATATTCCCAATTTACTTTGAACTAGTGCAAAGTAAACAGATTTAATTGCCTGCAAATTGTTGAAGTAGTGACATGATCTTATCACAAAACCTAATGTTTTAGAAGCTGCTGAGCACATGGTCGTTATATGGTCCGAAAATGTCAGACGAGCATCAAATAGCACTCCCAAATCGCACACACTATTACTTCTTGTAATAACTTTCGACGCAATAACATATTGGTGGATTATCGGATTCAAACGCCTTGTATATGAAATTACAGAGCATTTTCCCACATTCAATGATATGCTATTCAGTAAACACCAACTCTCAATCAAAAGTAGGTTAGTCTGTAGTTTAATGCAATCGGTGACATTCTCAATAGTACTAAAAATTTTCAGATCATCTGCATAAGCTAATAAATCACAGTTTAAGCTATTCAGCAAATCATTAATATAAATATTAAATAGCAGAGGCCCGAGATGCGACCCTTGAGGCACACCAGATGTCAGTGCGAACTCGTAGGATGAATATCCATTATAGAAAACGTAAGCACTTCTATTTAACAGGTACGAGTCCATTAGCTTAAGTAGCATCGGTCCAAAACCCATACCATCCAGTTTAACTAACAGCATTCTATGGTCAATCGAATCAAATGCTTTAGTGAAGTCGGTATAAATAACATCGACCTGCTTACGATTATCTAAAGCTGTTGAAATACATTGAGTAATATTAGCCAAATTTGTTACTGTAGATCTCCCAGGCATAAAACCATGTTGATGCACCGATAGAAATGGTTTAACACGTGCATAAATTCTGGAATACAGTATCTGTTCTAGCACTTTGGCAAAATTACACAAAATACATATAGGTCTGTAGTTATTGATATTGCATCGATCACCATTCTTAAAAACTGGTATAATTTTGCACTTCTTCCATCGGTTAGGGAAGGTGCAAGATATTATAATTTTATTAAATAAAATAACCAGAGGTTTCACCAACGCTGAAGCACATTCACGCAGCAGGATGGCAGGCATCTGATCATCACCCGATGTCATATCAGCTCTGAGCTTCATCAAACTGGAGATCACGTCATTCTCCGTAATAGAACCGATATTGAAAGAAGGACAGTAGCTGAAAAATTGTGGAGGACAAGCTGTACTACTGCGAAATGCATTAGAGAAATGAAAAGCAAATGTGTCAACTATTTCAGTGGGTTCTTTCAGTTCAAGATCATTATAAGACATCTGTCCAGGTATCCTTGATATCATTCTTTTGTTGTTAATAAATGACCAAAAGGTTTTAGGATCACTAATAATATTTGATTCAGCTTTCCTCTGATAATTCCTATATGCAGTCTCAGTCTCTTTCTTGAGAAGGCGGCGAATCCTTCTAAATTCATCTAAGTAATATACAGATTTAGTAGACTTCCATTTTTTAAAGTAAGACTCCTTCAAAAATAATAAATTTTTAATACTATTGTTAAACCACACAGGAAGCTGCCTAGAGGAGGAGATTATTTTAGGCACACAACAATCCAAAATTTCAAATAACTTAAAATAAAATTCATCCACTGCTGCATTAACATCATCATCAGAAGATTTGCACGAGCATTTTATCATAGAATAGCTGACTAAAAAATTTCAAACAATACCAAATTAAGTACCAGCTTATATTCATATTATTGTAACTATTCCGGAAATTATAGCATAAGCACGAAGCACTAAAAATATTTTTAACAATACTAGATATGCAGTTCAATGGGACAACGTTCCTTTGTTTGCGCGCGGTTTAATCATTTTTATTGATCAGATCTGAACAATAGTCTTAATTAATATCTACTATTATTTATGTTAGGTCCTGTATTCTACTCCTTTTAACAATATCGTTTAAATTTCTAACCTATTTTCCCGGAATCACAATTTTATTTATGAATAAGTATATTCATATCATTTTTTTTTAAATTCCCTAGACGAAAACCGTTTTGTTTACTGATAAAAGTAAATTTAACGTTTCTGGATCAAATGGTAAGCCATATGATCCCTAGTAACAAAATTTAAATTTCCCGCAATTATTTTTAGTAACTTCAACACTGAAACACGAAATTACCAATAATTTTGCATTAGATTACTAGTTACCAAAGTAACTAAGAGACATTAATATTTTCCCTTCTAGATATTAGAATCGCTTGAAACTTAACATGCAAGTTAACTAGGTTGGTACCAACCTATCCCACATATTTTCAATTGATTGCCGTATGATAAATCGTTAAGTAAATCGTTCGTTTCTCGAGGAGATACGGTGAATTCACATGTAATTGTTAATTTTTTCCCTTCTAGATATTAGAATCGCTTGAAACTTTAGGTGCAAGTTAACTAGGTTGGTACCAACCTATCCCACATATTTTCAACTGATTTCGGCGTGAAAAATTCCCCGCGCAGTAAATCGTGTCGCGAAAACATACGTTAATTTCATACGTAATTGTTAAGACATCAAAATGTCTTTCTGTTGAAGTTATTAAGAATAATTGTGGCAAATTTAAATTTTGCTGCTAGGAGTATAGAGAAAGAAACATGAGGAGCTGTATCTAAACCATTTGAGAGCAACTGTAAAGAATAATGGTGAATCTGCGATTGTTTTCAGCTGGTTGGAATAATATGGGTCATAATGTGCGTTTATATATTTCAAGAACAAATTTGTGTTTCGTGTGTGTGGACAGGAGAAGGTAGAGGAACACGCAGAACACCAACTGGTCAACTGAAACACACCACAGAGCGTCAAGATAGGCGCTTTAGACAACTAGCTCCACGAGATCGTTTTGTTATTACGCGCCAAATTGCTGATCAATGGCTTAGAGAAGAAGGTAGGTCTGTTACTATGCGTAGATACACTATATCGCCGCATTAGAATTTTTTTGACTGCGAATCATTGTCATCAATGTTTGAACTGGGTGCAGGGAATGGCAGAATGATATAATGTCGTCTTCAGCAATGAATCGCCTTCCAGTCCTATTCCTTTCAGAAAGTGTTGGAAATCAGAAGGCCCCAGGTTAGGTAAGTATCTCGGGATTGATATGTTAAAAAAATTCAGCTTTGTGAAGGAATTCATCATAAAGCTGAGTAACAGGAGCGAGTGGGATCATAACACCATCTTGAACTTGAATAGAAATGCCAGCAAATGGTATACTGATAGCTCCAAAACGGCAGAGGGAACTGAAATAGGAATATATGGGCCTAGAGCTACATATTTCGAAAGCTTGGGAAAATATCCAAGTATATTTCAGGCGGAAATACACGCTATTGAAAGATGTGTCCAGTTCAATATAGATAGAAATTATCGGAAGTAGGAGATTATCATCATGTCTGATAGTCAAGCAGCCATCAAGGCGCTGAGTCCATATGAAATCAGTTCCAAGATGGTCTGGGAATGCCTAGGGAAATTAAATGAGCTAGGCAAAAGAAATAAAGTAACCCTCCTATGGGTTCCGGGTCACACAGGAGTGGAAGGAAACGAAATAACGGATAACCTCGCAAAAAAAGGGGGCTGGAATGCCTTTTGTAGGGCCTGAACCCTTTTGCGGGTTAACTAGCAGTACAATACTGAAGAAACTAAAAACAGAAATTCAGTTACTGGGAAAATCTCCAGGGAATGAGGCAAAGTAAAATTCTTCTGGGAACTTATAACCAGAAGAGGTTTACAGAATGCATCAACCTGAGTAAGAACAATGTTCGCATATTAACAGGAATACTTTCAGGCCACTGTAGACTGAAAGGACACCTGAGTAAGCTTGGATTAGCGAAGGAATCTGAATGTAGATTTTGTGGGGAACAGGACGAAACACCCATCCACCTTCTCTTAAACTGTGTAGCACTGTGCAACTCGAGGGCGTTGCATCTGGGAGCATGTGAAATCGACTGGGGCTCTCTGATATCCTACACTTTCTGAAAGGAATAGGATTGGAAGGCCAGTTGTAAAGCAGCAAGAATAGGGGACACAATAGGTCTTTTAGGTCGCAGTGTAACATCACCCTTCTATCTACATACAAGATTAGGTAAGTATCCTTCCTCGATATCACATGCTCCCAGCACACCTTTGAGTTGCACGCAATTTGAGAGGAAGTGGATGGGTGCTTGATCCTGTTCCCTACAAAATCTACATTCAGATTCCTTTGTGAATCTAAGCTTACTCAGTTGTCTTTTCAGTTTACAATGGCCTGAAGGTATTCCTGCTAATATGTTTTTACTCAAGTTGATGCATTATGTAAATCTCTTCTGGTTATGGGTTTACTTAGCCTCATTCCCTCACTGAGATTTCATGAATGACTAAAACATTTTATTTAATTTGTATTTTATAGACACTACACACATATTTGGTTCAAGTTTTTTTTTTTTTTACATCTAGATATATTTAACCCGAATTATGTGAAAAATGTGTACCATGTGATTCAAAATGATTGTCGTAAGAAAAAAAACTGTTTTCCGAAAAAATTTATCTATACTTATTACCAATTTAATGAGCGAAGTTAGCTACATACAAATTTCATACATTAAATGAATTTTCTTGACATTTAGCGACATTGGCGTGCGTGTTGTACTATCTTTCGATTATTTATCTTATAATTTTTTTCAAATCGTTTATATTTACATCTAATATCACCAACAATAGTATTTCTGAATAGTGTTAGAAAATAAGGGAATTTATCTGTGGTAATAGCTCAACAAACAGGTAAAAAAATCAATATTAACATTAAGTGAAATAGTTTATTACATTTTATAATTTTATAGGCTTATCATACACTTCAGCGCAATGAGCTGTCAAAAGAAAGTTGCATTTTCATCCCTATAAAGTTTCTACAGTACAGGAATTATTACCATTAGATCACGATAGGCGCTTGGAATATTGTCATTGGTTTAATAACAATTTAAGGGACGATGACTTGCTAAACAAATCATTTTTCTCGGATGAAGCCTGGTTTTATCTAACAGACTATATCAATTTACAAAACTATTGTATCTGGTCTGCAGAAAATCCACACGAATTTCGAGAAACGCAATTGCATCCCGTAAAAGTTGGAGTTTGGTTAGCTATGTCCAGGCAACGAATAATAGGGCCAATTTTCTTCGAGGAAACTGTAACAGCCCAACGTTACCAACAGATGTTGGAATTGTTTATTGCAGAGTTACAAGAAAATGAGCTTTAAGCAGGTTATTTTCAGTACGATAATGCTCCAGCACATACTGCTCGACAAACTTGCCAATATCTTCAACAGTTTTTTGCTGACAGGTTCGTTAGAGCACAAAGATGGCCACCAAGATCGCCTGATCCAACCCCATTAGATTACTTCATGTTCGGCTATCTAAAAAATAGGATCTATAGAAACCGCATGCATACCATAGAAGAACTGAGAGATGCAGTTTTGTCACTTAATAATTATACTAATTGTATGTTATAATTTAAAGTAATAAATAAATTTAGTTAAACACCAGTTAGTACTGAATTGTAAAATCATAATTTAGTAAAGTTAAATTAATTACATTTCATTTTTACGAGCAGAAACACCAATCCATAGCCGTTTATATAATGCGAGTTCAAAGATAGGTTACGTTTTCCTTATTTATGACAGATCAGTTTATTCTCTTATGTTCCAACACTGACTTAGTTCAAACCTTCATTACAAACACGCGGCATATACCTACACCCTGTTACTATCTATAGGAGCGGATTTGACAATCATTTTGAATCTCTGTGTATTTAATTTTTTAGTAATGTTAAAAAGAAAGTCATGTCGTCTGGGGTTAACGGACATTACGTGTACAATTTCCAACGAACACCGCCGTATAGAGAAAGTCATTTAAGAGATCGCCTCGGGAGGAAGTTTTAGTCATTTAGTAAATGATTTGGTAACTGTCAGGTATAAGTGTAGAAGATGTGAAGGTTTTTAAGGTACAGATCCGAACGATAAGCTCGGTTAGACAGGTTGCGGTGTGCAAGGGAATTTAAGGAAACTCTCGGAACATTGGAAGAGGCGCGCTGGTGGAGGGCCGGAGGAACGCAGATCATCGCGATACGGACACCGGGAGTGGTGGGGGGGGGCGGGTGAAAGACTAACTATGCTTGCGAGACGGGATATTTCGAAGCCGAAGTGAATTTAATGGAGAGGCGCAAAGCGGAAAAGTATCTACAGATAAGCAAGACAGACAGATATATTGATAGCAATACACAGATGACATTTAACGTTGACTCGGGGCGGCGAAGACTTGTTCATTTCCGCTCAAGTTAAAGGATACACGCCGAAACGGTTGTATATTATATATATATATACCGGCGTGCATGCGAGATAAAATAGCGCAAAATAACGCCCGGGTGACCCTTTCAGTCTCACCCTGCACGCCTTTCAACGTCCACGCTAATCCCGTTAGTTTAAGGCGGTTTCTGGCATATTATGGGAGAGCAAACTGGAGATTTACACCGCGTCTTATGGATTAGTTTACCTCGCAGTTACACACAAAAGGTCCGCGCGCATGACGTCATGTGCCAGACCTTAATTTCTAAGTCCGGGCTTTATTTTTGTTTTATTAGGGGGTAGGTTCGGCTCCTCCCGCCTTGGTCTTACGATGCAGATGTGCGGGGGCCCCGGTTGCTTCCGCAGTTCGGAATCTCGGGGTTTCGGCTCTTAGATCCCGACCGGACCTAATCCCATCGGCTTAAGGGGCATACCGTCCATAGTCCACTGTTCGCTAATCCTGCCGGTTCTAATCCACCCCGGCTGACCAGCGTCTTAACTGGGGCTCATATTGCTTCCGACGGCCTTTGTTCCTAGTCGCGGCGTCTGATCAATAATGCACCGACGTTATAAATAATACCGGCAAATGTAATAACCAAGGCGTACTGCGACGGGGAGCGCATTTCTTTAAGATATCGCCTCTCACGCGCGACAGGTTCGGCTCCGCCATCGCCTGGATGTCACTCCGTATAAACTTCAGGTAAAGTCACTGACGCCACAATCTGGGATTATGTCAACAAGTATTTAGCGCTGAAAATGCACTTTCAACGACTACTGCTTAGACGTCTTATCGATATTTTTTTTTCCTTTTTCATCTTTATATGTACCGCCCACACACCGTTCGTAAAATATTGCCTAATCCACGTAAACTAAAAAAAAAAGTCCTAACAGAAATAACATAAATACACAATTGCAAAAAAAATGTATTCTCTGAAAATTACATTTGCATTATAAGCTTTATGAGGTGGTAATGAAACAAGTAGACATTGACAAAAAATCCATAGAATAAAATATAACTGAATAAAAAATCAGTTATACCAAAAGCGGTTGACCAAGTCATAAATTTTTAAAGTAATAAATACAACCCAAGTAGCATATTTAGTTGTGAATATCACTGCTACACTGTAAAAACAGTTGCAGTAAAATTACATGTAAAATCATTGGTAACAAAGTTGCTTACAATTTTACAGGTAAATTTGCTTCATAAGGTAAAATTTCTACCATCTAGTAAATTTCACATGCTGATGTGTTTTTCAAAGATTGTACTGTAAAATTCGTATGTAATATTTATACGAACTCTATATTTACCGAACACTGAAGTAATTTTCATATGTATTTTTATAAAGAGAGCAAGCAACTTACCTAATTCTTTTATAACATCTAATAGGTCATACTGAATCGCTCAAGCAGGGATCAAGAATGAACACGCTTACGCGAAACCTACGATTGTTTTGTACGTTACATGATATCATTGAGCCAATAAATAAGTTCGACAAACAATAGAATTACCTACGCGCACAGATTAAATAATCCAAATAACCAATCACATTGCAGCGTATGAATTTCGTATTTTCCATGATATCTATAGTTTTACCCGAAACATTCAATTAAAACACAATAAATATAAAAGATTCTTCATATTTTACAGCAAAATAATAGTTCACTAATAAAATTACTTTTAAAGTGCACTAAATACCCCAAAAAAATGTCAATAAATTTTGAAAGTAGATATAAAATTGTACATGTTTTTTCCTGTATTTTCCTTTTGAATTTTTGTTACATTTTAAACTTACATGAAAAAGCTATAAATTTTACCGAAATTTCTTTTTCCATGTTAAATATCCTAGAAAAAAACATGTAAAACAAAATTTACATGATTTATTGTGGCAAATTAACAACATTATTACATGTAATATTCCTGATTTACCATGGTAAAATTACTGTAATTTTTTACAGTGTATAGACACAACTACTTCATTATAGTTACATCAATGTTACGTAATTTTTTACTACAATTACCAACTTTGAAGGGATATCTACTGCTGTGGACTCCGTGACCATACAACCCATTTATCACTGAGGTGTATTTTAAGTTGCATATTACGGTTGTTGTGATTTCTTGATTGTCTGAACAGCTGATTTTCAATTTACCAAGAATTTCTTTTTGTTTTTTATAAGTTTAGTTTAAGAGTTTATTGTGTGATTTTATTATGTAGTGTTAAAATTTTTTTTTTTAATTAATCCAGTCATTCAAATGTCTATTGTTCGCTTATGCTTATTTTATGCGTATTCTATTTAAATATTGTCATTGTAATGTTCTACGTCTGCGTTATACGAATTTTGAGAGAGACATTTTTGTGAGAAAAAGTATTGTAGGGTTTTGTGAAGGACTTGCTTGTTCGACTATTCATGTAAGTAGACGTATTTGAAAAATTTAACATTTCTTTTTTAATATAGTCAATCAAGGAATTTTTATTGTAATAATTGTTAATTGTATTAAAGTGTACACTTTGTAGATATAAGATCAATTGTTATTTGTTGTTTAGAAAGATTTATTTTAGTTTATTTGCTCATATATACTATGAGATTCAAAAAGATTGTAGATATATGCCGCATATTTGTAATGAAGGTTTGAACTAAGTCAGTGTTGGAACACAAGAAAGAAAGTAAACGGATCTATCATAAATAAGGAAAACGTAACCTATATTTGAACTCGCATTATATAAACGACTATGGATTGGTGTTTCTGTTTGTAAAAATGAAATAAAATTAATTTAACTTTACTAAATTATGATTTTACAATTCAGTACTAACTAGTATTTAACTAAATTTATTTATTACTTTAAATTATAACATACAATTAGCATAATTATTAAGTGACAAAACTGCATCTCTCAGTTCTTCTATGGTATGCATGCGGTTTCTATAGATCCTATTTTTTAGATAGCCAAACATGAAGTAATCTAATGGGGTTAGATCAGACGATCTTGGTGGCCATGTTTGTGCTCTAACGATCCTGTCAGCAAAAAACTGTTGGAGATATTGGCAGCAGGTTTGTCGAGCAATATGTGCTGGAGCATTATCGTGCTGAAAATAATCTGCTTCAAGCTCATTTTCTTGTAGCTATGCAATAAACAATTTCCAACATCTATTGGTAATGTTGGCTGTTACAGTTTCTCGAACAAAATTGGCCCTATTATTCGTTGCCTGAAATAGCTAATCAAACTCCAACTTTTACGGGATGCAATTGCGTTTCTCGAAATTCGTGCGAATTTTCTGCCAGATACAGATAGTTTTGTGAATTGATACAGCCTGTTAGATAAAATCAAGCTTCATCCGAGAAAAAACCAATGATTTGTTTAGACAAGTCATCGTCCCTTAATTGTGTATTAAACCAATGACAATATTCCAATCGCCTCATCGTGATCTAATGGTAATAATGTCTTGTACCGTAGAAACTTTATAGGGTGAAAATGTAACTTTCTTTTGACAGCATCGTTGCGCTGAAGTGTATGATAAGCTATAAAATTATAAATGTAATAAACTATTTTACTTAATGTTAATATTTGATTTTTTACCTGTTTGTTGAGCTAATTACACAGATAAATTCCCTTATTTTCTGTACAGTATTCAGAAATATTATTGTTGGTGATATTAGATGTAAATATAAACGTTTGAAGAAAATTATAAGATAAATAATCGAAAACATACTACAATGTCGCTAAATGTCAGAAAATTAATTTAATGCATGAAATTTGTATGTAGGTAACTTCGCTCATTAAATTGGTAATAAGTATAGATAAATTTTCCGGAAAACAGTTTTTTTTATTACGACAATCATTTTGAATCTCATAGGATTAATAAGTTTGCTCAGCCATCTTGAAAAAAAAAATAATATCATTACCAACAGGCAACCTGGTTTTAGGAAACAATTTTCAACAATATCTGCCATCCATCAATTCACAAATGATGTTTTTAAGTCTTTAGATAGGGGTGAATACCCAGTCTTTGACTTTGTTGATCATGGTATTAATCAAAAACATGATTTGTATGGTATACGTGGTATGGCATATTGATTTTCAGCTTTTTTGTAGGTAGATACAATATGTAAAAAATAACTTTAAGACTATATGGATATATTATAGATGTTGTATCAACTTAGAGAGAAAACTAATTTTAGTAATATATATTTTTGGTATTCTCATCTTGATACTAAATTTTCTTGGATTCCACAGATTGATAACATTTGTTCTTGGCTAAGTATATAGTTTATGCAATTCGAAAACAGCAGCTTTTGTTGATAATAACGTGGCGTATAAAGTATTTATTGGGTTATTTCACTCTGTCCTTTTCATATGGGATACTAGCAGGAAATGCTTCACACTCGCAACTGCAGAGGGTATTTACAATACAAAAAAGCAGCAGTACGTAGCATTAGTTCAGGCGAGATTTGACGATCACTGTAAGCTATATTTCGTAATCTTAAAATTTATGACATCTGTTTTCTTTAATAGTCTATGAAAACTTAATATATATTAGAGATAATATCCATAAGCTGTCGTTGACATCGAGACATCCATGATCACAACACAGAGTAAAGCCAAGATAATGGCACCATAGATATCGTACAAATAAATCGCGGGTTATAGGTATAGCACTATATAATGCCATGCCCAAAGTTAGTGAATTTGCCGAGTCCCAAATTTAAAATCAATTAAAAGAAATTTTAATAATATGTGCTTATACAGCATTGATGAGTTTGGGAGAATATTGGTGATCTAGCAACGTGCAGCAATCGCAAAGCTGACAATTTTAATGTGTATTGTGAATTATTGTATTTGTGTATTTATGTCATTTATTGTATTGACGGTCCATAAACCTTTTTGTTTAACGACGAATAATTACTTACTTACTTACTTATTACAATTCATTTAGCAATTACAATGGGAGTGCCCCAAGGTTCCATTTTAGGTCCTATCCTTTTTATTATTGTTAATTGTATAATATTTACACGGATGACACATATACCGTGGAAATTGGTACAAATACTAAAAATGCGGAGAAGTTTCTACATCTGTTTAGCATCAATAAATTAGGCATGAATTTGTCTAAAACTATTATATTAATAATTATATTTATGTTTTTACGCTTATGTTATAGCCACGTACTTTATTTGATATGTCCTATACACTTTTCCATTGGATAAATGTGTATCTATATCTATCTATTTATTAATTTATTGCGTATCATGAATAAAACTCAATTTTTCTGGAGAGGGAAAAAAAGTATATAAAACCTTTCATTTAATGCGATCTCTTTCCTCAGAGTACCAGCTAAAAAATATCTTCGAGTTGTAAAGAAATTAGTTTTAAGATTTATAAAGGAATTAACGCGCGATTTCGTGTAAGTAAAACAGATTCCTCCCCACCCGGCAATAAACGTTCCGAAATGGTAATTTTTGTAATGTGTGCCACCTGTTGGCGGCGACCACAACTAAACGGCAGGAACACATAGAGCCAGCCCGTTTAATATCTGACCGGGATTAGCGTCTAACGTCGGATGACCACGGGGCCGATCTAATTAAACGCGAAGTCCCGGCCATGGTCAGTTCACTCATAAAACATGACCTCGCAGAAAGAGTCTGGTCCAGGGCCGCGGCCGGATTCAAGATACGCGAACGCCCGGTCCGCTTATATGTAATATATGTATACCGACAGCGCCTTTAAATCCTTATCGCAAATCCGGCGTGAAATCGTATTAGCGCGCGGGCTAAACAGAGCACGGGGCTTATTGTAAACAGTATTGCGGGTTCAGGGACCCTTAGCACTCACTAAACTCAACTTTTCAACCCTTCCGCGCTCACCTAGCGCACACCGCCGCCAGCCACCCACGCCCGCCCACCGGCGCCCAATCCCTCGTTCCACCCGTCAAGCCTCTTTACTATAAGTCGGGGCCCCGAATTAAAACTTTGGACTAACAAGACTTAGCTAATAAGAAAATGATATAAATAAGCTGTTCTGTAAGACGCTTTGTGTAACTTTACTGGGGAACTACCCATCGATGGATGTATGTATATCAACTTTGATGCATGCATACCGCGGTGCACGATTAATAATAATCTCATATAGTGAAAGCCCCCCCGCGAAATAATTAATTAACGAGAAATCGGCAGGCAAAGCATTCGTCGAAATATACACACCAATCAGTGGCATTAGGAGTGGTACACTCAGAAGGAATAACTTGTTCAACTTGGCAAAAATGTGAACGTTTTTGTGAAAAAAATATCTCTTAGTTTTGTGTGGAAAAAAAATCTGTTGAGACTAGTACAGAAATGTTAAGTTATTGCGCATTTGTCTACGAGTGTTAAGCCTAACAAAATAAAGTTCGAAGTTCTTTTTATAACATATTCACTCTAACTGTTGTTAGAATGAATAATATATTATTCAGTTGCAATATTGCTATAATATAGCAAAACCCTGCTCATCTAATACCTTCAACTTAGTTAATAACTAAAATAAACTAGTTTTATAATTAAATTTCCTATAAATTGTATATACATATTTGGAATGGTTACTTTAAAGGTGGTAGTCAAATGTAACTTTTGGTTAAAGGTATATATACTATGAGATTCAAAATGATTGTCGTAATAAAAAAACTGTTTTCCGGAAAAATTTATCTATACTATTACAATTTAATGAGTGAAGTTAGCTACATACAAATTTCATACATTAAATGAATTTTCTTGACATTTAGCGACATTGACGTGCGTGTTGTAGTATCTTTCGATTATTATCTTATAATTTTTTTCAAATCATTTATATTTACATCTAATATCACCAACAATAGTATTTCTGAATACTGTAAGAAATAAGCGAATTTATCTGTGGTAATTACCTCAACAACAGGTAAAAAATCAATATTAACATTAATAGTTGAAATAGTTTATTACATTTTAAGATTTTATAGGCTTATCATACACTTCAGCGCAACGAGCTGCAAAAAGAAAGTTACATTTTCATCCCTATAAAGTTTCTACGGTACAGAATTATTACTATTAGATCACGATAAGCGATTGGAATATTGTCATTGGTTTAATAACAATTTAAAGGACGATGACTTGCTAAACAAATATTTTTCTCGGATGAAGCCTGGTTTTATCTAACAGGCTATATCAATTCACAAAACTATCGTATCTGGTCTGCAGAAATCCACACGAATTTCGAGAAACGCAATTGCATCCGTAAAAGTTGGAGTTTGGTTAGCTATGTCCAGGCAACGAATAATAGGGCCAATTTTCTTCGAGGAAACTGTAACAGCCCAACGTTACTAACAGATGTTGGAATTGTTTATTGCAGAGCTACAAGAAAATGAGCTTGAAGCAGGTTATTTTCAGCACGAAATGCACCAGCACATACTGCTCGACAAACCTGCTGCCAATATCTTCAACAGTTTTTTTGCTGACAGGATCGTTAGAGCACAAACATGGCACAAAGATCGTCTGATCTAACCCATTAGATTACTTCATGTTTGGCTATCTAAAAAATAGGATCTATAGAAACCGCATGCATACCATAGAAGAATTGAGACATGCAGTTTTGTCACTTAATAATTATACTAATTGTATGTTATAATTTAAAGTAATAAATAAATTTAGTTAAACACCAGTTAGTACTGAATTGTAAAATTATAATTTAGTAAGTTAAATTAATTACATTCATTTTTACAAGCAGAAACACAATCCATAGTCGTTTATATAACGCGAGTTCAAATATAGGTTACGTTTTCCTTATTTATGACAGATCTGTTTACTTTCTTGTGTTCCAACACTGACTTAGTTCAAACCTTTATTACAAACACGGGGCGTATACCTACACCCTGTTACTATCTATAGGAGCGGAATTGACAATCTTTTTGAATCTCATAGTATTTTTACATAGTTGCGGTGTGAATTCATCAAAATTTATGTAAGGTATAACTTTATATCACAGAAATTAATTGTAAAAGAACTGGAAGCAACTACATATATCAATCATTGTTGCTTTTTTTTTCTGTTTATATTTTGGTTAGGTGCAATTATAATTTACTGATTTCTTCTGCAGTAAAGTTTTTTTCTACAGTTGTCAGTAATTCAGTGAAATACGTTTTTTTTTTTTTATTACATCAACCAAAACTAAGAGGCTTTGTCTAGATACTATTTGAAATGATTCCTAATTAGTGAGAAGTCGTGATGAGTTGCCAGGATTTCAAAAGCCACTGTAATAGCATTTGCTGACTGACTAACTGAAACAATATCCTCGAGGAGACAGTAGGTAAGGCACAAGCAATTCTCATAGGTTTCCATCAAAGAATTCGTTGAAGGCGGCTGCAACCCTTGATGGAGTCATCCACCGTGAGTGAAATACACAGATAAAATACGGAGTTGAATCTAACACCGTTTTAAACTCTTTTCCGGTGTTCCTCGCGACCATCCGTTCAAGGAGCCTCCATTTCGGAGTTAAATGTTTTGCTACTAAACGGATGGAATACAGAGATAATTTTGCTTTCATAGGGGAAAAAACATCTTTAACCGAGGCAACCTAATCCGTTAAGACCAATTTGTCTCTCTTATGCAGTTTTACTATTTTACAATAAATGTAAAAGTTTCCGAAATGGAGAAATTTTAACTCCTACTGCTGTTATTAAAATGAATAACGAATGTTGTTTCCCCCATATGTATGCAATACTACTATCGTATCAGATAAAATTATCTCCGTTGCTAATGCAAGTAACTCCACTTGGAAATAATTACATCCGCAATAAACAAACGTTAACTCCGTTTCGGAATGTATTTCATCCTTTACACATGAATTTATTTCCGTTAAGAAGGTACCTGCCACAGAGAGAGAAGAGAATATCTCTCTAGTGAGAAGGTTTTTCGCTCTATTTTTATGTTACCTAGCTCCATAGTAGCTAAGTTTAACATCATATTGGAGTTAATCAATGAGGGCTATTCTATGTGGACAGAAGCACCCTTGCTCAGTGCATTTATTCTATTATTTATCATTAAAAATGCATCAAAAATGTCGTCGAACCTCAAGTTCTTGAATTATTTTTGATATATTCCTAATGATTACTAGGATAGACACACTAAGCACGTCCTCTTCTGCGGTCACAGAGCAGCCGTCATTGGAATTGCTTTAATTTATCCATAATATAGTCGCTTCTTCGAGTTTGGTACCGACCGTGGGTTGAAGGCACGACACAGTTGAAACACCACAGATTCAGCTAACATAAACGTGCTTTTATTCAGGAGCTAACACCTAGAATGTAGTGGGGGCCAATTACAAATTAGTACATCGTAGATTGAAAATTAAATAAGGATGCACAAGTTTCTTCCTGCTTTATCTACATCTGCCTGGTGATGTTTGCTCCATAACTCTTACCATTTTTACGTTTTCGTGCTTTACTCTGATGTGTATTTTATAAATTTCAGGTACAGTGCATTCCGCCATATCCTTCTCCATTCTCGAACTATTGCAAAGTGACTACGTCCAGACTTGTTGCACATGCGCTGCACTAATATCGCTTTAATAAATGCGCATGCCCTATGCAAACTTGCAATTTTTAAATGTTTAGGGAAACAGTTACGATTTGGAGAACAAATGTTCCCAATCGGAGGTATCCTTTCCCTTTTTGGCGTTGAGGTATTAGAAATAGAAACATCTGTTAAGTAAACAAATTATCACCTCCGTGAAGGAGAAATATAATGCAATGTTAGGGATATTTGTTCACATTTAGGGCTTAAATACGGTAGTGTAGAGGAGAGAAAGCGGAGATTATTTCTTCCTTGAAAATCGTGTTAGAAAGCGGAGTAAATTCAATCTCTCCGTTTTGGTTGAGATTTTGTACAAAACCGAGGAAATACTTTCTGTTTTTAGCTATGGCAACTCCTTTTTGGAACAAAATATTTCCAAAACGAAGACTCCCTATTTCACTCCCTCAAATTTTACCTGTGTAGGGTTTTGATTTGATAAACAAGCAGTTTTATTTGGATTACTGAAGTTAGCAATTTTGCTATTATAAAAAATCTTTCTTGGATCTTCTTTCATAAGCTTCAACTATAGATGGACATCGTAGCTGCAGATTATACAAGTTTCTAAAATTACAACTGGATACAAAAACCTCATCAATTAACTCCAGCTTTGGCGGGATTTGATGCGTAATTGCAAGAAATAAGTTTTTTTTTCTGGGAAATAAACTCGGAAGAAAGGCATAAAGACATTAAATATACTACAATCCGGCCATATTTGGTCACGAAGAGATTAACTGGATGATGTTTTAAAGTTTTTATCTAAAAATTTCATTCCTAGCATCTATATTAAAATCTTTTTAGATTAATTTTGGTCTCAACATCATATAATACACATATTTTCGGATGAATGTCGACCTTTTTTTTCTTTTCTTTAACATATTAGCAACAGGTGGTTGGGGTTTACGTCGACACACGCGTCACATTAAATTTTAACGAGGAAATTGCTTCTGGGCCGTCTTAGAAAATCAAATATTAATTATTCAGGAAGAAAAAAAAAAGGAAGATTTTATCTGGAATTACCTTTGATTCACTGGCGCGCAGACATTGGGGAGATCTTATCGGCTGCAGGCCGCGGCCGGGGATGATGGGCGCCATTAAAATGTATTAAGAAACAAAGGAATGGGGGAAACGACGACTATGACGCTAATCGGATTTTTTGGTAACAAGCCATATAAATTAATAATCACTTCGGGAGAGCCGGTAAAAATGGCGTAAGGACAGGGCGACTGTGCCGTGGGTGGGCGGGCGTTTTGGGTTTCTTTTGATTACCAGATCGCTCCTTTCGGGAGCGAGGAAGGTCTTTTAATAAGCGGCAACGAAATGCGCAAGGGCAACCTTACAGTATAAAATACGCCGCTTAATGAATATCAATGCACGGCGGATATGCCCTATCACACAGTTAGTAATCCGGTTCCCCCCTTTCCCCTCCGACGGTCCTCCCGTCCGCCCCACTTCCCCTCGCGTCCGCCAGTTGCGTTTCTCTCGTTTATCTATTTCCTACGCTGATCCCCTTTCCATCTATATCGTTCACCGCTGCACATTGCACACTATACTAATCCAAATACGTGCTTATCTGACTGAAATGGCTCTTCCCGTGGTATATACAGTGTGTAATATCCTTTCATACACCGGTGTAAAGGGCTTAACATTATTAGAAGGATTACGCTACCAGCCATTATGACGAGTTTAATTAATTAATCGACATTAAAATCTGTTCATTAACGGTTAAACAGTAGAATCATATACTCTACCGAAAGGTATACATAATTACACATACAAACAGAACATTTATATCTAAAAACTGACAGTTTTGAGGATATACGAGGACGTATTGAAAAACCCTTAACCTACTATACACTGAAAAAAATGGGCTAAGTAAAGTGTTTACTTATTATAAAAAAATTATTTACACAGGTAAAAATTTGAGGGAGTGAAATAGGGAGTCTCCGTTTTGGAAATATTTTGTTCCAAAAAGGAGTTGCCATAGCTGAAAACAGAAAGTATTTCCTCGGTTTTGTACAAAATCTCAACAAAACGGTGAGATTGAATTTACTCCGCTTTCTAACACGATTTTCAAGGAAGAAATAATCTCCGCTTTCTCTCCGCATCTACACTACCGTATTTAAGTCCTAAATGTGAACAAATATCCCTAACATTGCATTATATTTTCTCCTTCACGGAGGTGATAATTTGTTTACTTAACAGATGTTTCTATTTCTAATACCTCAACACCAAAAAGGGAAAGGATACCTCCGATTGGGAACATTTGTTCTCCAAATCGTAACTGTTTCCCTAAACATTTGAAAATTGCAAGTTTGCATATGGCATGCGCATTTATTAAAGCGATATTAGTGGCAGCGCCATGTGCAACAAGTCTGGACGTAGTCACTTTGCAATAGTTCGAGAATGGAGAAGGATATGGCGGAATGCACTGTACCTGAAATTTATAAAATACACATCAGAGTAAAGTACGAAAACCGTAAAAGATGGGTAAGAGTTATGGGAGCAAACATCATCAGGGCAGATGTAGATAAAGCAGGTAAGAAACTTGTGCATCCTTATTTAATTTTCAATCTACGATGTACCAATTTTTAATTGGCCTCCACTACATTCTAGGTGTTAGCTCCTGAATAAAAGCACGTTTATCTTAGCTGAATCCGTGGTGTTCAACTGTGTCGTGCCTTTAACCCACGGTCGGTACCAAACTCGAAGAAGCGACTATATTATGGATAAATTAAAGCAATTTCAATGACGGCTGCGCTGTGACCGCAGAAGAGGACGTGCTTAGTGTGTCTATCCTAGTAATCATTAGGAATATATCAAAAATAATTCAAGAACTTAAGGTTCGACGACATTTTTGATGCATTTTTAATGATAAATAATAGAATAAATGCACTAAGCAAGGGTGCTTCTGTCCACATAGAATAGCCCTCATTGATTAACTCCAATATGATGTTAAACTTAGCTACTATGGAGCTAGGTAACATAAAAATAGAGTTAAAAACCTTCTCACTAGAGAGATATTCTCTTCTCTCTCTGTGGCAGGTACATACCTTCTTAACGGAAATAAATTCATGTGTAAAGGATGAAATACATTCCGAAACGGAGTTAACATGTTTTCGTACCGGAAATAATTTGATCCAATATGGAGCAAAATCTTTTCTCTGGCGGAGAAAATTATATTCACTGTGGATTTATTTAATACCGTCCGTTTGTTTATTGCGGATGTAATTATTTCCAAGTGGAGTTACTTGCATTAGCAACGGAGATAATTTTATCTGATACGATAGTAGTATTACATACATATGGGGGAAACAACATCCGTTATTCATTTTAATAACAGCAGTAGGAGTTAAAATTCTCCATTTCGGAAACTTTTACATTTATTGCAAAATAGTAAAACTGCATAAGAGAGACAAATTGGTCCTTAACGGATTAGGTTGCCTCGGTTAAAGATGTTTTTTTCCCTATGAAAAGCAAAATTATCTCTGTATCTCATCCGTTTAGTAGCAAAACATTTAACTCTGAAATGGAGGCTCCTTGAACGGATGGTCGCGAGGGAACACCGGAAAAGAGTTAAAACGGTGTTAGATTCAACTCCGTATTTTTATCTGTGTACAATAGATAAAGTTTTACTTGTTAATTAATACCTGCAACTAAACCCAGTTTCCTGAATGCAAGTTGTTACTGTAAATAGTGCTTTTATTAACAGCGTACCTGACAATTTTTTTTTTTTTGATCAAAGGCACACATGGAATTCACATATCCAGAAATTGACTAGCAAAGCCACCATCGCCCTGGGTAGGTGTATACTGTTGAAAATTTTAACACTTTTTTGACTAATTTAATAGTCAGGAGAGGTCCACACTCTTTTCGTGTTATTTTGTCGAGAACTATAGAAGTTTAAATTTGACGAGCAAAGATAGTCAAGTATTGTCTATTGCTAAGGGGTTATTTTGTCCAACTGACAGGTGGAATTATAAAATACTTCTAGTCACATTTTATTTGATCTAGACTAGACAAATTTACTAGCTGTTTAACTAAATGAATGCGATCTATTGGGTGTTTAACACCATTTTCTAAACACAACGTCTTTTTAATATGCAACTCCTATTTCTTAGTGCTATAATATTCTTTCTTTAAGACGTTTTCTCAATTATAATATGCAAAACCACTCATTCACAAGTTTTGGTTTCAACTAAACGTACCAATTTTAAAATGATTTTTTTGAGAACATTATAAAATTAAGTGAATGTTTATGCTATTTGATTCAAATCTGAACTAATTACGTAAATAGTTGTTCCCAATACATCTTTAAGATGTTGAATTTTTTTATGCCCACTGGAATTAACGTTTAATAACACGAGGTTACACTTTGCAAGTCAGTCACATTTGGTGGTTTGTTTGGATATGTTAATACGGAGAATCAAACACGAAAACAGATACACGTGCAATGCAGGTGGTGCGTATAATGCAATACTGTATTAGAATAGGTGGGGTTTCTATATTTCTATCCGAGGGAAAAATTCTGATTGGTTGACGCGTCTGAATGTCTAGAAAAATAGTCAATCCTCATATCTGAACAAAGAATTCACACGAAATTCTAGTCATTTCTGTTCTATTAAATACGCGTAGTCAACTCGTCTGGCAAAGTTTGGAAAAATCAACATTAAAATATTTGACTAGCGCAAAATTAACGCCAACACCGTAATATTTTCAACAGTGTAGGAGGCTGTGTGGAAAGAATTGGGGCCTTAGCCCCAAGATGACTAATTAGACCCATGATAACGTATGGAGCAGTAGTATGGTGGCCAAAGGCGCGGCAGGTGGGGGCGGCCAAAGCGTTGGGTGGCGTGCAGAGAGGTTGGCGTGCCTGTGCGCCACGGGGGCGTTGAGATCGACCCCTACCACCGCGATTGAAGTAATTCTAAACCTGCCACCAATACATATTTTTGTACAAGGAGCCGCAAGGTCCACAGTATACCGACTTTTACATAATCAAGTACCGATAAGTAAATCGCACGAGGCTGATTATAAAAAACTGTTAGACGAACTCAAGGAGGCACCCCTTTTAGGAATGCCATGGTTCAAACAATTAACCTAGATAGAAAATATCAGGTTATTATACCAGAAAAGAAGGACTGGGAGGCAGGTACTCCGGTAAGGGCGGACTCAAACTGGTATACTGACGGCTCTAAAACGGACTACGGCGTTGGAGCGGGAATATACGCTAAGAAGCCTAAAAAGGCTCTCTCGGTAAGCTTCAGCAAAGACACGACTGTATTCCCTGCTGAGGTTGCCGCAGTCCATCACTGTGTCCGAGAGATAGAAAGATGTACCGAACCAGGTAAAAGCGTCGCTATCTTCTCTGACAGTCAGTCCACACTTAAAGCGATTAGCTCTACAAGCGTGGATTCTAAGCTGTAAGCGCCCTAAATGAGGTGGGCACCCAAAGGAAAGTAACCCTAGCCTGGGTCCCTAGCCACTCGGGCGTGAGAGGAAATGAGGCGGCGGACGAGCTGGCCAGGCGAGGTTCGTCAAGGCCATTCATTGGAGCCGATCCCTCTTTCGGCACTACCAAATCGCAAATCAAAAAATCCATCAACGAATGGATACATAATCAGTCCAGAGAGTGGTGGCCAAAATCACCGGGGCAAAGGCAGGCAAAAGAGTTCCTAAAGGAGCAAAGGCCTGAATTCACGACAGATCTACTGAATAAAGACAGGAAGACTGTCAAAATGATCGTAGGTCTGCTGACTGGTCACTGCGGACTGAATAGGCATATGTACAACATATGCCTGGCAGACGATGCAACCTGCAGATACTACCAAGAGGAGGAAGAAACACCAGTTCATGTGCTGTGCCAATGTGAAGGCCTGGCGAGGACAAGGTTTCTAGTAATGGGGGAGGAGAACCCCACAGCCAGTAGCTACATAAAGAAGCCGCTCTCAAAGATGATAGCCCTATTAAAAAGAGAGCAAAATTAGAGAGCGTCCTCTAGGAAAAAAGGGGATCACAATAGATCTGAAAAGGTCGCGGTGAAACAGGTCGATAGGCCACCCCCAATCCCAATCTAATCTAACGTATTATTTATGAGTACTGGTACTGTATCCAACTACAGCACATGCTTAGTAGAAGTAACAACAATGCTGATCGCTATTAAACTCATGTATTTTCTTACACAACTATGATTATTTGAGTTTTGCTGCCACCCCGTGATTGTTTTATCATTCCTGATTGGCTAATGCGGCGGAGTAATAAAATAGTCCCCGAGACGGCTACGCGCGCAACCGCGGACTAGCATCAAGTAAGAGTTACGGACGTGGGAAAAGGTCGTCGAAAAAGCGTGGCAAAGGAGTACGGCCATTGTAGGCCAGTTGCAACGCAAATATATTAAAAATACCGGATGCGTTAACTCAAGGCCCCATCCGTATAAAGAATCCCAGCGAAAGAAGAAGTACTGAGCCTATACGCGATCGGATGTTTCAAGATTGCAGTTTTAAACCACGTGGCGTGGGATATTTGGAATTCCCCATCATTGTGATGATATCTGCGCCCGCTGGTGAAGTTAAAGTGTGGATGCCGTCGCTAGCTGAGTGACAGTCCAAGTGCCACCTGCAGTTAGGGATACCCCGACGAGGTAGCCGTTTTCGAGGCGATCACCTGACATAACCGCCACGTACGCCGGCAGAGGATCAACTCGCCGAAACAACGCCCGGTGCAAAGAACCAACAGAAACCGCAAGTTTACCGCCTAGGTGTGTTATTTCTTTGTTTGTTATTAGTTGTAGTTTCAAAGCCATATTTCTCTTTGTCCTTTGTTTAGATTTCAATAATTTCAATAACTAAATAACGTTTCAAGGAGGGCCCATTTACCTTATCTTTTATTTGTTGCTTTGTTCATTTTTTCATTATTAAGGAATATATTTTATGAGTCATTACGTTGTAAATTGTTTAAAAAAAAACTGTTGTTAAAGTGAAACCAATATCTTTCATTTATATCAGGTAGTCACTGTGTTTGTCCTATATACAAAATAAAACTATTACTAATAATACTGCTTTTTTTTCTTAAGTAATAAGTATTATGTACCATCTTTAGCAAAATAAATGCGAATTCAATCTTCAATTATTAATGCAATCGAAGCTACAGCACACTGAATAGTAATTAAAAATTATTTGCAAACAATTTTGAATTACGCATTGCTCGGTACGCAGTACTTATAGTTGCGGTTGCATAAATAATCGGAACTTTTTTTCTTGTACTTTATCAGTTATTCACACAGAGTACACAGTAAGCTACTTAATAAAAATTCACTAAACTTCCTCGTTTCCTACACTACCTATAGTTGAACAACAAATTTAGGTAAGTATATTGTATATTTTAGCAAACCATTACTTCTATATATCAGGTATTTAGTGAGCGTGCATTAATGATATTCTTTCCTTATCACAAGTAATCTAAATAGCTTGTATTAATTATGAAGGTGTGATAGCTGTTATAGAATAGTTCACTCACAGTAATACACCTACTACTTGACAAGGGCAAATCTTTGCTTACTGGAATTACATATATTCTTTGGCTTAACTACTTCAGTTTAATTATCATAAGTAACTTTTTATAAGTTACATGAAGCAGACCGTAAGTAACTTAGATTGCTTCTTGTTAGTATCAGTGTTTAGGATCTCTCTTTTACTAGTGCTAAGTAATCTGTGCTTTTGTCCCCTATTCGGCTGAACTTTTTACTTATGATAATTGTATTTTTATTTATGATTATTAATTTTTTTCTCAGTGTAGAAGCATACAAAATTTGAAATTCAAAATATTCTATTATTCAAACACACTTATTAAAACGCCGCTAGACCTTTCAAAAAGAATTGTTTATCTTGCTCTGTAAACCAAGCTTCCACTGTTTGAATCACCTCTTCGTTGGAAGAAAATTTACGACCTTTTAAACCGTTTTTTCAGTTGAGGCAAGGCAGGATAGTCGGACGCAACCAGATCTCGTGAATAAGAGGGGTGTTCGAGTAATTCGACCCCTAAATCACGAATTGCTTGCATAGCAACATGCGATTTGTGTGCAGGGGCATTGTCCTGCAAAAACAAAACACCTTTGGACAACGTTCCGCGTCTTCTCTTCTTAACTTCTTGTCGTAGAGTGCTCGTACCTATAACTTGTATTTTTCTATGTTTTTTGGACAATAATCCTTTTAATCCCATTTCGACAGTTCCCAACATGAATACAGCTTGAGATCATTGACGTATAATCGGGGAAATATCATCGAAGATCAATATAAATAAAGTTGGGCATAAATGTGTACCCTTGAGAACGCCTGACGTCAGACTAATTAAATTAAATCTAATATACGCGTATAGCAGTTAGTAAAAGGATTTGCGATTCCTAAAACAACGCTTTGAGATAAATTAGCAGGAAAGAAGCATCAGAAGCAAACGGAGAATGTTAGCCCTGTGGTGGTGTCGAAGCTCACATTACTAACAATGTGGCGTTTAAATTGTCAAAACAGACATTCCAGAGTCGATGTCGTTATTAAATTAAATTCAAATTTAACGTGAAAAAATCTTTAATTGTCGACGATAACTTAGTTTTTTATAACCCAGGACATGAGGCGCGATTAATAGAACCAGTTTCCTAAGGTCGTAGTTATTACACCGATGTATTAAATACCAGGAAAATATCCGACAACAATGTTGCAAAAAAATACAAAATGTAGACGGCTTGTTGCAGTTTTATAAATAAATATGATGATCTATGTGGAAATTTGGATTTTTAAGCTGAAATGGTAAGCCCATAGCGTTCTGTTATATTCTAAAAATTCCAGTGATTTGTAAAAGCACAATAGTTCTTTGAATCTGGTGTGATTGGAGACACTTTGTCCCATTTTTTTTTTTAAGAAATGACATCAAGCTAATCAGACGAACGGAATTTGAGGAGGGTTGACACATTTAAAATAATAGTTTATATACGTGAAGGCCTCACAGAATTTCAAAATTTTATAAATACACGTCATCCCAACCACCAAATAATGTCCTGGTCTGACTTGGTCTCACACCATTACGCCAAAAGAACAAGAGATTGGTTAGTCACAAATGCGAGCACAGATAGCACTCCAAATATTCCTTCGGCGAGGTTTATTGAAGAATTTTGGGCCCTTTTGAGCAGAGAGGCATACGATGGGGCTGAGAAGCTCAAAATAAGGAGCATCAGTTAAGACCGAAGAATCGTGGACGCTGCTACCGTCGAGAGACTGATGGGCCAAGTGAGAAATAAATTAAATTAGATGCCGTAAAAAGCAATTTAATTAAGACTATATAAGAATAATATTATTGTTAAAATGTAAAAAAAATAAAATGAAAAAAATTAACTTTTACTTTTTTCAGGCATACGTTATTTTTTTGTTTGCAGAAAACTCCGCTATTGGGATATACTCAACTATTCCGTCCTGTTTTTTTTTCCGACTCATTCCGCCTTGAATTATTTATCGGCAGCACTGTATACGCCCTAATACACAGTAATAACCGGGTTGAGCGATGATTGTACGTTGAAAAAAAAATAGTCGGAATCTCGGACAGTCTCTAGCTGCTGTTCGACGATAACACGCACCAACGGCCAGCGAATTAATCCATGAACGCGATTTAATCCTCATATTGTCGCGATTAGTATTAGAAGCCGTCCTGGTTTATTCTGACGTTCGCCGTGCTACTTGGCCATATCGTCAGATTAGGGATAGCTCTGATCCTGGCTTAGACCTGAGCTTTTGTGTCGCCAAGGTGATCTTTAAAACCGCCACCCATTCCGCGCCACGGTCTGGTATTCACCTGCGTCCCCGTACAGCGACCAGGGCGACGTTTTAGTTATATAATCTCGGCCAAATGTTTCGTAACACTCGCACAAAATTAATTGTACAGCTCCCAGTTATTATTATTTAGCACTCGGTGCTTTATATGTCACCAGCTTCCGGGACAGATATTGTAATGACTCAGAATTTAATCACCATCAAAATTTAAAAAAATACTTATGCCAAAACATTTCCTTTGATGTTTTTAGTGTACGTTCATTGAGGTACGAACTGGTGATGAACACGAACTGGTGATGAACACATTACAAAGAGTAAGGTTTTTGAAGTACCTTTGCAAATCATTTTGTAAAGAGATGCTTGAAATCTGAGTTTTCGTGACATACATGGAAAAACCAATTTGTTCAGGACTACAAAATAATTTCAAAATTTTTCTAATTTTTCATGATAATAATTTATCATGAAAATTTAGTTAAATATTTAACTAAATTAAAAACTTTAACTGTATTAAAATGTTCCAATATAATTTTTTAATGATTGGCACATTTGAAATATTGGTAAGACTTCATTTATATATAACAGAGATGAACTTTCAAAATCTGCCTTCTCTGGAACCTTTTACCACCAAAAACATCAAAAGGGGCTTTTCAAAGCCAGGAATTTTGCTGTTCAATAATAGACTTGCAGTTGGAGACGGTGATTTTGCATCTATAGAAATCTTCAGTGGGAGTTCCCGAGAAGAAAATAGCCAGGAAATAGATTTTGTGGATTTGGAAAGTAGTCAAAATTGATGAAACTTGTGAACAGAGACCAGTTAGACCAAGTAGACCCTGCCTCTGTTAATGTTATTCCATCTCCCAACGTTTCCACATGCTGGTCCATCAGGCTTCAGACTAATAATGATATATCCTTACAGCAGTGCGACCATATCCGAAAAAGCCTTTCAACGAAGACATCAAAAAAAAAAAAGGAAAAGAAAAGAGAAAATCAGGGGTTTATAATGACACGCCAGAGAAAAGTGGACTAGAAATGTTGCATAAAGAAAAGGGAGAAAGCGACAAGTTAAATTGATGAAGCAGAGTGAAAATGGCAAAGAATTTATTGGGACTTACAGAAACTAAAAAGAAAAAGTTTGTTCATATTTGAAGTCAATGTCAGGGGTTCTGATTTCTGATAGCAACGACCATGAAGAATCTGATGCAGAAGGTGGGGAAGAGTTACACATTCTGAGTCCTCAAAATATAAATATTGGGGATTTCCTTCTTATCAAAGGCTCTGCTCCGATAACGTGATAGCTTAAGTAATTCTTGAGAAAAAAATATTGAATTTTTCTACCCCTATGCAAATATCTCGAATGGGGTGGCATCGATTGAGCTAATTTTCGGTATTTACAGTATGTGTGACTCATTTGCTTTAATTGCAGCCCGATAGCTTTTAGGGGCAGTTTTCAATGGCTTATCGGAGCAGAGCCATTGAAAAAAATATGTATGCAGCTCATTATATGTGGCCAAAGTCTATCAAGTGTGATATTTTAGAAAAATGCTTTTGTACTTCCAATTGCAGAACACAAAGGAAGCATTAATCTTACCTATGTTGTTTTATACTCGCCTAAATCATATTTAATAATTTAATAATTAAAAATATGTTTTAGCATGTGATATTGGATTTTTAATTTTTTTCCAACAATCTGCCAACATCCCACTAACGCCTGCTTTATGAAAATAGGTAGCAAATATTTAATATCTCAGACGACTGCTTACGTTTTGTATTAAATCAATTGTTTAATATAATACCATGTGATTCAAAATGATTGTCGTAAGAAAAAAACTGTTTTCCGGAAAAATTTATCTATACTTATTACCATTTTAATGAGCGAAGTTAGCTACATACAAATTTCATACATTAAATGAATTTTCTTGACATTTAGCGACATTGGCGTGCGTGTTGTAGTATCTTTCGATTATTTATCTTATAATTTTTTTTCAAATCGTTTATATTTACATCTAATATCAGCAACAATAGTATTTCTGAATACTATAAGAAAATAAGGGAATTTATCTGTGGTAATAGCTCAACAAACAGGTAAAAGTGAAATAGTTTATTACATTTTATATATATAGGCTTATCATACACTTCAGCGCAATGAGCTGTCAAAAGAAAGTTACATTTTCATCCCTATAAAGTTTCTATAGTACAGGAATTATTACCATTAGATCACGATAGGCGCTTGGAATATTGTCATTGGTTTAATAACAATTTAAGGGACGATGACTTGCTAAACAAATCATTTTTCTCGGATGAAGCCTGGTTTTATCTAACAGACTATATCAATTTACAAAACTATTGTATCTGGTCTGCAGAAAATCCACACGAATTTCGAGAAACGCAATTGCATCCCGTAAAAGTTAGAGTTTGGTTAGCTATGTCCAGGCAACGAATAATAGGGCCAATTTTCTTCGAGGAAACTGTAACAGCCCAACGTTACCAACAGATGTTGGAATTGTTTATTGCAAAGTTACAAGAAAATGAGCTTGAAGCAGGTTATTTTCAACACGATAATGCTCCAGCACATACTGCTCGACAAACCTGCTGCCAATATCTTCAACAGTTTTTTGCTGACAGGTTCGTTAGAGCACAAAGATGGCCATCAAGATCCCCTGATCTAACCCCATTAGATTACTTCATATTCGGCTATCTAAAAAATAGGATCTGTAGAAACCGCATGCGTACCATAGAAGAACTGAGAGATGCAGTTTTGTCACTTAATAATTATACTAATTGTATGTTATAATTTAAAGTAATAAATAAATTTAGTTAAACACCAGTTAGTACTGAATTGTAAAATCATAATTTAGTAAAGTTAAATTAATTACATTACATTTTTACAAGCAGAAACACCAATCCATAGTCGTTTATATAAAGCGAGTTCAAATATAGGTTACGTTTTCCATATTTATGACAGATCCGTTTACTTTCTTATGTTCCAACACTGACTTAGTTCAAACCTTCATTACAAACACGCGGCATATACCTACACCCTGTTACTATCTATAGGAGCGGAATTGACAATCATTTTGAATCTCTGTGTATTTAATTAATAAGTATTAATGAAAACCAAAATTATCGAAAATGAAATGTGTTACTGTTTTAATTTATTCTATATTTTTCCAGTAGCTATGTTAATTTTAGACCCATTATTTTTGAATCAAACTGTGATTTTTTTTAGTGATTCTCATTCTGAAGAAACATATGCCATTTGCATACAGAGGCATAGAGTTAACTCCGGGTTTATTCGAAATCTTCGAATTCTTCACATACGTTGCAGTTTGTCCGGTATATGGCTTTAGTAAGTTAGCTAAATATCTCGACAAATCGTAGGTCGGTGATCCAATGTTGCTTACAGTCGGTCTTAATGGCACTCCTTCTTTATGTATTTTTGGTATTCCATACAGCCTGGGTGGTCTAGCGGCTCTTGGTAGCAATCTGTTCTGCATCTCTTTAGGTATCGATGAAATCTTTATGCTCTCCCTTACTGTTTTTTGTGATCTTCTCCGTTGGATCTTTTCTTATTTCCTTGTTTCCCAAGAAGCCCAAGTTATGTATCAGGTACATCGCTGCGATGTAGAAATGTACATATCGCAAGCCTGGTGATGTACTCAGTAACGTGCATGCGCCTTACATGTTGAGACTTATGTCCGCAACAACTACACATTCTGAGAATATACTAGCGATATTGAATAGGTATATGCCGGCGATATTGAATAGGTATATGCCGGCGATATTGAATAGGTATATGCCGGCGATATTGAATAGGTATATGCCGGCGATGTTGAATAGGTATATGCCGGCGATGTTGAATAGGTATATGCCGGCGATATTGAATAGGTATATGCTGGCGATATCAACGTTACATCGACACGATGACTCGGTTTCCGGGTTGAAACCGTGTCCTACAAATACGTGTGACCGACATTTCGTCCTCACTTGAATGAGACATCTTTAGGTATTGCTACTAATGTTGCTGTACAGCTGAAACTGTGGTTCAACCGCAACATAAGTAGCAGCTTCAAAGATATCTCATACGAGCGAGAACGATACGTCGGCCAGACTTAGTTCAAACCTTCATTACAAACACGCGGCTTATACCTACACCCTGTTACTATCTATAGGAGCGGAATTGACAATCATTTTGAATCTCTGTGTATACTTTGTCGCTGTAACAAATCTGTGTGGACGTTAAGCCTTTATACACATCTGCATGAACATGTGTTGAGTCAAAACGTAATTTTTGCGAGATATTTGTTTTTTTTTTTGTTGAGATTTAGAGATTCAGAGAAGTTTTTGATTTGGTGTTCTGTTTCATCAGTAAAAAGATTTTTTTTTACGATATGTTAGGGATATATCATTGCGATTTTATTTAATTCAACTTTAAGGAATTAAATTTTAGTTACCAAGCAATCGTTATATTGTTACATACAGCGCGAATGGAAGTCATATTCGATAAATTGGAGGGAAGGCTTGACCATAGGTTCGTGTGCAGACTAGCGGGCACATACACCGGGCACGCACACACATACACACACACCAGGCTTTTTCTCTTCATATTTGATCCCTCGTGAATGTTAATCCCACGTACATATAATCCCCAACTTCCCGTCTCGTAGCAGGCCAGAGTCCCTCTAATCCCAGCTTCCCCTAATTCCCTACCTTCAACTTAATCCAGCTTCAAGCAAGCCGCTATCGCTACTATCCCACTAAAATATTTTAATGCCGTACGGACGTCGAGTTGCATACCTGTTACGAGCTGTTGAATGTTTTCGGGCCGGCTTGTATTGAGATGCAGCCGTTTCATCAATCATGAGGAGATAATCTACTTAACGCCAGCGAACAATCCGGCCGGGCTGAGGCGGGAAACGGTGGTGGGTTTAAAATCTGCCTCTCGCTCCGATATCGGGGATAAGTTGAATTCGAATATAGGCGCATTCATATTGCTAATGAGGACTTCTTTATTACCAGTAATTTAATGCTTATGGGCTCTAATTATTACGTTATACTATAATCGCGCGATTGGTTTACCTCCATTTTTCGCTGTTTCAAACAATATACGATGCAGTACAATACAATT
The DNA here is from genome assembly GCA_004143645.1 of Protaetia brevitarsis. Classification (NCBI taxonomy): domain Eukaryota; kingdom Metazoa; phylum Arthropoda; class Insecta; order Coleoptera; family Scarabaeidae; genus Protaetia; species Protaetia brevitarsis. Next base: position 2,592,230 of record RXPK01000153.1, on the reverse strand, counting down.
TCAACAGTTATTTTCTTGATTAAGCAATAATTCAGCAGAGATTGGTTTAACTTCGATTATATTTAAATCAACGTAATTTTTTTATCCTACAACGCGATAGAGGATATTTTTGCTTGATTTCTATAAATACAGAAATGTCTTGTTCATGGCTGACGTCGCCGAGGTTCAGCGGGAAAGGAATCCAAGTGCGAATGTAAAAAAATGTATTTTAAGGCTCATGTTCATGATAACTTCTAAGTTCCTTAACAATTGCAATGCAATTATCAGATTTTGTGTTTACTAGAAAATTTTGAGTCACACTTTTAAAAGCATTCCAAGCACCACATTCGAAGCCATCTTCAAATTGTGCATCTTGTTGTAGACGTTTAATTTGGGCTCTTGCAAAAATTCTCTGAAGTTTCGAAATATTGGGAAATTACAAACAAGGAAATAAGAAAAGATCCAACGGAGAAGATCACAAAAACAGTAAGGGGGAGCATAAAGATTTCATCGATACCTAAAGGGATGCAGAACAGATTGCTACCAAGAGCCGCTAGACCACCCGGCTGTATGGAATACCAAAAATACATAAAGAAAGAGTGCCATTAAGACCGATTGTAAGCAACATTGGATCACCGACCTACGATTTGTCGAGATATTTAGCTAACTTACTAAAGCCATATACCGGACAAACTGCAACGTATGAGAAGAATTCGAAACATTTCGTGGATATTCTGTCTACGCTAAAGACTGAACCCTACAGACATTTTAGTAAGTTTCGACATTATATCGCTATTCACTAACATACCCACGGAGGACGCACTGGCCTTACTTCCAGAACTTGGACTACAAGAAGACATCATTGAATTAGTGAAACTGTGCTTATCCACGATATACTTTTTGTATGAAGGAAAATACTACGAGCAGAAGAACGGAACAGCAATGGGAAGCCCTTTATCACCAACTTGTTTATGGAAGCATTTGAAGAAGAAGCCCTAAGTTCCAGCGATATGAAACCCAAATGTTGGCTGCGATATGTCGACGATACTTTTGTAATATGGTAACACGGAGAAGAAAAACTACAACGGTTCTTGGAACACATAAACTTACAGCACCCAGCCATCAAGTTTACCATGGAGAAAGAACAAAATGGAAGTCTCCCTTTCCTGGATGTTATGGTTAAGAAAACAAAAGAGGGAATGCTACAGCACGCAGTATTTAGAAAGAAGACGCACCCCGATAGATATCTGCATGCAAGATCTCAGCATCATCCGATGCAGAAGAAGACATTAATACAAACATTGCTATCCAGAGCCGAAACCATCAGTGACGAACAACATCTTACCAGTGAAAAGATACATTTGGAGAAAGCACTAAAGAAGAATGGTTACACTGACGTCGACATAAGGAGAGCCACTAAGAAGAAGACGACACTGGAGACAACTACAGAACCACGAAGAGGGATGGCGTGTTTACCTTACATAGCAGAAGTCACCGAAAAAGTAGGCCGAATTTTGGAGAAACGTAACGTACAAGTACGCTTCGGGACTGCACCGTCGATCCAGCAGTATCTACCGACCGCAAAAGGATAAGATACCCAAGGGGCGCACAGAAGGTATCTACAAGATAACATGCCAATGCGGACAGTGCTACGTCGGACAAACAGAAAGAGCCATCGACATAAGAATAAAAGAACACGAGAGGGACGCAAGATTAAGAAGGACCGAGCAATCAGCGATGGCAGAACACATGCACGACACCGGACACAAAATGGATTTCAAGAATGTAAAAGTAATAACTACCACCAAGAACTACGGGAAAAGACTAATCAGGGAAGCCATAGAGATTGAGAAGAATAAAACCGTTAACAGAGAAGAAGGGTTACCACCTTAGCAACACGTGGAAGAGCCTACTACGAACCGTCACGGTCAATGGAGCGGAAACTACACGGTTGGATGCACCAAGGGCGTATATAAGAAGAATGTCGGACCATGGAGAATCAGTTCAGTTATCCTGAAGAAGCTGTCAGTATGAACAGCGAAACGTCGAGCGAAAGTTTTGACACACGGCGAAACCCGCAAGAAGCTGTTAGTTATAGTTACACCGGCCGTGAAAGCCTACGCAGTGTTATTCTTCCAATACTCCAAACCGTGGTACTGGCAATGCTGTAAACTTCTCCTAAACCCCTCACCATAAACTGCACTAAATTGGACGTACGTTTCGATAGAAAACTATCATCATCAGCAGATACACACTTATTGATTGCTTTGACGAAATTCCCCATCAAACCTAATTTGATATGTAATGGCGGTATAAATATTTTATCAGGTTCCACTAGTATCTTATGAAGTATATTTTTTTTCCAGGAATATACTGATCCCTGACTGCTCAATCTTTAAGAACGTAGTGGGAATTTCTCAATCGACTATCCCACTCACAAAGGAAACAGCAGTACTTTGAGTATCCCATTGCAAATCGAGTAGAATTGCTACAACTTTGAGGTCAATACTGATATGCCATTCGCACACTTTGTAATTAATTTTGTCGAGAAGACATTTCCTTCATATCGACTGCGTGACCAACCGAGATGGATGGATAAACGTTTCCTATGCGATGAAGTCAGTTTCAAATCATCGACATTATTCCAGAATGAAAGACCTTCACCGGTTGAAAAATGCCGTGACAATTTTTTCTGGCGATTACAATGCAATGAAATATGTGTACCTGGAGCTAACAGCTTCCAAACTTGAAGTCTGGACCCCAGTATTTCGGCTTGAGTTTTTCACAAATTCAGATCTGGAATAAGGTCATTTAATTCTGATTGATTTACTAAGAATAAGTGAGGTCTGTCCTCTAGAGGTCTTGGTACTAGCAAGGCTTCTGGACGAGGTATTGGACCAGTAACAGCAGACACACTAGCGTTTATTGGAGAGCCCTAAAGTAGCAATCAGACAAATCGTCCGTTTGTTCACGCCAAATTGTAGGTCTTGCAAACGGCACAGCGCACCAGCACCTCAGAGTAACACTACACCATGCGCAGCAAATGTGAGGAGCCCATCCCTTGTCCTGGTATTTAATTTTTAGACCATAATAGTAGAAATATAAATCTTCTAATAAAGACCTAATATTCCGTTTATGTCTTCGTACGCGAGAGATTCATTACGATGAATTCTCCACATACATAACAGAAGCTGTTGGGATTATTTGTACACGCAATAAAAATACGTTCTATAGCTATCACGAACAGACTTAAATTGAATCTAACGAGCCGTGGACAGTGTTGCCAATTAATAGAAGACATATTTCACTAGATCGAGATTATAATTCCACCAGAAAATCACTAGAATTAGGAAAAAAATACTTTATACTTTATTTTAAGAAAAGCAAAAAAAAAAATTATATATTTATGTAATTAATAGTTTTTTTTACTATAAATCCCCTTTTATTTATTATAATTCGCACAATGTTACTTTTAAAAACCTATTACACAAAGTACATTTTATTTTGTTTATTATATATGAATTTAATACAACACTTATTAGTTAGTCGTCAAATATTAATAATTTACAACAATATACAGTGGAACCTGGTTAAGTCGGACCCCTTGAACCCGGATCTCCAGATAATCCGGATCAATTTTGACGAATATATATTTTTTAGAAATGAGCGTTGTATCAAACAGGTTTGTCCTTATTGTTTCAAATGATTTTAATGTTAACCTGGATCAGCTCTGGTCCACCTGATCCGGGTTAACGAGATTCCACTGTACAGCTATACAACTGTAACCGTGTTTTATAAAATCTTAATCATATCCTTATTTATTTTATTATTTTATTTTGTACTTTTATTTATTTATTTACATATATATGTATATGTAATTTAGTCTTCGTTTTCGATTAACTCATTAGATTTATTACTAAAATTAAAGAAAATCCACCAAACTTTTTACTAGCCACTAGAATATGATTTGTGTACACCAGACGTGCTTTCAATACACCAGATTTAGTGGAAAATTCACCAAGTTGGCAACACCGGCCGTGGGTAGCTCCTTATATACCCACACAGCCAGAAATCTACAAGATTCCTAATTTTATTGGCTCTAATTGGAGTGCAAATGGAGATGGTTTGAATGCTGTGACGTAGGAAACAGCACATGTTCAGACATGTCCATCAATGCTCGGCAGTACAATAGATCTTGTAATATCTTTCCTATATAAAAGTCACTTTGAAATTCTGTACAATTTAATGTACTTTTTGAAAAAGGTATTTAAAATAATTTCTCAAAATCGCGGCGTGATGAAGCAAATTTAAAATTAATTTGGGATAATACCACCCAGTGAACCAAATTCGATTGCCTTACTGCCCAGTACACCAAATTCAAATTTCCCGCAATTATTTTTAGTAACTTCAACATTAAAGCATGAAATTACCTACGATTTTGTATTAGATTAATAGTTGTTTGAATACCTTTAAGTTGAAGTTACTAAATATAATTGCGGGAAATTTGAATTTGGTTTACTGGGGAGTAATTAACCTCACTTCCTGACCCGGAGTTAACTCTATCCCTCTGTATGCAAATGGCATATGTTTCTTCAAAATGAGAATCACTTAAACAAAAACACAGTTTGATTCAAAATTAATGGGCTAATTAACATAGCTACTGGAAAAATATAGAATAAATTAAAACAGTAACACATTTCATTTTCGATAATTTTGGTTTTCATTAATACTTATTAATTAAATACACAGAGATTCAAAATGATTGTCAATTCCGCTCCTATGCCGCGTGTTTATAATGAAGGTTTGAACTAAGTCAATGTTGGAACATAAGAAAGTAAACGGATCTATCATAAATAAGGAAAACGTAACCTATATTTGAACCCGCATTATATAAACGACTATGGATTGGTGTTTTTGCTTGTAAAAATGAAATGTAATTAATTTAACTTTACTAAATTATGATTTTACAATTCAGTACTAACTGGTGTTTAACTAAATTTATTTATTACTTTAAATTATAACACACAATTAGTATAATTATTAAGTGACAAAACTGCATCTCTCAGTTCTTCTATGGTATGCATGCGGTTTCTATAGATCCTATTTTTTAGATAGCCGAACATGAAGTAATCTAATGGGGTTAGATCAGGCGATCTTGGTGGCCATCTTTGTGCTCTAACGAACCTGTCAGCAAAAACTGTTGAAGATATTGGCAGGTTTGTCGAGCAGTATGTGCTGGAGCATTATCGTGCTGAAAATAACCTGCTTCAAGCTCATTTTCTTGTAACTCTGCATAAACAATTCAACATCTGTTGGTAACGTTGGGCTATTACAGTTTCTTCGAAGAAAATTGGCCCTATTATTCGTTGCCTGGACATAGCTAACTAAACTGCAACTTTTATGTGATGCAATTGCGTTTCTCGAAATTCGTGTGGATTTTCTGCAGACCAGATACAATAGTTTTGTAAATTGATATAGTCTGTTAGATAAAACCAGGCTTTATCGAGAAAAATGATTTGTTTAGCAAGTCATCGTCCCTTAAATTGTTATTAAACCAATGACAATATTCCAATCGCCTATCGTGATCTAATGGTAATAATTCCTGTACCATAGAAACTTTATAGGGATGAAAATGTAACTTTCTTTTGACAGCTCATTGCGCTGAAGTGTATGATAAGCCTATAAAATTATAAAATGTAATAAACTATTTCACTTAATGTTAACATTGATTTTTTACCTGTTTGTTGAGCTAATTACCACAGATAAATTCCCTTATTTTCTTACAGTATTCAGAAATACTATTGTTGGTGATATTAGATGTAAATATAAACGATTTGAAAAAAAATTATAAGATAAATCATCGAAAGATACTACAACGTCGCTAAATGTCAAGAAAATTCATTTAATGTATGAGATTTGTATGTAGCTAACTTCGCTCATTAAATTGGTAATAAGTATAGATAAATTTTTCCGGAAAACAGTTTTTTTTCTTACGACAATCATTTTGAATCACATGGTGTATGTCACTGTTTACGAGTTACAGAGGAATTCCCTCCTGGCAAGACACCCTGTGTAAAGTAACAAGACAAAGGCGTATCTCTCGCATCGCTTTCTGCGTTAAATGAACCAGAAAAAGCGACTATGATAACCATTTTTTTTTGTTTTCGTTCACGGAATATCATATACTTAGGTAGACAAAAAAGTCCCTACCTGAACCAGATTTCGATTCGAATTCTTCTTTAACAGACGGCGGTGAGACGGCCGACTCGGCTGGCGTGCTGGAACGATGATGTACGGGCGTCGGGGTCCGTTCCGCTGAATCGCGACTAGATGCCCCAGTGGCTACTGGCGTTGACGCAGTCGGCGGCGGTGTCTTACAGTTCCTAGTCAACGCCAACGCTTGACTCTGCAACAACATTCAATAACGTATTGTACGGGCCCACGGGCGATTAGTATAAAGTATATCACGTTCTGTGCGCGGCTATCGCATGTGCATAAATCTGATCAATTCACTAAACATCACCACTACATACGTATCGCCCCGACCGTTGATATTAATCTGGGTTAAGTGGGGTCAAAAAGCTTCAGAATTCCTTAGTATATAATAATAATGCCTGTCATTCTGAGAGGCCCGGCGTCTCAACCACAGACTGACGTATAAGATCTCCAATGTACCAAAAAACTGGTACATCCCCTCCCTCCCCCATAACTACCCGGGTCTTTTCCTCGATAGACATATCTTTCGCTTTTGGCGTCCTTATTCCTACGCTGGTTCTTTTTTATCGTCATTATTACTATTTTCTGATTATCATTAAACGTTATTAAGTAACATGCGCCCAGATTCCCGTATATAATGCCGACGTTTGGGTTCAAACGAAATCCGGTATTAAACCTGAGATGACTCACAACTTTCTTAATCCCCATATAACAAGCAGTTCTTGAAATAAGGGGAGGTAGTATTAGCATTTATTTCATATCGAACTGATCTAAATCTAACCTCTGTTTTATTTATTTATTTTTGTGAAGATTTAGAAATCAATCTCCCTTTAATTCTTATTTCTTATTACGAATTTTCAAATATATATATATATAAAAAAAAATTAATTTAATTTCATTAAGCACATGAAAATTAAAAAAGTAATTAAAAATAAAATATTTATTTATATACTTATTGTTATTCATTTATATATGTTTAAAGTGTGTTTACTTTTAATTATTTATTCCTACAACATGCAGCTTTCTTTATCTTATATACTAATTACATATTACTAGAAATAATTATTTCTTGAAAATCAAAAACTGTATAATCCCCAGTGACCAACTATATTTATTTCATATTGTATAAATATTTAAAAAATATTAAATCTTTCTTGAATATTAGTTATATTAATATAATATGCATAAAATATGTTATAGAAAATATATTAGGAAAACATTTCAAAAATATATATGTTGTGTAGCATTAATAATGTTTTATTGCAAATGTTTTCTCAATATATTTTTCATAACTCTGCAAGAATATTTTGCTTTGTATTTCTGTAAATATTTATTTCATATAAAAAAAAAAAAAAAGATTGAATTTTTGCTTTTGTTCATTTGGTGCGTAGGACGAATAATATAAAATGGGTAAAATATGCATACATATTAAGTAGGTATGTACCTATTTAAAATGACAGTTTAAAGATTAAATTAGATAATATATATCTAATATGATTTAATTAGTATCTAAGTTGAGGTCTGTAACTTTTCTATTAATATATCGCGTTTTGTATTATATTATTGTAATATTTGTAAGTTACGAACGTCAACACAAACACTCTATTCATTACGGTGCCGGTGTTATATGATTTAGTATTGTTTATCCGTCTATGGATTAGATACATAGAATGTATACGCGCACGTGCGTATCATCAACATTTTCATGCGTTTGTCCGTTACATGTTATAGTTTATAATAGTATACGATTAGGGCAGATTAGGGTTAACTGTGTAATTAATTGTTGCGGGGTGTGTTTTAGTGTTTGTGGTGACTACGAGGTAAGCAAAATTTTGAACATGTCATGCCATTTATAAGATAATTGGAATGCTCAATATCGCTATGTACAGAAATCGTTTCATAATATAATTGTAGGAATTTTATGCATCATATATGTACCGCATCTACCCGATAAATTGCTAGTTGGGCTGGATGTTTGTTCAGAAATCCGTCTCTCTATTTTTTAAAATGATGTGTTGTAAAAAGGACATACGCGATTTGGGTACTGATAAAAATATTTATAGTAAAACCAATAGGAAATAGGAACACAATAAGTTGCTCAATGTATCTATTATTGATGAGATTGAAACTTTAGGAAATATTGTCATTTCTTGAATAGTATCAAAGACACTCAACAGAATGTACACTGTTGAAAATATTACGGTGTTGGCGTTATTTTGCGCTAGTCAAATATTTTAGTGTTGATTTTTTCCAAACTTTGCCAGACGAGTTGACTACGCGTATTTAATAGAACAGAAATGACTAGAATTTCGTGTGAATTCTTTGTTCAGATATGAGGATTGACTATTTTTCTAGACATTCAGAAGCGTCAACCAATCAGAATTTTTCCCTCGGATAGAAATATAGAAACCCCACCTATTCTAATACAGTATTGCATTATACGCACCACCTGCATTGCACGTGTTTCTGTTTTCGTGTTGATTCTCCGTATTAACATATCCAAAACAACCACAAATGTGACTGACTTGCGAAGTGTAACCTCGTGTTATTTAAACGTTAATTCCAGTGGGCATAAAAAATTCAACATCTTAAAGATGTATTGGGAACATCTATTTACGCAATTAGTTTAGACTTGAATCAAATAGCATAAACATTCACTTAATTTTATAATAGTTCTCAAAAAATCATTTTAAAATTGGTACGTTTAGTTGAAACCAAAACTTGTGAATGAGTGGTTTTGCAAATTTATAATTGAGAAAACGTCTTAAAGAGAGAATATTGTAGCACTAAGAAATAGGAGTTGCATATTAAAAAGACGTTGTGTTAGAAAATGGTGTTAAAAACACCCAATAGATCGCATTCATTAAGTTAAACAGCTAGTAAATTTGTCTAGTCTAGACAAATAAATGTGACAAGTATTTTATAATTCCACGTGTCAGTTGGACAAAATAACCCCTTAGCAATAGACAATACTTGACTATCTTTTCTCGTCAAATTTAAACTTCTATAGTTCTCGACAAAATAACACGAAAACAGTGTGGACCTCTCCTGACTATTAAATTAGTCAAAAAAGTGTTAAAATTTTTAACAGTGTAATGTTGTTAATTATTTGTGAAAGTACATAAATCTGTTAGTGCCCAGTTTGATATGTCTTCTTATCATTTATTCTCAATGGAATATGAAAATTTTGACGTAACTATAAGTTTTCAATAAATATATATAAAAGGGCAGATTGCATTGGGTTCATTTTGCATATGAAATGATTCAGAAGTATTTGTTGTGGGGATTTTTGATGAACTCGCATCGCCTCACATCTCTATTAGAGAAGAATGTGCATTTCGATTGATGCATGTCTCCCACGAATAATCTGCTNTCGCGAAATCATTGTTTAAATAAAACTTCTATAAGCACAATTCTTGTATATCATTTAAAATTCTTCTATGACCCGTAGTGTATAATTATTTATTACTATAGTAAGTGGCTGTGAAATATAATTGTAAAACCACAAACAATCACCACAAAATCATTTATTGCTATTTGATCTATTGCAAATATTTTAAGCACTGCGATGGAGAACTTACTTTTACACACACCTTGTTATTTTAATTTTAATGCGCTACAATGATACATACTTACGAACAAATATTAAATTATGTAATTTTAACTTTATTTCTTCAAGGCATAATAAGGCATTTACTAATTACATGCAGTGTCTCAAGAAAATTCCCCCGGAATTATCTTGGGAGACGCTGCAAAATCGTTATTTATTATTAGACTAGGTGCATGTTACATGTCCTTCCTTATATTGATGTTAATACTATTGTTATTATTGGAGTAATTCTATCTTTTTGGACGTAAATTTGTAATTATATACATTATTAGCCTTCCTCGTATGGAATTTGTCTTCGCTTTAGGAAATTTATGTTCAAAAAGTAGCCGGTCAATGTATGTATTGATGTACTTCCAAATGATTCGATGTAACATTAATGCTGACCAAGTTTTCGGAACGGATAAAAGTGTGACAAAGGTGAAGCGAGCAAGTTATTTTTATATTACATTTTTCTACTACATAACAATGTTGAGAATAGTAGCAGATATACGGTCTTCTCGTTTGCGATTTGAGCAACTTCACGAAATTGAAATTCAAGTTTTAATGAAGTTCATTCCATTTTAAAATAATAAACTACGATTTTTTATATATATATACACATATATGCATTGTGTTCAAAACTCCCAAAGCATTTATATTAGTATTAACTGGTTAAAGAGTAAGTTAGCGTCATAAGAAGTGAAAATGAAAAAAAAAAAAAGTGCGGGTTTAAAGTTAATAAAACGATAATAATTGTTTGTCCAGTTTGTATTTCTAATAATAAATATGATCGGTGTTGGAACATTGAGTCGTATTTAGTTTTTAAATCACAAAAATGTCATAGATTTTGTGAACAAAGCAGTTTCGATTGCTCGAAGAAGATGAATCATTAACGTGTACTAGTAGTAAGCCACTGCTTTATTCACATAACAGCGAATATCGTTTACCCTGACTGTCATCACAAGTAGTACATGTGTTAATGTAAAATAATAGTGGGACATGCGCCCCACTTTTTATGATGTTTTCCGGCTCGTGAATAAGTGGCACACAATTCGATAGAAATAAATAAATTTGAATTTCCCATACAATTATTTTTAGTAATTTCATCTATAATATAAGGTTTGTTCGCTGGTGCTACACTTTCCACACTGACTCCTACTTAAAACAGGATAAAAGATTTACTCTTTATGCATCTGAGAAAGAGACAATATGCACCAGTGTAATTGGTGTAACACCAGCGAACAAACCTATAATGAATGAAAGATAATTGGAGGGTAATTTAAATTTATGGCTAAAGATGGCCTTACGAAATATGTTTTGAAAATTTCTCGTTTGTTTCTCGCCCATTACTTATCACTCGGTTACTCGTTCAAATACATCTGTTATTTATTTATTTATACAAATAGATTGTTGTCTATATGGATAAATGTGAAAACTATAATATATGTATATCAGTGTTAAAGATGTGAAAAAGTATTATCGAACATAAAATAATATTATTTTTTACTACTTGTTTGATGAAAATAAAAGTTTTTGTTAGAATTTGCACACTTTTTTTTTTGTCACGTTAAAATATTTAAAGCTTATTTTGTCATATCTTCCGTTGAACTTATTTGGCTCCGTACATCATATCAGCATGCCTGACTTAGGCCTATATACTGTTCACACCGCTTCTACCGTAATGGGTACGTTTCTACGCGCCTGTGCATCATCGGCGTTGATTCAAATGGACTTTCACAGTTCAAAACTAACTGCTCATTCTCTATAAAGGTCCTCCTGATAATACTATGGCGTCTGCGCCGCTTAAGCTTATCCGGTTTTCTCGATCCTATCGGGACACTGCAACCTATAATGAGCCCAAGCAAACAACCAGTTGTAAGCATCACAATTACGGATATTATTGGCGAAAGTTCAATTATCTGCATCAATAATTCCCGTTCCTGAAACGGCCGTTCAGTGCAGTTGTAGATTTTGGACGCTTCAGTATAGTCATCCTCCTCTTCGTACATCCAAAGGTTGTTCTCTTGTACAGTGCCCTCAATTGCCATCATCTTCTGAGATTTCTCTACGTTTGGGGGTTTCTGTTGGGAACAGGGATCTACGTAACTTATGCCGGCACTTTTTGCATATTTCTTTAGATCGTTCATAGTTTTCCCGCAGTTGAATGGATTCTCATTCAGAGTTAATACGTGAAGATACGTTGAAGGCTTCAACAACGCGGGATTCACCTCGATTAAGAAATTCCCGTCCATTTTTAACACTTCCAAAGCTGGTAATTTGGAGAAAGCGACTTCACTAAGTTGCGTCAGTTTACAATAGGAAATATCCAATATCTGCAACATAGGTCATTATTGAAAACAAAAATTCTTGAGCTCCGTTTACACCGGCATGTTAAGCAACAAACTTAACGTGTCGGTGCAAATAGCCACGAGGGATTCAAACGAAGTTGTACACCAGAAGAAAATAGAAACTGCTGTATCATTGCGTCACTTATTTATTCGTTTTTAGATGTAATTATTATGCAGAAGAAATCTATAATAAGCACTTACCCGTAAACTTTTGCTTTCCAGCAGAGACTCATTAGTTCGCAATTTGAAGAAATTATTATTGTTCATGTAGAGCTCCTTGAAATTAGGCAAATTGTTGAACCATTCGTGTAAAATATATTCGATTATGTTGAAAGACAAATCGATAGTTCGTATTTTGTTCAGATTCTTGAACGCATTCATGTGCATATGCCCTATTTTGTTGTGGGAAATATTAAGCGATTTTATCGACTTCAATCCCAAATTCTGAAACATCAATAGCTGTTATGCGGATACCAATTTTGTTTGACAATGCCTCCAATAAAAAGGGCACATGTGTTCGAGGGAATCCCTTTCTTTTTCCGCGTATAATTATATTGATAAATTTTATTAATTTAGATAATGAAAAAAAAAAATACTGTCCTCATTTAGCCGTTTATCAATAATCTTTGAGTATGTATTGAAACCTTTTCTATATTATCAATGCAATTGTTCTATATTAAATAATTAAAAAAAAAGAAAATACGTGGAAAGAGCTATACAGTTAAAGTAATTAATACAGCCTATTATTAACGTATGAAACAATTCTATTACTTACCGTAAATTCATCCTCAAATAATACGCTTATTTGATTGTTTGAAATATCTAATATTTCAACACCAACCGGTATATCATCTCCTATATTCATTAAATTTTGATTCGTACACTTCACCCTCTTCCAATTCATGGGCTTATCACAGATACAATTTTTAGGACAGTTTATAATACTGCGCGCTTGCACCCAACCGCAAATCGTCACGATTAATAAAAATCTCATTTTGACGACGTTCAATTTGCGTTCAATATGTTACTAGACAAAATATCATTCTTGCATGAATATATTAATGTCTCACAACATATTAAAATACAATATGATACACAGGTAAAAATTAGGGTTTCGCACAGATAGCTAAGCTGATAAGATAAATTTCTTATGTGGCTGATTATGTTCAAGCTAAAAGATGAATCAACAATATAAATATAAACAACTAGCATACAGTGATATCTCCTAAATGTAAATAACAAAACGGAAGGTTAAATATCATTTATGTAGAGAAGGTGGGACGATTAATGTTAGTTTTTATTAATTAATATGAACTAAAAAATGCGGCTAATCTTTATGGTGCCTATTTAAGTAATTTGATAGAAATATTGACTAAATAAATGATCTCGTTTGATTGAAGGATTCACAGCAAATTAAGTTATTAATTTTTCTATATTAAAACATTTAAAATTGTGTGCTCTCTGTGCCTATAAAGGTAGTCATTTCAAAAACACGCAGCAGATGTCAAGAAATACACTTCATTATTTTATGAATTATTATATTATTATTTTTTTATATAGGAAATTTTAAATGGGGTAATTTGCTGCTAGTAATAAAAAAGCGTATACATATATATGGTAATATAATTTTTTTTAATTTTCGAATATTTTTAATGTACAAAAACAAATTAATTGTAACTATGTGTAAAATCAACCTATAGAATACTTTACATGGTGTATAAAATACAATATATACTAAGTTCGGAGTTCGGCTACAAAAAATATTGTAGGTAATAGATTGGATGAAAAAGGACAAAAATACACATTTAACAGAGATAACATGCGTTTACTGAGTTTCAATAGTAGTAATATAATTTGAGTCCATCACTGGTAGTTTCTTTTTTTTTTTATTAATTAATTAATTAACAGTCTTCGATCACAGTAATAAAAGCAAAAGGTATATTTAAAGAATATGGTATCGTTTCAGCAGAGCTAGAGAGGTAAGTATTTGAGGAGATTCGTTAGAAAGAATCCACATTTGCACAGGAAAAGGTACTCCAAATTTCCGTAGGTAATTTCCTTATTTTAAGTGGAATGCTATTTAAGACAGAAAAATCCCTAGACATTACGTATGTAAAATTCACCATTTAAGTCTATAGCATCGTTCCACTAATTTTCAAACATCGAATTTTAGAATTGAAAGAAAGGCAATCAGTATGTTATTCATCATCGAATGATTATCAAGTTAATGGAGTTTTTCAATGAAGGACTAGGGTATATAAAGTCAGGATTTGTCATGCGCAGGTGCGGAAAATCTGAAGAACTGAGCCGAGATGGCAATACGGGGTTCTTCAAAAGAACTGTAGGAATGTTGTATGTATGTGACGAGATGGGCGTTACAAGACGACATATACGATTAATACTAATTTCTCTCAACACCGTCAGTTCTTTTAATCCAATCTGCCTCAATTTGTATCCAAATTCCTTACATTCTCCATATGTAAAAAAGAGAATAGGGAAAACACCTAACACACATAATAAGTAAATTAAACCGTCCAGATCACATGATAATGATTTTTAGTTTGCTTACGCTTATTTAGATTTATTATTTAATTATAGTTATGAAGTTTTAATAGTTATTTTGATCACTTTCAGTGTTCAAAGAGAAGGTACAATGCATACTAAAACGCCGCTCCTTTTTAACAATGCGTATTAATCTTATATTTTAAGGGAAAATTAATTGCTCCTTACATACATATATATAAATACATCGGAATAATTATAAGAATAAACAATCAGGAGAAACAAATCGTATCCACACGTAAATGTTGTTTTTTTTTTACTTTTACTATTTTTGTTTTCACATAAATATTGCATCACTTTGTAGATTGTCGGTCAATTTTTTTGTAGGAAATGTAAGTCCACAGAACACTATTCACACGTGTGCTAGCAAGTGGTCTCGAGTACCGGACATTTACAAATTGTTAAACATACCGAAGACAAGCCGTTGCACGATGGAAGAGATCTGGTTTTTGACGGTGCCTGCGGCCTGGAACGGGGTGAATTCTGCACGCTGCTGCACTGGCGCTCGGCCCTAGCCAGTATGCTGGACAGCGCGCGCAGCGTGTTATGTGACGAGGCTGCGGGCCGGTTCGACACCAGACCCGCAACCCCGTGCTAGAGTAACTTCTCCCCAGTTGAGCTCGACGTACCGGAACTTATCGTACATTCATCGACGCCAAGCAATTGTCAGTTGACTAATTCCACGTTTACGAATTGTTTCAGTCTTTCCAGGTACGCAGTGTATAGTTCGACGTCATTGTGACCTGCGCCCTATAAAAAAAATCGAAGTGCTTTTAAAATTTCCAAAATTTCGACCTAATTGTGCATTGAATACGGCATGAGCGTGTATAGGCGATTACTCAGTCTAGAAGACGATAATAACCGATCCTTATGATAAAAAAAAAATGTTTATTGCTTTAATACATTTTTAAATATCTTGCGGACGGCCATAATTAAATTGACGTGATTTGATATCTACTTTAGATTTACTCTACTCTCCAGTACCTGCATTTCGCATCTTCATAGCTTGCGCGGCCCGTAGACCCGATTATGCTATCCAAACATTTGGTATTAGCTGATAAGGAACAATAAATCTCCTATTACGTTGAATCTGTTCAAGCGACACGGACCTTTAAAACGGATAAGAGAAGTCTACCTGATCCCTCTTATCAACTTTAGCAATAAAAAACTACGTGTTATGCGAATATTATACTGATTAACGTTGTGTGTGCAATAATAATAATGAACGATAACTAGATAATGCGTTTCGCGCGACAAAACTGATCTCGAAATCATCATTTTGCGACTAAAAAAAATATATTGTGACACCAGGTGTCTCAACTCACAGCTCCTGCTCTATAGCTTTTTCATTTATAGACGCTATTTAATCAAAATCTAAATGTAGTATTCACTGACCATTTGGAATTCATTTAAGCTAAATTTTTATTTCTTATTACATCCTGTTTTACCCAAAATTATGAAATTGAAACATTTAAATAGAACACTATAACCGCGGAAATGATACCGCATTATGAAAAATTATGTTTTCCGAAATTACCTACAATACAAATATATAAGAACATACAAGATGTTTCATTTAAAAATTCAAAATTTATTAATTTCCGGTAAAACAGGAAGTCATAATATAAATATATTGGTTGAGTAATTGAAAATATATTGTGTAACTACAAGATTCGGAACCATATTATAAAATATCTATAAATAAAATGGTGATAGGGTGGAACACCAAATATGTAACCACTAACATTGTTTTCTTTTTTGAATATGTATATATCATAAACAATGTCGATAGTAAACAAAAGACATTTCTTATCCTAATCACAAGCATTCCCAGACGAGATCCGGATCTGATATTCTGTGGCATGAAAAAACAATTGGAGAATTACCACACAGGCAAAATGTTATTATCGATTCTATAGTCAACGTTTTACGCAGCACAAAATAAGTGTGCAATTGCCGCTACCGTGTTATGATGTCCGTGTGTATTTAATAAATAAAATCGATAGTATTCAGGCTACACTCACATTCAATTTAGGTGTGCTTTTATCTTTAATGTGGCTTTCCTATAGTTCACTGGGATTAATATGAGTGTTTAAATGGTTTATTAAAACAAAGAACTGATTTTATAATCAAGTATTGACAATTTTTTCCCCTGTTTGATTAAATTTTTATTTTAATGTTTTTGTTTTCCAAAAAGATTACATATTCACTGAGAAAAGGTATATATATAAAAAAAAAAACAGTTGCGCGTATGCGCTATTCGAGATGTTTCACATTAATATTTAATCAGAACTTTTTTTATCAAAATCTATCAACAGGCTTGGGTTTACGCATAGGATCAGTGGTATTAATTCTGCAAACACCACAGCATTATTATTAACATTTTATCTCACACTGGCTCATGCAAAATAAATAAATGATTGATTAACTAAATAAAGGAAATAAATTACTATTTTCGCTTCTAATGAAAAAAAAAAAAAAACTAATTAGCAAATAATTGCATGTAACTTACTTCAACCCACAATGGTTCTACAGCCTTGGGACACCTTTCGAAAATTGTAAGCCCATGCGAAAAGTCTATAACTTCATCTTCTGTGCCATGGATAACTAGTGTGGGGGACGTAACTTTTGGTACCTTATCAATACTAAATTAAAAGTAACATTTTCAATCTGCTTTGTATGTAAGAATATTGAAATAAAATTACCTTGGGAAAGCATCGAAAAACCACGTCCTCTTCGTATTTGGAAAAGCAACTCTCATCCCAGACATCAGTGGAGAATGTAGGATAACAGCACCCACTTCGTATCTGGCAGCTAGGTCCACTGTCGGGACAGTGCCGATACTCTGGCCGTACAGAATGATATTTTCTGGACTGATGCCATAACGTGTTCTTAATGCCAGCCATGCAGCATCTATGTCTGCATACAAGTTCTTCTCTGACGGTTTCCCAGCACTGACACCATAACCCGAATAATCATAACTAAATATATTACAGTTGATGCGAGAACCTAACCCCAAGTAAAAACTACTCATTTGTCCTAAATCCACGGCGTTACCATGCGAAAAAAGTATGGTAAATCTGGCAGTGTTACTACAGCGAACATATAAACAACCTATTTTATTTCCACGGTTAGTTCTTGTATAAAAACCTTCCACTTTTTCTTTATCTTGGTCAGTATATTGCCATTCAGCCCTTTCAGTTAAAGTTAATACATATTTCCCTGTACCATCGGCGAGGAAATCGTACGTTGGTTCTGGTGGTAGAAATGCCAGTTTTGCAGCTATTTTGCTTGGACAGGGCGGACAGCAAAACAAACAACAAAACTCACTCAAACTCAAACCATTCATTTTTAAGTAAACATAAAGCAATATTTAACTAATCACTCAAGATAAATATATTTTCATATAACACTTAAAATAATAAGGTTTGACATGCATTGTTGACAACGCTATATATACGTTCCAGTATGGTTCCAGACAGAGTATTCATTTCAGTATAGGCAACATAATCTAATGTCATTTGATCTACGCTCAAACTGAATATAGCATCGAATTACTCGCATCCTCACAATTAATAAAAATATTTTTTATTGATATCTGTAATTGTTATTACTACTTTACCGTCTTAAAAGATAAATTGTGATATTTTCATTTGCAATTTAATACTTCTCGATATATGTTTGTTTATTTTAAAATTTTTAATTTTTGGCCACGTGGATAATGTAGGAATCTTTAACGCGTGAAAGTTAACTGTCAAAAGTGACAGTTGTTTCCTACAATTATCTGTAGTTTTCTATAATAAGGAATTTAATTTTACAATTTATAATTATTTACGTATTATTCATATTTAATATATTTACATCTTCATTCATTTTTATTTTATTCCATTATTTAGAGAATTCGCTGTCTAAAAAGACAAAAAATTGTGTATAATAACGAACCGGAGTGACTAGTCAGAAATGGATACTATCGCATACGGATCGTGAGTTTGTAAATATCTACTAAGGTTTCGTGTCTTATCATTTGTGTTTCGACTACCTCGAGATACTATTACCCGGTCGTTACTATCGTAACAAATCCGGTAGATAATAATTACAATAACAAATTAATATAACAGTGTCAACTATACATCATAATGGCTGATGTCTTCATTTATTAATACACATACTATGGTTGATAGAGCTAAAAAATAAATAACGAAACGAGAACTAATTAGTAGGGGCTGTATTAAAGGACTTAACAAAATGGCAAGTGTATCTTATCAAATTGCCAATCTTCTTGAGAAGGTTTGTTTTTATATTGTTTTAAAGTGCACCTGTAGTATTGGTATTCTATTATATTTAGATGCAATCAAACGATAAGGATTTCCGATTTATGGCAACTAATGATCTGATGACTGAACTGCAAAAGGATAGTATTAAACTTGATGATGATTCTGAGCGGAAAGTGGTTAAAATGTTGCTGAAACTGCTGGAGGATAAGAATGGGGAGGTCCAAAATTTAGCTGTCAAATGGTAAGTAAATAGATCAGTCTCATACACAATTTTTTTAATCTCTAATTTGAATTGTAGTTTGGGACCTCTTGTTAATAAGGTTAAAGAATATCAAGTTGAGACTATCGTCGAATCACTTTGTTCGAATATGATATCTGAAAAAGAACAACTCCGTGATATATCCAGCATTGGGTTAAAGACTGTCATTTCTGAATTACCCCAAGCACCTGGAGGATTATCTGGAAATATATGTAAAACTATCACTGGAAGACTGACCACTGCTATTGAGAGGGTATGCCTTTTTCTTATTTATATATGGACTTATAAGTAGGGTTACCATACGTCCGTATTTTCTACGGACAGTCCGTATTTTGTAAGCCTTGTCTGTAGATTATAAACTGTCTGTAGTTTGTCCGTATTTTTTTCTAGTTTCCAATTTGTCATACTCAAGTCGTACTTTTGTTATTTTATAGTTATTTTAGCATTCAAACTTTCGTATGATGTGTGTTAACATTGCATTTCCAGTAGCATCACGTCTGAAGAGATATATATCTATATTTTTATATAATAATATTAATAATTAAACAATATGTCTCAAGTGAATATTGAAGAACATTTCACAGAATGTTAATTGATATGGTGCACTGTCCGTATTTTTGCTTTTGAAAATATGGCAACCCTACTTATAAGGAACATCTTATTTCTGCAACAGCTTGATTTTTTATGTTTTTTCCAATTCCTTTTCAAAATTATTGAACGAAAGGCCTTTTATTTAATTGAAATGAGCTGTATTTATTTAAAGTGGCACCACAAATGTGTTAATAAATATATCATTTCAGTATAGTCAAGTTGTATTTTATGAAATATTTTTGTAGCAGGAAGATGTGTCAGTGCAATTGGAGGCTTTGGATATTGTTGCTGACTTGCTCTCCAGATTCGGGAATGTATTATCATCTTACCATGGTAACATTTTGAGTGCTCTCTTACCCCAGCTATGTTCCCAACGGCAGGCCGTCCGGAAGAGGACCATCGCGGCTTGCAGCAACTTGGTGTTATCGTGCAACAATGCTTTATACTCAAAACTGATAGACCACTTATATACCGGTTTGCGCAGTAAAGCGAATAACACGCAGAAACGTACTTACATACAATGTTTAGCCGCTGTTTGTCGACAGTCCGGCCACAGATTCGGCGAACACATTGAGCACTTTGTGCCGTTGATCTTGAAATATAGTAACGAAGACGACGATGAGCTGAGGGAATTTTGTCTGCAAGCATTCGAATCGTTTGTCAATCGCTGCCCGAAAGAAATAACACAACATATTCCGAATGTAAGCCAATTTAATTTTACCATATGTCATATTCCTTTTACTTATAATCGCATGTTATTTCTAGATAACCGATTTATGTTTGAAGTACATGACTTATGATCCGAATTATAATTACGATGATGAAGATGAGGATAACGATGATCGCTGTATGGATGTTATAGAGGGTGAAGACGATGATGAGGAGGAAAATGATGAATACAGCGATGATGACGATATGAGCTGGAAGGTTAGAAGAGCAGCTGCTAAATGTTTGGAAGCGGTTATTTCCAGCAGGATAGAATTGCTTTCCGAATTTTATAAAACATTATCATCTGCTTTAATAGCTAGATTTAAAGGTAAATATAATATTACCATCTGTTTGGTATTTTCTTCTTGGTTCTTCTTTGGAGGGATTGATTATTATTTCTTTTTGTATATATTGAAGGAGATAATGTCATGTTCATTCTATGCCTTTTTTTTTGTATTATATGAGGTCATGATAGTTTGCCTGTCTTTTTTGTCAAACTGTTTTTGTTACTAATTTCATCTGCTTTAAAAACTAGTATGGTTGCTCAAAAAAAAAAAAAATGTGAAATGAAAAATATTTAGTCAACAAAATGAAAATAATTTTTAGAAATTATATTAATCTCTTTAGTTACGCAGACGTACAAATAGCCCAACACGGTAATAACAATGGCTTGTCTTTTAGAGAGGGAAGAAAACGTCAAATCAGACATATTTTACGCATATATGGCCCTATTAAAACAAACAAAAGCTTCCGTCAGCGCGAACATTGACCCCGATTCCATGGAACAAGAGACGCCCCTCTCTTTGCTACAACAACAGGTACCTTTCATCGTGAAAGGTGTACACTCGCAAATGAGAGAGAAAAGCATAAAAACCCGCCAAGACTGTTTCTCACTATTGAAGGAGCTATGTAACGTCCTTCCCGGAGCTTTGGCCGGCCATATTGGAGAATTAATACCTGGTATTCAGTATTCACTCGGCGAGAAGAATTCCAGTAGCAATATGAAAATCGACGCCCTATCCTTCATATACTGCCTCTTAACGTCACACCCCCCTGAAGTTTTCCACCCTTTTATACCAGTTCTGCTCCCGCCTGTCATCAATGCCGTCGGCGATAATTTTTATAAGATAACGGCCGAGGCTTTGAACGTACTCCAAGAATTGGTGAAGGTTATCAGGCCATTGAACATGCCTTCGAATTTCGACTTTACACCATTCGTTAATGATATCTATATGTGCACGTTGATACGGCTGAGAGCTTCCGATATCGATCAGGAAGTGAAGGAACGTGCTATCTCGACGATGGGACAAATTATCTGCAACCTCGGAGACTACCTCAGCAACGAATTGTCCGTATGCCTGCCTCTGTTCCTGGATAGGCTTAGGAATGAAATTACGAGATTAACAACTGTGAAAGCTTTAACTAAAATAGCGGGATCTCCCCTAGGTATTCACTTGTCGATAATCGTAAGTAAATTATTATTATATATATATTATATCTTCTTTCGGGGACGAATTGAAATGCCTAACTCACTTGTATCCTGAACTTTGTAAAGAGTGTAATGGCTGTTATATTGAATGAAAAATGTACTAGAAAAATATCGAAACACGTATGGAAATTATGAATGATTATTGAATTTAAGTAAAATAAAGTTTGGAATGCAAGCCAGTTAGATTAGTTTTTCAATTCCTTCACAAAAGAAGCTGAGAAGTACAATATAGGCCACGGAGAAGGAAATAATTTATATATTATAGTTAGTTCTATTATTTCCCATTTAGAAAGACGCTGTACCTATCTTGGGATCGTTCTTACGTAAAAACCAAAGAGCTTTAAAATTAAGCACGCTATTGCTATTGGATTGTTTGATAAAGAATTACACCCAATCTTTAAATGCGGATCTGTTACAACACGTGATCATCGAAATACCCCCCTTATTGGACGAATCAGACCTACACATCGCCCAATGGACTTTGGTGATATTGAAATCGATTGCGGAAGTCTATCCCAGAGCGCTCGTCCGAAGAATATGACCAAACACATTTTGCCGGAGATTATGAATCTCGTTAAATCGCCACTATTACAGGGTGAGCGATGTTTTAATGAAAAAAAAAAAGAACGGGCCGATCTGACAATGGCGCTTTTCAGGGGCCGCTTTGAATTCGATGTTGGACTTCTTTCAAGCCTTGGTCGATTGTCGCATACCAGATTTTTGCTACAACGAACTGCTCGGTATGCTTATCTCGCCTTTCAGCAATCCTGGAAATAACCAAACTCTACATAAGCAAGCGTATTATTCTTTGGCGAAATGCGTGGCAGCTATAAGTGTGAAGAGCTCGGACAGGGCGCTGACTATTATATATCCATTCATTTACGACGTACAGAATGCCAGGAGCGACGGGCAGCATATTTTCTCATTGCTCGTTATTGGCGAGATTGGGCGCAAGATGTGAGGAACCCATATTTAGAATTTTAAGTTTTACTATGAATTCTAACTTGATGAGAAAAAAGTGGCTATTTTGATCAATATCTTCTTTATTTATGTTACATAAATTTATCAGCCATGTTTCGATCAGTTGGAAACCAATATAAAATCGTCAAATGAATAAAAATGTAAAACAAAACATGGTGAAGTTAATACAAATACAATGGAATAAAATAGCAAACGTTTTAAGTTAAGTTTAACTTAAATATTTGTTATTTTGTCTTTTCCCCCCTTTTTTTTTTTGGAAACTGGCGTTACTTTAAATATTTTTAAACATTCTGGAAACCGACCAGTTGCTAAGAATAAATTGACAAAGTGAGTCAATTCAGTTTTACCTAATTTAAGAGGGACACCATTCAAACCGTAGAAATCAGTTGTAGCTTTAGAGCTGCTCAAATTATCAATAATTATACCCACTTGGACTATATCGATTGGAGACAGAAAAAAAAAACGAACATTGCAAATAGTTAACTGGCAATCCTTTTAACTTTTCAGAATTTAGTTTTCCTACATTACTTTCAATAAAGACTATTATTATCAAGACCAAAGATTTAAAAGGATAATGTTCAAAATAGTCGCCTTTTTCTCATCAAGTAAATATTATAAGAGAGAACTTAAATCAGAAAGATATAAATTTTATATTTTCCAGCGATCTCACGTCTGTCGATAAATTAGAACAGGATATAATACAATCCTTCTCAGCGGTGTCGGAAGAAATAAAATCTGCAGCGAGTTACGCATTGGGAAGCATCTGCATCGGCAATTTACCGTATTATTTGCCGTTCATATTGAATGAGATACAAAACCAACCAAAACGTCAATACTTATTGTTACACTCGTTGAAAGAGGTGGCTGGATTTTCTAAATCGGAAGAATCGAAATAATTATTCGATTTTCAGATTATAACTTGCCTATCTTCGACCCCGGAAGGCGTGAGGGTATTATTGCCATTCGTCCCGGCGATTTGGCAACAACTATTCTTGCACTGCGAGTGCAGCGAAGAGGGAACGAGGAATGTTGTGGCGGAATGTCTTGGTAAATTAACACTGATCGATCCGGCAAATCTTCTACCTAAATTACAAGAATCGTTGGCGTGCCCTTCACCGTTGATGCGAACTACCGTTGTGACGGCTGTTAAATTTACGATTTCAGATCAACCGCAGAAAATCGATCCGTTATTACGGCAATGTATCGGACAATTTTTGAATACCTTACAAGATCCTGATTTAAACGTACGCCGTGTAGCGTTGGTCGCTTTTAATTCAGCTGCCCACAATAAACCTTCGTTAATTAGAGATTTGCTAGACTCGATTTTGCCACAACTTTATAGTGAAACTAGAGTGAAGGTAAGAGTTTGTTTAATCAAAACTTCTACCACTAAGTGTAAAGATTGCCAACTTTGTTAGTTTTTAATCATTATATTTTTTGCCTACTTAATTTCATCCAATAAGGATCTTTCTTCCAATTTAACACATAAACAGTAATGTTTCATTTTAACCCGTTTGTACCCACAGTACTCATTTGAGTACAATTCATTAATCTCTTACCTCAATCAAACAAATGTTTGACCAAACTATGTCGTTATTTTTCCCCTTGTTGTCTTCATTTACACCAATATTGAGGATGTTATTGGTTTTCACAGAGGGATCTGATACGAGAAGTGGAAATGGGTCCATTCAAGCATACGGTCGATGATGGTTTAGATATTCGAAAAGCTGCTTTCGAATGCATGTATACCCTATTAGATTCTTGCTTGGATAGGATCGATATATTCGAGTTCTTGAATCACGTGGAAGGTGGCCTAAAGGATCATTATGATATTAAAATGTTAACTTACTTGATGGCAGCACGTTTGGCTCAAATTTGTCCTGGTGCAGTACTTCAAAGTAAGTTGTTCGCGTTCCAGAGCGAATTTAACGAATATAAATATGAGATCGCCTTTTTATTTAATTTTTTTCTTTCAAGGATTGGATAGACTTGTCGAACCGTTACGGGTAACTTGCACTATGAAAGTAAAAGCACATTCCGTTAAGCAGGAGTACGAAAAGCAGGACGAATTGAAACGCTCCGCAATGAGGGCCGCTTCCGCCCTGTTGAGCATACCGGATGCCGATAAAAATCCACACTTGAGCGAATTTATGGCGCAGATACGGAATTCGAGCGACTTACAGGCCATCTTCGATTCGATCCAAAAGGATAACATCAGTAGCCATCACGACTGCTTCATGATGGATCAGAGTTAAAATGTTTTGTATACTCTAGTTTCTGTTCCTATAAGGATATTTAATTAACACATAGTTCTTAAGGTTTTCAGTTTTCAAATAAATAATACAAAAGTCATATATTAATTTGGTTTTTTAATATTGAAGAAAAAAATAAATTGCTCTGATATTCTGTACAACTGATATGGCGTGTATTTATTTTTCTTTATTCTTCGTGGGAAAATATTTGTAAGGAAATTAACTAACAGCGGTGTAATTTTCTTTAAATATATTGTATATTTGTGTTAGGAACAAAGTTGTTTCTTTGTTAAACATGAAGTATAAAAATAACAAGTAAAAACCAAATGATTTTTGTGCAAAAGTTAGGTATATTTGTCAATTTGCAATCACACCTACTTACTTTAATATTATTTTGTTTAAATTAGCAACACAATAAATTATCTTTGTAATAACTAGCAGCTAGTTGGGATATGAGGAATTAAAAAAAAAAAACAAATTTTAATTATAAATCTATATAATTATATATTTCAAGTTACACAAATTCACTGCAACAAATCTAAGTACTTTCATACTGCTCTTTAGTTAACATTGAATTTTTTGACTCCTTATATTCACTAAGAATTGGTAATAACAAAGCTATATAGCCCTCAGTGTATGGTCTAATTTTTAACAAATTTGGATCGGTAAGTAACTTTTCATTTATTTCAAGTAATTTACCATCGATACAACTATAAACCGGATATTTAGTGCCATCGTCGCATTCTATAAAACATATTATTGAAGTTTTGCTCAATTTCTGAGCACCCCTTTTACTTTTTCCTGAAACTTTGTTTTTCAACCGGTCGACCTTTTCGGACACCTTGAAGTTCATCTTGGCAATGCTTTTTCTCATGACGGGATGATCTTCTGCCAACGATATTAAGCAAACACGATTCGAATGGAAGCTTACCCTTTGGCATATATCATCAGGTATTTTGGGAAGTTGACGGCAGTACTTGTGCTGGTAATATCTATCACTTATACTTAATGTTTTATTGTTTAGTAGAACATCACCAATTGATGCAGTGATGCTATTCGTTTCCAAAGAGTTATTTACACTATTCATATCACACATTATGAACAACACTTGTACTTTCCTTTATATATTATCTGCCACAAACATACACACATCTATTATACTACATGATCTGCAAGCTTAATAACATAACTTGGTTGTTATTGATTAATACGCGAACGTTGTTGTTCTTCCTCAGCCAGTTGTCGCAGTCTCCTGTGGGTTTCTTTGGATTTTTCGAAATTTCTCTGCCTCCTGGCAATCTTTCTTCTTTTAGGCATTTAGTCATCTGCGTATCAATTGAGTTGCATATCCCGATGAATTTTCTTACCGGATACTTCGGAATAACATAAGCTAAGATCAAAAGTATTGGTGCGTAACATGTGACTAACCTCTTTATGACATTCCTGTAGCAATTTTATTAATTCATTGCATTTTTCAGAATGCAGATGTGGTGACAAATCCGTATGCATCCTTTATATACACATCCAATTGCAGGAAAAGTATTCGCCGGTATTTTATTCAATTTAGGAACCGATAGCCGATAGAAACTACTAACCTAACCTATAAATTAGACATTGAAATATCTGATACCAAAACCAATCATTGATAGCGCCATCTACCACAAATAATTTTTTAAAGCATTGTTAATGGTTAATTAATCGTTTTTGTTTTAAAACTATTCATTTGCTCCCTTGTTGTTAAATATATTATTACAGAGCAACCCGTTATCATTATATTAACCATCATTGTGTTTGGAGGGTACGTTCTTAAATTGCGGATTGCTATGTTATCCTAAATGCTGCTTTCCCGCTTTAATCACTTTTGAAAAAAGTACGAGCGGGAATACAGATTTGCGCTCTTTCGTAATTATAAAATTGTAGTTTATTTTCCATCTTAAATAATCTTCGGTTAAAGAACGCATCCAAAATCGCGTAGCAACAAGTAATTTCGAACGTCCAATCAGAGTCGGCATTTTGAACAAATGAAGCACGCATTCTAATTTTATGTTATATTGAACGGCGTCGGTTTTTGCTGTCCGCCGTTCTTGAGTATTTAGAAAGAAAATTAATTAGATTAAAGCCGTGGAATAGACTCAAACGTGTAATATAGCGGTAACTGCATTTGATTGTTGTGGATGTTGAATTGGCGAAGTGCTTTTTGCTACGAAAATGCATCATCTTAAGGTGAGTAAATTCCACCCTTTCTATGTGCATTTTATTGTTTCATTAGTTTTACGTAAAGATGTTCGCTTATATCGTGGTTTTATAAATAAGGGCATTTTGGTAGAATAATCATGCGATGGAAATTCAAAAAATCATAGAAAGTGACGTGTTAACTTAGAAAGCCCATCTAAAATTGGTTAGCAATAGTAAGGTACTTGATATCGATGGTAATTGGTTGTTCTGAGTCCAATCGGAATCCGTCATTTTCCAGTCCTCGTCCATTGTTAGATTGAATGATGGCGTCGGTTTTTGGTATCCATAGTTTTTGAGTTTTTCGGGGGAATTAATTAGATAAAAGGGGTAAAATATAAACATACGGGTAGTTTAGTGATAGCTGCATTTGATATCTATAGGAATTGAATGGGCGAAGAGTATTTTTGGCTGGGAAATGCTTTGAACGAAAAGTGAGTAGATGCCATTTTTTCTATGTTACACGCGCTTTATTTTATATATTTAACGTGATTCTTTACATAAGGGTGCACGATTATAACGTAATTTATAGTAAATAACAAAACAAACGTGTAATTTATTGTAGCTGCATTTGATTGCTCTGGAAATTCATTGACGAAGAATATTTTTTGGCCGGGGCATGCTTTCAAGAGATCCTATTTTTTTTATGTTGTTCATTTACGCGTTGTTTTGCTGTATTATATATTTAACGTTGTTTATTAACTAAGGATGCTCATTTATAACGTAATTTATAATAAATAACAAAATTATTAATCAAGTATGGCGACCAGCGGAAGTTCTTTGAACCAACCAATCACATTTCGGGATTTCAAACAAAAGAAGCATCGTTTGTTTCCGGCATTTTGCTATTGTGTTTCGCCACATTGAATAGTGGCGTCGATTTTTGATCCGCGATTTTATGAATATTTAGAGGGAATTAAGTGGGTTAAGGGGGTAAAATAGGTTCAAATGTATAATATAGTGGTAGCTGCATTTGATTCCTGTGGGAATTTCATCGGTGATGAGTATATTTTGCTAGGAAATGCTTTCAACTAAAAGTGAGTAGATCTATGTTTTTTTATGTTGCTCATATACGCGTTGCGGTGATATTTTATGTAGTTGACATATTTCATTGCACGAGGATGGTCATTTATTACGTGATCTATAATAAATAACAAAATTTTGCAACAAATATGGCGGCAATCGGAAGTTTGTTGAACCAGCCAATCACAGATCGGGATTTTGAACAAAAGAAGCATCGTTTTTCTTCGGCATTTTGCCATTGTGTTTCGCCACATTGAATAATGGCGTCGGTTTTTGATCCGCGATTTTTTGAATATTTAGAGGGAATTAAGTGGGTTAAGGGGGTTAAATAGATTCAAATGGATAATGTAGTGTTAGCTGCATTTGATTCGTGTGGAAATTTCGTCGGCAATGCCAACGTATAATACAGTGGTAGTCGCGTTTGATTG
Source organism: Protaetia brevitarsis (assembly GCA_004143645.1). Classification (NCBI taxonomy): domain Eukaryota; kingdom Metazoa; phylum Arthropoda; class Insecta; order Coleoptera; family Scarabaeidae; genus Protaetia; species Protaetia brevitarsis. Next base: position 2,563,299 of record RXPK01000153.1, on the reverse strand, counting down.
TTGTGGAAATTACATGGGCCATGAGCATTTTTTTGAGAATGTAGCATTTACAAGTCGCTTAAAAATTACCTACCATCATAATCAGGTATTAACTTCAAAGCACCGTATTTCATCTGTCGGAAATTTTTATAAACTGTTTTTCAGTGGTCGCATTTTATAACCCTATTATTCCTTTCTTTTTTCGATAATGAAAACGTGCTAATCATAATTTATATAAATGTAAATGTCATTAATGTGTGGACGTCATTAGTATCCATCAACACAAAAATCAAAACAACAGCTGATTTCATTTCTTACCTGTTCCTGTCGATAAACATAATGTACACGATGTTTCGTGTTTTGTTTGCTTGTGAAAGATTGTTAAGTTAAAATACGTTTTTAATAGAAAGTGTTGTTTCTGAAGAACTATTAGTACACCTAGAGAAAACAATACCCTTCCAGTTTGAGTGAGCGAGAAGACGAAGTGCGCTATAATCGACAAATCATCTCTCCCTCTCACTCAAACTGGAAGAGTAGCTTTTTCTTTGGGTGTATTTGTATACAGGCTTGGGCATAAAGAATAAATACTCATTGGAATAAACATCTTTGTATTGATATAGAAGAGCCAATTTTTCATTTTAAAATGTTGAAAGACATTCAAACCTCACTATAAGTATAATTAATACTCTTTTTTTTGTTATGTAGTTACCACATCTTTGGACAAAGCAGAAAATCCATCCAGGAGATGAGTTTCATTCTTTTTTGGGTTCAAGATGCGAATAATTGGGCCCGATTTAAAAGGTAGGATTATTTTAATTACTTTTGATCAAATTTCATATTCCTGGCAATTTAATTGATTCCTTGTTAGTGTATCAGATTTTAAATAATGTACGATGTTATTAAATTTAATACCTACTTTGAACTACATTAATAGGAGCTACAGATGTATAGATATTAACTGTACTTAATATAAATATTGCAAAATTTGGATTATGATTGACAGAATGGAATTATTTTGCACAAAAAATTACTTTATTATAGTAAATAATAATTAATACAATGAGCTATATTTTTGACGTATGAGAAATAAGTCAGTCGATGAAAGAAATATTATTAAGATTAAATAAAACACGTTTAATTTTAGAGTTATTTTATTCTGTATTATCTGTCGCCAAAATGTAAATATTATTTAGGATCTATGCATTTTCTAGATATAAAAAAAAAACATAGAATCTTATTTCTAGAATGTTTAGTCATTCCATACTTCATGTTATAAATCGAATGTGTAATTAATACTCATTTTCCTGGTACAGTTACCACAACTTTCGAAGAAGAGAGTTCAAAAGTCCACCCAGGAGATGGTTTTCATTGGAGAGACAGTTCTTGAATCTTCAGGACACATGTATTCGGGACTGATTTAAAAGGTAGGCACAATTATTTTAAATACTTTTGCTCTTAATTCAAATTTAAAGCTCAAGTGTGAAAAAAAAACAATCTTCTTCTTTAACGTTATTTATGTTGCTAAGTTTCAGTTATTTATTATTTTTACATAAATTATATTTGTTGTTTGATTTGTAAATGAAACACAAGTTGTATTGTACGATGTTTCCATATACAAATTTCTTTCAGTAATCGAAAAAAGATGGCAAAAAATTATCGAAATCTATCTTACGATACAACTTGTGTTTTATTTATAAATCGGTCATATTTCCAAAGAAAATAATTTATAGAAAAATAAATATTTGACATTTGATTAAACAAAAGAAATTAGTTCAGGAATTCATTTCATTGGTTTGCTCTCTAATTTTCTTAAGCGATTTGTACGGCAACAATAATGTTATATATTTGATTTAGAAATGTAAAACAAATTAAATTTAATATTTATTTCTGTCGCTGTTTCATAATGTAATTTTTAAATTAAAATTTTATAATCATTAACGTATTGACAGGCATAATTATTCCCATAGAGATTGCTTGAAAACAATTGGAAAACGAAACTTAGCAACATGAATAACTTTAAAGAGAAAGATTTTTGATTTTTTTTTTACATCAGACCTCTAAACCTAAATTAAATACAACCTTAGATGAATTAATACCAGTAAACCAAATTCAAATTTCCCGCAATTATTTTTAGTAACTTCAACATTAAAGCATGAAATTACCTACGGTTTTGTATTACATTAATAGTTATTTTAATACCTTTAAGTTGATGTTACTAAATATAATTGCGGGAAATTTGAATTTTGTTTACTGGGATTAGAAGGTCAAAATTAAACTATTGGAATAATTTTTTTAATGAATCGTATCTATCAGATAGAATTAAAACGACGTTTCGTATTTTAAGATTTAACATGAATAAATATGAATAATTAATCATATAAATAATTTTACATTACGAAACGTTAATTTGGTTTATATGCGTATTACTCATGTAATTTTTTTTTGGGGTTTAGGAAAATTGTACCGGAAGGTATCTACTTGCGACCAATTATAGTTTTTTTTTGATTAATATGCAAACGTTTTCCGCGTATATTACAATATTTCCAGTAACCCAAACTCAAATTTCCCTCAATTATTTTTGCGGGAAATTTAAATTTTGTTTACTGGGTTTCTAACGATTTGTATTATTGTACTTGAACTGCTGTCGATTAGATTTGCGAAAATAAATAGTGTAAGGTTGCCGTTACGAGTTCACAATTATTTGAGTTGATATTTGAAAACTATCGAAGTAGGACGGGTATTTTTACAAAAATACTTTGAAACTTTTTACCAATTAAAGATGCTACCGAAGATAAGAACACCTGTAGAACCTATAGAACTTTCAAAATTTTTAGTTTATATTTATTTATATATTTATCGGTAACATTTTCGAACGATCTTGTAGCAAACTGTACCTATCGCTACAATTTTCGCAACCCCAACTCTCCTTAGATATTAATATGTAATTTGGCAATTGCAACTAATCACGTATTTCGTTCCATTCAGACATCTTGGAGACTGAAGTTCCCGCGTCACCTGGAGGACTCGATCGCATGGATGCAACACATTCCCGTCATCTTCATCAGCAAGAGGACAGACACCTGAGAAGAGGAAATAATTTAAGTTAGGTCCAAGATATTGTATGGGTAAATGAGTCTGATATTTTCCGTATGCATTTGTTTGTCGCCAACATAAAGGATTTTTTCCGCGACCAACTATAGTTACAGGGTTACTTATATATTCTTCCTTGCAATTTACATTAAAATTTCACATTTTTTTCCAGTAATCAAATTGGCAGAATTGATCATTAATGCATCTTAAACATAGCTTGACTTTTGATTAGTAACTATAAATAACTATCTTTGCAAGATAGTTTCGAAAATGTCACAATTGTGAAATGAAAAATTAAGTACTGCCATCTAACTAACTAACTGCAACAACCACTCTATAACTTTGATGTTCGCGATAAAATCCTTTTAACCTATTCGCAGATTTGGTATTTCTAGATACGAAATTTTTGGACGATACCAATAAGGCGCTTTGAGCGGAAAATTAAAAAAAAAGCGCTAGATACATTTTTTATCTTTGAAAATTAATCTAATTTCCTAATTCTGATTAGGATTATTTATTTTATCATATAATTTCTTGTCTAAATTAAAAATATTCCTTCTTAATAATAATTTTAAAATTAATCTCTGCGTTCCTTCATAGATCATAGACATCCCATAATTTTTTTTTTTTTTTTTTTTTTTTTAAGAGTTGTAGCGTCAATTGATGTGGTTGCATTCTCCTATTTTTTTTTATCGAATGTTTCCTAATTCACATTTGCTCTAATTGGTTTCATTTTATTTAATTGTAACCGATTATTAGTAGTAACAATCATGGTAATTTTTTTTCTCTCAGAGGATGTATGTGAGCTCATGTATATTTGTTAATTATTGTTCGCGTTTCAATCTCTATTATTTGTTGTTCGATATACTATACATACATATAAATATTTATGTAGTTTAGCTGTTCGAAGTGAACGTGTGACTGGAGGGTTGCGTAACTGCTAGCACTTTGCGTTTGGAGGTATCTTTCAACGTGTTATCTCTTTGTCTGCTTAAGACTTGGTGATAATGTGCCGACTGATATTCTCATCAACCTTTCTAGAGTAGGAACGATGGGGATTGCAAGCTCCTGGGGTTTCCTCGGGGGAGGTATATCTCCGACTGTTTCCTGCTCGCCCCTTTTTTGTCGGTGGTTTTATGGGCTGATGTGACGAGAGACCTCTTTTCGAAGGGGAGGTTGCGTTGACAGGCTGTAGTTCGGCCCCTCAATATATTGAGACTCGCCTATACCAATGTCCCGTAGCCGTTCTTACCGCGTCTTCCTGTTCCCACCGGACGCTTCTTGTTAGTGCTTGGGTAATTCCTTCTGATCGCGTTTGCTGTGTAGGTGTTTGCGTTTTCTAAGTACTCACTGACTTTATCGGAATATACATGAGCATACATCATTTCTATTTTGTGTTTTGAATGACAATGCGTATTGTGAACTTTTATATATCACAATAGACATCAGTACCTTTCAATTACCATGTCAATTGGGTTGATCCCCGATTTTTTATTTGTCGTGGAATAGTGATAAGAACAATTGCAGAGATTCATTATTGTAAAATTATTTTCACTGTTTATATTTTTAGTACATTATTATAAATAGTTATATATTTATCTACCAATTTTTAAGCCAACGGTTTAACAGTGGTCGTTCTAGTTTAAAATGTCATGTGTAGTTCTTTTTCTATCAAATCACAGCCTAAAAAAACCGCCACAATTAAACCATTGTCTTAAATAATTTTGGTCTGTGAATAAAATGTTTCAAGTGGTACCAAACTTTTTCTGGCACTTAGGTCAAATAATTCGCAAATAAAGTTGTTGTAAAATATACCTTTACTAAAAAATCTGGTGCTAGTTATGTCCTTTTTAAAGCGCTTTGAACAGATATATTATTGCTAACATACATATATCTCTATTACTTCATGTACCATCAGAAATTCAACTGTTTTTAGCCTATTATGTTGCTACAATGTTTTGTTTTTCTTGTAATAGCAGTAATAACCTTAGTCAATGTGGTTACATTTTTCAATCATTCATTACTTACTCAATTGATACAACAATTAAAGGCAAACTTGCTAACATTTGTTCCACCATTTCTGATTTACATTTCTTTCAAATATTTCTTCTTAAAGCGTTTTAAAAAAGACATATTTTGCTAATAATGTAATTAATAATGAATCTCTGTGCTCTTTCATATGCCATCAGTAATCTCGAGGAATATTTTATTTTTCTTGCAAAAGTGCAAATAATGTTAATGGATGTGGTTGCATTTTTCTATCATTGGCGTTTTATTGTACAGTTAACTTCCTAAATATTTGCCTTAAATTGATTTCATTTTTTAACTGTAATCGATTATATTAATAGTAATAATCATGGCAACCATTTTTCCTGTCAGGGGACGTGTGTATGCTCATGTATATTTGCTCTTGTTCGCGATTCATTCTCTAATATTTATTATTTGATTTATATGTATTGGTAGTTTAATTGTTCGAAGTGAACGTGTGACTGGAGGGTTGTGTAACTGCTAGCATTTTGCGATTGGAGGTATCTTTCAACGTGTTATCTCGTCGTCTGCTCAAGACTTCGTGATAATGTGCCGACTGATATTCTCATCAACCTTTCTAGAGTAGGAACGATGGGGATTGCAAGCTCCTGGGGTTTCCTCGGGGGAGGTATATCTCCGACTGTTTCCTGCTCGCCCCTTTTTTGCCGGTGGTTTTATGGGCTGATGTGACGAGAGACCTCTTTTCGAAGGGGAGGTTGCGTTGACAGGCTGTAGTTCGGCCCCTCACTATATTGAGACTCGCCTCTACCAATGTCCCGTAGCCGTTCTTACCGCGTCTTTCTGTTCCCACCGGACGCTTCTTGTTAGTGCTTGGGTAATTCCTTCTGATCGCGTTTACTGTGTAGATAGCGTTTTTTTTTTAAGTAGTCATTGACTTTATCGGTATATACATGAGCATGCATTAGTTCTGTTTAGCATTGTGAGTGAAAATGCATATTGTAAATTTTTATATTATGTTCTCAATGAATATCGGTGATTTCCAATTACCATACCAATTGGGTAGGTCATCGATTTTTGATTTAAGATGGGAATAACAATAAGAGCAGTTGCAGAGATTGATTATTGTAAAATTAGTTTCACTGTTTATATATTTAATCTACCAATTTTTTAGTCAGTGGTTTAGCTGTGGTTGCTTAAATTAAAATATAATATGTAGATCGTTTTCTATTAATAACAGCAGAAAATTTCCGCAATCAAGCCACTGTCTTAAATAATTTTAATCTTAGGTGAATAAATGCTGGAAGTAGTACCAAATATTTCTGAAACAAACGTCAAATGTTGAACAAATATAAAGTTGTTTAAAATTTAAAAAATCCTATTTAGTGCTACTCCAATCGTTTTTAAAACACTTTAAACAGATATATTTTTGCTAATGTTTTTTATATCTCTTTGTTTCGTCATATGTCACCAGTAATTCAAAAAATGTTTTATTTTTCTTGCAATAGCAGTAGTTAAGCGATGTAGTTGCTTTTTTTTTAATCATTTATATGGTGTTTTGTGGTCTAGTCCATTCGTATTGTAATTAAAAGACTTGCACATCTGGACCACTATCTGATTTAAATTTATTTTATAGATAGCTATCATTTCTAATATTTAATTATAATTATATTAATAGTAATAATCGTAGCAAAAATTTCTTCTCTGAGTTAATAAATACTCCTTTTTAAAGTGCTTTAAAAAGATAATTAATGTGGTTGCATTTTCATCATTATTTGTATGGCGTTGTATGGATAGTACCTGAACGGAATTTCCTTTAAATGGCTGTCATTTCATGTGTTTGAAATCGATTATATTTTGGCTTAGTGCCATTTACTGCTTTTTGCTTTGTTGCGGGGGGTGCTTTTGGTCCCCTATTACCGTAAGGTGGTGGGGGGCTGCGTATCTCCGGCGTGAGGTACCCGAGGGGTGTTGTGCTTCGGCATGAGCACTACTTGGGGAAGTGGAGTAATGTGGAGGAAAAAAAACAAAAAGCAGTTTTTTTTATCCTCGGGAGATGTAGGTGCGCTCATGTATATTTGCTCTTTATTGTTCTCGGTTCAATCTCTATTTATTTGATTTATATGTATATAATCTAGCTGTTCGACGATAACGTGTGACTGGGGGGGGGTTGCCCTAACCGCTAGCATTTTGCGTTTGGAGGTATCTTTCAACGTGTTATCTCTTTTGTCTGCTTAAGACTTGGTGATAATGTGCCGACTGATATTCTCATCAACCTTTTTAGAGTAGGAACGATGGGGATTGCAAACTCCTGGGGTTTCCTCGGGGGAGGTATATCTCCGACTGTTTCCTCTCGCCCCTTTTTTGCCGGTGGTTTTATGGGCTGATGTTACGGCGTCCTCCTGTTCCCACCGGACGCTTCTTGTTAGTGCTTGGGTAATTCCTTCTGATCTCGTTTTCTGTATAGGTTTTCGTCATTTGTCTGGTTAACTTTCTCAGAAAATACATGGGCACGCATTATATCCAACTTTCGAAAGTGATTATGCATATACGTTTTCAATGCAAGATGTCCCGCGATTTTTATTTTTCAAGTAGTATGGGTGGTGCAACTGCAACGTAAAATTATTTTCACTGTATTTATTGTACAAATGTAATTATTATTAAAAATAAATATTGTTCGTTGTTTCTCTATTAGCCGCATGGTATGTGTGTGTACTCGCGGGCTGTCTGTCTGTGTGTATGTGTACTCGCGGGCTGTCTGTCTGTGTGTATGTGTACTCGCATATGACTGTCTGTGTGTATGTGTACTCGCGTACTGACTGTCTGTGTGTACTCGCGTACTGTCTGTCTGTCTGTGTGTATGTGTACTTGCATATGACTGTCTGTGTGTATGTGTACTCGCGTACTGACTGTGTGTGTGTCCTGGCGTACTGTCTGTCTGTGTACTCGCGTACTGACTGTGTATGTGTACTCGCGTACTGACTGTGTGTGTGTGTGTACTCGCGTACTGTCTGTCTGTCTGTGTGTATGTGTACTCGGGTACTGTCTGTCAGTGTGAATGTGTACTCGCGTACTGACTGTCTCTGTGTGTGTACTCGCGTACTGTCTGTCTCTGTGTGTGTGTACTCGGGTACTGTCTGTCAGTGTGAATGTGTACTCGCGTACTGACGGTCTGTGTGTGTGTACTCCCGTACTGACTGTCTCTGTGTGTGTGTACTCCCGTACTGACTGTCTCTGTGTGTGTACTCGCGTGATGTCTGTGCGTGCGTGTGTGTACTCGCGTACTGTCTGTCTGTGTGTATGTGTACTCGCGTACTGTCTGTCTCTGTGTATGTGTACTCGCGTATTGTCTGTCTGTCTGTCTGTGTGTATGTGTACTCGGGTACTGTCTGTCAGCGTGTCAGTACTCGGGTACTGACTGTCTCTGTGTGTGTACTCGCGTGATGTCTGTGCGTGCGCGTGTATGTGTACTCGGGTACTGTCTGTCAGTGTGAATGTGTACTCGCGTACTGACGGTCTGTGTGTGTGTACTCCCGTACTGACTGTCTCTGTGTGTGTACTCGCTTGATGTCTGTGCGTGCGTGTGTGTACTCGCGTACTGTCTGTCTGTGTGTATGTGTACTCGGGTACTGTCAATCAGTGTGAATGTGTACTCGCGTACTGACTGCCTCTGTGTGTGTACTCGCGTGATGTCTGTGCGTGCGTGTGTGTACTCGCGTACTGTCTGTCTGTCTGGGTGTATGTGTACTTGGGTACTGTCTGTCTCTGTATATGTGCAGTCGCGTACTATCTGTGTGTATGTGTACTCGGATACTGTCTGTCAGTATGAATGTGTACTCGAGTACTGTCTGTGTATGTGTACTCGCGTACTGTCTGTCTCTGCGTATGTGTACTCGCGTACTGTCTGTGTGTATGTGTACTCGGATACTGTCTGTCAATCTGAATGTGTACTCACGTACTGACGGTCTGTGTGTGTGTACGCGCGTAGTGACTGTCTGTGTGTGTGTACTCGCGTGATGCCTGTGCGTGCGTGTGTGTACTCGCGTACTGTCTGTCTGTGTGTATATGTACTCGCATACTGTCTGTCTCTGTGTATGTGCACTCGCGTACTGTCTGTGTGTATGTGTACTCGGGTACTGTCTGCCTCTGTGTATGTGCACTCGCGTACTGTCTGTGTGTATGTGTACTCGGGTACTGTCTGTCAGTGTGAATGTGTACTCGCGTACTGACGGTCTGTGTGTGTGTACTCGCGTACTGAGTGTCTCTGTGTGTGTACTCGCGTGATGTCTGTGCGTGCGTGTGTGTACTCGCGTACTGTCTGTCTGTGTGTATGTGTACTCGCGTACTGTCTGTCTCTGTGTATGTGCACTCGCGTACTGTCTGTTTGTCTCTGTGTATGTGTACTCGCGTACTGACGGTCTGTGTGTGTGTACTCGCGTACTGAGTGTCTCTGTGTGTGTACTCGCGTGATGTCTGTGCGTGCGTGTGTGTACTCGCGTACTGTCTGTCTGTGTGTATGTGTACTCGCGTACTGTCTGTCTCTGTGTATGTGCACTCGCGTACTGTCTGTTTGTCTCTGTGTATGTGTACTCGCGTACTGACGGTCTGTGTGTGTGTACTCGCGTACTGAGTGTCTCTGTGTGTGTACTCGCGTGATGTCTGTGCGTGCGTGTGTGTACTCGCGTACTGTCTGTCTGTGTGTATGTGTCTCGCGTACTGTCTGTCTCTGTGTATGTGTCACTCGCGCTACTGTCTGTTGTCTCTGTGTATGTGTACTCGCGTACTGTCGGTCTGTGTGTGTGTACTCGCGTACTGAGTGTCTCTGTGTGTGTACTCGCGTGATGTCTGTGCGTGCGTGTGTGTACTCGCGTACTGTCTGTCTGTGTGTATGTGTACTCACGTACTGACGGTCTGTGTGTGTGTACTCGCGTACTGAGTGTCTCTGTGTGTGTACTCGCGTACTGTCTGTTTGTCTCTGTGTATGTGTACTCGCGTACTGTCTGTCTGTGTGTATGTGTACTCGTGTACTGTCTGTCTGTGTGTACGTGTACTCGCGTACTGACTGTCTGTGTGTATGTGTACTCGCGTACTGACTGTCTGTGTGTACTCGCGTACTGTCTGTCTGTCTGTGTGTATGTGTACTTGCATATGACTGTCTGTGTGTATGTGTACTCGCGTACTGACTGTGTGTGTGTCCTGGCGTACTGTCTGTCTGTGTACTCGCGTACTGACTGTGTATGTGTACTCGCGTACTGACTGTGTGTGTGTGTGTGTACTCGCGTACTGTCTGTCTGTCTGTGTGTATGTGTACTCGGGTACTGTCTGTCAGTGTGAATGTGTACTCGCGTACTGACTGTCTCTGTGTGTGTACTCGCGTACTGTCTGTCTCTGTGTGTGTATCGCGTACTGTCTGTCTGTGTGTTGTGTACTCGCGTACTGCCAGTGTGTGTGTACTCGCGTACTGCCAGTGTGTGTGTACTAGCGTACTGTCTGTCTGTGTGTGTGTACTCGCGTACTGACTGTCTGTGTGTATGTGTACCCGCGTACTGACTGACTGTGTGTATGTGTACTCGCGTACTGTCTGTCTGTGTGTATGTGTGCTCGCGTACTGTCTGTCTGTGTAGTCGCGTACTGACTGTCTGGATGTATGTGTACTCGCGTACTGACTGTCTGTGTGTATGTGTACTCGCGTACTGACTGTCTGTGTGTATGTGTACTCGCGTACTGACTGTCTGTGTGTATGTGTACTCGCGTGCTGACTGTCTGTGTTGTACTCGCGTACTGACTGTCTGTGTGTAAGTGTACTCCGCGTACTAACTGTCGTGGTGTATGTGTACTCGCGTACTGACTGTCTGTGTGTATGTGTACTCGCGTACTGACTGTCTGTGTGTGTGTGTACTCGCGTGCTGACTGTCTGTGTGTATGTGTGTACTCGCGTACTGACTGTCTGTGTGTATATGTACTCGCGTACTGACTGTCTGTGTGTATGTGTACTCGCGTGCTGACTGTCAGTGTGTATGTGTACTCGCGTACTGTCTGTCTGTGTATGTGTACTCGCGTACTGACTGTCTGTGTGTTTGTGTGTACTCGCGTACTGACTGTCCGTGTGTATGTGTACTCGCGTACTGACTGTCTGTCTACTCGCGTACTGACTGTCGGTGTGTGTGTATTCGCTTACTGTCTGTCTGTGTACTCGCGTGCTATCTGTCTCTCTCTGTGTGTACTCGCTGCTGTCTGTGTACTCGCGTGCTATCTGTCTCTGTGTACTCGCTGCTGTCTGTATGTGTACTTGCACACTGAATGTGTGTACTCGCGTTCTGTCTCTCTCTCTCTCTATCTAGCTGTATTTGTTTATGTATCCCTCTGTAAATTGTAAAAAGTAAGAGCTAATAATATAATTTTTTTAAAATATGGTTATTCTTTTATTTAATAATCCATCTATGTTGTATGGTTCTATGGATGTGTACATCCATCTATGTTATTGATTCTATGGATATGTACATTCATCTATGTTTTATGATCTATGATGTGTGCATCCATCTATGTTTTATGACTCTATGGATGTTGCATCCATCTATGTTTTGTATAGTTTTTGGATGTGTGCATCCATCAATGTTTTATGATTCTATGGATTATGCATCCATCTACGTTGTTTTGTTCTGTGGTATGTGTGCAACCATCTATGTTGTATGGTTCTATGGATGTGTGCATCCATCTATGTTTTATGACTCTATGGATGGTGCATCCATCTATGTTGTATATTCTTTGATGTGTTGGGATCCATCTATGTTTTATGATTCTATGGATGTAGCATCCATCTATGTTGTATGTTCTGTGGATGTGTGGCAACATCTATGTTTATGACTCTATGGATGTGGCATCCATCTATGTTTTATGACTCTATGGATGTGTGCATCCCTTCTATGTTTTATATGACTCTATGGATGTGTGCATCCATCTATGTTTTATGACTCTATGGATGTGTGGTATGTATCTATGTTGTATGATTCTATGGATGTGTGTATCTGTTCGATGTTGTATGGATGTGTGGATTCTGATGTTGTATGTTTCTTATGGATGTGTCGTGTCTTCAATTATACAATTTCATAAAATTTCTTTTTATTTACATATAATTAAATCACTTATTAGTTAATTGCTTATGAATATTACAATCGTAGAATAGTATAAAAAATCGCCATACATAAAATGTGGTAACATAAATAGTGAACATAATTTTACAATAGTTTAAAAAGGTTGCAATTGCAGTTCCAACAGTAGCCCCAGCAATACTGCATTGAAAATGAATATTACCACTTATAAGATTATATATATTGTGAATACATAATCACTTTTAACAATAGGAATAATGCGTGCTCATGTATTTTTTGATAAACTTAACCTGACAGACGCAAAAAACCTAAACAGAAAACGCGATCAGAAGAAATACCCAAGCACTAACAAGAAGCGTCCGGTGGGAACAGGAAGACGCGTAGACGCGGCAGAAGGGACAATTGCAGGCGCAGGCACCTTTGCACAGTGGGGTTAGCTGTCGATCCTTTCTGAATCCGCTCCCTTCGTAAGGAGGTCCTCGTTACATCGACCTTATAAACCACCGGCGAAAGGGGGCGAGGAGGAATTCAGCTGCGAGATCTCACCCCACCCAGTGAAAACAGGCGCGCCTTAAGTTCTGTCCGCCCCGGGAGTTGTCTATCCCCGTCGTTCGTGCACTCTAGAAGGTTGATGAGAATATCAGTCGGCACAATTATCACGAAAGTCTTAAAGCAGACGACGAGATAACAGGTTGAAAATACCTCCAAACGCAAAATGCTAGCACTTACGTAACCCCCAGTCACCCGTTCTCTTCGAACAGTTAGACTATACACACACATATATGTATAGTATGTATAGTACGTGAAATAACAAATAATAGAGATTGAACCGCAAACAATAAATAAGCAAATATAATGAAGCGCACCTACATCCCCTAAGAAAAAAAATACTGCTTTTTGTTTTTACCTCCACATACTCCACCCTTCCCCAAGTAGTGCCCGTGCAGAAGCACAGACACCCCTCGGGTACCTCACGCCGGAGATACGCAGCCCCCCACCACCTTACGGTGAAAGGGGACCAAACGCACCCTCGCAATAAAACAAAAAGCAGTACATGACACTAAGCCAAGTATAAATTAGGTTGACAATATGAAAAATAAAAAAGATTGGAATGATGAAAAAGTGCAATCACATCAATTAACGTTATTACCCCTTTTGTAAAAAAGGAAACATCTTTGAGATATGCAAGGCATATGAAGGTGTAAAGCGATTCATTATATTATCATTAAAAATATAACTTTCTTAAAGCACTTAAAAAAGAATATAATATAATTCATTTAGAGAAGATATTGTGCTATAAATGTAAGCAAAATAAAACAGTCTGGTCGAAATGCTGGATGGCATATCACGGAGCAAGGAAATGTTATAAACTATGGCAAAAATATTTCTGTTTAAAGCGCTTTAAAAAGGACTTCGAGTAACACCAAATAATCGTGACAAGTTACATTTCTACAACTTTCCATTTGCGGAATATTTGACTTAATGTTTTAGAAATATTTGGTGCTACTTGGAGTGCGTTTATTCACTTAGATTAAACTGATGGTGTAGGTACATGTGACCACTACCCATTCTGCTTCATTCAACATATAAAAATCAAAACAAATCTTTACTACTTAGAGTTTTACATGTTGAATTGAGTTCACATTCAATTCTAAGACAATGGTTTGGCCGCGGCGATTTTTTGGATCTGTGATTTGATGGAAAACGATTTATACATTACATTCAAATTAAATTAAATCGACCACTGCTAAACCATTGCCTAGAAGTTGGTAGCTAAATATATAATTATTTATATATCTATGGTGGGTGGGAAAAACAGTACAAGTCAGAGATTTACGTTTCCGGAAACAGCACTTTAAAAAGTAATTTAAATCCTGGTCAGTTTTTAACATCTGTACTGTTCTATGGTTAAATTCATTGCTTTAGTATACATCTATATTATAATATTTTATTAATATATTTGACTAAACTAATATTCCTTAATTATAGATTTCTACTGTTGTTCTCACCCATCATTGAAATATTTCCTATCAATTGAGGCGTATTTTACAAAAAACAGCAGTCCAAAAATTCCAAAATTAAGTTTAGTATGCTATCTAACACTATCTACAGAAAGTGATACGCCTATATACGTACACAATTTTAGTCTTTAGTTTTCAGTAATGTGATACATGCAAATAATTTTACATATTTCTGTCAAATATTGTTTGTGATTTCTGAATCATGTATTTGGACGTATGCTATTTTTGTGAAACATGTCCCAATGTACAAAGTGTATTAAATATATAAATAGTGAAAATAATTTTATAATAATCAATCTCTGCAAATGCTCTTATCATTATTGCCATGGCAAATCAGAAATCGACGATCTACCCAATTGGTGTGATAATTGGAAAGTACTAATGTCCATTGTGATATATAAAGGTTCACAATACGCATTGTCATTCAAAACACAAAATAGAAATAATGTATGCTCATGTATATTGGGATAAAGTCAACGAGTACTTAGAAAACGCAAACACCTACACAGCAAACGTGATCAGAAGAAATAACCCAAGCACTAACAAGAAGCGTCCGGTGGGAATAGGAAGATGCGTTGAGCACGGCAGCAGGACAATGGAGAATGCACAAGCTAACCTTTCCCCGTCGTGAAGGGGTCTCGTTACATCACCTATAAAACCACCGGCGAAAGGGGGCGAGGAGGAATCAGCTGCGAGATCTACCCCACCCAGGAAAACAGGCGCCCTAACGTCTGTCGCCGCCCGGGAGTTGTCTATCCCGTCGTTCGTGCACTCTAGAAGGTTGATGAGAATAGTCAGTCGCCCATTATCACGAAGTCTTAGCAGACGACGAGATAACACGTTTGTTGAAAGATACCTCCAAACGCAAAATCTAGCCTTACGTAACCCCCAGTCACACGTTCACTTCGAACAATTAAATTACAGATACATATAAATAATAAATATTAGAGAATGAATCGCGAACAAGAGCAAATATACATGAGCTACACACAATTCCCTATTAATATAATCGATTACAGTTCAAAATGAAATCAATTAAGGCAAATATGAAGTAAGTTAACCGTATCATAAAACGCCAATGATAGAAAAATGCAATCACATTGCTTAAAGTTATTAGTCCATTTGCAAGAAAAATAAAATACTCCTGGAGATACTGATGGCATATGAAAGAGCACAGAGATTAATTATTAATTACATTATTAGCAGAAACATATCTTTTAAAGCGCTTTAAAACGAAATATTTTTGTAACTTATTACTATAATTATTATCATTAAGATATTCGAATTGAATTAAATGAGATGAAAACGATTTAAAGGAAATGTCAATGAGAAATGGTGGAACAAATATTAGCAAGTTTGACTATAATTGTTATATCAATTAAGTAGGTAATGAATAATAGAAAAATGCAACCACATTGATTAAGGTTATTGGAAGAAAAATAAAACAATGCATCAACATAATAGGCTAGGACAACTGATGGTATATGAAGTAGTAGATATATATGTTAGCAAAAATATATCTGTTCAAAGCGCTTTAAAAAGGACCTAACTAGCACCAGTATTATAACATATATATTATACACAATTATAGTTGCGGAAGATTTGGCCTAA
The DNA here is from genome assembly GCA_004143645.1 of Protaetia brevitarsis. NCBI lineage: Eukaryota > Metazoa > Arthropoda > Insecta > Coleoptera > Scarabaeidae > Protaetia > Protaetia brevitarsis. Next base: position 2,547,503 of record RXPK01000153.1, on the reverse strand, counting down.
GTTTTAGAAAGAATTTTGGGCTACTTGAAGCATTTATTTCAGCTAAACCAAAATTATTTAAGACAATTGTTTGACTGTGGCGACTTTTTAGGTCTGTAATTTGATAAAAAAACGAACTACACATTACATTTTAAATTAGAACGACCACCGTTAAACCATTGGCTTAAAAATTGGTAGATAAATATGTACAAAATATATAAAGAGTGAAAATAATTTTACAACAATCAATCTCTGCAATTGCTCTTATCACTATTCCATGACAAATCAAAAATCGGGCGTCAACCCAATTGGTATGGTAATTGGGAAGTAGTGATGTCCATGGATATACAAATTTTCAAATATTTATTGCCACCTTAGTGTTCATCGTTACTCCGAAAATGTATGCTCATGATACTCTCCGATAAATTTAATGAGTACTTATAAAACGCAAACACCTACACAGCAAACCGTAATCAGAAGGATTACCCAAGCACTACAAGAAGCGTCCGGTGTGGAACAGAAGAAGCTGTAAGAGCGCCCCTTCGAAAAGAGGTCTCCGTCACATCAGCCCATAAAACGACCGGCAAAAAGGGGCGGCAGGAAACAGTCGGAGATATACCTCCCCCGAGGGAACCCGTCAGAAGTTTCTTCCCCATCGTTCCCGACTCTAGAAAGGTTGATGAGAATATCAGTCGCACATTATCACGACAGTCTTAAACAGACAACGAGGATTAACACGTTGGAAAGATACCTCAAACGCAAAGTGCTAGCAATTTACGCAACCCTCCAGTCACACGTTCACTTCGAACAATTAAACTACCAATACATATAAATATGTACATCAAATAACAAATATTAGAGAATGAATCGCGAACAAGAGCAAATATACATGAGCGTATACAAGTGCCCCGAGAGAGAAAATGGTTGCCATGATTATTACTATTAATGTAATCGATTACAGTTAAAAAATAAAATCAATTTAAGGCAAATGTTAAGCAAATTAACTGTACAATAAAACGGCAATGATAGAAAAATGCAACCACATTGATTAAAGTTATTAGTTCTTTGGCAAGAAAAATAAAATATTCCTCGAGATACTGATGACATATGACAGAGCACAGAGATTCTTATTAGCAAGATATATATTTTAAAGGCTTGAAAAAAGTAATATTTATTAACCAGAGAAGAATATATACTATTTATATATTCGCATAAATTAATTAAATGCAATTAGAAATTTTTTGGGACCAATTTGAAAGTTTGCTTTTAATGTTAATCAATTTGGGAAGGATAACAAGAGAAAATGCAACCACATTGATAAGGTATGCTCTTGCAAGAAAACAAAACATCGTTCAACATATAGTTAAAGCATTGAATTCTGAGGTATAGAAACATCAAAGATGTATCACATACATTAGCAAAATATATCGTTTAAGCGCTTTAAAAAGACCAGATACACCAGATATTTATAAACAATATTTCCACAAATTTATATTTGCGAATTTTGACCTACGTTTTAAAAAGTATTTTGGTCTGCTTGGAGCAATATTTACTTTAAAACCAAATGATTTAGATATGATTTTATCTGCAATTTTTTTCGTTCTATGAGGACGAACGATGTACATTGCTTTTAATTAAGTTAAAACGACCACTAATTAAATCTCGCTTAAATTATTACTAAATATATAAACGCTGTAAATTTTTTTTATAATAATCAATCTCTCAATTGCTCTTATCATTATCAGGCAAATTAAAATCGGGTCCTAATTTGTATTAATTGGAAAGTACTGATGTCCATTGTGTATTCAGTATCATATATGAGTTATCATTGTTTCACTACTGTAGGAGTACTGTATCTTATTATATTCGATAAAGTCAACGAGTACTTGAAAACGCAAACACTACACAGCAAACCATCAGAGAAATAACCAAGCACTACAAGAAGGTCGGTGGACGGAAATGCGTTGGCACGGCAGCGGACAATGGAGAATGCACCAACTAACCTTTCCCCGTCTAAGGGTGTTCGTTACCACCATAAAACGCCCGGCGAAAGGGGCGGAGGAATCAGCTGCGAGATCTACCCCACCCAGAAAAAGGTGCGCCTAACGTGTGTGCCCGGAGTTGTCTATCCCGTCGTTTCGTGCACTCTAGAAGGTTGATGAGAATATCAGTCGCACATATCACGAAGTCTTAAGCCGACGACGAAATCACACGTTGAAAGATACCTCCAAACGCAAAAGCTAGATTACTAACCCCCAGTAGCCGTTCATTGAACAATTAAACTACAGATACATATAAACTGTATATCAAATAATTATATTAGAAATAAATCGCGCAACAGAGCAAATATCATGAGCTACATACAATCCCTGAGAAACAGTTCTGCGATGGTTATTACTATGAATAATCATTACATTAAAAATGAAACAATTGAGGCAAATGTTAAGCAATTAACGCCATACAACGTCACATCGATAGAAAAGTGCAACAACATCGATAACGTAGTAGTCCTTTTGCAAGAAAATAAAATCTTTGAATACTGATGGCATAGAAGCTTAGAGATCTAATTATTAATTACATTAGCAAATATTCTTTTAACCTTAAGAAAATATTACTACTTATAGAAAAATATTACTAAATTATCTATTAACATATTCGATTGATAATGTGATGAAAACCATTTAAAAAAAATGCAATCAGAAGAAATGTTGGACAATCTTAGCAGTTTCCGTTATTTTTATATTCATTGAGTATAATGAATAATAGAAAATTCAACCACATTGACTAAGGTTTACTGCTATGCAGAAAACAAAATTTTGTATCAACTACTAGGCTAACAGTGAATACTGCGTGGTTACTAAGTAGCAAAATATATATATATGTTAGCATAATTATCTGTCCAAAGCGTTGTAAAAAGGACATACCAGCACCAAATTTTTAAAAAATCTATTTACACAACACTATTTGCGAATTATTGATCTAAGTGTCAGAAAAAGTGGCCTCTTAAACATTATCACTTGCCAATATTATTTAGACAATGTTGACTGTGCGGTTTAGGTCTGGAATTAATAAAAAAGAAACTAACATTACATTTTTAAATTAGAACAACCACTGTTGAAACCATGGCTAAAAATTTGTATAAATTATGTAACTATTTATAAAATTTACAAATATATAAACAGTGAAAAATTTTACAACATTCAATCTCTGCCAATTTCTCTTATCATGTCATTTACCATGACAGATCAAAATCGGGTCAACCCAATGTTTGGTAATTGGAAAGTACTGTGTCCATTGGGCATATACAAAAATTCACAATATGGATGTGCCTTCTTAGTGTTCATTCGTACTCCAAAATTGATGCTCATGATATTCGATAACGTTACGATGAGTACTTATAAAACGCAAACACCTACACAGCAAACGCGATCAGAAGAAAATACCCAAGCACTAACAAGAAGGTTCCGGTGGGACAGGAAGATGCGTTGGAGCACGGCAGCAGGCAATGGAGAATGCACAAGCTAACCTTTCGTCCCGTGTAAGGTGTTCGGTTGCATCACCTATAAAACCACCGGCGAAAGGCGAGGGGAATACAGCTGCGAGATTTACCCCACCCAGGAATAGCAGGCCCTAACGTCTGTCACCCCGGAGTTGTCTATCCCCCGTCGTTCGTGCACTTCTAGAAGGTTGATGAGAATATTCATGGCGGACATTTTCACGAAAGTCTTGAGCAGACGAGGATAACACGTTGAAGATACCTCCAAACGCAAGAATGTTCGGAGCACTTACGAACCCCCCAGTCACACGTTCACTTCGAACAATTAAACTACAGATACATATAAATATGTACATCAAATAACAGGATATTAGAAATGAATCGCGAACAAGAGCAAATATACATGAGCTACATACAATCTCTGGGAGAAAAAAATTGCTATGGTTATTAGTATTAAGAGATAATCGATTACAATTAAAAAGTAAAACCATATTTAAAGCAAATGTAAATCAGGTAACTGCGCAAATAAAAAACCCATATAAGAAGTAATCGTTGAACAAGCAACCACTTTGACTAATGCCCTGTACTCCTTTGCAAGAGAAATAAAAAAAAAATCCCTGATATATGATAGTATATAAGGAGCCAGAGATTAAAATTATAGTAATGTCTCAGCAAAAATATGTTTTTTTCAAAGCACTTTAACAAATAAATATTTATTAACTGATTATTACGTGGTGAAGATAATGGATTAGATTCAAATGAAATGATACCGTTTTTGAAGTAAATTTAAATCAAAGCGTAGTAGTACAAATATTTCCATGTCAATTGACTCTCCGATTAAACAGCATATCAGTGATAGAAAAATGCAATTACATCCATTAATGTTATTAATGCTAGTTGCTGAAGACAAAATAAAACGAGCCAGCATAGCCTAAAGGACGTTAGATTATTAAATGCATATGAATCACAAAAATATATCTGTTTAAAGTGCTTTTGAAAGGACTCGAGTGGCACCCAAATATTATTTTAAAATATGAATTACAAATGAGTTGAGTATTGTGTAAATAAATAAAAATTGTGACATAATAACATTTCGCTTAGGCTCATAATTAGTATGTATATTGATATATATTTATCTAATTAAATATTATTTACAATATATAGTCGCGAGCAAATGTTACCAGCATAACTTAATCACAGTTAAAATGAGTGAAAAAAATAATCTTGCGCCTAAATAACATTTTAAATAGTTTATTTTATTAAGGAACTTAGTTAATTTGTTGCGCATTTCTGTGCTTTAGTACAGCTGTAAATACTTTTTTTCATGCGGGAAAAAGTGATATCTCGAAGAATTGAAAACACGTAAGAATTTAGTACAAAAAGTATCTATAAAGCTACTGTAAAACCATAAAATTGATTGACCAACATTTATAATTTCTCTGCAAAAACAGGCAAAGAACAAGAAATTCATTGTTTTTTATCAGGCTGCCGTGGCCTTAATATTTTGCCTGGCGAATTATACATTGTAATTTATTAATAATCTTCTTAGTACTAAAAAATCGTAATTTTCTTTTTTTATATTCACATGATCTAGCGTTTCACTTTAAAGCGGTATTTTTTGTGTTATTTTAATATAGCAAAATATTGAACCCATTTTTTAGAAATATTTGGTGCTCCCGAGTAATTTATAAACTTAAATTATTCTCTCTTCTACGTTCCTCTTGATATTAGCTCCTCCTCTTGCTTTGATGATGGGATTGTTGCATCTATTCGATCGACTCCCCAGGTGCCTCGGAGTAATCTCTTCAAGTGTTTTAAATCTAAACAGCAGAAAACATATGTTTAGTTTACAAATTAACAATATTGTTTTTGTAAATACAGAATTTATAATTATGCACTTTGTACAGTCGGAAAACAATTTAATTGTGTATCGAATAGAACTAATTAACCTTTCGTAATCTATATATATAATTATAATAATATAAATTATGAATTTTTTTTTGTTATAGTTATAATGGCAATTTCTTTTTATTTTCGCAACTCAAAACCTGGATAGTAATAATGGTAATTGAGAGTGGGATTACCACCTAGGAAATACGCCACGATTACATGCATGGCGTATTATAAAAATAAAAGATAGGAATATCTGTCGGATTTACAAAATATCTATTTGAGGGAGATAAAAGACAACGATTAGGGAGCGAGATTACTTCCACTTTTCGCTACTATATTAGTATCGTGTTAAACAATGTAAAATGTATTTAAATCAACTGGGATTTGTGGTACAGGCTCATATAGGGAATATCTGCCTCTTCCTATATTATGAAATTTGTATAAGTGTAATATATGTACATATGATTCCGAATATTTCCATATTTTTTCAGAATTTATGTATGGCGCCAGCTGTTATAAAAGATAATATGGATTAATAAAACCGGTTTATTATGTAAGTGTTTTTTTTTCCTTAGCCGTTTTTCTGAATTTAAATTTTAGAGCATTTCCCTGGATAATTTCGGCTTCTATATAAGGATGGATGGAATTTGTAAATAAAAATAATATCTTATATAAAATTTTAACTTTTACTCAAGAAGATTTACCTATAAAAAGGATGTCATGTCAGCTATAAAATTAAATAGTCCCCATTCATTTAAGTAGGAAATATTAGATAAAATAAATAGTACGCAAAATATTAAATATCCTGAAAATAATTGTGAAAACTTTAAAAATATTATATGCAATTTATGATTTTGAGCACAAGTCGTTAAAATAAAAAGTAAGAATAAAAGAGTTGACCGTCAAGATATGTAAGTACACCCACATCCCCAACTATATGACATTTGATTTTAATAGTGTGACGATACTCAATAAAGTAAAATATAAGCACGATGTGTAAAAGAAATAATACAAATACAATCAGTAGAATAACTCCCTAAATGACAAAATAGAAATTGAGGGACTATCAAAAATCTCTTTTCTTATTTTGTAAAGACATTGGTAAAAACGAAGTTAACTGTCTAGTCCATCATTACAACAGATTAAATTGTTCGAAATATCTTATCACATGCATCAGTAGTATTCTTAAAACAGGCTTTTAGTTATTTCGTGTAAAAGAATATGGTGCGTCCCGCCAAACAAATGGAAACATATATAATTTTAATTAGTTTTTGATTTTCTTCTAAATCTTCGTTTTGACTTATTCAGGTATTATGTATTGTTAAATTTATTGAAACAATAGTATTTATACTAATAAAATGAATATATAACCTGTAGGTCTCATAGATATATTATATACAGATATATTGTGACACCTAATTATTTCAAGTTTTTTCTTTTATAAAATATACCAATTTTCGACTTACGCAAAAATACCACTCCTATGAGGTTCCTCTCCTCTCCGCATCTGGGACTTACCTTTATGCGGAGCGCAGGCATACAAAAATAATTATAGGCGCCACCCGTTTTAAATAAATCCCCGTCAAGTTGCCGCTTGAAAACGGGAAAAGGTAATTAACCAGTGGAAGGAGTTTTTTGTCACGAAAGTAATAATCAAAAGTGAAATTTAAACTAACTAAAGTGGATTTATTGTAAAGTAATTATGCAATTAACAACAGGTCATTGTGAGGATATGCCCATCTAAAGATACATAATAGGGAAGAGAAATTCTGCAAGTTTCAGTACAAAAAGGAATTAACTGCTAAAACTTTATTAAACCTTTTAAACAAGTAAATATAATATCCTCGAACAGAAAATTTCACTGTTTAAAAAAAATAGCTTCTACCTTATTTGTAATTATTCAACGTATCTTTAAAGATATAAATATCATACACAAATAAATATGTGAACGCAATACGTAAATATACAAACAATTTAACACTAAAAGGTGTTGCCAAGTCCAGTGCAAATACTGTTATAATGCATGAGAATGAATAAATATAATGCAAAAATATGGAAGTTCCATTAAATCCCTATAACGAAATGCCAGGGCGTGTATAATTTAAAGATAATATAAATATATTTTCTGTTCTATCACCCAATCTCCGTTTTAAAAGGAGTTGCTAAATGAAATAATTATTTAAAGTTAGATCCTTGTAATGTATCAAAGTAAACCTTCCGCGAGAAAATTGGACAATAAATTCCGACACGCGTTTAGAGTTTGCGACATCAAGACTGGCTACAACCAAACCGCGTTAGGGTGAGACGTCTAGTACGGCAGGAATTCAAATGATTAATATTCTGTATATGATGCATTTTGTAGAAAATAAAAATAAATTACTCAAGAAAACAGTAGTGAAAGATCGACCGAAAAGGAACCTGGAAAAAGGTTAATAACAAGAAAATTATGAAAAAAGATATTGTCCACCATTTTGTAATACATTTGTTTATTTATTCATGTTTATAACATTTTTTTAATTGAAATAACGAAGTCGATTAATATCAAGAGTCTAATCAAGATAAATAGCTACATAGTTAAACAGTGGACACAATATTTTTCTAGTATTCTTATTATTACCACTTTCTGCGTTTCTTTTCAGTCGTTCTCTACACTATTTTATTTCTTGTTTTACGTTTAAATAAAGTTTGTTCTTTTGAACAAGAACACTATAGAATATTTTACATTTGAATGAAATTATGTGATTTCTGTGTTTTAGCGTCGATTAATTTTAATTAATATCCTTAACTGATGTCGTAAAAAAGTTTTACTTGTGTCTTATTGTTAGTTATAGCAACCTATTTAATAAATGAACATTTCGTTTGAAACTTCGGTAATATGTATATTCATATACCTATCTATATATATGTATGTACAGTCAAATTCAAAACTAATGTCTCCCTAAGGTATTATTTCTTTGTATTTTATAAATATAGTGTGTCTCTGTGTTTACTTAAAATGCGACTCTTGTTTCATTAAGCGCTCAAGTTTTCTTAGAGTGTTTACATTTAAATTAGATGTATTATTCGCTCACGAAGAAATTTCGGGAGACATGAATTTTGTATTTCGGTGTACCTACAGACTGTGTGACTGACAAAAAAAAATGAGCTATGTGTTATTTACTATCCAATTTTAAAAACACAAAAATCCAATTAAACCCCAATTAGGGTAATCAAAATATTACTATTCCAGTGATAGGCATTTCTTTTTTGCTATGAGAACTTATATATTTTTTAAATGTTTAGAATAAAGACTCTGAATTTAATGATGCGTAATTTTTAAGAGAAGAAAAGTTTCAAATACGGCCTGGATAATAATATTTTAAAGAAATAAGAGAAATTCCTCAAATTGTCCGTCGGATGATAACATTGAACTAATGCCATACACGATAAACAAATGGCAGTTATTATTTATTAATCGATGGATCTAATTGTTATCCACACGCCACTCTTGAGATTTATTTTGAAAACTCGACTTGTTGTACATCATTAAAATCAGGAAAAAAAAATCTCTAAAGGTATCCTGGTATAACCGTCGTGTAGTTTGAAGTTTGAATCAGTTTCAATTCATGTATAGATCCGATAGACCGTATAAAAGGGGGCTGCTTTTTTCTCATTGGTTGTAACCAACCTTGATGTCGCGAACTCTAAACACGCGTTATATTTCGGACTTTTATATACGTATATATTTAATGTATATTAGCATAACTAATGGGAATAGACACCCGAAAGGGCGCCACTGTTATTTTGGCGGTCATTGAGTACAATTGAAAATAATTAACCATATGTTTCTTGCTGTTTTATTATTCAATAATCTCTTTTTTATCATTGAAATTGAATACGAAATGTATGCACACAATACACGTGTACGTTTAAGGCGGATATTACACTAAAAAATATCTCTGACAAAGAACTTTCAAGAAGAAAAATGTCAATCATCATCTACAAAAGTTATCCCATTGTAACATAAAAGTGTTTTTGTCAAAGAACTTTTATATTAATTTTATCTTCTTCTGTTGGAATTAATTTTTTTTTTTGTTAGCGTCTATGATCATTTTTGTTGGTAATTTATTATAGATAAATGGTTTGAAAAAAAAAAAAGGTTTACAATAAACCGAAACGTTACCAGTTTTGTCTTATAAAATTATCGGTTAAAGCTAAATTAATACCTTATTATTGGCTAAAAAAAAATACCAGAAGATAATAATAAAACCATGGATGAAAAAATGGTAAAAACGTTCAAGAATATCACCGAACAATATGAAGACAGCATCGCTAAGATAAGTAGTAAATTATTAAAAAATCATCGATTACTTAACAATAGTAAAAATCGATTAACATTTCTAATTAAATGTAAACACAATGATTTAACATCTTCCCTGTTTAAAATTTAAAGTTTCCAATATCAAACTTAACAATATTAATTTAGATACCAAATTTCAAAATAAATTAAAAATGTTTAAACATTCCACATTAAATTTATTAATCACAGACTGTAACAAAAAATGAAAATTACTGAAAAACAAACATTGCTCATTTAGATTGTCAGTTGAAATGCATCCTGGCTGAAGCGGATTATCTACAAATTTCCGAATTTATACAGTCCAAAGTTAAATTTCATTTAAACAAAATTAAGCATAAACAATATAAAAAATACTTAAGGTTAAATAATGATAATCTAAATAAAACCATAAGTAATCCCAATCGAATTGAAAACCATTCACATACCAACATTGCAGATATTTTAAGTTTTAGAGCAAAATTTGCTATTGAGTACCAGAAAAAACATAAATTACCAATTGAAGACCTTATTGTTAATGTTGAAATAGGGATATCTCACATTAAAGATACGGATAAAAATTCAATTAGAAGCAAAACTTGTAATCAGGTAACTAATCATTTAAACACTAGATTTAACAAAACAGAACATTCACAATAATATCGAAAGAACTAAACAATTTATCATGAACAACCCTCAGATTGTTGTTTTAGAACCTGATAAATGCAACAAAACTGTTGTTTTAAATACTTCAAATTATAGTGATAAAACAGAGCTGAAATCAGATCCAACCAACAAATTCTAAAACCTTAACAATAATGTGATTACAAGTTGGGAAAACCAAAATCTTATACCTCCAACAACAGCATAACAGTTAAAAATTTACAATGTACTACCGCCCAAAATATACGGATTACCAAAATTACATAAACCAGGAATGCCCTTAAGACCTATTGTTTCATGTATTCAGAGTCCGTTTTATAAGCTATCCAAATTTTTAGCCAACTGTATCTCTAATGTAAAATTTTACAACACCACAAAAAAATAAAAAAACCAATTTATGTAACAACACAACACATTTCTAACAATTCCTTACATAAAAAACTTAACGGAGAAAGTTATGGCTATCCTTAAACCTTATAAAATCAATGTAACGTACAAAAACAATAATAATTTAATATCATGTTTCAGTAAAATGAAACCAAAGACACCTTTCTGGAAAAATTCAAACTTAATTTCCTCAATACCGTGTAATGATTGTAATAGTGTGTATGTTGGTCAAACAAAACAATATTTAAAAAATAAAGTGCAAAATCATAAATCTTGGCTAGCTTAACTGCCTTAAAAAATATGAATATGACCTTAATCATAAATTTAATTATGACGCAAATAAAATTTTAGATAAAGAAAAAAAATAATATAATAATAATAATATAATATAATATAATATATCTTTATTGCCTTTAGATCTTTACAGATATTGGCAGTGTCAACATACATAGAGCACATATACATTCATACATAATTAGTCATAAATAAAATAAAAAGTTAAGATAATAAGGATAGTCACGAAATGAAAAAAGCGGTTATAAAATAGCATTAAAACACAGCTTGCCAGCAAATATTCATTTACGCTGCCTTTAGCACAGCGATGAGCTCTGAGCCGCTGCTTTGATAAAGATCTACTCTTGTTTTGTTTCACGTCATCAGGAGAAGATTAAAGTAATAGGGACCCAGCGTTAAAAGGGGATTTTTTGAAACCTTTCTTTTTGCCAATGTACCCTAAGATGTCCTCGGATTTCTATTTCATGTTATGAATCATACCAGAATGTTCTGCAATTTGTTTTTATTATCATATGTAAAAATTAATTATTTGTAGAAATAGATTTAGGTCAGTTGTTAGTATGTGTTTCTCTCTAAAAATGTCTCTACTATTAGTTTGGGATTGTAGATGATACATTGTTCTAATTATTCTTTTTTTGATTATAAATATGCGCTGCAGGCCGTGCGCCATGCATGCCTGTCCCCAGACACTATCATATAGACAAGATTGGATATACAAATCGTAATAGAACTTAATAAAGAATTGGGGCCTAGTGTTGATTTTAAATTCTGAATAATATAATTGTTTAATATTATAAACGTAATATATTAGAAATGATTTATATAAACAAAACCAAAAATAGCATAAACAATCCAACCGACATAGCAAATTTATCCAAAATCTAGGCTCCACTGTTTTAACTTTAATTTTAATCCTTGTAATTTGCCTTAAACTATTGAAAATTATAAAAATAATAACAAAAAAAATTTCATTTCTTTAAGTACACAAAATCCTCCTTGGAGGCAGCATGCATTTCAATATTTGTCGTTAACATGTAATATTATACATTATACATTGTGTTGTTAAAGAGTGTGAACAAAAATTTTAATGTGGATCGTAATTTCGTAAAATTAATTTAGTAATAGTTAATCAAACCAAAATGATCATAGACCTAACAAACCAAAAAAATGTAATTTATATAGATAATGGTTTGAAAAGGTTTACATAAACCGAAAACTAACAAATTTATCTTTTGAATTATTCGCCATATTCAACGAAAGATATAAATTAAACCTTATATGGCTAAAAAAAACCAGAGTCAAGACTTCTATAGCATGTTATACGCTAAAGCAGATGACAGTTGATAAATACTGCCATTGAGTTCAAATTATATTTCTCCTCGAACATAGGCGCGTACAGTAAGTGATGCTTTGGGGTTAAAACTTTGGCTGTAGGTTTCACAAATTCAAGTATTATTACTTGAATTTTTACGACAGGGGGTGGCGCTTTCCCATAACTTGTGAACCCAAATTCAAATGTGAATGCACTATTTGTTTACCGCACTTTTTATCCTAGATAAGAGTGGCTATATTGTTCTACCACTAAAGGTTACAAGTTTTAGCAAACTATCCTGGGAGAACGTAGTATTATTTTTAAAAGCCGAGTAACTGTTAACCAAGCTCACGATGAGTATGGCAGATAGGTTGTTGGTGTGTTTAATTAAGTTTGGAGAGCAGGCGCAAAAGAAAACAATTCCTTTTTTTTAGATTACTTAGTTGTTACGTTTCGTTGGTATATTTTACAACGCTTCAAATAATTTAATAATAATAATTGGAATAATTCTCAGTATACGTTTTAAAATTACATTACCATTCGTATTTATTGAGGAGTCGCATTTTTATTAATTAGATTACGATTTTTTAATTCCTATTTCAAGGAAAAATGTTGATTTGTTATCTTTTTTCTATAAAACTTTACATTTAGTCACAGTATTTTTAGTACATTTATGATTCTGATCGCAATATCAAAACGCAAAAGTAGTTTAATTCTTCAAAACTAGCGACATCCCAATAATAAGAATGAACTACATTACTATAGTTTGACTCTCTCTATATCGAATTCTCAAGTAATATTCCACTGTTCAAATTAGGGGGTTTGAATTAAAGCAAGTATAAGTAATAATTATATATTAGTTATAACAGCTGAGAAAACGAACATAAAGAATACAATTTTTCGGAGTAAATAACAATGATCACCGACCCTTTAAGAAGTTTAGGAGAGTCAATTGTACATGGAAAATAAATAGTTGACCCAGAAAATATGAATATACAAAATTTTAAATTTACATCACCACCAGCACATAAATATTTTATCATTTTAATTATGATTACTATAAAAACAAATGACGCGAACAGGAAAACATATAGGTATTTAATTACTACTTACCAACTGTTCAGTTAATTGACCAAATCTTCAAGTGAACAGTATGTTTCTATTTTTTTACACCTGACCTCATACCTAATTAGACAACACGTGAACATCTTACCTTTTAATCAGTCCCGAATACTTGCGGTCCTGCAGGAGAGGTAGGTCCGCCCATTTCAATGGAATCATCTCTGGATCAACTGGATAAATCAAGTCTCTGTCCAAAGACATTGTAACTAGATAACCACAATAATATTATACCACTTAATGCAGGCTACTGTGATAATAACGTGATATGCCACAAATAAAAAAAAAAATGAAAACCTTTGAGTTTCGAAAAATACATGAAACTGACTACTGTCAATTTAAATTGAAGCATTTTTAGTGAGGCTTATCATGTTTATACATAAGCTGATTTATAATGAGGCGTTGAATGTCCGAACATCTTAAAAATAAGAATTCTCTAGTGATGCGACATTATAAGTTGCAAATATGGATTTTTTTGAGACATATGTTCAACATGTCTGATAGTCTCAAAAAATTGTTTAGCAGATGTTACAGTGCAATAGTACGCGACAAGATTTAAAATGTTCCATGGAATTGGCAAGAAATGAGTAATATATGGTATCTAAGTATTTGGAAAAAAAAATGGCTGCGAATTAATTTGAGCGACGGCAAATTTCGTAAAAGTATTAAAAAAAAATGGATTATTTAAAATCATTTCGTATTTCCATTTTTTTTGTGGCTTTTAGTAGCTTGACCTAAGAAAAATTCTGAATTATCATTTTTGCAAAACAGGCAGAGTTAGAAGAAGTAATTGAAAAACCAATATTCATGTTTTGCGCCACATAATAAAATTAAAATTCAGAAATTACGTATGCTGTGGTCTGGCACCCGGTTGTTGTAAATTCAGTATCTATTTTACTATATTCTGTCCTTATCAATGTTTCGGGCAATTTTTTCCAGAACTTTTCAAATTTTTTATTTGTATGAAGATTTAGTATTGCTTTAATGTTTATTTATTTATTTAAATGTTTCAGTTGTTTTAAAATTAATTTCATCTTAATAAGTTTTTATTTGCTTCATGTAGTTTATGTCCTTCTTTGGAGGAGTTCTTCTATGATCTTTGTGCGTTGCAGCGACGCAGCTGTGAATTTATATGTATGCGACTGTTTTGCATGTAAGTAACCGTTCCTCGATAAGACACGCGTGAGTATGATATAATTTTTTATTTCATTGCTCCTTTTTGTTTATACTATGATTTAAAGAATTGAATTCGCGCATTTTGATTTCTCGTCCATCCAGGAACTCGCCTTGATAATAACTTTTATTATTATTATGCTGTACACAAATTAGATTATAGATCAGTTATTATTTCGTGCAGGAAGATATTTAGTTTTAAAGAGTTAATTTTTCGTTTTTTAAGTTTGCCGATTTGTAATTATTTATTAATCACCTCGGGTTGGGTGAATAGAAGCTTTGTGCTTGCCTTTAGTTTTCATTTATGTAAATCACTTGAATTCTCCACGATTAATTTAGTTTGGTTAAATTTTGAAACCACGTGGATTTTTGTGTAAAAAAAAGGACTATCTTCCTGAACTATTTTACCTTTTTGTTTGTTAAAGGATTTGCATTGTCCTTTTGAAAATTAGAATCCTAATGCAGTTTTTGATTTCGGCCAGAGCCCTAAGCTCATGTTTTTTTTTTCTGCGTAATTGTAACTAACATTTTTTTTTCTTTTTTTTTATAATAAAAATTTTATGATGTTATTAACGTCATGTTATAATTTCTGTTCTTTATTTTCGATTAAACTTTTCAATTTTTGGAGTATTAATGAAGTCAGATTTCTTTGCCCACATTTATTTTGTTTGATTGTTTTAATTGTTAATAGTTAATTGATTTCATTTTATGTTTTACTAATATGGAATGACAGTACGAGCAAAACTTAAATCTGCATATACCCTTCATTGATTTCATTACATTAAAAACTTACGACGCTCTAGGACGATTAAGATTCAAAAAAAAATAATAGACATATTGAAAGTGACACTTAAAAGACACAACAAATAAAATATTGATAAGACTGCAGTGTATCACAACAATTTAAAGTTTGCGACGAGGCGATTTCTCTTGACGAACCCAATATATATTAATTTATAATAAAAGAAAGATCCAAACATACAGTTGCATCTCCATAAAAGTACAGCGCCTTGCAAGCACAGAGAGTTAGTTTAGTAAAGTTCCAAAAAAATCTGAAGAAGGCTTTCAAGAAATTCGAACAAGGTACAGGCAGTACAAAAATTTGGCACTAATATAAACAATAAAACACAAAATACATGGAAATGAAGGCAGAAGTACAGTACAAAAACTATGCACATCAAATGAATACAGAAGGGAGTACGGCAATTCTAGAGTAAGGTAAGTCAGGTAAGTGGTAGTAAAATTGCATAGTTGTGAAGAAACATGTAACACTGTTCACATAATAAACTTTTGATGAAATTTTACAACATAGAGTGAACGGTAATGTAATGCAGTTTTGTAAGCCTTCAATAGAAGGCTTTTTATATTAAATCAAACTGGTTTACTAGAAAAAAAGAATTTTAAACATTGTCAATACTACAACACATCCAGGCAGCATGTGAGTAAGTGTGTAATGTTCGCGCATTTTCTATATTCAATAGATTACTTCTATAGTTACGGCAAGTGTGTAAACTATATGATGCCTTTTTAATAAGGTATGGATAAATTTACAAGATATCTAAGTTAATTACACGTTAAGCAGATGTGAATTTTATTTGTAACTAGTATTGAAGTTTAGTACAATTTGTAATTAAGGAGGACATCCTAATTTTAATTTTAAAATAAATATAGCATTACACTTGCCCCGGTTAACACTTACCTGACTTACTAACATAACTTCACAAGAAAGAGAAGAACAGTGGGAAATAGATAAGAGATTTGAAAGGGAATAAACGGGGTCGGGAGCGCTATCACAAATTGTTAGTAGCCTAAATTAGAGCTAGGAGACGCATCATAAAACCAGTAAAAACAATGGTAAAGAACAAACTTGAATGGAAATGTAGATAGGTAATGACCTGTACAAAAAAAAAAACTATCATAAATCAAACGGTACGAGCCAAAAAACAAAAAGAGGTGTTAGGACATACACCAAATGCCCAAAAGAGCGTTAAAAAAAGGTTGTAAAAACGAGGCGCAGAATAAGAGAGAAAGACTAAACAAGGCCTATATATTTAATACTAAAAAAACATAAACTATTGCACTCTCAAATTATAATATAAAAGTTATATGATAGCAATACATAATAATAATAGAAGTGATATGGGCATATTATGCTTATATGACTGTGACAAGACCTACAATAAACGAATATCTACGTGACCGCTGTTCCCTTAACACCTAACAATAAATTTATAAATGCTACATTAATTATAGTTTATATGGTTAATGACGAAAACTATATATATATATTAATAAATTTAATATTTACAAAGAAGATCAAAATTATGATTTAAACTTTTATATTAAACTTTACAACAGGAAGCATCATTTTATTTCTATATCAGATATAATAAGAAACCAATTAAATCGTAAGGAAGGGATATACAATTTTATTAAATTTGTATTATTCCAATATCTTATTCTTGGCCTTTCAATAATGTTTTTAATTTAAGTTAAGAGGTCACAATATTTTTTAATGTTACAAAATGTTGCTAGGTTTGGTTAGCATATTTTCCAACTCATTCAAAAAATTTAAATAATGCATGTCAATGCAGTGATAATTGAAAAAAATTAAAACTTACATTACCAAACAGCGATATAAATATTATCATTATTTTGAAACATTACAAATACTTGTTTTAACAAAGGATTAAATTTATTGTTTTAAATTAGCGATAATAATTAATCATTTAATTTACGCAAATGTTTAAATGAAATCAATTTAATAGTTGTTTTACATTACTAACTAAAAAAGACAACTTTTTTTTATATGCGACCTCCGCACTCAAATTAGACAAAACCCTGGAAATTTAAAAATATTGAAAATAGCTGTACCTTTTCAATCAGCTCCAAATGCTTGCATCCTGAAGGTGGAAGAACCGTCTGTCCTCACTCTGATAAACTGGAAGAACTCTGAACTCTGCTCGAAGACGTGGCAACTAGACAACGAAAACGATATTAATTTCACTTAATTTATATCAAGAACTTTATCGTATGAACATTTTAAAAGATTTAACATTACGATACACTAAAAAAAAGTTTTAACAAAATTACAACAAGATCACAATTCTATGATTTTAGGGAAGACACACGAAACATCAGCAAAAAATATTTAAAACAACTATACCTTTTAAATTAATCCGGAAGACTTGTATCCCCAAGGTGGCGAAACTCTACCCGACAGAAATCATCTCCTGGATTGACTTCGGAATTCCCTAGACCAAATGTATGGTAGCGATACAACAAAAATGACCACTGGTTTAATTAATTTACAGAAATATATTGAAAATTTTGTACCTACCCATTTGATTTGCCTTTGTTTGCTGGAAGAAATGGAAGGTTTCTATCTATCATTTTTTATCTGCAATGTGGAGAAAAATTCTTAAGAAGCACCTGCTAACATAATATTAAGTGGAATACAGATATTATTTCACACATAATTATTAAGTAAATAGCTTGTAAATAACAAATAAAACGCTATGCTTGCACTGTAGTTTCTAGAATCTTTATATTAACTATTATCAATTGTACCTAAACATTAAATAAACAAAATGTTCCATATTATCATCCAGTAAACTATGGAAAAAATGGTATTTTAATATTCACGGCAAGATGGTAGTATTAAAATACTACAACAAATTACGGTTTAAACGAGCACCTCTAGATAATTAGCTGTGTTCGAAGAGTAATCACAAACTAGTCAGAGGCAATCATATACTGTGAAATCTGTCAGAGAACTGTTTCGGATTTCTTTGAGCCAATCGAATCACGTCTGACTAGTTTGTGATTCCTCTGCAAACACAGCTAATAAATCACGTTAAATACATAAAATAATAAACAACCCATGTACGTACAAAAAGCAGAATTCACTCACTTTTAGTTGAAAGCATTTCCCAACAGGAATTGTCATTCTCGACGAAATTTCCACACGAATCAAATGCAGCTACCACTATATTATACGTTTGAATCTGTTTTACCCCCTTAACCCACTTAATTCCCTCTAAATATTCAAAAAACCGCAGATCAAAAATCGACGCTATTATTCAATGTAGCGAAACAATGGCAAAATGCCGGCAACAAACGATGCTTCTTTTGTTCAAAAATCCCGGCTGTATTGGCTGGTCAACAAACTTCCGATGGCCGCCATATTTGTTCGAAAATTGTTATTTATTATAGATCACGTAATAAATGACCATCCTTATGTAATGAAACATGTCGACTATATAAAATATAACCGCAACGCGTATATGAGCAACATAAAAAAACATAGGTCTACTCACTTTTAGTTGAAAGCATTTCCTAGCAAAAAATACTCATCGCCGATGAAATTCCCACAGGAATCAAATGCAGCTACCACTATATTATACGATTGAATCTATTTTACCCCCTTAACCCACTTAATTCCCTCTAAATATCCAAAAAACCGCGGATCAAAAATTGACGCCATTATTCAATGTGGTGAAACACAATGGCAAAATGCCGGAAACAAACGATGCTTCTTTTGTTCAAAATCCCGGTCTGTGATTGGCTGGTTCAACAATCTTCCGATGGCCGCCATATTTGTTCGAAAATTTTTGTTATGTTTATTATAGATTACGTAATAAATGACCATCCTTATGTAATGAAACATGTCGACTATATAAAATATCACCGCAACGCGTATATGAGCAACATAAAAAAACATAGGTCTACTCACTTTTAGTTGAAAGCATTTTCTAGCAAAAAATACTCATCGCCGAAGAAATTCCCACAGGAATCAAATGTAGCCACCACTATATTATACGCATAAATCAATTTTACCCCTATAATCTAACTAATTCTCTCCAAATATTCAATTTACGAAAATGATGGAAATGGAAGAGACGCTCTTTTGTTCAAAATTCCCGATGAATTGGCTAGTTTCATTAACATCCGATGGCCGCCAAATTTATTTAATAATTTATAATTAATAATAATACATTATAAATGGCATTTTTACGTAATGAACCACGTTAAATATATAAAATAACAGCGTAACGCGTAAATGAAAAACAAAAACAAAAACTTAGATTTACTCAATCTTAATTGAAAGCAATTTCCACAAAAAAAAAAAACGCTCGTTGATGATGAAACCATCGCAGGAATCAAATGCAGCTATTACTATATTATACGTTTAATGCTATTTCACCCTCAGTATAATACTTGTCTGTAAATATTAAAAAAAAAAACACACCACCAAAAACCGATGTCATCATTCAAGTATGAAAAAACTATCAGAAATAGAAGAGAGGCCAATTGGATTTAAAACATCCATTGCAGTCTAACATCATCACTTATATGTTGCTAACCGATTTTAGATGCTTTCTTTTAACTGAATACCACACAGCATAAACAAACACCCTTACGTAAAACTAATACATTAAAATAACAGAGCAACCCCTACATGTCACACACAAAAAAAAGAGTTGAATTTACTAACCTTTAGATGAAACAACTTAGCAAAAAAAAACCATCGCCACCAACATCCACAGAAATCAAATGCAGCTATCACTATGTTACACATTTCCACACCTTTAATCTAAATTTTCTCTCTGAATGTTCAAAAACGGCGGACAGCAAAAGCCGACGACGTTCAATATATACTAACACGGGAGCAGCACACGGGACTAAGTGCTAAGAAGCATGCTTCGTTTGTTTCGCCGCCTGTGATTGGATGTTTCGAATTACTTTTGTTGCTGTGCGATTTTGAATACGTGTTTTTAAGGGAACATTATTTATATTTAAGACGGAAACTTAACTGCATTATAATGACAAAACATGCTAATTTGTATTCCTGCTCAATTACTCATACCTTTTATTAAGGCTGTGCACGAGGATAAAGTAGAGCGCGGGGGTCGGTAAATTTCGTTGGGAAAAGGGGGAAAAGCTTTTGGTGTTTGCAGCACGAATTAATAAAAAAATCAAAGATAAAATGAAAGTAAATTTTCAGCCGTTCTTTAACTTGGTATTTATAAAAATAATTTTTGTTATGTAAGTGACTGCGTTTTTTTAAATAATACATTGACTTTAATTATACCTAGTTTTAGGTGTAGTTAGTTATTTAGGCACTCTACAGTTAGATCATAGATTACCTTAATATTATCTAGATATTCCTTGAGGATATAAAAGGTACGTTAGCTATATTGTCATGTTTGGAAATAATATATAATAATTACTACGATTTGTATAGGAATGCGGAAGGATTTTCTGTTATAAATTTAAAACTTACATTTTAAATCGTTGAAAGTTAAAATACAAGTATATATTAGGTATTTTTGTAAATATATATCGCGATTGTGATTATGTTTCTAAGATTATTCGTTACGTCACAGCGATTAATCCGCGATTTGTTCTAGTTTTCCAACGCACCGATTTGTTTAATACATATACCCTCATATTTTCAGCCATATTGCTGTTTGAAATGTAAACAAACCACTACTCAGTAAACCAAATTCAAATTTCCCGCAATTATTTTAACTAACTTCAACTTAAAGGTATTCAAATAACTACTAATGTAATACAAAATCGTAGGTAATTTCGTGCTTTAATGTTGAAGTTACCAAAAATAATTGAGGAAAATTTGAATTTGGTTTACTGGGATAGTAATCGTTCCATAGGTATGATTATTGTGATTTATAATCGCTCGAATTGCGATTTGATTTTTCAAACGTGATTACTTTCAAACGCGATTTAAATTCATACTTTTCCAACGATATAATTTATAATCATACACCTATAATCACAATCGCGATTTATATTTACAAAAATACCTTATATATTATGAAACATGTAATATATAATATATCGCTTGAATGCTGTAATTTAAATATTTAATCAATAAATGTTATTTTTACGCACAAGTTTTTTTATGTACATCTTTATATATTGTCAAATGAAATAAAAATTGAAAAATAAAAATTTAAATAAAAGTACATTTTAATATTCGTTTGGCGCACGCCATCTACGAACGCCCCTTGGTATTTTTAGCAAAAACTATTAATAATACATGGGAGTTGCCTATGCGGAAACTTATTTCTACTGATAAGTAACCCATTCCGAAGCTAAGTGGGTTAGAAGGAAAATTATATTTGATTTGTAAGTACTCTTATATTAGGCAAGTAGCTATTGAAATCAGGTTCATAGACTTTATATAATGAATATGAAATTTAGGTATATTTTTTTTCGGAAAATATTTGCACCATCGGTTACTATCGTAATCGTTAGTAAGGTAAGGAGACCCATTAACTAATACGAATTAAATATCTGCCAATGAAGCGTAATCAATAATTTTGCATAGCAAAATTATCATTCAGTCATTCCTCATTGGATGGAAGTAGCACAAAATAATGCAATAAAATAAATAATACTACCTTGCCACACGCGTAAAGAGATTTAACAATGACTTTACCCCTGTATTTTATATTATAGCCCCTTACTATATTGCAATAAATGAATGTATATAAATAAAATTTCCAAAACACTTTTGTGATTATCGAATATCAGTATTGGATCCTTATTTAAACCCACTGGCGTAATTATTTTATTCAGCTTAGTATTTATTACTTGTCCGTTTTCATGCCGCCAAATAATTAGACAAAAAAATATCATGTAATACCTAATTAAAAAAACAATTTGTCATGTATAACTTAATCGTAAATACGTGGGTCTATTACAATATAAAAAAAATATATGTATCACCAAAAACATAACCGAATTTTAAGAGCACATAATATAGATATTTTTAAAAGATTTAAAAAAAATTAAAAGTACATACTCACCGCCAAATTGATCACCTGCTTTAGCACAGTCTCGAAAATGTATCAAGCCAGCATAAATTGAGCACAACCACTACTTACGAATATAATTTAATAACTGACCATAACGGGAAAGAAAGCTACATTTACGTTTTCCTATCAGTTAAAGGATTAAGGCGCGGGGCCACTGCACGCGAAGCTCAGCGAAACTAATTTCCTTGAAAATTAGCTCCCATGTTATTATACGCGGACGCGGCAACTAAAGGTAAGCGAAGCGACAGTTAGGCTAGCGAAGAAAAAAAGCGTCCACGTAAGCATTACATAGGAACTAATTTTTCAAGGAAATTAGTTTCGCTGAGCTTAGCTTCGCTTCGCGTCCATGGCCCCGCGCCCTAAAGGCGCGGGGCCACTGCACGCGAAGCGAAGCTAAGCTAAACAGCGAAACTAATTTCCTTGAAAATTAGCTCCCATGTAATCTTACGCGGACGCGGCAACTAAAGCTAAGCGAAGCGAAGTTAGGCTAGCGAAGATGCGCGTATGATTACATGGGAGCCAATTTTCAAGGAAATTAGTTTCGCTGAGCTTCGCTTCGCTTCGCGTGCAGTGGCCCCGCACCTTTAGTCGAGTTCGAGGTTGACGCATTTGTAGGGGTACAAAAACTGCACGCTCTTTTTTGCGTCGGTTGCCTTGCAAGATTATAAGAAGGCTTTTTAATCCCAAATAGTATGAAATATTCATTGAAACATTTTGTTTATTTCTTTCCATTTGTTATTTTAAGAAGTTGTATCTATTTTTCTTTAGTATGCTTGCGGAAATGTGGTTTTAAAATAAAGTTTTAACTATTTGTTTTTGTGATATCAAAACTATGCAATAACTAACTAACAATTTATTGCATTTATATAAAACCCAATTTAACATATCTTTTCTCATTATACTTGCTGTTGTACTGAAAAAGTTGATTGACTCAGTTTAAGGATGGTTTAAGGCACATTATGACATATATACAATGAGAGAACAGCAGTCGATAAGAAAAAAGGTTCGTTAAGGAAAATATAGCCGAGTCGATGAGATCATCCGCATGCTTGAAACCTATGTACTTACATATGTATGTATATGTAAACATAGGCGAGCTCGGACGTTTTTGTCTTTTGATCTTTTTTGCGATTTCTTTCTAATAGCTGCATAATATTTGTATATAATAGTTTTAATACACACGCATATATTATTTTACTGGAATTAGCATTGCATTATGGTTGGTTTAACATGATTTAGATAAATTTTAGTGGTGGTGCACTTGCACAATAAATACAAATATTTTTTTGTTTAGTTACAAAATACATAATAAAATAATCGAAGCAATATTACTATATGCTAACATAAAATTTTCTTGAAAAGTTAAAAACGGAAGAAAATTCGTACACTACTTCCTATTTATTGTAATATTTTATTGCAACATGTTTCGGTCTAAATAACCATCATCAGGCAATAAACGTCACTCTTTGTTTTATATAAAATGATGTGTCGGAATAAATTATATACTATATATAAAACCGAAGAGAAAATACTTAAATTTGATAATACGACTTAAAATACAAACGAACAACAAATAACACATTAAAATGCAGGCAAAAGTTATCACACCAATCAAATATAACTAAACGGAAAACGAACCACGGACGTACAAAATCATTGGTAATTTCGTGTTTTAATGTTGAAGTTATTAAAAATAATTTCGGGAAATTTAAATTTTGCTACTAGAGTGAGTTTTTGCAACCGACTAAAACATGTTTTCATTTCAGATAAAGTACTTTTTCCGTTCACAGTATGCTAAAATATTACTAAAAAATGTTGTTCAGAATGAAAGTTAGGACGGTATATAAATTTTCAGTCACCGGCGTACTTTGATAAAAACCATTATTTGACAATTTCGTTTAGTAAAGTGTACAGTTTGCGTTCACATCGGCAATATGTTACTAAGAAAAAATGCTTAGAGCAAAAAATTACATAGAGTTCTCCAAATTTTAATACTGATTGGCCTATTTTGATAATCATGATTAGTTTTTCCGTCTATTATTAACTAATTAACTCCGTCATAATTATCAAAGTAGTCAGTTTGCCCTGACCAATTTTTCTTACTAACATATTTGCGTACTGTGAACGCAAATAGTACTTTACCTGAAACGAAATAGACAAACAACACATGAATTTTTGTGATGGTATCTTAGATTTTGCGACTTTGGCCTAAATGAGCGAATTACTCAAATACCTAATTAGAAACTTTTCATCAATCAATTCAATTCAGTTTTTTATAAGTAACTTTAATTACGAAACACAAAAAAAATTGATACTAAACAGAAAATAAAACAATAGTTTCAAAAATTTTTCAAAATGACATTAAGAAAAAATTACAAAGGCTATACTGTACTAAAATATGGTTGACGCTTCTTTAATTTCTTCTTATATTATTCAATTTAATTGTAATATATACGAATAATAGGCTTATGTACCATATACACAAAATAGCAAAAGAAAAGCAGTTAAAGACAATGGAATTTATACTCACCGTTAATCGAAGCGTTTCGCATCAAAGATAGCCTTAATAAAACTCTCTTAGAGCAATCAGGCAGTAGCATATCACATGTTTGTTTAAATTTCATCATTATAGTTTAATTATTTCACCTTTAACTAATCAAAAATTGTGGAGAACGGAAACCGACGCCGTCCGATTTTAAAATGCACGCTTGCTATGTTGAAAATCTACGATTATGATTGGATGTTCTTATAGTCGCACCATGCAGCGGATTACTTTTTTATTAACATGTGCAATAGGTGTAGATATGTTTTTCTACTGCTTTGAGTCACTTTAAATGCTTTACATGTTGTAGGTAATGTAAGTTACGATATATGTTCAAATAAATATTTTAGAAAATAAAAGTAAACTTGGAGTAATTTTATAGTCAGCAGCAAATAACTTGGGATATAAATATATACAATAGATATATATATCTACAAATAATTTTACTCAGGCATACCATAAAACAAAAAAAGCTATAAAATGATGAGGCTTAAACGAAAATAATAAAGGTGGCCCAATGTGGCCTAATTGTATTTTGTAATGTATAGTGTTCGTACGATATTTTATATACACACTTTTATTTGCCTGTTTAATATACTTATAATTTGAAATACCCGCGCATATACTTGTCAAGTATTTTTTAAATTGGTTTAAGGCTGGGCTATTTGTGGTGGGGAGAGGTTGTTAAACGTGACACTAGAAAGTGCTGGTCCCTAGAGTTTAATAGCAAAAATACGTGCGAAAAAGTAACGTCACTATTACGATAGATGGCATAATACAACCAGTTGCAGGTAATGATTAATAAGTTGCCTATACACGAGACATATTTGCAGAATAGCTTATATTTGTCAATATGTGTAAAATTTAAATATGTATTGTATAAGTGCAGATAGGTATCTAAAAATTAAAAATAAGTCCAAGCGTTGCCAGTATTATAAAGTCTACAGATATAAGTAACTGTCAAATATCATTATTATTAGATTTTATAATTTCACTGATAAATTCCAGTGACGTATTTCATGATAGCTTCATAAATAATATAAAAAAGTAAACTAAATAATCATCAGATATTCTAAAACTTAACAACGCAAAGCCTTAATTAATAATGGAAAAAATAATTCAATAAACATAAAATTTTAACTCCAACTACGTATGTATCGGCGATTGTAAATTCGACCGCTTACGAAAATTAGCATTAATCCCCTATGTAATCTCGGTCGGCGGGAAATTTTATAGCTATTGCAGTTTCAATATGTAAACGGGGTTGATATAGTATAAGTACAGGTTTTTAGTTTAACTTAACATAATATATACTATATACATAGTTGTCCACTTGGCATTCTTTCTTAAATATTACGTTTAATATTGATCTTATCAGAAAATGTTAAGATACATGTTTTATTCGGATGTTTCTTGTTCTATCTAAAAATATTATGAGAGAACAAACAACACAAACAAAATTATAATTAAAAAAAAACTGTTAGTAATAATAGATTTACCGAAACAATTTCATGTATCATGATCTTTTTTTTGTTAATATTTTCAATATTACTATTAGTAAGTAGCAGTAAATAAGTAAAATACAGTATTTATAATATGATAATAGCATACACATTCGGCAGTGAACATTTTATAATCGGGAATAAACGTATGCATTAAAAACCCACCGTAGTTGCCGAGTATTGTGAACCAACGCGCGCGAAGGGGATTGGGAGTACAAACTATCGGCGGTACGCTTTGGCAACGTGCTAGCAGTAATATTATAAAAAATCGCATTCAGTGATATCTTTCCATACCGGTATAGTATATCTGCGTTCACACGAGTTATCTTAAACCCACCTGTATGTATGTATCCCCTTGGCAAAATTTAAATTTCCCACAATTATTCTTAGTAACTTCAACATTGAAACACGAAATTACCAATGGTTTTGTATTAATTACTAGTTATTTTGATGTCTTTCTGTTGAAGTTACCAAAAAATAATTGTGGGAAATTGAAATTTTGTCAAGGGGTATGCAATGATGTCATCTGGTCTATCCTCGCATCTATTCCAGACGTAAATATTATATTACGTAAATACTTCAGTATAAACAAGAGAGTAAATAGCGAAATAGAGGCGAACTACGAATCATATGTTCAATAAAGCAGTATTAGTGAGTTACAGAGTATTATTATCAAATATAAAAAGAATTAATTAACATGTATAATGATTTTGTGCCATGAGAAAAAGCAATAGAAAGAATATCTTTTTTAAAAGGTAGCAATTTTTTCCAAGAGGTATGTTTTTTAGACTTTGTTAATATAAATAATTGCCAGTGGATTTATGTGTGATAAGTTATTTTATACGTCCACATTGAAAAAATTCTTATAAACTAAACGTTACACAGTCTTTGTAATCGAAGTAATGGCTTCAGCAAATTTATTTCAAATAATTATACTACAACCCCTAGATGTTATGCGACAAAAGTGCGCAAATTTTCGGCTAGTATTATATTCGTAGGATTTTTATTTTATAGTTTTCCGCGAAGAATTCAATATTAAAATTCTTAGAATTTGCGCACGCGCAATCGCTGGTAGATTAAAGCAGTTGTATCTTTCCTTATGTTTCCTAATGGCTTATTTTCCCTGTCATCTTTTTGAGAGTCGATCGTACAATCGAAAACGTCTAATATTAGTATACCTCCTTCAATAATGCCGAAATATGTAAATAATTAATATATTGTATGTATGTATATATGTCAAATTTTTACGGTAACAAAAACACCGTGCAAAGCAGTCGTCCTTCGTTCTTGCTTGGTGTTTACTTGGTTGCGTTTCTAGTTGGGTGCATATGAAAACTACGGAAACTACGTAACATGACAATGATACTTGATATTCCTCAATAATAATTTATTACTTTACGCCCTTGATACTTAAATAAATATTTTCATTATATATTTCACAAAATAGTACAATTCTTCCTACTAAATTAAAAACAAAATCACCCGCATTGCCATCTCTTGAGTAAGTGCCAAAGGTTTCGAGAGCCTTTCCAGGCCTTTCTACTTTTCTCAAACCATGTTGCAACTTCACACCGGTTGAATAAGGTTAAATATAGCTTTTCGGAAAACTAATAAGTTGTTTACAATTTGCTTAAAATTGCTATGATGTAGGAATTTAAGCTGTCCATGTGCTGGGTTGGGTTTAATTTTTTACAGTTTTCTCGCTTACACAACAAAATTATTTAATATGAATACCAGCAAATGGTGCACCTATTAATTTCTAATCGTTTGATCTTTTTATTCTTTATTAATTAACTTTTCTGAACGACAAAAGCTATTCCCAAACGAAATCACCTTCCCCCACCACAAATAGCCCAGCCTTAAAGTTTTAAGTTTATTGCGAAAACTTAATGAACAAAAAAATAAAAGTTACTAATTCCTGTCTGAACGATTACGAAAAGATACAAAAATAAAAGAATATGGATAAAACTACGTATAATTTGGATGTACCAAAAATATAAAATTTAGCTAATCAAAATGAAAATATTACATTGTACTAACATAGAAAAATGAAAAAAAAGTGTGTATTTTATATCCCTGGCCCATTATTAAAAAAAAAAAATCTTGCAAATAAAAGTGGAATCTGTCACATGAGAACCTATTGTGTAAACGACGGTTGAATGTATAATGAGAAATTGCACTTCTTTTTTATTTCGTTATTTTACGGGTACCGCCTAAACAGAAAAATTCAAATTTCCCGCGATTACTTTGAGTAACATGAAATTATCAACGGTTATGTATTTAAATTTTTGCTGTTTGGGCAGTGCTGCTAATATTCGGATGTTTATCCAATTTTCGGATAATTGCGTTTACCACTGGATAATTTGAATAAGAATTTTGAAGCGACTTCTGAAGTAGACTGAGTGTGCTTGGAATGGGTGTTCTAGTCTTATTCACGATACAAATAATACGGTGTGGTCGTTTTGAATCTCAAATTCGTCAAGGCCGGTCAGATGACGTCATTAAGGAGCGTATCGAAAACAATAAAATACATGTATGGTAAATAGCAAAATGTTAAAATCCAAATTATTCAAAACTACCAATTAATGTAATTCAACTGCAGCTTTGCTTTAAAAAAGCCTGTTTTAAGTTGAACTTTACTTTATCTATCTTGTCGCCATCTAGTAGCGCTCGTGTTTATTTCTACAATTGTAGCGAATTTCGTGTGTGTTTACAAAGTGTTTTCGTGATTTTTCTAGAAAATTGAATCGTGAAAACACCTTAACGCTTTTAAAATATGTTCCGTAACCCCGTCCGAATTTCCTAAACTTACCTTTCGCATTAACAAAATCCTCACGGTCAAAATCGATTTTAATACAATACCCACACAGCCAAATTTAAATTTCCCGCCAATATTTTTAGTAACTTCAACGTTCAAACATAAAATTACCTACTATTTTGTACTACATTGATAGTTATTTTAATGCCTTTACGTTGAAGTTACTAAAAATAGTGGCGGGAAGTTTAAATTTGGCTATTAGGGTAATAATTATATATGTGGCGCCATTTATGCTCCTATGTGACGTAACTTTCATATGCGCGTAAGCATACCGTCTTATTTGTACATACCGTGGTCTTATTATAGTTCTGTGATTTTTCTCTGTTCAATACAATGCCGTGTTTGGATTCTGCCACATTTAAAACGACGGCTGCCCGCGGACTGTTTTTCAAACACAAAGCGCGCATTGCAGTCTTCTCTCTTCGTTGGTTTAACTAATTTTTCATGTTAAAGAATTTTTATCCTTACATCATGAAGTCACATGGTTTATTAAAAAAAACATTTTTTTTTCTTCCTTTGATTCTTATGAAACGTATTTTTATGTTATTTTTTGTAACCAGTGATTCTAAGAGCGTCGGGGAACAGCTGATCGAGTCGATATGTGTCAAACATACCCCTTACCCAAGAGTGACAGCATATAGTGACAATATATGATATGATGACAGTGCACAATGCGCAACAGTTGGTTCGGTTCGAAATGTTTGTATCCGTCAGTTATGTATTTTTCTTCGTAGGCCAGTAGTTTTCCAAATAAAATGCTATTTGAAACATCATTTTTTAAAAACCTGGGTATTGTAATTAATCGCAACGATTACAGCATAGTTAATTTCTACTCACTACCGATCGTCTAAGAAAACTATACATAAACATGATAGAAGAAAACAACATAGATAATCAAACTAATCAAGAAAGCGAAAGTGCAGTTGATAAAGATGCGGTTATCCTCGAAAAAACTGAGGAAGAATGGGAGGACCTTTTAGGCAGTGGAAGTATTTTGAAAAGGGTTGTGCAAAAGGGAAAACCTGATAGCAGACCGCAAAGATTTCAGATTTGCACAATACATTATGAATCTAAACTAGAAGATGGTATCTTAGCTGAAAAGTGTAATAATTTTAATATACAAGTTGGAGATTGCGATGTAAGTTAACAGTAGATTATGCTTCATACGATTTAGTGTTAGTATGAGTTTTTAGGTTGTACAAGGTTTAGATATAGCAATAGGATTGATGAATGTTGGTGAGATATGTGAATTAAAAATTGAATCAAGGCTTGCATATGGGAACAAAGGATTACCTCCATTAATACCAGGTGATGCAAAATTATTTTATACTCTTGAATTAGTGTCAGTGAAAAATGAGGATGAACCTGAGAATCTTAGTGTGAGCCAAAGAAAAATCATGGGGTAAGATTTGTTATTTCCTGTTACAAAACATGGGATGACTATTGTTATAGGGAAATAGAAATCAAACATGGTCTAGTTCCTCACAAAATTCTTTAATAAGACACGACTGGTTTCGCTTTATGCGACCATCCTTCAAGATTCCTCCAAGAATTTAAAAGCAGTTAAAAATGGTCAAAGTTTAAAATTAAAATAACTTATTAATTCACAATGATGGGTGGTTTATATGAAAATCTACCAATATTGAATAATTCAAATTATTTTAAAAGGCTTTTTACCAGTAATTAATTTGTAACTACTTATTTTATACAGGTTGGTTCATTAACAATGACCAACAGATGAAAGTCAATGTGATTCTAAGATAAAAAATGATATTTGAATGTATTTTTTTAGTATGTTCTATCTTTTTTTGTTTCCATATTGATTTAGAAAAAAATATGCTTCTTCTCTTCTGGCCTCCTCAAATGAATTTATATTATATTATTATTATATTTAACTGCCTTAATAATAAATTAGGGTTTTAGAGTTGAGAAAGTGGGTTTTTGGTGGAGACAGTCGAAATACGCTATTTTCAACTAGTGTTTTAACCCAAACAGTTAATTAAAAAATTGGGAAGTGAATAGTGCAATTTTGCTAGGAAATTTGACTCATATGCTACTCATTTTGTAGTCAGAATTCCTTTTTTTTGTAATCAATTGCGTTAGAAGATAGAAGCACTGTTAAGAATAGTGTTTAAAATATCAATCTTCAATGCCTTTTTTTGTGATTCAGGGCTCCTAACATATATTTTTTTCTGTCTTGTCGACGCAAACGCAAATATTAACCAATTATATCTTAATTTACACCACTTTTACAGAATTTTAACCATTTATCACCATGACTTATAACTGAGCTTTGAGCACACCTCTAGTTCATTTCAAACAAAAAACTGGGCGAATATTAACCCTTTTCTTAACAAAATAAACTCAATACTACCAATTAGAACTAGTTTCGTTGAATTAGTTTCAATTTGTTGTCTTGTAATCTTTTTGGGAAGAAAGAAAAAATAAAACTCAAATGAAGTTTAACTGTTTTAATCCATTCGACCTGAAATCCAAAGAGATTACAAAACAATTAGAATTAAGGAAGACATAATGGAAAATATGTTTTGATGAAATGTATAATATATAAATACATTAATGATTTTCTGAGGAAGACAATAAAAAAATTGTCGAAACGTTAAAGAATGACTTAATTTAGTAAAATTTTTCATTAAATTGTTCAAAAAAAGCTGCTATCTTAAGAAAGGAAAAAACATAATGGAAAATATGTATACAAGTTTGAAGTTTAAGTCAATAGAATATTTTAGTAACGCCTTAACCGACATACTTTCTCTTATACTTTATGGATATAAAGTTCTACTTGAAATCTCTTTGCAAAGTTTGTGTATTTATCTATTTATGTTTACATCTATTAATTAGTTAAAATTGCCCTAATTCCTTTAATTGTATTCCAGCAACAAGAAACGTGAACGTGGTAATTGGTGGTACGGTAGAAATGAAAATACATTAGCAATACAATGTTATCGTCGCGCGCTGGATTATTTGGACGAATCAGAAAGCGGAATAAAACTAGGAGATTCCGATAATCAACAAGATGTATCTGACGGGGAGCTTCAGAGTTTACTCGAGGATAGATTGAGTGTTTGTAATAACATGGCAGCAGCACAAATTAAATTAGGTTTGTGCTTCCTAAATTAATCGTCTTCGGGTTCTCAAATATATTTTTTATATTTATATTTATATATAATATATTTTATTTTTTTTTTATATATATATAAAGGACTGTATGATGCAGCTTTAAACTCTTTGGAAACAGTTTTACGATGTCAGCCTCATAATGTGAAAGCTCTGTATAGGAAGGCAAAGGTATATTATTATAATAATTTTTACTTAGTTAGCAGACACATATGTGGATATAATGAATGAATATAAAGCATTATGAAGTTAAAAAGAAAAAGGAAAAATAGATATTAAACTGAAATTAATTTTGAGCCGGAAATAAACTAGAATTAATAAAAAATAAACAATCAATGCTAAAAAACATGTTTATAAACAAGAGTTGTAATACTAGAATTAAAATCTTTCCGTGCTACATAAAAACTGAAATAAAAAAGAAAAAACTAATATGAACATTAATCAGCTGGTGCTACTGAGTTTGTTGCTTTAGTTAAATAATTAATTTTACACTGGTATTCCTGAATACATCCTCTTCTTCCATCTATGGACTTTTCCGTTTTTCCTAGCGATTTATACTAGTGATAGGCTAATCAAATGAAAAAACGTTTGGTAACCGAATGCTGATTTGATTATTATTAGCAATAAATCTAGTTGGTTTTCTTTAGCGAATCCAATCGCTCACACCGCTAGAACAGAATCGAATCGGAATATACAGATGATCTGGTATTTTTACTCGGAAAGTAATGAAGATAAACAACTGCAGTAAAGTCATGTGGAGTAGGACGACGTTCTACACAAAATTTCCTCATAACACCCATGATGCGAATAGTTTTTCATCCTCTTTTCCCATCTTTTTTTTTTTTATTGGTGTGTAGTAGTGATTGTAAATTTATCGATTTTTTCATTTACCGGTAATTCGGCAAATGAATTTTTTTTTTCATGTGACATTAATGGGGATTCCCCAAAAAAAATAGGGTTAGAAGTTAGGCTAGAATAATACATATTTTGCACAATCTTGAGGCATAATGTTAGAATTTTGTAATAAATATTTGTATTTAATTATTTTAAAGAGTTGTTGTGAAATAAAAAAAAAAATAATTAAGGTTCAAATTTGAATGTTATTTTACAACAATGTTGCATTAATAGCCTTCTCTGAATGTGGTGTGTTGAAAATTGCTATTAATTTAAATACGTGAAATGTTGTTCTTATATATTATAATTTTTAAATATTAAAAATTGAGACATTTACTTACTTTTTAAGAAAAACGATTTTAAACTTTTAAAAATCTTAAAAAACTCCAGAGCACAAGTCACATATGCTAACTCAACTTTTTTCGAGAGATAAATAAAATCCACGCAAAAAAACCATAAAATGAGAGAATTGAAATTGCACTTGTTGACAAAGGCAGGTAGGAAAAGTGGGGTGTTTTGCTTCCTACCCTCCTAGCAACCATCCTAGCAACAAATGAACATTAATCTCGCTTCTCTTTGCGTTTTTTTTCGTTATTCATCTTGAGACTTATTTTCTTTTTTTTTTCAATTTTTTGCTTTTTTTGTTGAGAATTTTTTTAACTCGGTGGAATGGAGGTTATACGTTTCTAATCAAAATTTTTTTGTCAGTTTCTTTCCTATATTCTCTATTCTAGGGCATTACAGCGGCTCTCAATCTCAAAAATGTTTAAATTAAAATTTAACAAAAAACATCTCCCATAAAATTAATAATTGGGTATATTGTTACTCACACTTACCTGTTTTTTTTATTTTCAATGTCCCTTTAGACCTTTAAATATCTGTAAACACAACATTTCGTAGGATGGATTTTTTTATTTACCGAATTACCGGTAAATTTTTGTAATTTACCGGTAAATGTACCGATCGTTTTTTTGGTTAATTTACCGGTTAATCGGTATACAATCCTTAGTGTTTAGTGCAGCAGTTCGCTGAACTATCTGCCCTAATTCGCGAAATAGTGTATATGGCAGCATCACTCATTTGTAGTGCAGTATTTCTAGTTCTAGTACAGTACTACTGCAGCACTATAGCTGCACTAGTTCGGCTAAAAAGAAAAAAAGGTAAAAACTGCACACCAGTTCTTAGGTTTGTTCTTTTTAGCTGAACTATTGCTGCCCTAGTTCAGCATTAGAACTGTACCAGAACCAAAAAGAACAGAATTAGAACTAAGTTAGGAGAGCGGTGTTGCACTTTGCACTGTTAAAAAGAACGCATTAGGTAATAAACATGGCGCTCGATTCCGATTCATTCGATGAACATATTGTACTACCGCCACTAATTCATTATTAGACCACTTAGATGAAGGGAATGACGGTAATATATTATTTCATTGACAACCCACACAGCATATATTTAAAAATATTTTAAATATGCTAAAAAATATTTTAAACCTTAAAATGGTCTCAGGAAATTGACAATACAGTCTAAATACATGTATTTTAGATGATCACAATTGTTTACAAATTCTCCATCCGTTTTTTGGGTCCGTTCAAAGAATAGACCATGTAAAGATATCAAACTATGTAGAAAATATTATCTGCAATTATAATAAGATTGATCTTATTATGCATGTTCGCGTGTTACGAGAGAAAACACATGAATTAATTAATAAATTTATATAAAATTACAAATAATAAAGGTCAGCTGACATGCTGAACTAAAACTGCTGCCGCTGCACTACCTTTGGAGCTAGGGCAGATAATGCAGTGAACTGTTGCACTGAGTACCAATGTACTGCTAAAAAGAATGACCTGTCTGTCGACAATTGCACTATAAAGGACACTTTAGTGTACACTGCTTCAACTAGGACAGCCAATTCAGCGAAAACAAACAAACCTCTTGTGGCACACTCTAAATACTATCCTGAATGTGTGTACGGGTTTACAAACAATGTCAGTTATGTCGGGGCGAGTATTCGTTCACTTTGACGTGCGCAAGTTTCCGATTCAAATCGGGAATAGGTAAACAGTTGACCGAACTCCGAACTATCGCACAGAAACTTTTAATAAAAGACATATTATGAAAACGAAATACATCAAAGAACAGAAAATATTTAATAAAAATGCAGGGAGCATGCGTTGAGGGAGTTACTGGACGCAATCGCTAATTCCAGCACTTGAGCTTCTTTTCTAGCGAAAATATTTTCGCTTGAAAATAAGGCGACCGCTAGATCATCCAGCGATAATCGGCACACATTCAAATATGAATTTGTAAATACTAATTGTGATAATACAAACTTTTTATTGTTTTTTTTTTTTTTTTTTTTTTTTGATTAAAGTGATGAAGGATAAAGTGAAATGAAAACTATATAAGTCGCAGATACGTTAATATAAATATTATAACTACGGTTTTGCATCGATCGATATTACGGTGTTTTCCACGGAAGTGACTAGTCAGAAGTTTTCCGGCCTAAACAAATTCCTCAGTTTTAAAAAACTTGACACTACTTTTTTTCTAAAATTTTTTTTGCACTTCCGGTTAACCGGAAGTTGTCATGAATTTTGTTATTTTAAATAAAACACCCTATATATTATTATATTTTTGAATTTGCCATAAAATTCTATGACGACTACTACGATTTTTGTTAAAATTTTGATTTACATCGTCATATGTAATTGAGTGATTCTCACTAGGTTTAAGTGTCACAACTCTCCCATTTCAAAATTAACAAGTACTAACATTGTTTTACCAAAAAGTAATAAAAAAATTAATTAGAATTATACAGGGTGTTTAAAAATTAGTGGCATAGGAGTTACAGCGCTAGCGGTTATCGCTTCCAGCGCCGTAACTCTCTGAACGCAGCCATTGATTCGAACCGCAAGTCAGTGCATTTTTATTAAATATTTTCTATACATAAATCTAAGGACACCTAGTAATTACATCAAAGAATGTTGAGGTTGGTTATGATTTAGCAGGTATATTGATCCTATCTAGCTTTATTCCCTATCCTTTGAAAAGTTATGAAGTCGGGAACATGGCAACCTCTGGGTTGTGCCAGTGAAAGTCGCAGCTCTACAAAATCGGTAGAGTGATTTAATCTTGTAATTTTTTTTTTTCGGAAGAGTAAATAAATAAGAGTACTTCCTAATTTGTTTTATGTAATAAAAGTGCATTTACAATTTATTTCGCTATCTGTTTCGGTCTTTTTGACCTTCTTCAGGCAACTAGAAAGTTGGGTTAGGTAATTTTACAGATTATTTTTAATTAAAAGAACGGGGAGTGAATTTAATTAAATAATAATATGTAAAATTACTTAACCGAACTTTCTAGTTGCCTGAAGAAGGTCAAATAGACCGAAACCTGTAGGAATATAAATTGTATATCCAGTATTATTACATAACAAGTGCTCTTTCACCTAATTATGAAATACACTAAATCACAATTTTTTTTGTCTTGAATTTCCCCATAGTTCTTGTTTTTTCTCTTAGATATGTTTGCACATTTAATGAATCAAATTATTTGTGATTTAATTTTTACAAATTTTAATAATTTGTGATTAGTTCTATATTTTCACATTTTTGCTTGTATTTCATCTTTGAATCTTACAGTGTACCTAATTTCTCATTTTTTTTTGACCTCCTTTGCTCTATATTAAAAATTGTTTGAAGAAATGTTTCCAGTCGTGTGACAATTTTATTTTTTAAATGTTAATTTAATATTTGTTACTTAGGTCTATAGAGCTAAAAGTGAATATAATACAGCTTTGAAATTACTGCAAAAAGCAAACGAAGTTTCCCCTGATGATAACGAAATACAGAAGGAAATAAGTTCATTGAATCTGCTCATTAAAAAGCAGCGCGTTTCCGAAAAGGAATTAGCTCAAAGAATGTTTAATATGAAGGACAATGCTAATCAGAAAAAAGGGAATAAATTCGCCACTACAGTAAGGTTCACTGTTCGTATTTATTGTTGCTTTCGTTAATGATTTTTATTTTAGATACAGGCTGTAACAGTGTTTGGAGCTAGCATTGCAGTGGGATTACTTGGACTAGCTATGTACAAATACAAATACGCATAGTATAGTTTTTTGCACTGAAATTTGTTTTT
This sequence comes from Protaetia brevitarsis, assembly GCA_004143645.1. Classification (NCBI taxonomy): domain Eukaryota; kingdom Metazoa; phylum Arthropoda; class Insecta; order Coleoptera; family Scarabaeidae; genus Protaetia; species Protaetia brevitarsis. The sequence goes on along the minus strand of RXPK01000153.1, from coordinate 2,509,991 downwards.
GTGTCTATTCCCCATTATGTTATACAAAGTATGTTAAAAGTTCAGCATTCTATTTTTTACTTTTTATTTTGTTTTATATTCATCTTTATATGTGAGAAATTGTACAGTTTATAAAATAAAGAAGTTAATTAAAAAAGGAAGAGAGTCTCATGAAAACCAGGAAATTTACAAAAATCCAATAAATTTTATTATAATGCGCTGGCACAGTGAGAATGAAAAATGAAAAAAATACATGTTTAATCTTATCACACAACAAATTGCTTTAGAGTGACGTCGAGAAATTAAATTTAGTCAGTAGCATCTTCTTTTGACACGGCAATTGGTGATCGAGCAATTCATAGGAGCAATCAGCTATCACTACATCTTGGGCAGGACGGTCTCTTGAATCGGTCGATGTCTTTTCAATTTTACGTACAACATTCATACCACTGATTACTTTTCCAAAGACTACATGTCTGCCATCGAGCCAAGACGTTTTCTTAGTGGTAATGAAGAACTGGGAGCCATTAGTGTCTTTCCCCGCATTAGCCATGGACAACAGCCCGGCGCATAGTGTTTCAGTTTGAAATTCTCATCTTCGAATCTTTCACCATAGACTGCTTGGCGCCAATATCAAATAGCGTGAATAAAGTTTGAAAAACAGTTTTCTTTGAATACTACCTCCAGTGCCATCACCTTTGGTAAAATCTCCCGCCTTGTATCATGAAGTCCTTGATGACCCTGTGGATTTGCTGCCTTTGTAGCCTTCGCCCGGCGGGTTTTTTGACAAAGTTCAGCGAAATTCTTGCTGTCTTTGTACGTACGCCAAACAGTCCTATTTGGACGCTGCCGGCGGCTTCGCCCCGATGGTTATATCAAACGTTACCTAATAATCATATTTCTATGATACAGAAAGTGCTATTGTTTATGGCAACTTACGTTTTCAGTAACTTTTGGTCCTTTCTGGTCGTCGGCTAAAGTGAAAGGAATAGAACACGATATCAAAATATTAAAACTACATTTCTATTAGGCACAAACATTTCTATTAATGTCTTAAAAACGCTATTTTTAGATACACTATAAAACAAGATGCGTTACAACAAAGATCCCGTCATCAAATGATTATGATTTGCGGTGCATTGACTACGATTGGACAAAGGTAATCAAACTTGTTATTACCAACTTAATTTTTTTCTTGACACGTGATTGCTGTGATTGGTTGAGGAATTCTGTAGTTGTCCGAATAGATAATCATCAACATAATAAATACATAAAATTATCCCATCAAATACCATCATCTAATCTATTTTTTCAGTTAAAAGCTTTTAGAAATAGAAATTAACCAATTGATAAAGGGCAAACACAAGATAATCGTGACACTCCGCTTCATACAAAAATTTCCAATTAATTCTGAACAATTATATTAGTAATGCTTTGTCTAACATTCAAGTGCAGATCGAATTTAAGGCCGCTAGTTATAAAGAAATACTAGCATGAATTAAACGTGCAATAACAATTCTTAATTATGTTACTCAACTTTTAAAACATTTTTTTTATTTTGTTTATTGGCAAGTCCATATGTTTCGAATACTACTAACTTGACAAGTTTAAATTTCCACCATATATTTTGGGGTATTTTACAGCTTCGAGTGGCTCTTAAAAAAAATGTTGCGCGGCGGGAATTTCAAACACATGCTGTGATTATGCATTAAGATTGATATTAATCATATATCTTTTACAGTGCTAATACTCAGCTGTTTATATAGTTATTAGTTAAACTGGGAAACGCCATATGCTTTCCGATATTTGCATTGCTCATAAAGAAATTAACCACAATAACAGCATGCTTATAGTTCAGTCAGCTCTCTTTTTATGTGGTTTTAAATTATTGCGATAAAGAACATTGGGCTCTTGGGTATATATTTTTCATATTTTATTGGTAGACCTTATACAGATGTTTTTTATCGCAATCTTTTTTATGCGACTGCGACTTAGTATATAGATTATCCCCGCCGGTGTATGTGGTGTTGGCCTGGTGTATGTAGTATATCTAATGCATCTGTGGTATCTATCGCATAAAAGCCGATATGAAAACAGGATTGGATGTATGTGTACACACATGGATAAATAATTAAATTAAATTAGTAAATATTTCTGTATTGTAAAGAAATCAAAATGCATATATGCATAGTGAATAAGCATATTTATAATACCCTTCAACTTTCATGAATATCATCTATGCACAAAATAAGGGCCTATTCATTTTTCAATTCAAGAATATTATCTGGGTCATAATTCATCAAGATGTTTTTTCAAGTAATAGGAGTTGGTGCAATTTTATATAGTTTGGTGCATTCGATACTCTTCCTTTTAATAGATTGTGATTTAGAACTCGCTTTTTATAAAGTATTTGGAAGATCCCCAAGTAAGTATATGATAATTTTATATTATATAATTTTTTTATTCTATATGTGATAATATTGCAGAACGTTTGAAAGGAAAAGTAGTTTTTATCACGGGTGCTTCAAGTGGTATTGGTGAACACACTGCCATTGCACTTGCAAAACGTGGGGTGAAACTAGTTTTAGCTGCCCGAAGGAAGGATGAATTGGAAAGAGTTAAGCAAATCTGTATCGGTTAGTTTTTACAGTTTTTTGGAGAATTTTAGTAAATTGCACAAATGTATGAAAGCAAATTAATTAAATCTATAAATTGGTAGGAAGAATTGGATGCTGTAGACCACTAAATTAATTAAAATAAATCCACCAAAAACAAGTTTTAAAAGCGGTTACAAAATAATGATGATTTGAGGTTGGTAGCGCTTATTTCACTAGTTAGGAAATTATTGATACATCGGTTGGTAGTAGTGTTTTGGTTTGTTCATGATGGTTCTTATAGGTTTGTTCTTTTTAATTGAATTAGGGCTGCACTAGTGCAGTACTAGAACGGAAAAGAGCAGAACTAGAACTGAGTTAGGACAGCGCTGTTGCACTTTGCACTGTTAAAAAGAACGCTTTAGGTAATAAACATGGCGTTCTGTAATATTCAAGAATTTTTTTAATATCTGTGCGTTCGATTCCGATTCATTCGATTGTACTACCGCCACCAATTCATCAACTATTAGACCATTTAGATGAAGAGAATGACGGTAATATATTATTTAATTGACAACCCACACAGCACATATTTATTTGTTCAAAGAATAGAATACGTAAAGATATCAAACTATCTAGAAAATATTGTCTACAATTATATAATAACACTGATTTTATTATGCATTTTCGCATATCAAAAAAGAAAACATGAATTCATTAATAAATTTAGAATCTCAGAGATTTATTACAAATAATAATGGTGCTGAAACTGCTACCGCTGCACTACACTTTTGTGTACACTACTCGCACTAGTGCAGTCAGTTTAGCTAAAAAGAACAAACCTTATAGTATATTTCAATTTTTAAATTCTTACCATTTTACATTCTAAATTGTATATTTTTTCTAAATATCGTTGATAACATGTCATATTCAGTATATTTATTAACCTAAGCAGATTATAATGTATCTTCATTGTATTTTAATTTAATTCCTTTCGAAATGCGGCACGACCTTCGCAAAAAAAAAAAATCAGAAAATATTGAAGTATGATTAATACATTGATTGCCATGCGAAATTCCACATGGCCTCCAAGCCTGGCAGAGTGTGTGTTTTAGATACACTAGATTAGTTACTCTGTAAGCTATTATAAATTAATATGTTTCTATTCCAACATGAAATTGGTGATGAAATTAAATTTGTTTACTTGAATGACTTCAGTTGTGTTTTAGAGGTATCCAAAAGTCAATTAACTGATGAAGATGTACTTGTTCTACCAATGGACATCACAGATATTGAGTCTCATCAAAAGCATTTCGATTATGCAGTCCAACACTTTGGTGGGATCGATATTTTATTGAACAATGCAGGGAGATCACAACGAGCTATCTGGGAAGAAATTGAATTCACCGTAGATACGCAAATGTTTCAATTAAACGTATTCAGCGTAATAAACTTAACGCGTATCGCAGTTAACTATTTCAATAAGAAGGGTTCGGGTCATGTTGCCGTGTCGTCCAGCATAGCGGGTGTATTAGGCGCACCATATTCTGGAACTTATTCAGGAACAAAATTCGCATTACACGTATGTTACAAGTCTTTGTAAACACTTTCATCCTGAAATCTTGTATTTTATTTTTGCTAGGGTTATTATAACGCTTTAAGAACAGAGAAGGCCAACAGTAATCTCACAGTTACTTTATTGTGCCCTGGACCAACATTCACAAATTTTCTTGCTGAATCTTTTACAGATAAACCTGATGTGGTATGTGTTAGTACTTGTATTATAGGTTTGTTCGAACATGCAGTTCGCGAATGGTTCACGATCATGTGAACCAATCAGACAACGCATTCCAGTTTGCCAGAACTCCAATCTGTTCTCTGATTGGTTCACGTGATCACGAACCGTTCGCGAACTGCATGTTCGAACAGCCCTTATATAGGTGTTTCAGATTACTGGTTTATAGATAATATTATAAGCTGTGTTGGAAGAGCAGTCAGAAACTAGTCAGAGCCAGTCATACACTGTGAAGTCTGTCAGGAAACTGTTTCGGATTTCTCTGAGCAATGGAACCGTTTCGCAAACTGCTGTTCGAAAAAAACCTTATAGTTGTTTTATAAATCATCGGAGTGCGTTGTTGTTTTAGTTGTAAGGTTGCGGAGTAAAAAGAACAGAACTAGGAGAGAAAGATTTAAATTCTAGCAATATTTTTTATTGACTTCAACAGAAAGTATCAAAATAACTAATCGGTGCAATACATACATGTTTTAACTTGGTTGAAGTTACTAAAAATATTGCGGCAAAGTTATAATTTGTTTATTACATCATAATTCATAATCATCAGAATATGGTGTCGGAACGGAAGCGACTGATAAACGCATGACTGCTGAAAGGTCGGTGAGCTTTATGCTGTTGCTTTAGCGAACAAACTTCCCGAATCATGGATGCGCGTATTCCCGATTATTCCATTCACGTACATTGCTGTATATTTTCCACTTACATTCAGATGGTAACATATCTATCTACTTTATCCATATCAGCTTTAATAAAAAGAAATATTTTCAGTGCCATGAAGTTTTAGGTCCTAATTATTTGTTTAAACTTCGAGACAGCAAAGATGATGCTTCTTTAAAAAAGGTAGAGGTTGTATAATTTTTATTACTTCATTATTTTGTTTTTCATATTTATTTTTATTCATTTGTAAGTGTAAGCAATATCGTTTAAATATACAATTAAGACACATAATGAAGAATTTGTTTCAGGTTTTGAAATCTAGTTAGTGGTTGAGGCACTAATTTACCACTGCAGTTGTGATTACTCTGGTGTGGTGTCTAGTTAGAAATAAGGTTGGTATCTTGAGACGACATACTCTTTCATTTTAATAGTGTATGTTTTTTTTCCTTAATTTTCTGTAATAACAAAGTGACCTTATTATTGTGTTATACTTTACATCTATTTTATTGTCTCTTATTTAGTAGTGTACTATTTTTTCTAATATAAATTTTCTTTGGCGCTGTGGATATTATTTTTCCTATCATTTTAAGCTATAACTGACATAAAAAAATCGTTTTAAATCTATAACATCTGAAAATAGTAGTATCCATTTTCCCGGCTTTGATTTTAGGTGGGATATCTGGTACGTTCCTGTTATTCCGTAGTCGACAATTTTAATTTTAGTATAGGGAATCTTATATACCTATGCATAAAATGACGTTAGGCATGTGTGGGAGATGCGGTTATATGCCTGTTTCTATTTTAAAGCGGCGCGCTCTTTCCTACTCTCTGCTTTCCTATACTATAATTAAATTTGACGATTACAGAGTTATGCATATTAACGTTATCGAAACAGATTCGTATTTGATGATAGAGTACTCGAGTAATTGTAAGCGGTTTTAAAATCGAATCTTGAATAAATACTATTAGGTTCCTGATGCTCGATTTGGGTATCATGTGCTAGAACTTGGTATCCAGGTAACGTAGAACGGCTAGTACGCGAACAATTTTGAAAAAGACGGTTTTCGACGGCCCAACCCTATGTAATCATATGCTACATTACTGGATTAATAAAATCGTATGATATATTGTAAGTCGCAGTCGTGTTTTAAAAACAGATACAGTGTTCTTTTAGTTTGAAATGAAATGTCAACTAAATGCCAAATTTTTTCAATGCATAACATATTTTCAAATTTCCTTTCTTCTGTCAACAAATACGCTGAAACTGCTATTACAAAAATATATATTATATAAAATAGATGTTCATAAGATATTAAAGGCACCATTCGTTAAAATAATGACACGATTTTATAATGTGACTCAAGAAACTAGTTTTTAATAAACAATTACTTTATACTGTATATGGTAATATGCTCAGTCTGCCTGTCTAGCCTAAAGATGCTGAACACCAAAGCACAATCTTGCACCTATGATTCAATATTAATCACATATTGATATAAACGCCACATACACTTGATTATAATGATCTTTTACTAATAAAAAGCTAATCTTGCAAAACTAACTACACACTGAACTAACTTAAAGTGGAAGTTGAGAAAACTTTACCTTGAGATTCGGCGTAATTACTTGTTCGATTCATGTTTTCAACGATTTTATAATCTATTGGCACTGACAACTGACAAAATAATAATCAAGAAATGGCAGAGCAATTGTTAAAAAATAACAAACCAGTTCGTAAAAACTTTTATTTAATTGGTTGCTACTGGAAATGGTTAGAAATTAAGGAACCCGACCAAAAAAAAAAAACATTAAATGTGTATCATATCCATTAAACTCAATTTAAAATAATTTATTCATTCCAGGGTTTTTTGTTGCTTTATCTATACCTACGTACAGTTTTTAATTTATATGAATGAATGTATTAAAGTGTTAATACTTTATCGTTAAAAATGGGAGGTATGATTTAAATTATACTCATAAAATAGATGTTTTATTGGTTCTTGCGTAACAACAGAAAATCAAAAGTCCTCTTATATTCTGAGCTCGTATTTTAAATGATTCCTATTTTTATATAAATATATTCGTTTTTTGGTTTTACATATTGGCTAATCAAAGGTACAAAAAACTATAATTCTTATTTCATCAACTGAAGTGGGTGCTTTTGATATTATTAGGTCACATTTATAATGTGTGTAACACTCAATTGATATTTTTAAATATACTGGCTGTGATACTGGTATAGTAAATTTGTTTAATGACAAGTATGAACACATTTATATGTCAAAATTGAGTGCCTAAATAGTCAAATTCAAATTTCCCGCAATTATTTTCACTAACCTCAATAGAAAGAGATGAAATAAAAAAAATATTTAAACAAGAATTTATTAAACGAAACATACAATATTATAATTAATTAAATATATGAGGAATACTGATTACGTACACCAATAAAAGTAATGTTTAATCTGTGTCACGCGATCTCTTTTGTGGGCCAGATGTAGTTCTATACTCTTTAATTAAATGTAGATTAGCAAATACGTTCACTGCCCGCCTTTGAATGTGTGAATATAACTAACATGACTTATTTTAAATACACAGGAATTACTGGTCATCTTTTTTACTGGTTTTTAAAGGTGAAAAGCATATCGGAAATAAACATATCATTAGCCATTATACAGGCCAATTAGTTGATAGTTCGGAGTCTTATGTGGGATTTACTGTATATTGTAATATCTGTAGACTGTAACCATGAACATATTATGAATGCTTACAGACTTGCAGATAATCTTGCAGACGCTATAGATTTGCACAGAATTTCACTATTACTTTGTTTTCAATGTGATTCATTTAAATTTTTCTTAGATATCAGTTAATTTTAATTTTAGCATCGGAATCATGTTTGTTCAACAGTGTCTATAAAGAATTGATTAAAAAAAGTTTGATTGGTGGCAAAGCCACGTATGTCCTTCTCTTAAATTTTACAATAATATCCCTTCTAATATCCACTTTCCCTAAAAAGAATAAATAGAAAATTTTCCTAGGATTGGCAACGGTGCCGTGACAAACACGCGCCAAAACTAACGGTCTTTTCTCCACCTAAATTTCACTCTTGTTATTGGCAGCGGGAAATGCAAAAATTTAAATTTGAGTAGCAAAATAATTTGTAAGTTGATCGTTTTTTTTGCACTAGTTTGCTCCTATTGTATTTAATTTTACCATCATAAGTACATGCTAATAGGCGCTTTAATGTTTGTGCGCGTTGGTGGAATGTCAGGACTAAAAAAAAAATATACACATATACATATGTGCATACCTGAACCTAATTCTAAAATAACTGCTATCCATATATAGATAAAACGTAAATTTATTTTATCTAAGTAGTTATTTTATTACCTAGTTAGAAGTGATTTATAATCAGATATTACATTGGCAAATACAGAGTATAAAACGCGTGATATGTATGCGTATGCATATTTCATGTGGCATTCATGTGATTCTAACAATTCCGGACGTGCAGAACAATGTTCTAAAAAGCATCTTGTGGATAAAATACTATTATAAATGTGTGCTATTAAATACGCAAGTAAAGTTACATCAGTTTCATTAAACACTTGCTAAACACTCTCTCTGCAATATGAACTATATTGAGGAGGAATCTTACTGCGGCAATATAAATTATGAAATAATAGTTAATTAAATGCTGTAAGTACTAAATAATTTAATAGAAACCCTTCAATTTACTGATAATATCAAGTAACGTTAATCTAAGTCCGTAAGTTCAAGGAAAAGATAAAAAATCTTTGGCAAGTGCTGAAATCTATAAACAAAAGTGATTGACCTGCATCAGAAAAAAAACAGCTTAATTTTCTTTAACTGAACAACAAATGATTTTTACAATATTCATTCATTGGTTTTCTGTTTATGTCTTTAATTTATATATATTTAACTTAATACATTAGATAGTGATATTCAATTAGCATTTTGTGAAAAATTTGTAAAATCTATAGTAAGTTATATCTATATTTTTTTATAATCCTTAACAGAATTTCTCTTAGGATCTCTTAAGGGTAAAGTTATTTTTATAACTGGAGCGTCGAGTGGCATTGGCGAACATGTTGCCTTAAAACTTGGCTTGAAAATGGGGGTCAAATTAGTTTAACGCTCGCCGTGAAGCGGAATTGGAACGTGTCAAAAAGAATTGCTTAGGGTACAATTCCTTTTTTTTATTTAAGGCTCAAAACTAGTTTCTAATTTTAACGTAGCTATTTCAAATGGTTTATTGTCTGATAAGGACGTACTTGTAATACCAATGGATGTCACTGATACTAGAACATGAAAAACATTTTATTGAAGCGGATTAAATATTTTGATGCTGTCGATTTTAATTGAATAATGCCAGACGATTCTCAAAGAAAGCTATGTGGGAAGACATTGCTTTGGATGTATGAATAGGCAAATGTCTTGAATTGAATGTGTTTACGTTGTATTAATTTAACACGTGTAAGCTATTAAACACTTCAAAAAGAATGTGGCGTGGCCATTTAGTCGTAACATCCAGTGTAACAGCATAGTAGCATTTCCATTTTCAGCGACTTATTGGGGAACTTAAACATGCCCTTCTGTAAGTAATCCCAATTTAAAAATTTAAAAAAGAGTGTATTTCTATATGTGTAGGGATATTTTCAACATACTGAGGACAGAAAAACTTAAGGAAAATTATTAAATTACCCTTTTATGTCCTGGACCAACATTTACTAATTTCTTAGCAGCATGCTTTACTGATAAACCAGGAGAAGATGTGTCTATAAACTATGTTATAAAATAAAATGTGCAAAAATAATTAATATGAATTTCCTTTTAGAAATATGGCTTATCAACTAAACCAACAGATAAACGAATGACGGGAACTAGATGTGGTGAACTTTGCGCCATAGCTATTGCAAATGAATTAAATGAATCTTGGATGGGATGTCCACCGCTGATTTCATTTCTATTTATAGCGGTTTATTTTCCAAATTTGTTTAATTTGTAAGCAGAACGATTTACGTGGAAGTATTGATTTTATAATTTCTTTTTTAGGGCTTTAAGAGTTATGGGTGCAAATAAAGTCTTTCAGTTTCGGGATAGTGAAGACACATCGGCCAACATTGAAGAAAAACGATTGAAATAAGAATTAATGGAATATATTTTTGTAATTTCCTTTTTAACTATAAATAACTTTTAAATTAAATTATTCTCTTACAATTCTACTGCTGATTATGTTCTTTCCGTTTCTCCTTCCCACGAAGTATGGCAGCTTTAAAAACTTTACAATAGAATTGAATTGCTGCAGGTGAATCATCATTCGCTGGGACTGGGTATGTAATTAAATTCGGATTGCAATTCGAGTCTACAATGCCAATAGAAGGTATGCTCATTTTCGCTGCATCTCTTATACCGGTGTGTTGAGCAAGAACAGTGTTCAAAGTATTAAAAAATATACACAAATCAGGTAATCTGGTTGCTTCTCCAAATTGTTTATTTGCATTAGTAAAAATCCCACCACGCCAAAAACGTGTATGTGCAAACTCGCCACATTCCAAAGCAGTCTTTTCTACAATGTGAGAATTTTGTGCACCTCTTAGGAAAAAGAGTATGACACCATCTCTGTAGGCAATATGTGCTGTGATATTGAGAGCAAGTCGTAAATATTCTGCTGTTGTATCTAAATCAAATATAATATGACCTAGTCTACTACCATATACGTAGGGTAGCATTCGTTCATCTAACGAACCTTCTTTATGCCCATAATGCACTCTTGCATCAAATAAATCTCTGACGGTAAATAAATTTCTGACGTTGAAGTAATCAGGGTGTTTAAGATCAACCTTTTCTTGTTGAATGTTTGGTGCTACAAAAAAATATTTTAAACCATTTCTGCATCAAGTAGTGTTTTTAAAGAATTTACTTTCACTAGCTACTTCAATAGCTTGTGCAACTGTAGAATATTTTGGATATACTCTTGGTGTGATGTTCTTAAAAGCTAGTAAACGGATGCTGGCTATCATATTTCAATAGATTTTCTTTACAATCCCATAATATTCCTTCCTAACCAAGCAACCTAACCAATAAATTTCAAAGTGTCAAATTTAAGTGAGGTTAACTGTCAATGTACGATGTCGCCAACCTCATTTTTACCGCGATTCGCAGACTACAGCAAATAAAATTATCCTGTAAATTTTTATATAAATATATATTATGTATTATCATAAAACTATAATTTAAAAAAAATAATATAACGTGGAATATTATTTGTAAACCAACTATTTAAATTTGCAATCATTTCAATATAATTAATAAAATTCTCAATGTATATTATTTTTGTATAGTATCATCTCAATACTCATTTAACATCGATAAGTATGTTTTCCTTATATCAATATAAGAATATCACATTAAAAATATTACGCATATGCCATGATTTCAGCCGTTTGCAAATTTCACGAAACTAGTATTAGCGCCATCTACTGAGCCGCCATATTGCTCACACATAAACTCAACAATTAGTCATTTTAAATTTATAACGATATAGCTGTTCCAGAAATTTTATTTGTAAGGTTCTTCAGTTTAAATTCTACTAAAACTTATTTATGTACTTCTACTAGCAATTAATTTCAAAATTTAAACAGATGCAACACACGGTATCACAGAGCATTGCTTACAACACAAGATAAATTTCTATAGGTATACACATTACTGGAATTTTTGTGGCATGAAATGTTTATTTTTAGAGCTCTCGAAAGTTCTAGACACCATTGATTGAATTTGTTATCGAATCTATTACATATAAAGTTTCAGGAATTTAGTTTAGTTAATTTGATTACTAATTTGTGGGAATGCAAAGTCCCTATTCGCGCAGGTTTGTAGTCGTCGGTTTGTGGCAGCCATTTTGATATGTGTGTTGTGTATACACTGAGTACCTAATAGCATTTTTACGTTTCCCAACTAAAATATCCTTGCTGATTTATCATAAATGCAATTAAAACTATACCTGCGATTACAGTGATTAAATACGTGCCGGTAAAGTTTCATAATGTGTTTCTTCTTGAATTTTATCTACGATTGAAATTACGCGTTCGTTCAATGTAATTTGAAATTATTTGAGGGTTTTGAAGGGTATGTACTTACATTATAATACATTGCTTGATAGTTTCGTAAACGTTCCAGTTTCTCTTACAAGTGCAGTAGTAGTTATTCGAATTCTAATGTCAACACATAAATCAAAAGCTTGGTTATGATGCTTACTTACTAGGTGATTGTTTATTAGGATAGAAAAATGTCGGAGATAATTTACCCGGCAGGTTGCCGACCTATAACTGAGGATTTAGGTCCCGACGAATTGATTCGTCGGTTAAAAACATTAGCACACACCTTACAAGCAATGGGTCAAGATGATGGGGCTTATCAACAATATATACCATTAGCATTACACCTTGCTGAAGAACAGTTTCTATCGCACCCTTCGAGAGACGTCCAGTTACTAATCGCCTGTTGCATAGCTGATGTTCTTAGAGTTTATGCACCTGAGGCACCATATAAAGATACCGATCAAGTGAAAACAATATTTCTATTCTTGATTACGCAATTGTCTGGGTTGAAAGATCCGAAAGATGCAGCCTTCAAAAGATATTTTTATTTGTTGGAAAACTTGGCCTATGTGAAATCCTTTAACATGTGTTTCGACTTGGAGGATAGTCAGGAGATTTTCTGCGCCTTATTTCACCTTATGTTTAAGATTGTTAATGACGAGCATTCACCTCGGGTTAAAAGTTTTATGCTGGATGTGTTGTGCCCGGTAATAAGTGAAAGTGATAATGTCGGTAACGAACTTTTAGACATTATATTAATGAATATTGTGGAACCGAATAAAACTCAACGGAAAAACGCTTATTTACTCGCGAAGGAGTTAGTAGTTAAGACATCGGATACTTTGAAACCTTACATTCAGGGTTTCTTCAACCAAGTGCTTATATTGGGAAAAGAAGACAAGAATCTACAAATTTATACTAAAGTGTATGATTTAATTTACGAATTAAATCATATTTGCCCACAAGTTTTAACTGCCGTATTACCACAACTAGATTGCAAATTAAAAAGCTCTCAGGTAAACGAACGTCTGGGAGCTGTTGCATTACTGGCAAGAATGTTTAGTGAAAAAGATTCGGAATTAGCAAGGAGATACCCAACATTATGGAGAGCCTTCTTGGGACGTTTTAACGATATTTCAGTTTCCATTCGAATCAAATGCGTACAATATTCCATGCATTTCTTTTTGAATCACCCTGATCTAAGAAAAGATATTACTGAAACTTTAAAAATGAGACAGCATGATTCGGAGGAAAATGTCCGTTACGAAGTCGTGATGGCGATTGTCACAACGGCACGGAGAGATTTCCAAGTTGTTTCCGATTCAGAAGATTTACTCGAATTTGTAAAAGAAAGAACCTTAGATAAAAAGTTTAAGATTCGGAAAGAAGCAATGTCGGGTTTGGCATTGATTTATAGGAAACACTTAAGCGATGCAGATGTCCCAAATGCTACAAAGAAAGCCGTTACATGGATTAAAGACAAGATCTTAAATGGGTACTACATGGCTGGCATGGAAGACAGACTGCTAGTGGAAAAATTGTTAAACACCTGTCTTGTTCCCTATCAATTACCTGCTGCTGAAAGGATGAGGAAGTTGTATCACTTGCTGGGCACCGTAGACGATCATGCTACGAAAGCATTTATTGAGCTGCAGAAGAATCAATTATGTGTACGAAAACTTGTATTGGAGTGGCTAGAATTGCATAGGAGGAACTATACACCTGAAGTTCAAAAGGAAATTGCTATAAAAGTGCAAGCCCTATCTCGATGCTTGCCAGAACCAGTTAAAGCACACGAGTATCTAACGAAGTTCAGTAACCACATGAAGAAAGACCCGGCACTGTTGGAATCGATGGAAACAGTTGCTAGACCCTCCGTTAGTTGCCAGGAATGTTCATATGCAACTGCGGTTGTGTTGAAAAAACTCGGCCAGCCAGTTATGACCAACCTATACTATAATATTGTAAAAATGTTGTTGGAACGCGTAAGTTCAGTTATGGTAGATCATGAAGCTGTAAGGATATTAATCGGATATGTGGAAGACTGTTTACGGGGAGGTAATACAATAGAAGAAGTTGGATTGCACCCAGCAACAGCCGGAGATAGAGGATTGAAATTATTAGTGATGCTGAGTTGCGTCTTTGCACCACATTTTCACCATCAAGATATATTGGAACAGCTTGTGGAATTGCTACACTTAGAAGATCCATCAGTAGCACCATTGGTATTGTCTGTATTTACCTTCTTGGGAAAATATAAATGCTTATGTAAGTATCTCTATAAAGAGGATTATCGCAGAAGTACTGATATGATTTAAAGATGGTAGAAGATTACAAAATCGAAATTATTTTATTTATAAATTACTCTAAAATGTGCTTTAGATTGTTTCATTTTCTCAACATCCATCAATACACATGTTGATAATCTATGAAATTTGCCAAGACTTTATCAACGTCTTTGATTTTTTTTTTCTGTGGGAATTTCTCTGTAGATTTCTTTTAGAATTGCTTAACCCATTAACCGCTAGTGTTACGAAAAGCCTGTTTTTTGAAAATATTTTTAAATGTATAAGCATCAACAAAAACTTAATTAGTTCTCTACAAAAATTAAAGTATTTAAAACCTTTAGTTTTGGTGATTTAGAGGTTAATGATGTATATTTCCCAGGTTAAAATCAGCCATCTTCTCTTTCTTCTTTCTAGAAGTTTGTATTGAATTAGCTCGTAGAGATTGCTACCATTTCTCGGTCAAAAACTGAATGCTTTCTTTTAACGTCAACAGATTCATTCAATGTATTTTTTTTTCTTTCTTATATTCAGAAATGTTTTCCATATATTTAACGGCGTTAATTAGACCATGCTAAAACGTAATTACT
The DNA here is from genome assembly GCA_004143645.1 of Protaetia brevitarsis. Classification (NCBI taxonomy): domain Eukaryota; kingdom Metazoa; phylum Arthropoda; class Insecta; order Coleoptera; family Scarabaeidae; genus Protaetia; species Protaetia brevitarsis. The sequence goes on along the minus strand of RXPK01000153.1, from coordinate 2,494,964 downwards.
TCACTAAAAAAATCATTGTTTTTAGACTTTTTTAGTGAAGTAATTGCGTTTTAGCATTGTGTAGTAAGTTAATGCTGTTAAAATAATCTCATTCTTAAGTATCTTTTAAACCGGGTTGATAAATTTCACTGAAAGAATGATAAAAATATGATTCGCCCGTGAATCAATTTTGAAGTATTTAGAACTAAATATATTTATCAATCGCGACCGAATTGTATTTTAATCTACAATACAAAGTGTTCTCTCAACCCTTGTATTGTGGATTTAAAACTAACAATAAAACAAAAAAATAACTAAAATGTTCCCGCATCCAGATAATGTATATGTATATTTATTCATAATTAAATGTTTATTGTTTACTATGTTTATATTAATCTACTGCTGGTTAGCAAATCTTTGTAGCGATTATTATTCTCAACAGTCATTGCAGATTATCCTAATTCATTTGTTAAGATATCACTGTATTTTTGCTTAGTGACGTTCTAATGTTTTTAATGCCTTTCCTCTTCTAGTTCTCACATTGTAGGAAACATATATTGCTACATCGAACTTTTACCCATTCCAATCTCTAAACAAAAATAAATTCACCTTGAATTAAATAAGTTTGTATCAGACAATAAAGGGAGAATTTGTGCAAGCATGATTCACCCCTGTTTCTTGTATTACATGAGCCAAAACGTCTTAAAAGCAGTGTTCTATAAATAAGACAATAATGTGAAACACTTTTTAAAGTAACTATATTTTTTTTTACACTGTTTTAAAATGATCCTAGCCTGTTTATGTTTGAAAATAAGTGTGTTTTGTTTATCTTCACATTTATTTACAATGTTATTCCCATCGAAAAAAGATACAAAGATAGTCAATATTTTATCTATATCCGTGATTTCGAATTTTTGCAAGAAATCTCAAATAATCTCAACTCTCTAGAGATATTTTTGCTAAAAAAAAACTCTATTCTTTTTAATCGACTCACTTTGAGATTTAACTAAGATCTTTACCTTCCCCTTATCATTAGCCTACAATCCCGCGAGGGTGTGCAGTAGTGAGTGTAAAAACTCACTTAGATGGGAGGGATACCAATAACGAGTATAACTTCGTTTTTCGTTTATTAATTATGATTGGAAAGCATTTGAAACGTGTTTTATTTCAATTTGATTTTACATATTACCAAATACAATATAAATACTAGTATTATATTTGATATTACGAAGTTTGAGCTCCCTATGTCTACAAACGACTGTAAAATGAACAATTATTAAATTTTCTATATACATTTCTACAGGACAAGGTTTAATGTGGATGAAAATTTTGAGGTAGCTTTGACTGCTTTCCATGTCTGACATAACCTAAACAAACACATCTTACTAGTGATGGACATAATCGAATGACGAAAAAGGCATCATTCGATTATTGACGATCATTCCATAGTTCAATTATGAAGTTTGAATTATGAATGATCATTCGATTATGAGTGATAATCGATTATAAATGATTTATATGAACGATAATCGATTATGAACTATAGGAATTATCGTGGTGTTCGATGATTGTAATAAGCATATATATAAGAATTGGGAGGAAAAGGAAATATGAGAACCTAAAAAAAAGTTATTATACCTATAAGAATTGTGAAAAAATAGGAAACAAGGCCCTAAAAAACCTACAACCATTTTCTTCCAATGAGTTCTTAGAGAGGTAAATGAAACGAAAGGAGTTGTAAAAAGAATGCTACTACCAGAAATATTTAAATACTGTTTAAACATGGAGTAAACCAGTTATTAAAATATTAATGTGAATTTACTTAATCGACGTTGGCAGTGTTTAATTAATTTATTTTTGCGTTTTGAGTGTTTGGGTCTTATGGAGAAACAAATTATTTCATTTTGTTTTCATTTAAATCATCAATAAATGTAATCAAAAGCAAACCTAAAAACTCCATACACCATTTAAAAAAATAGTTTTCATTTTGTATTCTTCCACCATTTTTTATATTTTTTAATCACTTCTAGGTACCTTTTTGCTGTTACAATTCTGTTTTACATCAGTATTTATTAAATTTCAGATGAACAGTTTCCAGAATTGATGGAAAGTTTAGCTCCAATATGTAAGAACTTTGCAGAAACTGGCACGCCTAAGCAAGCCAAGGGGGCGATACGATGTATCTTTGTAAACATGCCTGACCTTCACGATACCCTATTTCCTGCAATTTTAGAGACTGCCAAGGCGAACCTGTGCCCCGAATCGCCACACTACAGGACTGCGATAGTCACTTTGGGACATATAGCCTTCAATGTACCTGAGAAGTGTAAAGTCCAAATTAAGAATATCGTCTCTAGAAAGGTATATTAATCCTTTTCTTCTTTGTAAGAAGATTTTTATTTTATTCGTTTTTTTTTTGCAGATTGTAAAAGAATTATTGGTAAAAGAAGCGAGGCAAACTGAGAATAATAATCACGATACTGAAATGTGGTGCGCCGAAGACGAACTTCCCGAAGAAACGCGATGTAAAATCGAGGGATTAAAGGCGATGGCGCGGTGGTTATTGGGTCTGAAGCAGGACACCGCCTCCGCGCAGAAGACCTTCAGAATGCTGAACGCGTTCATTTCACACAAAGGCGACTTGCTGCAATCCGGCCGCTTGTCCCAAGCGGAAATGTCATGGTTGAGGCTGTCGGCCGGCTGTGCTATGTTGAAGGTGTGCGAACAGAAGGGAGTCGGCGATCAATACACCGCCGAACAGTTTTACAATCTGTCGCAATTGATGATGGACGAGGTGAAGCAAGTTAGAGAAATCTTCGCGCTGAAACTTCACAAGGGTCTCGGCCGCGGTTTACCGAACAAGTGTCTTCCTCTCGACTTCATGGGTTATTACGCGCTTGCCGGCAAGGAACCGGACGATAGGCTGCGCACTACGATCCGCAATTACATGATCGCCGACATCAATAAGAGGCGAGATTACGTGAAGACGCTCACGATGGGCGCCGGGCAAGCGGATAAAGCCATGAGTCAGTTGCCTCATATATTGCCTGATTACATGTTGGCCTTTGCTGTACCTGTACTAGCTCACGATATCTGTTTCTCCAGATGGGACGATATACCGGACTTAACCCGCGCTAAACAATGTTTATGGTTCATATTGGAACCGCTCGTCACGAAAAACGAATATTTCAGCTATGGTTTTTATAAAAACCTAATAGAACGGATGAAGAACCACAAAGACGCCTTACGACCAGATGATGATTCTATAAATTATGTAAATGAAATTAAAAAAAATCTTTCCAATTTATTTTTATTATTTTTTTTCAGAAAATATGGGCCTTATGTGATTTAACCTCTGGCCTTCTTTTAACGAAAACCGTTAATTACGATTTGAAAGATTTTCCATCCGAAACTAGAATACCGACAATGTATTTTGCGCCACAGTCCGATTTTATGAACACCCGGGTATTTTTACCGCCCGAATTGCAGTATCAGCCCAATAAGAAAACTGGTATCACTTTAACGATGTTGAATTCCGATCGACAGAAGAAGCTAAAATCTAAAATTCACGCCGAAGCCTGCGGCCCCTTGGGAACAGATATAAAGGTACAAAATATTCGTATTCATATTAGATAAATTTATTTGTTTTCAGTAGAAAGAATTTTGTTTCATATTTTATTGCGTGTCGATTTATATATATATCAAATTTTACAATTTTTAACATCGAGATTTTTGGGAAATAAAATTCTTTCTGCTTTACAAATTGATTATAGACTAACACATGTACTTTTTTCATATGTAGCTTACTACTAGGGGAATTGATGCCCAGGTATGTGTGTTTGTCAATACTTTACTATCTAATTTAACATTAATTATTTAAGAAAAATTTGGTTTCGGTAATAATTATTTCATGCAAGGTGTGTATAAATCACGTGTGCCACAACATTCTGCTTTGAACTCTTAGATAATGAAATATTCATATCAGAACTTGCTCTTTTACATTTATAGCTAAAAATAAGTGTTTTTGTATGATATCGGTTGAAAAAGAGCAGTATTTCTAGTTATTACGTTAAAGTGTGTCATGAGTGGGGGTTCGTGTTGCCTACCGATTTTCTAAGAGCTGACAAAACACAAGTATGTGCAAACGTTGTAAAACGGAATCCCTATCTTGACTATTTCAAATGGATAATCTACTATTACAATATAAGATAGTCAATAATTATTTAGAATAAAAAAAACACGTAAATTTGATTTCTTCTTTATATTTTTTTCTTGTATATTTTTAGCCTCAAATGTATTTTTTTGATATTGTGCATTTAAAATATTTATTCAGACATGCAGATTTTCTTTTTATATTCGTTCACAAAAAACTTTTTGTGAGTTTTACCGTGTTATTCGGGCACCTCTTGTATATTGGAATAAAATATTATGTATTTATTTATTGCAGAATAAAATGTAATAATATATTTTTATGTCGCTAATCTAATCCAAAAAGAAATATATTAGACTGATCATAGCAAAAAAAATCAAAGTAGGTAAATAAATTTTACTAAATTATGTATGTAAAAAAGTACAGTATGGAATATATGTAATGAAACGTACCTACAAAAGTGACAAAGTAAACATGCTACAGACAATATATAAGTACTGTCGCATGTTTTGTTTAGCATATCCAAAATAAAAGTATTCTAACTCTAGAAATTTATAAACAAAAATATCGAAAGATATTTTTTTCTGTAATATTACAGCCAGTTAAAATTTAAAACAAATTATGTTAAGTTTATTGTTGTCGAAGATGGCACTATGCTATTTTTTGTAAATTAAAGTTTCAATACGATTTTTTACGATAAAAAAATATTCTAAAACAATTCTGGAAAAAGAATTTTGATAAACTATTTTAGGTTATTGTATATATAGAGTTCTAGACTAACTCACCGACCACAGAATCAAATGTCATTTTAAACTTTATGGAAGTACAAACAAACCAGCATAATATTTGCTTAAACAATTTTAGTATTGATTGCAAGCTTTTTACAGTAAGAAATTAACAAATTAATGTATTTCTGCTAATAACTGTAATAATTAAGAAGAATTTTTCCCAAGAAAAATTATATAATTCTAATTTTTATTACAGTTATTAGCAGAAATACATTAATTTGTTCTTTTTTTTTTACAGTTTTACCAACAAATGAGATAATCCTTCGTTTCCGTGTGTTTCTTGCAAGCTAATAAATAAGTGTAGTATATCCGTGAAAAACATTAGTTTCTGAGTAAAAATAAAAATTTCGAGCTTTTCCCATAAAGATAAGCACACTCTTGGATCTCCTTTACTAGAAATATGTACAGTCCGTTTCTAATTAAATGAGAATTCCAGGAAATTTCCTTAGCGTCTATATTTAAAGTAGCCACTGTTCTGTATGTAATTTAATGAAATTATTGGTATTTTATTACGCTACAAGGTTACATCATTTTAAAGTCGGAATATACTTATTTTATAATAATAATTTATTTAATTAGAAGTAAACTGAATATAGATCCCAAAAGAGTTTGTTTCATATTCTTTTAGTACAATTACTTGTTTTTAATTTTTTTTTTTAGTTTTTATTTGTACAGCTCCTACCAAAAAAAGGTTAACGACCTGCACGAAAATATCGGCAGTAAGCCCACTTAGGACGAACTGTAGCTTTACAATAGCTATTGAATAAAGCACTATATTGTATTCTATTATACAATGGCCGTATTAAAGCTGCAGGTCGTCCTAAGTGGGCTTACTGCCGATATTTTCGTGTAGGTCGTTAACTTTCTTTTGGTAGGAGCTGTACATGAAATAAAAGGAAACATTACAACCTAGTAAATGAGCATATTAACAGCCATAGTATAACATTATTATAAATTTGAATTATATCTGTTCACTTTTTTTTATTGTTTGTTTTTAATTACGTCCTATTCCTTCAGTTTTACTACTGTTTGGTTATTTATTTCATTAATTTATTATTATTTCTTGTTAAAAACGAGTCAATTATATTTTGGAATTGTAGGAGTCTTACTTCCACTGAAAATTGCACTCGAATTGAGGACTATAAGTTTTACGTATTAGGATTTTCGGCTAAAGAGTTGAAACTAATATCCTGGTGCGGCGTAGCGTTTTCGTCGATTTATGCACACCTGTGTATCACTTCTCTTATGCAAGTTTTCACATATTCTTTTTAGAGATAAGACTCGATTATATAAATACTTTGCTTTCCTATATTAACAGTGTATGAATGAGATTACATAGATTGATATATTATTTTTGTATTACATATTTCTGAAAGTGTTTAGGTCAAGATACAAGATATAGGTATACTGCATTACAGAAGCTGAATGAATTAATCATTAGTTTTTGAGCATAGTTATTAATTGAATTTGTGTAGTGTAGAGTGTACCACTACGAGACAGTAGAGTATTACTTGCACCCCGTGCGCGGCTTCCGTTCTTTTATAGCTTTCACTCAATCTATTTTTTCTTTCTTATTTACTTGAAAGTTTATTAGGGTACTGTGTGTGATACCAGCGATATTTTGGAGTATGTGAGTAGTCAATTAAAAAGTGAAAATAAGTTATTCTTCCATTTTCACATCTTGGTTTAACTTTAATTTATTAGTTGCATTTAATATTTTAACATGTTCAAAAGTAGAAGGAAACGCAAAATTTGAAATTTCATACTGTTAGAACTACAATTATACTACGGGCAAATATAATAACCTTTTTCGCCAGACAGTTGTACGGATCACTTGTTCCTTAACAATTAACTTTTTTTTGTATAAGAAGTTGAACTTAGTATCAAACTTTTAACGGTTGTTATCCAACTTCGGGAAAATCAAGAAGTGACGGCTTCTATCAGATGTGCTCGAATAATTGTATTTTTGCGTGGGTTGCATTAAAGCTTAAGTTTCTTCTCATTATAACTAAATAATGAATGCAAATGTTTAAATTACTTTTTTAGTTCTTATAAAATATTATTTTTGTTTATTTACAACACTTGTAGCGTTCCTTTTAACACAAATCTCAGTTCAATTCATCTCACTTGCTGAGACTCAGTTAAATGCGCATTCCATTAGTTTGATCTAAGTTCAGCGACGTCAGTAAGTGAGATTTTACACCTCGCAAAAAGCATGTGCAAATGCACTGAATCTGACTCAATGAAATGGTGGGGGCATTTATACTTGAAAAGCCAATTTGTTGAAATTTGATGTTAATTGTGGCCGGGAGAATCAAAAAAAGAAAAATAATACAAATATACGAATTCGTGATGCATTTGCATAATTTCGAGAAATTCAAATTGTTGTACACTTATTCAAGAAAAGAATCACTAAAGAAAGATTGCCTTAAACAAAGGATTTTACGAAATCTTAAGAAAGTAGCCAACGCTCTTGTTTATACCCCAGTCGACAAATTTCAATTTTAGTATAGGGATCTTGTACTATGCGTAAAATGACCCTGTAATACGCGCCGATGCGAATATTGAAAGGATATTGGGCGTTAGGCATGTGGTGGGAGCTACGGCTGTATGTCTGTTTCTACTTTAAGGCACTCTTTCCTACTCTCTGCTTTCCTATACTATTATTAAATTTTGACGATTATGGTATAACATTTACAAAAAGTTATATAAGGAATGCAATGCGAAAAACAAAGAAAGAAATGAAAGAAAATCAAGATAACCTGGTGCAAGTGCCAACATGAAAAATCGGTAACACACTAAAAAATTCTGCTGGTGCCTATCGCCTATCTGAGGTAAAGCCGTTCCTCTTAGGAAGTGAGGCAGCTAAGTATGTAGTGAGTAGCTGAGCTCTATCTCACTTCACTTTAACTGAGGCAAAAATATGGCAAGTATTGACATAAAATAATAACTATGACACTTAACAGCTATATGGGTACAGTGTTACAATGCCCAAATTGACACGAAGTAGGAAAAGTATTGAGTATATCATAAATACCAGTGAAGTTATAAAGATGCCAGAGTTTAGGACAAAATAGTTTTCCTTAAAAATCAAAGGAAATATTGAAAAAGGTACCAACCCTTAAAAATTTTGAAACAATCTTAATAGTATGTACCGTGAATCGAACCGCAGCAACCGTGGTTACGGTGACCTCCGTTTTTGCGTACCGTAAATCACCTGTTCCTGAAAATTTGTAATTCACGGAACGCGGTTACTGAAAATGGTGAGTTACGGTTGCAACCGCAGTTACCAGAATTAGAAGTTGGTTTGTTGCGGTGAGTATCGTTATTACAGGTATCTACAGGTACCTAATCTGTTATGGTTATGTTGTGTTGTATATTCTGTTCCGTGAATAACCGTATTTTCAGGGAACCTGTAACTACCAGACATTAACCGAAACCACGGTAGCGGTTACTTCAAATCATTCGCGGTACATAGCCTAAATGTTATCCTGAATTACTCGTAATTAACGTGTAAAATCAATGGCTCTATCGCGATTTCATTAAAATACTTTATGTACTGAAAATAAGGTGTAATGAAAAGTAATACTGCATCCCTTGATAAAGTGTAACACTGTTCCTACTATCCACAGGAACATTTAAGTAATGGAGATGGTATTTTCATTTTAAATAAAAAAAAAGTTTTCTGCTTTTATTTAAATACAATGTCAGTAGTGTGATCATGGGAGTGGTAATTACACAAAAAAAGGAAAAAAAATAAGGATGAGTGTTTGTCTTTAAATGTAACATTTTGATTTACAAGTATGTTTCCCTGGCCCCTTGGGGGGCGGAAAGAGAGGGGGTTGAAGGGAACGGAGTAAATGCTTCCTTCCCTCCTCTCCCCTTGTGTACGCGCCTGGCCACACATGATGCTTTAAAACAATTAATTGCACATTCAATTATACGTATCAACTTGAAACCTACAAAGTTAAAACAGGAACTCGGAATGTAATAGTGTACCCAGCTTTTCCTTGCAGTTGAAAAGTGGAGATTACAACATTTTCATTGTTTAGTTAGGTAGATTGCTTTTAACTCTTTCACTACTCAAGACGAGTATACTGGGAAGCGACAAATGGCAAATGCATACGAGTGAAATTGTTAATCACATTTAGTTGCCCTTTTAATTTTTGAATTCAAAGGGTTCTTGTATGTTCCGGTTGTTTTAGCATACTTTATCTTTCTTCCTCTATACTAAATATATATTCTTGTAATTTTAGTACGTAAGGACTGACTAATGTTACGTTGTCCTGTAACTAGATGCAGATCTGTTGGGCAAATATATCTATATTATTCTCGTTATTATTAACTTAACACTTTGACGTTCTTGAACACAATAATTTGTTATTTATTATTGTTTGAGCATGGGGTCTCTCCTTTGGATTGGTTTGTTAAAATACGTAATTCTTTTCAGCCATCAGAAGCATCCGAAACAAAAATACAACTGCCTGGATTAGAAGATGTCCTAGATGAGCCGCCGCCGAAGAGACTACGAGAACACATAAAAATCGACGTAGACAAGTGACCAAATGTAAATACTATCTTTAGTGCGAACTATTAAGTTTATTCTAAATGTCAGTATATTTTTATAATTTACTATTGTTTGAAGATGGATACAAAAACATGAAACAACAAAGGACACTTTGTGAATTAAAAGTGAAAAATTGCAAAAATCGTTTATTTCTCTTTTTAAGATGTTCCGTTTTGTAAGCAACAGTGCCCTCTTGTCGTTTTTTAATGCTACCTATATACCTGAAACGTTTTCCCCCCCTTGCTGAATTTTGGACTGCGTTTTCGACACTATACGGTTGATTTTTAGAAGTTGAGTTAATTATTTATAGTTTACAAAGTTGAAAATTGTAATTTGCTCCTTTTTTATTTATTTTAATTTACGTAATTATCTTATTTAACGGTAATCATCAGTTTAATATATATACGGCGACAAGAATGCCTGTAAAACGTATAAACTAAACACTGTTCATCATTAAATAATAAATTGTGGCGAATTTGCAGAGCGGCCGTGTCTGAGAAAAAAGATTAATATCATTGTTAACGATATAGAACTTAGTATTCGACTATACAACACAAACACATTCTGGTAAAATTACTTTAATCTTTTATAACATTTATTACTACTTTTAGAGAAATAAAGATATTTTACAAATTTATGAATGTTTTAGATTTATTATTCTTTGATCGTTTACAGTAGGTCCGAGGGGACGGTTAAAGAGAGAGGGCCAAAACCAAAATAACAAGCGTTTTTGTTCAAGTTTATTGTCCACAGGAAAGGGAAATAACGAAAAATTTTGAAATACACGTTTAAATGAAAGACATACGGAATTTATTAATTATTTTATTTTGTATTGTCTTTGCTGATAAAATGATCAAAATAGATTTGCTTCCGTTTTTCAAGTTCATGCTGAAAAATAAGATTTAAAGTTAGCTATTTTTTATATTTATTATTACTAAATGATATAGCCAGTACGTTGGATCATTTTAATTGCATATGACGACCTAAAATTCAAATTTGAGCCGTTTATTTGACAAAAGCTACAGTATATGATTGTCCGACCGATGATTGTTTTTCTTATTACAACTCTAATTCTTATTTTAGAAAAAATGGATTTAAAAAATTTGTAAACTCAATGTTACTTAACCTGAAAATATTTTTGACTATATGTCAATGTCTAATATTATTATACTATAATGTTCCAGAACTAGCCGCATGCTTACTCCGTTATCGTCGTATCATCTTTTGTAGTTTGCTCTTTTGTATAGATAGATTTCTTTGCATAGTCCCTACAAAAAGAAATCGCCGAAAAGATATTATATATACAGGGAATGGTACTGAATATCCTCAGTTACTGTAAAAAAAAAAGACTTCAAAATGAATGAAACTTTATTAGATCTATTTAAAATCGTTAGTTGTAAAATCTTGTATGAGAAATAAAATAGTATGAATTGAAAGGCTATGCATAAGATTAAATTTTGCATATGCAAATATAGACGTATACTGCTATTTAAAACAAATCAAGTTACATTGGGCTAAAATTAAGCAAATGTTCAGGATTATCGTGAACATGATGAACAGCGCTCGGTAAAGTGGCTCCTACGAGCCACTTGTTTACATTCCCCCACCTAACTGACGCAAACTACTCAGGTGTTTTTGTGAGTTTATATCGACGAAAAATGATGTAGTTTTCAGGAATAACTCCTTTATTATATTTATTATTTCATTTTCATAATTTTCAACGCAAGGAAGATAAGTGGTAGACACACCCAAAGGTACTTCAGTCGGTTGAACAACTATTGAGATATATAAACAAGGCTCACACGTTTGTTGTAGATTTCCCTACAGTGATAGTGGGAGATTCGCGTCTCTTACAGCGCCGAGCACTGCATCAATGCTAAAAGAAGACTCTGCCTGTGATATAGAAAAACAAACTCACACGTTCACAACATAGTTATTTATTTTGAAATGTATAAATTGCGTTAAAACTTACCCTACACTATACAATTGTATTAAAAAAAAGTACTTGCTTTGTATAAGTTTATATAAATGCATCAAATATATCATTTTCTAATCAATCAAATAAGGACTATCTAGAGCTCCAAGTCCGGCAGCAACGCCACCTTCATTAGCAGTGGAGATTTTGGTGCGGAGCATATGGCCTACCTGTCGGTTTGTATATATTTTCGTAGAGTCCCTACGATAATAAATCAATTGACTTATACTGTCTTTAAAAGTAAAGTGATATATTTTACCCTATCACGACACCGAATATGCCCAATTCGGAAACTAGATCGGCTAATTCAGGAATGTCTGGACCACCAGGCCTTACGATATAACCGGTCGAAAGTGGCGGGTTGATACGTTCCATTAAAATCCAAGCGGTACGTTCCCGAGAATTTTTCATGGCTAAAATGGCGTCCCTAACATCTTTACCGTAGATATTGTTACCACCTCCTTCGCGTTGAGGTTTCAAGACGAATCTTATGATAAAAACGAAAAAATTGTAATCCAATATGCAGTTATTAAAAAGGGAGCAATACCTTTCAGGCGAATCTAGCGCCATCTGTACGGCTTGATCGCCGAATTCGTCGAAATCTAAGCTGTAGAGTCCTGTAAATATTTCTTTGACGGCTTCTATTTTGCTGGCCTCTCCAAGAAACATTTCCACGGCTCCAGGTCTAGCCAAAGCTTGCTGGACCTTCTTTGTGCCAGCGAGGTGGTAGTGTATCGACGGCGATTTGATTGCTTGCGATCTGGCAAGAGAACATTGAAGTGATATACGAGAGATAGAGCAAGGGGATAATTACCTCTCCACCAATAATCTTGCATCCCACTCTCTCTGACTGTGATAATGTCCGGGCTCGTATCCAGCACGATAATATACCACGGAAACAACGTGATTGTCTCTGGAATAACATTTGAATTTAAGTATAAAAATATTCTATTGCAATGCTGGTTGAACTTTGAAGTACGCAAAAGCACTTTTTGATGCTATATTTTTTTCAGCCAATCTTGAACATTCAAGCTTAACCCAATGCAATATTTTAAAAATAATTACATGGATAACCTTACAACTTAATTATGATCATTCCAATCAATAAAGATCATTGTGTCAGATGAGCACCATTGTAAGTGTTGTAAGAAAATACAGAGTGCGTACAGATTGGCGGAAAAAATATATATAGCAATGTTCTTTGTGTATTCCTTAAACGAAAATATTCTAATGTTGTACTTTGCCTCCTATGCTCACAGGACTGAAAAAAAAAATAATGCACTCTCTGATTCTATTTGAATACTGAAGATGATATGCATTGACAAGGAACAGCCCAACAAAAATGGACAAGCAGTATCGGTGATCTCAGGGCGCAAAATCGTGACTTCAGTCCGTTTATTGACTGCTACTGGCTAGAACAAACTCAAAAAGATGGAGGTTGCGCGCACACATTCAAAAATCGCTATCTGACAGGTTGACATGGTCTTTTACATACCGCTGTTATATACTCGCTTAAAGATGCGGATTAAAAGTTATCGAAATCTCTAAAACTGTCAAATCATTGTCAAGAGCTGAGCTTGGCTTCCGATTGGCTAGAACAAACTCAGAAGAGATGGTGATTCTGCGCAGCTAAAATTTATTAGTTGACCGTTCTTGTTTGTATTGGTGGTAGACGTTAAATGACTAACTGATATACTATAAATACGTACATTTTTCCATGGCTTTTGATTTATAAAACGTCAATTTCACATTCCAAATGACCACCTTAACTGCCCTAAACTTATCAGTGACATCAAGTGCCCACCCTAACTTAAATGAATGAATGAATGAATAAATAACTACAATTGGTTAAGCAAACTTTAGGAAGTACTTCAAATTCTTCCAAAAGCTGTGTTTGTTAGCTGTCAGGTTCACATGTTCCTTATTACAGCTGTTACTCGCTTCGAATGTGTATTCATAGGTCATGAGAACTTTAAAAAGTGCCAAAAGACTGTCAAGAACTGTTTTAACAAGAACCGAACTTTGCTTCCTTTTGGCCCGAATGAATGTCATTTTTTGGAGATGACAAAGGTTCGCCGCCTTTGATGTTTTTTTTTTCCAAAAGCAAGTGACGCTTCTTGCCTTATCTATTCGCTGCATTAACTTGTTAATATGTATATCAAAATCTCTGTTAGGATGTTCAATAGGTTAAAATTCTAAAAACGTGGAGGCATATTTTGCATTAGACTAATCAATATCCAAGCTTTAACAATAAAAATATAACACTTTAAATCCTTTATTTAGGCAAAAAAAAAAAAATTGGCCGTAATATATATATCTAAGGGTACTAGGTTTTCTTTTTTGTCAATAAGTGTATTATGTTAGATTGAAAAAAATCTATCGGTAACTCTGACAAAATCAAAATATTTTTTAATGTTCGAAGTTGGTTCGAAGTATAAAAAATGTTGCCCACAAATAGCATCACAGTAATTAAAATAACCATCAAATTGCCTGCTAATACCATTAGTGTCAGTTGCGAACGTCCAGAAATGACGTCTTCTGCCTGCGACAATTCTCTTCACATTTTCACTACGTTATGTCCGACTCGAAGATTATGGATAGGCAACAACATAGTTTCAGCATGTTAATTGAGTAATCTAAGTTCGAATAATTAGTAAAAAAAATATATAAATACTTAATACGTACATAATTAATTCATTATCTGGACCCAAACGACCGCGATCGGCAATTTCTGTAAGAGTTCGTCTAATAACTAATACGTAGGGGTTTTGCCGTTTCAATTCGAATTCGTGGAACCTCTGATCGCAGATATTATAGGTGACATCCTCCACTACAAACATAATAGCGGCCTTCGAATCCCCGTAGATTTTCCATGCTTCCAGCATACCACTGCATAGACCTTCTAAGGCGTTATTGTCGGGTAACTACATAACAATATGAATAAATGAAAATGATTAAAATATACAAGCTGATTCAAATTAAGTGCGCACCATTGCTATCTCTGTTATTATTGATTCTAGAAAATAGATTAAATTAGCAAATTTTGACTTTTATATATTCTTTTTAATTGAACACCCTGTATATTGTTAAAAAAATGAAAGGGATTTTAATTTATGATACACACGTCTCTTTAGCATCATCTCTCCTTAAAGCTCGTGTTTACGTTAGGCGACCAACTACTTTGCCGGAGTTGAGAAAGAATCCGCAGAGAGGTTTTGGAAAAGGTAATGTAATAATAATGTAGCATTTTGAATATTTTAAATGAGTTCGTTTATAGGACGACTATCATTTTGTCAATAATTTTCAATAAATAAAATTAATTGTTCAGTAAGTGTGAAGTGTTCTATCTAGGGTTGCCATACGTCCGTATTTTCTACGGACACTCCGTATTTTGTAACCCTTGTCCGTAGATTATAGACTGTCCGTAGTTTGTACGTATTTCTGCAAGGCGCCCGTATTTTTTTTTCTAGTTTCCAATTTGTCGTACTTTTGTCATTTTATAGTTATTTTAGTATTCAAACTTTCGTATGATGTGCGTTAACATTGCATTTTCAGTAGCATCACGTCTGAAGAGATATATATCTATATTTTTATATAATAATATTAATAATTAAACAATCTGTCTCAAGTGAATATTGAAGAACATTTCACGGAGATGTTAATTGATATGGTGCACTGTCCGTATTTTTGCTTTTGAAAATATGGCAACCCTAGTTTTATCTCTCCATTATTTACAGATAATAGTGCTAAAACCAGTATGGCCGAATCCGGAAAAAACAAGATATATAGTGCGTCCCACTGCGTTTCACTCGTCGGTGATAGAGGCGAGCAGGAACTCGCAATTAATCCATAATACCAAAATGCAAAATGTCTAAGCCGAATTAATATCAAATCCAAATTTACTTACATTTGCAAGCATCTCATGGTGCCCAAGTTCTTGCAGAACAAACCTATAATAATAAAAAGATATTATTCTTTGATAGATAATGATATAACAAGAACTGTGGCCTTGTTGGCACGTATATTCACCAGGAGGGCTTTACCAATGAATGAATTTCTCCATGTAAATTCGTAACATTTCGTATTACATACGATAGTATACGAAAAACGTCCGTCCATCATCGTCAGAGCCCTCCCGATGACATATGCACCAAACGTCGCCATTGGGGTTTTGCGATTTTCCATTTTCAACCGAATTTATAATTAATTCTCCTAAAAAAAAATACTGTGAGACGAAACATGATGTCACTACACTAAACGCTGTAAACTAGGGGTAGTGTTGTGCAGGTTACACGTTGAAACGTATGTAAATATCTTTTTCGATAAGAGATACCGATGCATGTTTCGATAATAAATCTTGTTATTCCTTCGGTCTTCAGTTGAAAACGGGAGTCCAGAAATTCCCGATATAATTATTTCAAATTAATAAACTAGTGTAGCGCGGTGTGATCGGATATCTTATGTGATCATTTCAAAACTTCACTAAATTTGAATAATGCATTCATGACGCTAGAGTATTCACCCAATGAGTAGTATGATCAAAGCGAGGTAAGCATGGTTGTAATGAAAAATGAATGATAAAACTGACAGTAAGCTAAAAAAAGAAATAGCAGATGTTTATAAAGCAGATACACTGTAAAAGTAAACGATAACCAACAAACATTCAATAAATTTAACCCTTAACTGGATTGCTAAATACATAGATATTTTTGGAAGGTTTTAGGCGATTTTAATACTTTTAATACTTGCAGATTATTATTGATTATTTCCGATACATTTATATTGGCTAATTAAATATATTTACTTTCTATCAGTATGGGGGTGGAGCATGAATCACATATTAGTCACATAATTTAGATAATGTAAATGAGATATATGAGACTAAGATTCTTTTGAACCAAATGTTTAAAAAAAGAAATTATGTACCAACAATATTCATTTATTAGAGATTTTTATAATCAATATTTTAGCTCAATTTTGTTATAACTTTTAATACAGTTTCCAGCTCCAAAATTTTTGTTTTAGATAAAAATTATTCATAAAAAAAGCTTAATGACTATTTTCCGATGAATATGACTGTAATAATAATAATAAACCTGATAATACGCTTGATTGCAAAATTAGGTAATTAAGGAAATGTGTATTGAAGTATACTATGCAATTTTAGGGCCTTTTACTATTTTATGCTTATTGTTTGGCTTTGAAATACATGGCAGTGAATATTTGGAATAGAAGGCTTTTAATAATAACAGAAAGTCTTTATGAAAAAAGTTACACTTCAACACTGCTTAGACCCCTATTATCACTTCTTTTTATAAAGTATTAAAATATTACCGGCTTTCAATTGATAGAAGTTAGAAAGGTACTGAAGTTTGAAACATTTGTAGATTCAGATCTAAAAATGAATAAAAATTTTCAAACTTTAGCATTCATTATTTAGAACAGATGCGAGAGTATCAACAGGAATACTCCAGCTTTCAATACATTAAGTTTAGTCAAATTTTACACACTGATTAAAAGTAAATATTCTACACAATTAATTTCTTTCTTTTCATAAATTTTAGCAAGATCACATAAAACAACATAAAACATCTCAACATTTCGATAAAATGATGAATTCCGGTTAAGGGTTGAACATGCTAGGCTTTTGTAAATTCATCATACCTATTACAACGCAACAGTCTGCTTCCGATACCTCCGAAGCTAGAAGCTATAGTGTTAATTTCCACCTGTTTTATTTTGCCTTTCATGTTGGTGTGCAGCATATAATCAGAGCGGAGCAAACCCAAAGAAACACGCTGAAAAGAACGATATTCAGAACCATGCTAACCTTTGGTTTCCTAATTCAAAATCAAGATGTATTTTATTATTTGAATTTTATGATGGCTACAATGTTTAACAATAAACAATTATTTTTAAAAACCAAGCAATTATACCACATAGTGAATACAAACGCCATGGATGTATTATTTGTGATTTTATCCAACATTGGTGTAGACAAAATATTGTTGTGAGTTGCCCGAGTTAGATAGAATAGTGTACACAACAATAGAAACCCCCAAAATTGCTGAAAACAAAGCGCACCATTAGAATTAATTGATGACAAACCTTATTAAAGCACGCACTGGGTTCCAAATTCAAATGAAATCAAACTGGAAAGCAATATAATTCTTTTATCAATGTTACAAACTACAATATTTTTATCAAAAAAAAGGTACAATAAATTAATCAAAATTAAACGATTAAATAAATAAAATTGAGAAAGAAACACTGGCAGCCTGAAACTTAAAATTTCGATAAAATTGTAGAAACTAAAATAGTACTCATATTACATAGCCTCAAGGATATTTATTTAATTACATTTTTATATTTATCAAGAATAAGAAATACTAACAATATTAAAAGGCAATTATAAATAACATAGATAG